>JBBEEQ010000015.1:5625553-6250553 GCA_037950945.1 Hypolimnas misippus | reverse complement strand
GTTATATTTAACAAAAATAGCAGATTTAAAATTATCTTGAACGAACGCTTTTATAGTCATGCAGAGTAATTGCCCATCATACTTACACGAAAGTTGTTTTAAGATTCTCTATTGACAAATGCGACGTAATGTTTGGAAGATTGACAAAGTAGATGACTGTAATCTCAAAACAACTTCGTAAATTAATATTGGCATGGTGTTATGTGGTAAAGTCCATCATACACTCATAGTCATCGTATCAATCGCCACTACAGTTTTATTTAATACCATTGATCATAGCCATAAAATCAAATGTTGCATGCCACATAATACTGTGTACCACTGTGGTACTACCACATTTGTAATTTTTGTCATAAAAGTTAGCTCCAACTTTTGTGGAGGTAAAGATGGAGTTAAAATTTTCGATAACAAGTTTTATAACTAAATAATCGTTAAATTTATCTCTTTCAATATGTTGGGCTAGCTTTAAACGCATGTCGCTAATAAATGACTTGTTTTTCAACAGTTGTTGCTCAACGAGTGACTAAACTCTGGGCGCCGCGTGCGCAACACTTAGGTTTGAATTGTATTAGTAAAATATGTGAGGGAGTACATCAAGAAGGTAATGTCTATTGCCTCAAAAATTTTAATTAAACAATGGAGATATTTATCATGCAATTTTCCGTGTTTTAGGTCCTGTTATAATACCATTAAGTCGTTCTAAAAATATCTCCATTGTGACCTGATATAGAGCGCTATGTTGAATCGCTTGAAACTAGAACATCGGGTATTTTGTACGAACTAATTAATATCTCAACATGGCATTAGATTTAAGAGCATCTCCATATAATTTACACAAATAAATTAAATTATATGCAGAATACGTTAGCTATAATCATCTGAATGCCCCTGCACGATGGTTTTTAAATTTGACATAAACACAAATTAGCGGATATCAAAGAATGTGCAGGTGCATGCAGGGTAAATTGCCATTTGTTGTATTACATGCTGAGTTTCAGCAAATTATACACGGTGAAATAACGAAAGGCTGGTCGATGAATGACGCAGGGAGGATTATCTACTCGGTTTGATCACGAACGGGCCTTCGCGGGCTCAGTGGCAGAAGATTGAGCGGTTGGGGCTCCGGAAGTACTTCGACTGCGTGCTGGTCTCCGGGGACCTGCCCTGGGAGAAGCCGGACCAGAACATCTTCTTAGAAGCCTGCAAGCTCCTCAACGTTGAAGCTGGCACATGCATTATGGTTGGAGACAAACTGGAAACTGATATAAAGGTAAAAACATTTAATAGTTTTGGTATGGAACATATATACATATATATACAGGCTGAAATTTTCAAAAAACATAAAATAGCGTTAGTATAAACGATATATAAGTGATACCGAAAAATACTCAAGGGGGCTCGGAGCCAACTTTGATGAAAACTAACTTGGAATCCTTAGTTTTTTTTTTAAATAAATTTTCCTAGCCAAGAACTAAGTTAAAAAAATCCTGTAATAAATAAAAATGATCATAATAAGAACTAACTTTGAAGTTATTTTTTTTAATGTATTTTCAATTGTATTGCTCTCTTTTAATCCGCTTTGTTACTTCAGGAGGTGCATTTTAGTACAGCTTATCAGTTTTGCTACAATTTATTATTTCAGGGTGGCAAAGAAGCAGAATTGGGGGGCACAGTATGGATTCCACTACAATATGACGAAATGGAATCTGACCTACCCGATTTCAAGATACAGAAAGTCACAGAATTGCCAGAAGTTCTTCCTAATTCACCGAAACTCAAGAAAAGGACAAAGCCGTCAACATGATGGTATGGAAATTCAAAGAAGCATAACATATTTTAGTTAAATAATACATTATAGAAAGATACCAATTGGTACTAGAAGTATTAGAAAACCTACAATATGACCTTTTACTAATAAACATAACCATTTACTTTGCCTTGCCCATAGCAGTTGTGATGTACTACAAGATAATACATATTATAGGTTTAGGACTTTAGATGTATAGTATTTTAGTACCTATAGTTAGTTTAGATCTTTGCGTTGTGCCAATGTTTTTAGTTTAATTTAAAAAAAGATGCTAAATAATACTCCAGTTGCATTCGTCACTTCTTAAGCAAACTAACATTCCACCATCATTAAAAAAATTTTAATTACTCCCATTACTATAGCATTTACTGCTATTCATTGATAGCAATTTGAACTATGTATTTAATGACCTTAATGTAACCGATAACAAATTGACTAAGAATTGATGGTTTCCTTCCACGTTTCAAAACTAATAACAGACAATTTCCACTTTTAAAGTACAAATCGAATTCACTTAGTACAAACTATTATTAATACTTCATGTAAATATGAGTGAATATATTTAAACCAATATAAATTAGGGAAATGTTGGTGTTTCTTGAACTGATAATAATTTCCCTAATTGCATTTTTATCTATCTCAGTGTGTTTATTCAACACCACCAATTTACAACAAAGTCCTTGTATATTACCTCGCGATAAAGTAAATTAAGTTTTGTGGTGGTATTTT
Organism: Hypolimnas misippus; assembly: GCA_037950945.1. Taxonomy (NCBI): domain Eukaryota; kingdom Metazoa; phylum Arthropoda; class Insecta; order Lepidoptera; family Nymphalidae; genus Hypolimnas; species Hypolimnas misippus. The sequence goes on along the minus strand of JBBEEQ010000015.1, from coordinate 6,248,017 downwards.
GTTCCTTCTGAAGTAAATTTCAGCTTTAAGAAATTATTTTTTACCTAGCACAAATGTCAATGTTATTTTTGCTTGCTTTAATAGCTTGTTAATACATGTCGAGTGATTAAAAAAAAATACTTAAATAAGTACTGAACTTATAAATGGAGTTGTTGATCTAGTTTTGAAGAGTAAAATTTAATTAATATCTTGACATATATTAACGTAAAATATATTGAATATAAATTAAAAAAAAAAGTTATATTAAGTATATATTATCAAAATAATAATGAGGAGATGAAGAAAATTGTATTTTCGTGAACTTTCTTATGAATATAGTATAAGACTATAAATATATTTAATATTAATAGAAAAATTATTTTTATACTTGAAAACAATTATTTTTTTGTATTGTTCATTAATTTAGCTTTTTAATTACATTTCGTGTAGACTGTGTGATGTGATACTTAAACTCCTAAATATTAAATGACTGGTGATAGGTAATGTTAGATTAGTAACATTAAAACTCAATTAGAGTTACTAATGACGCATCACTTTGACTAATTGCCCTTCTGGCAATGTTTTCTAAACATTAGGTGAGAACTATACTTGTAAATTTTACTTTTGTAACAGAAAACCTGGTAAGTTACCTAGGTAACCTTACGAAAGCTGTGGGTTTCAATAAATATGTCACCTTCAGCAAGTTCCTGGAAGGGTCAAAGTAGTGACAAACAATTTATGTAAATTACTTACAAGTGTAGTTCTGTCCTTATAGTAGATAACATCTGATTCATCTTTACCAGCTTTTAGATCTGTGTATTATGTGTCATAGATTAAAATTATCCATAAGCTAGGTGCTAAAGATATAGTTTGTTAATTTTCAAATAATTTATTGATTGTTGTGACTAGTTTTTAAATGTAAATTGGTAGACTGATGTGTTTTAGATAAATTGGTATAAATGTTTGTAAATTAAAAATTTCAATTGTAGTACTTACCTGACAGTTTGTTTTTTATATTCAATACATCTTTTTCGCCAAATATTTGTTTTAATTATTTCATCATGATTTATTCTTTTTATAACCTGCATTTGTCACATTTTCGAAATTAAAACAGATTTGTAACAAGTTTTTCTATTTATTATTATTAACTCTATAAATCTAATTTATCTACAATTATATAATTAAGCAGTTCTCAACATTTTTGCTTCTCTCTTTTCCTGTAACATCTTCTTTTGTTCTTCAACAACAATCTTTCTTTCTTGTAGAAATTCACCATATTCCTAAAAATGGAAAAATTCTGTCACATTTATGTTATTTAAGGAAAAATTTTAGATCTTAAAACCACAATAACCACAAATTAGTTTATTTTTTACTATTTGTAATAAACGATGAGTCACTATAATTATTCATTTTAGACCAGAATATTATATATAAAAAAAAAACATTGCATGACAATGTGTGTTTAGAACATCAATTTGTCTTGCAATGTTTTTTTTTTTTTTTCATTACAGTAATTTCAAACAACTACGTACTTAAAGAATGAAAAGATATTGTTGCATTTATTTTATTTTTCCACACATTCCTAAAAACCTATATAATCTGTTGAATAAACTTATTCTTCCTAACTATGTGCTAGTCATACAGACTAATGCAAAGTACTTTACTTGATAATATATCATTATTATAAAATAAACACATAGAAAAACTTATATATCATTTTTTTTGTTGTTGTTTTTTCTTTAATTTTTAATACCAATAAATAGTTTTGCAAGATTTATAAAGTGATGTTGTAAAAATCTACATTGCACCTGTGCAAAACACCTTGGTTTCTTGGTCACTAATGAAATATAATAATAAAAATATCTTAATATATATTACCTTAGCATCAAGTTCTTTCACAACTTCAATACCACAAGTCCTTGCTGTTGCTATTAACATTACACAGATTTCTTTCAGTGATTTCCATTCCAGAGGAGGATCTTGTGACTTGATTTTAGCAATTTCATATAAATGTTTTAAAGTTATCTTACCACAAATTTCACGAACTGAAAAAATAATTCAATATTACACCAAATTGTATTTTACATATATAAATAGACAAAATGCAATCATATAAAAATGAAATCTTAAATATAATATGAACACATTCACTGCATACACAAATCTTGTATGGGCAGCAGTGAATGTGTTCATCTAGTAATTAAATCTATTTTAAAATATACATTTTTTTATATATCTTTATATGTACTGATAAATAGAACTGAAGTATTTGTTTTTTAAAGGACCAATCTCGAGAAGTATAAGGCAATGTTTTTTTTTATTGTATGTATACTCATTTATTGAGGAAAAGATATGAACTATAAAAAGTCATGTTGCAACCCATACAAGCAAAGTAGTAACCATATACGCGGGTGAAAATGCGAAGGAAATTTAATAGTATTATAATAACAGAAATGTTATTTACTTGGTTCCATTGCACCACGGCTCACACCAGCAGCCTGTTTGAGAAAATATGTGCTTGGAGGCTGGTGGATGACCAGTTGATAGGATCTGTCAGGATTAACCTTAACTCGAGTCGGTAAAGGTATTCCTGGCTTTATATTTGCTGTCCGTTCGTTAAAATCCTTGCAGAAAGCCGCTATATTTATGTTACGCTAAAATAATATACTGAATTAAACTTAGTTTTTTTTTTTTTAATTCGTCATATTATAATGAAAAATATTTATTTATACCTGTCCAAGCATCGGTCCCAGTGGAGGACCTGCTGCTGCCATACCAGCAGGAATATCGGTTCTTAATTTCGACGAATGGTCTATTTTATCAGCTACCTTTTTCATAGACTTTAAACGAGACACAGATTTAGACATTTTGTTCAGAGATATATGTAGATAGAGTAATAACTAATATTACTTCAAAATTTATAACATATAAATGGTACTTTAATAAAATAGTATAACATAACCTCTACGTTTGGCAATATAAAATAGTTGTCAAAACTCAGCTGATGTTTGACATATGCGTTCTAAAATCCATTCGATGCAATATAATCAAGAATCAGAATTTATTATTTAAATATTGGAAAACTTAATGTAGTAAATATTATCTAAAACAAATGGCGTAGTAACGTTGTATTAATGTTTTTTGATATTAGCTAAGTCTTAAGAAATCTATATTTTCGAATTACGAAAACAGTAAATATTATGACTAAGCGAAATATTACAGTTCTGAACACTACAGTGCAGTAGTTCAGTCGTGTTACTTTTATACAAATATTATAAAGAGGAAAGATTTGTTTGTTTGTAATGAATAGGCTCCGAAACTATTGGACCGATTTCCAAAATTCTTTCACCTTTGGAAAGCTGCAGTATCCCCGAGCAACATAGGCTATATTATATATATTTTTTTTTAATTAGGGATCCTTAATAAAACTCTAATAATGTAATCCACGGTGTAAAAAAATGACCTGAAAAATTCCTTACGTCGCGTGCGCTGTGAAAACTATTGATGATAGAACAAAATCATTTACTACGACTTTGCAGAACTCATCATTATCTACAAAAAGTGTCGCGACAGCATATGTCTAAATATTATAGTTATGTTACAGTAAGCGGTTTTTTGTTCTAAAAATTAAATTTATATGCCGCCGCTTGAAAAGGCTCTTTATTTGTACCTTGGTATTAATCCTTATCAAAATAAATAAATTACTTTATATAAGGACGGATTCAATACCTTTTTATAACTTTTTGAATTATTCAATTCGAACATTTCATTCGGAAGATATCACTAGTTTAAAAATGCAAGTATTAGAAAAAAGTCACCGCGCTCAGCTAGCCAGCATGCGATGTAGGCTCCATGTAAGCGTCACTTGGGTACGGGGGGGAGTCAATGTAATAAAATAAAGTGCCGAGTACATTAATAAAAACTATGAATAAAAAAAATTCATTAAAAAAAATTCAAAGTTTCTGTATAATTTTACTTTTTTTTTGAAACCCGACGCAAAACCCTGTATGTGTGTGTGTATGTACCCGTGCAAAGCCGGGGCGGGCCGCTAGTTATGCATAATTTTTTTTCCTTAAAAAATTTTACAGAAATGTATAAAAAAAATTAAATATCTATCTATATATTTATGATTTTGTGCTATCTACAATATTTTTAATTTAACAGCTAGCAATACTGCTAATGTAATGTCATTAATTTATTACATTACATTGTATTCGTATTGCCGTCATATTTTTAAAGAAGAATTACTCTATACATAATTAATTAAATAGTTATGATTTAGGTTTTCTTAATCTAATTATCATTGACAGTTTGTGCGTTATTGTAAAGTATTATACAAGTTTAAAAGTTTTGTATTATGAAAATACGTGTACCATTGTGCATTGTTACTGAAAATATGTACGTGATTTGTAAATAGTCAGTAGATAGAATTGTTCAATATGTGGTCGTTTTTCTCTCGAGATCCCACAAAGGACTTTCCTTACGAAGTGGGCGATCCAGTGCGCGGCCTAGAAGACAGGAGTGTGTGGACATTACACAAAGGCAAAAAAAGAGGCACTCAAGATGAAGTGTCAATATTTTTGTTCGACGTTAACAAAAATTCCGAAACCTTATTCGATATAGCTAAAGCCTCCTTGAAGAAACTAAAGACTATGAGACACCCAAGCCTTTTACATTATTTAGATAGCTGTGAAACTGAAAAATTTTTATATGTAGCCACAGAATATGTACAACCTTTAGCTACTCACATAGAAGATATGAAACTCGAGGGACTGCAGCGGGATCTATTCCTAGCATGGGGTATATTCCAAATAACTGTAAGTTATTTCGATTATAATAAAATTTATTATTGTAGTCACTAAATTAGATTTCTTAGAGTATTAGATTTTTTAGAAAGTAAAGTAATATCATTATGTTTTATATGTTTAACATTCAAACTTGATAAATCGTAACAGATAATGATAATGGTAACAGCAAAAATTGGTTGATATAATTATACATTTTTAGAGAGCTTTATCATTTTTCAATAATGATGGAAACTTGAGACATAACAATGTATGCCTGTACTCCGTGTTTGTAACACTTGCGGGAGAATGGAAACTTGGAGGATTTGAGTTCCTCTCGGCTCATGGACAGGACACATCTAGTCCTTTACCCATAAAGATTTTACCGGCTCTTGAAATCTATGATCCACCAGAGAAGAAAGATCCAACTAAATTGAAATCAGTTACTAAATGGTAAGTTGTTTATAAATAAATATTTTACTAAAAAAACCTAATAATAGAACATAAAAATATCTTTTTTTGACTAAGTAATAGAATTACTTAAATACAAAGTATAAACTAAGTTCAAAAGTAGATAATGTTGTCTATGATTTTATATCTTTGTTTAAAAAAATATCATTGTCAATGGTTATTTGAAATTATTTTGTGCCATATAATTTTTTAGAAATACCCTATAAGCAGACCCTGGGTATAAGTTTTGTAGATTCCCTATATAATTACAATTTATACACTATTTACGTTTTATTTCTTGTTCAAATTGTTATTTACATTATATTCGTAATATTTTTGGCTTGATTTTAATACTTTATTCTTTTCAATTATTATTTAATAATTTAAATTGTTTCACATACAGACAAAACTGATACAATTATATGTATAAATAAAAAGTATACACTTTTAATTTCATCAACACTTAAAACTAATTCATTACATGTTTGTTGATTTAAGAAATTGGTTACATACTTCAGCTGTGACCTAATTGGAAACAATTTTATATGATAGTAAAATTGATGTTGATAGCAAAGTTCCATTGATCATTTTAATGAATGAATTGATGTTAAAAATAGGAAGAATAAATACTTTTTGTTGATAAGAATAATGTTGTACGTTAAAATTATCTACATTTCATAAATTATTTTATGTTTTTTTATGATAACCTAATGTTGCAAACTTGTATTTCCTACAAAAAGAATAAAAGTAATGTACAATATACTTTAATATAAAGTATAAATGTTTAAATAATAACTGTTTTTCACTCTGTAATTGAATGAGGACAATTATTGATTTGAAACCTTTATGTTTGTTTATGTGTCTTAATTCAATGTTCAAACATATGGTTCAGTTTCAATGCAGTTTTTACCTTAGTACTCAGAAGCCATAGAAAAGCATAATGTTTTTGCCAGTTTATGTCTGTATGTCAGTTCCACCATAGTGCCTAAACTACTGAACTGATTTTAATTAATGAGGTATCACTAGATTCATAATAAAGGCCCTGGTGAAATAGGCTATATAAATATAATCAAAATTTTATATGACTGAATTTATTTATGTAATCCGGTTACAGTTTTATAAACATTATGACCTGTTTGTTTAATTTAAAATGAAACAAATTAAATATTTTAGTAAAATCAAGGTTAATCAGTGTTGAATAATACATGAAAATTGGTCAGTTATTGATACCCTTATAATTTACAATGTAAAATATCAATGCGTAACTTTCATGCTTGTTGGAATATCGTAATGGAATGGAAATTATAATATCTAATGTCTAACTACTCAACATACCTAACGAAACCTCTACTGTACTGCTATACCTTATCAATAAAAGCAATTTCGATCTATCGAAATGTAAACTGGCGTCAGGTTGGCGCAGTGATCAATGCAACTGACTGAAATGCTAACTGTCGCGAGTTAAATTCCCGCTCATGACAAACATGTGTATTTAACATACAGATTTTTATCGTTGTTTGGGTGTTTGTTTTGTGTGTGTTTCTATATCCACTATTCAGGATCATGAGATCCCAATGGCAGCCAACGACTACAAAATTAAATTTATTTTAACAGCTCGTCGGATATGTGGGGTCTCGGCTGCCTAATATGGGAAGCGTTCAATGGGCCCTTGACGAATCAACCAGCCCTTAAGACAGTTGATAAGATACCAAAACAATTGTGCACCTTATATTGTGAGCTAGTTAGCGCGAATCCCGCTTCCAGACCTAATCCTGCTGACATCATTACAAGGTACATGTTATTTATTTTCAACACAGTTTAGCTAACAAAACTAAATTTAACTAGTGTTAAGGGGACTGATGTACACGTGAAGTAGAGAGTTGATTTTAAGAGACAGGGTATGGTGATATATTATTATAAGAGAACTTACTTCATTTCTCACTTGTGGACTTTTACAAGTCGATACACATTTTGACTTTATCGATACCTCCCACGTAAGTTGTTGTAACCCCAAAATTAGAATTTTACAGTAGAGCACTTTTAATCCGTTTTAGTTTAAAAGTTACAACAAAATACGCCTTTTTTCAGAGTTTCCTTGAAAAAAAAAGATTTTTGGTATTTTTTCACTTTGAATGCATTAAGCAATGCAAATTCGTGTAGTATTCAGTAAAAACGCTAACGGCAATTTTGTGGCTTACGGGAGGTAACGATATATTGGTTATTTTATATTACATTTGAGATACTTTGAACCTAATTAAATTTTATAATAATTATTGATTTTTTTAATTATATACATGTGTTGTATTAGTGTTACATTGTATTGTATTCTATAAGTATGTTATGTATGCAACATAGTTATAGAATACAACAAAATATTAATTACATTTGCAGATGTCGAAAAATGGGCGGCTATTTTAAAAACGATCTCATAGACACAATGCTGTTCTTAGAAGAAATACAAATTAAGGACAAAGTTGAGAAAGGGAAGTTCTTCTCGACGCTTAGCAGCTATTTAGACAATTTCCCCGAACCTGTCTGCATACATAAAATTCTTCCACAATTACTCACTGCATTCCATTATGGTGACGCTGGTTCCGCTGTATTAGCTCCTATGTTTAAGGTATTTGTACGATTACACAGATAACTAAAGAGAAAATATGTAATTTCAATCTTTTTTTCTTGTAATGCAAAGTTAGATTGCAAATATTTTTTATTTTTTAACCAGTAAAACCCTTATGTTTAAGGAACATTTTTTATTCTTTAAAATATAAGCTATTATATATTTTATGTATTCCAAGAAAATTTTGACAGAACAATTATTATAGTTAAAAAAAAATCAGTCCTTTAAAGATGGACAGACAAGAACAGATGGTATACAATGCAGTAAAAAGGTCTTTATGATATCCTTTGTGTGTGAAATTTTAAAAAATAACTAATTTTAATGTAACTAACAAATTACATTTCCGTGGCACGAATTTAGTATCTTAATTTTTTTTACGTTTGTGAAATGTATTTTACACAGGATAATAATAACATTTATAAAAATTAACAGTTGGGAAAACTATTAGAAGATGCTGATTACCAAAAGCAAATAGTTCCATGCGTAGTTAAGTTATTTGCTTCCAACGACCGAACTACAAGGTCAAGACTACTGCAACAGTTGGACCAGTTCATCATGCATTTACAAAACTCTACTGTAAGTAAATTCACATTATAACTAGACTATTTGCGTATATGTTTTTATACGGTGCTGAATTCAGATAAAGGGTAATTGTGATTGGCTTCAAAATTTAGCAAATCTGTTCTTAGCATATGTATGTCTACAACATATTATGTTGTAGACATACATATGCTAAGAACAGATTTTTTCAATTTTGAACCTTAAAGAGGTGTAAAAGATTTTTTTTTATTTTTTATGGAGAAAACGAACTTAGTGCGACTAAAGCCGCGAGCAAAAGCCTAACTATAAATATAATAAGTTAATATACTTAAAATCGCCTATTCAGTGTGGTTAATTTTAACGTCACTAAAACATTCATTATTTTCTAATGGATTTTGTTGTTAGGGGCATATCTTTTATATTTTTAAAGTTAAAAAAAAATGCTACAACAAAATTAGGTGTTGCCATATAATAAAAAATATTAAATAACATTATGTTTAGAATGTTTTATCTGCTTTCAGTATAGAAATTACAACATTATTTAACTTGTAATTGTTATTAAAATTATTATTAAATGAACTATTGAGTTATTAAAAAAATTTCATTTAACAGGTAAATGACCAAATTTTTCCTCAAGTAGTGCACGGTTTTTTGGACACTAACGCGATCATTAGAGAACAGACTGTAAAGTCAATAGTGCACCTAGCACCAAAGCTGAACTATAACAATTTGAACGTTGAAGTATTGCGACATTTCGCTAGACTACAGTCTAAGGATGATCAAGGAGGCATTAGGTGAAATTGAACTTTATTATTTATTAAATAAAATATAACAATCTTGTTAATAATAATATAGAAGTTCAGTCACATTTTCCATTGAATTCTATATTTAGCATGTTAAAGCAGCATCTATTGAACTTGTCATATTTTATCAATACCACATTAGACTGATTTGATTGCCCAATAATTGTTTGTTAAGAGTAAATTTATTTCTACTATTAGTTCAATAACCTCACCCATACATACTAGTCAAGTAGATAAATTCATTTTTACAATGTACTAAAATGTTTCAGAACGAACACCACTGTATGTCTAGGAAAAATTGCTGCTCATCTACACCCTCAAATACGCCAGAAAGTGTTGGTGTCAGCATTTGTAAGGGCGACTAGAGATGCCTTCCCACCTGCAAGGCAAGCTGGTGTTCTAGCTCTAGCGGCCACACAACAGTACTTCCTATTATCTGAAGTTGCCAATAGAGTGCTTCCAGCGCTTTGTCCCTTGACAGCTGATCCGGAAAAACAGGTAAGAATTCCTTTTAACCTCAAGAAATAAATACTAAGATAAAGTAAATAGTATGATTAATATTAAAAGAGTGTATAATAATTTTTAGGTTCGCGATGCAGCATTTAGAACCATCAAAGGTTTCCTTGGTAAGCTGGAGAAAGTTTCAGAGGACCCCAGTCTCAAAGAAGGAATGGGTAAGTTAAATAATTTAATTTTATACGAAATTTTGGTTTTTGAGTTTAGTGATATGAGCCTAAATATATTATGTGTTTTCTTATGTAATTCAACAATAAAATTGCCACGGATAATTCATAAAAAATTGTAATTACAGAAGCAGACGTCAACACAGCCACACCGTCCCTCAGCAACGCGGCGGCGACGTGGGCCGGCTGGGCGGTCACCGCCGTCACGGCCAAGTTCTACCGCTCGCACTCCGACACCGCGCGCGTGCAGCACGCGCCCAAGTCCGTGCTCTCCAAGCCGGGCTCGCTGGGTACGTGCCGCAGAGTGCACCACATTACAGAATCAAAATCAAAACATGCTTTATTCGAGTAGGCTTTTACAAGCACTTATGAAAACAAAAAACTAATTAATTAATTTACCACCGGTTCGAAATGTGAACTGTAACACTTTCTACGAAATTTTATTATAGAAAAAATACCTTGCCCCTAGAAGGTAACATTGACTTTACAAGATATATTATTAATTTTGACTTTTATTGGGCATTATATACTTAGTTTCAGTCTTTTTAGTGATCAATTATAGCTCTACTAATACTTTCTGCCTATAAATTCTATCTTATGTAAATGAATTTTTATTATTCCTTAGAGCAACCATCGTCGAGCAGTATGTCCACAACAACCTCGTCGGTGACATCGATGACTTCACTCGAGCACAGCGAGTCAGCATCGGACTATGATCCAGAACATTGGGACATGACAGCGTGGGGAGAAATTGACTCTAGTGCAGGTAAATCTATAACATATTCTTTTTGTGAGTACAGCTATAACATTTTTTTATGTATTATGAATAAATTAATAATTATAAATGAAATTTAAAATTTACTAATAATAACGTTAACAATTACTTCACAGTATTAAAGTGGTAGAATAAAAAAAATATCACTGAAACAAGTTAGCTAAACTGAAAAAAAAAAGTGTTCTACTGATATCGTCTAATGTTGAAATCCAAATAAACGGCCGAAATTCACCTGAAATGTGATTTTTTTTTAATTCGGCCACTAAATATCAAGCGGTCATAGATCATCTAGTAATCCATACAAATAAATAAATAATAACTGGTCAAGTGCGAGTAGGACTCGCGCACCGAGGGTTCCGTACAAACTTATAGAAATCTACATATATAAGACTAACCCACCTACGCTTCGAAAATATAACTATGTAAATGGTGTTCTAAGTTATAGCCAAAGTGCACATTTGCGAAAAAAATTAGTCGTTAAAAACGCTAAAATACTTAAAATATACGACATAAATGACCGTATCTTTTGTGTTAACTTAGAAGTTTGATTTTTTCACAGCTCTTAATAATTATAGCACTGAATACTTGACATTGATGAAAATTTGTTACCTTCACGCGTTCCTGAGAAAAAGGTTGAAAGACAAACTTACAAACAGACAAACATACATACAGAAAATTAGTTTTCAGATTTTTTCCTTTATATGTACCATAAGATCTTACTTCTTGCCGAATTTCATCTTGCTAGGTCAATGGGAAGTACCCTATAGGTTTTGATTCCCTTGCGAAAACGCAAAAATGGTCAAAATATTCGACATATTTGCCATTATCTTTTGATTGCGTTGACTTAGAACTTTAATTTTTTCACGCCCGCATGTCATCGTAGATTTGAGTATGTGATATTAATTTCAACATGATACATCTATGCATTTTTGAGAAAAAAGGGTTGACAGCCCGACAGACAGACAGACGGACAACAAAGTGATCCTATAAGGGTTCCGTTTTTCCTTTTAAAGTACGGAACCCTAAAAACAGACACTTGACTGTTTGTAATTACAAATTAACAGCTTCTGACTAAATGCATATGAGATGAGTTTGTTTAACTGGGCGTGGTAGGCCAAAGGTAGGAAGAATACTTAATACATTTTGGGCCGATTTTGGTGTGAACTAAAATTGCATCATTATTTTTATGAAAAATTCATTTTCCTAGATAGAAACCGAACCCATTGATTTTTAAAGAAAAAAAATCACAGGCAATATTACTGCACCATCTGATAGTGTTACTTATAAGGTTTAACTTCTGGGAAGTAATACGGCAAACTAAAGGAAAAGACTTATTTTTTACAAAATGCTATTAAATTCATACTATTAGTGTAATTTAGTTTTAAAAATATTATTTATTTAAATTATTTAAAAAAAACCCTAATGTCTTTGCCAGGTACAACGGCCGCCAGCGCCAAGTCGCCGCCCAGCAGTGGCAGCGCGCAGGCCACGCCCGGCCTCGCCGCGCTGTGCGAGGACGACTGGGACAACGAGGAGTGGGGCACGCTGCAGGAACAGCCTGTATGTATATGGCCATACCACCTGACCAGTAACGACTGCTTTGCACCTGAAAGAAATCTAAACTACTTTTGTAATTTTTTTGTGAAAGTCTGATAGTAAAATAAAGAAGAGTAATTCTCGCCTAAGACTGGATTTTTGCAGATTTTTTTTTAAGAACTTAAGAGTTTAAAAAAATATTTTTCTCCGTATCTTATCATAAAAAAATTGTACATTGTATGTACATTATTAACCAAGGGGAAAAAATAGAACATTTCTGTCTAGGTGTATAATTGTTTGACAAACACCTTTTTATGTCATTTAAATCGTCTAAGTAGAATAATACGTACGTTTTAATACGTGCTTTAAGTAGGTATATACTTAAAAAAAAATTAATTTTACGAAAAAAAAACGTTTATCCTCAGGCAGCGGAAGCGGAACTGGCCAGTCCATCAGAGACGTGGAACAACGCGCAATGGACGGAGCCCAACGTGAACAACGCGAACGCGACGTACGTACGAGGACCTCGCGTGGAACACCGCGCCACCGCCCACCAGAACAGCAACGACTCCCTCGGAGGCTGGGAGGATGGGGAATTCGAACCCATCGAGGAAAATGCAGACGGTAACAGACACTATAGAGGGGTAAAATTTGAGGGTGGAGGTAATCTCTGAAACTAAATAACTGATCCTATTTGGTTTACATAGGCTATATTATATCACGCTACGCTTTATAGGAGCAAAGCAATAACCATAATTGCGAGGTGAACCACAATGGACAGCTAATACTCTATATCAGGATGATTCAGCTTCCATTATAGACCAGGGGTCATCAAAGGGTGGACCGCGGTCCGGATCCGCATCGCCGCCGTATATTGATACATTGTCATTTATTAAATAAATTAACAGGGTTCGAAAGGTATATTTTTTCAAGAAGTATGCTTAGGTACATATAAATTATAATAAAAAGTATATGTAATAAAAGTGACGCAAAATAAGATATTTTAGTAAATGTGGCCAAATCTACAGCCAAATCAAATAATGAAAGTAATCTAAGGTGTCTCGGGGCCTTCTTGAAGAAGTAAATTTTTCTTAATGAAAAGAATGTAAAAGTACTCTTAAAATGACATATATTAATTGTAATAACAACGAAGTATTTATATGATGATACAATATTTAGACGCTGATAAGCAATACTGTGTCGAGCCACGCGGACCACATTTTGAGAAAATGGCGTCTAACGATGTCAAACCTATTCTTTATCAATTTTTTTGAAGTCGTATATATCCATCTTTATTGTTCTATTTTGATAAATGGTATAATGAATTAAAAGCAGATTGATGTATTTAATGTGTTATCTAATAATACATTTATCAAATATTTGAGATTATTGTGTAGATTGCAAAATATGGAACGCACTTCAAATTCGGACATTAAATTAAGAAACTTTTTTCCGTACTTATTTAGTTTAGACGGTGACGCATTAAAGAACATCAATATCTCTGAATTTGACTTTTTGAGGGTTGACACATTATTGCTTATCAGCATCCATGTATGCAATATATAAAGGTTTAAAACTTTCATATTTTTTTTGCAGAAAACAATGCATCGAAAATGGATGAAATGAGACGTAAACGGGAGGAAAGGAAATTACAGAGGCAACGTGAAATGGAAGCGAGGCGAAACGCACGCGGTCAGGGGCCCATGAAGCTGGGCACGAAGATAACCACCCCCCCACCCCCCTTCTAATCACCCCACCACGAATAATGTATTTATCATGTCTGATACTCCTGATAAAAACCACTTAAGGTATATCCTTGTTTATTTAATCTTTAAGTATATTATATCTTTTGTTAACATTGGGGGAATTACCTATTTTCATTATTGATTGTTAAAAATACTAAATATTTTTTTAATTATATTTATTTTTAATTGACTACAAAAAAGGAGCCTTCTCAATTGGTCAAGGACTTTTTTTTGTATTTTCACCAATGTTCATTTGAAAATAGCTGGACCAATTCGATTAATTCTTTTTTTGTTTGAAAGGGTATACTCTTCCATTGATAGTTCCAATTTGGTACCATGGAATTTTCATTAAAATCGGTTTAGTATTTCGGTTTTAAAAACAAAATTACTGAAATAAGTTTGTTATCCAAGTAAACTAAATTACGTACATATTTTTTTTATGTTGGTTTGTTCCATTTTTTAAAAGTCTTGTGGTGATTAACATCATACATGATAAATATATTGAATTTTTAAATATAACATGGGCTGTCAACTATCTTCCAATTACGACTGTACTTAACCAGTTGCTCAAGAAATTAAACGTATTATGACTTTTACGCCATTTTTCCAATCTGATCGTTATAAATTAGTCATTTTTTAATCTTGATATTATTAATGGATAAGGCATGTATTACACTCTTATGAGCGACTTTTTTATTATTTAGGGTTTATTAAAAATGCGATGTTGCAAGATCAAGGGCATTGTTTTAATACTTTTTTAATAAAAGCTCATGCTTCAGTCTTTGTAAAAAACGCTTTGACCCATAAAATTTCGTACCGACATTAAACAAAAATATTTTAATAAATAAACCAACCTCATAAAATTCCTTAAAATGGTTTATCTCGATTCATTGCTCCAATTTCTCACTCGCAAAATGAAAATTTCGAAAAGTAGAAAAAAAATATTTGTTACCATTTTTTTATAATAAAAGTAATAAATAAAACAAATATATTTTAATTATATAGTATATTGAGTATAATTAAACCATCGCTTATCACTCGTAGTAAAGCAAAAAGGATTAAATTCTTAATGATAAAACATATTTATCATTGATTTACTAAATGATAATAACTATGATAAAGAATTCTGATTGTTATCTAATCAACACTTGCACGTATGAGTCAATAAATTATGGTTTAAATTGAGCGACCGGTTAAGCTGACATTGGAATCTCTATTAAAATTCCAATGGCCTTTCACTTCCCTATTCGTTAGTGATGCTGAACTATCGATAGTTTTGCTATCGATATTTCTCCTCGAAA
Organism: Hypolimnas misippus; assembly: GCA_037950945.1. Taxonomy (NCBI): domain Eukaryota; kingdom Metazoa; phylum Arthropoda; class Insecta; order Lepidoptera; family Nymphalidae; genus Hypolimnas; species Hypolimnas misippus. The sequence continues at coordinate 6,232,801 of JBBEEQ010000015.1, read as the reverse complement.
ACTGGATTATCGATAGCATATAATTGTCAATACAATTTTTTTGCAATGTTGTCTATCTATCGTTTCAAACCACAATATCAATGATGTATTGATATCGACACTATCGATAGTTCTATCAATATTCATACTATCGCTGAGATGTCGATATATCGATATGGAGGCGCATCTCTACTATTTATAAGCCACGCCGAATGTCAAGTGTGAATGTTTGAATAAAGCATATCGACTGCAGATTAACGACAACCTCGACTATGTTTTCGTCTTTATTCTAATTAAAAGATATTATTTAAATTATACATTTTCCAATGCTTATGAAAATTTATTATTAAATTATATAATTTTCTGTGATTGTTTTACTTGTTTCCTTACAAAATCATTAATCAATTGTCAGGCGCAATTGATTAATAATTTTGTATAAAATACATATTTAGTTCTTCAATGGTAAACCATGCTTTCTCACCCTGTTCTTTTAGTATTTTTGAAAGAATACAAATTACATTGTTTAATTGGTGTTTTGCTATCACGGTATCTTCTATAATTAAACCTTAAAATCTACAAGATTTGCAATAATCAAGGTTAGTAATAAATTTCTAAATAATTTATTCCTTTCTAAATTCATAAAAAAGGTTGGTAATTAACTATGGTAACTAATTATTTATATTATGCTAATTAAAAAAAATATGTTCACTCCACTGTTGAAAAAGACCTGGAAAGAATAGAAAACAGTATATTATCTACTTACGAATTTAAGAATTACAGTAAATTTACATATTATTACTTTGTTTAAAAAAAAATTAGAAATTTTATACAAACCATAACTACTTAAACTAATAATAATCTATTTATAAAAATTATATTCGTAATGTCTTTCATAGAACATCTATTTGATAAACAAAACTAAAATTTCCACAAAAAATATTAAAATGTAATTGCAAATACATCACATATAATTAAAGATTTTTAAAGACAGTAAAAAAATCTGCAATTTATTTTAAGAATATTATGTCATCAATTATTCTCAATATATGCACAAAATGAGTGTTAAATGAAACACAAATGGAATACAAACACATTTAATAGGATTTTTGTATTAGTAGTAGTAAATTGTTATAAAGAAACTATGTTATTTAGTCACAATATGAAGCAAGCTATCAAAAAATGCATAACATAAAACAAAATGAAGCTTAATGCAAAACAATAAAAAATACTATACTTAACAATCTTATAAAAATAATGATACTAGCGTTATAATGTAATACAATAAGCAAAAAAATCTTATTAACTAAACAAAATTATGTGCTAAGACACCCAAAATCAATTAATCACCCCATCAAATGCGAATTTTACGGTTCCATTGAGAACCCTCGAGTAAAATATTGCATTTGATGGATAAAAAAATTGACCCTGCAACTATAAGAGCATAAACAACCAAGCAGTAATCACAACAAAACAAATATACAATACCAATCAAGTTATAAAAAACTTTTTGTTCCAACTATTCTACAATATGTAATTATTAATTATGTATTGATGATAGCTATTATGTTCGGAGAGTAATGCTGCGATGACCACTCGATTGCCCATGCCTACTTACAGTTTAGAGCGCAGGTCGGATGTCCCAGCGGCTAATTGTCAGGATGGTTCCTCAAACCTGAAAATAATTAAATACTTTTACCAAAAAAATATTGTAAGTGCAGCATACACATGATAAGAACTGACCTGTAAAATTATAGCTCTCTTTCCCTCTACGAAAATGTCTTTCAACTCGCATCACACACATACTTTAAGTTTTCTCTCAATTCTAATCTCCTTATCCATTATTAATGAATTGCTCCAAATAATAATATCTTGTAAAGTAGATTTTAAAATTAAACTCAACATTAAAAATTATGGAAATATTTTTTGTGTCATCAATCTTTGTTTTTATTCTTACCGCATGTTCATAGCATTAGAGTTTCCTGGTTCCAGTCTATAACCAAGGCTTTCATAGAACTTGATTAGTTTATCCTTGCAGTCTAAAGACATTTTATAACACCCAAGCTCCTGTGCTAGCAGCGATACTGTGACAACAATTCTGTAAAAAATGTAAGTGTTATAAAACTGATTTATTTTTATACACTTTAATTAAAAATTTTATTACAAAAGAAAGTTTCGTTTAAATATATTAATTTTTTTTTAAGACTACCCAAAAATTAATTAAACATGAAAATTTATTTTTAATGTACTTACAATTTGCCTAATTGTTTTCCTCTGTATGTATCATTAACAACAACATCTTCCAGACGCCCCCTCTGTAACAAATTAGTTAAAGAAAAACATGATTGTAAGAGACAATTTGTTGTAACGTTTATTTTTAATGTCATACTTACCACGGAGCAATTGTGTATAAATTTTTGTTCAATGGTAAGCGTCGCCGCACCAATGATTTTGGAAATACGCTTGTCTTCAATAACGGTTACATAATAACCACCAGAACTTTTCATTTGCGTAAATCTTTCTGAAAAACAAAAATATATAAGAATATAAATAAATGAGATTTTAAAGATAAAATTTAAAAAATTCTCAAAATTCCATTTGAGTTTACAAAACTATATTACTACTAAATTTGTTTTAATTTATCAACTGCATTCCTATCTAATACAGGAAATATTGTGATAAGTCACAATGACCCTGATGATTGTATATAATAGAAATATTTTGTGGGCATAGTGATTTATAATATGAATAATTGAACATGCATGAGAAAGCATTTACTAAAAAATATTATGTTCAAATTTCATATTTCTAAAAAAAAATATTTCTTTAAAGATAGGAATTAAAAAAATGATATGTACATGAAACTTGAAGGCATACAAAATTAACAAAAGTTAAACAAGTTGTAAATGTCACTACTACACCTATACAGGTTTCACAAGGTCACTAAATAAAACACACATCCTTTACATGCCTAAAATTCCTTATGAATAAAAAACCAACAGAATATGGACACTATGTTTGTTACTAAAATTTTTAGGATAGTACAGAAAAATCAAATAAGAAAAATGTGTGACTTGGTATAAAGATGAGAAGTATTTTTACTTCCTAAGTTATAATGTAGAAATATAAAATGCAATATTAAAATAAATCAGCCTTTCATTACTGAATGAGAAAAAGAATATTATTATATAAAATATATATATAATATATATGCTGCTATAATAAAAATGCTGCTATCAAAAATATATGTCCTACAACTAGCTTAATAAGCTGTTAAATCAACAGCTTAGCCTCTTTACAATAAGGTGTCAGTCATCTAGCAACCTGAATGTTATTATGCTGTAGCATCTATTACAATATTTAATGAAATGGTTGATCAATACTCAGACCATTCACACAATACCAAAAAAGACAATGTGACAAAAACAACAAAAAATGAAATATCTTAAATAATTTTAAAATATAACATTATTATTTGAAAATTAAAACTAAATCAGCTAACCCCGTCATCACCTAGTACTAGTCTGTTCTACCTCTACAGTTTTTTAACATTGAGGGCACAGTGCAAGCTGTAGCTGCTGTAGTAGGATGAGAAGACGAGTATGGACGCCTGCATTTTAGTAGGCAAAGAGACTGCTCATCAAAATTGCAACTCCTTTCGTCTAAAACTTATTATCCCACACACAAATGACATAACCAGAGTCATAGTGTGTGGATATCAGCAGGTGGCAGAAAGAAGAACCAAATTTATATGAATAGACTAGTCACATAGTTAAATATTATCAAATAAATTCACTTTCTTCGTGGCTTCTGTTTGCTTAAATGACTGAATATCATTTATTATTTTTTAGCTGCTACTTGAATGATGTGCTAGAGGCTAGAATATCATACAGCTAAGATTCACTTTATGTCAATTATATTTCAACACCTAAATGCAATATAAAACAAAATAAAACAAATGGTTTTTATATGGTGATAAATAATTAAAACAAAATTTTGTGCAATATCCTACCATCAAACTGTTTTCTTGTAATATTTCCTGTGCTTGTAAGTTGACTTAGCAGTTGCAAGAAACCTTTATTATAATCTTCCCGTTGTAAAGGCCTTACAACCATCCAATCTTCGCCTGGTTGAGCAGCACTTATATGAGGGTTAAATTTAGCTGGACTCTTACTAAAATCCAACTTTTGAAGGATCTCTGGTCCATAAAGATATTCGGAATTTTCATCCTAAAAATAATTAAATCATAAATAATTGTTTTATAAATATTTTTCTATTATATTGAATTAGCTTGATCGAAAAAATAAAACACAAATACCTCATTATACTTCTCAATGCCCATTTTCACTGAATCCAAGTCACTAACCAAATGTATATTACTTATTGATTAAGTATATTTATTCTAAGTTCATTATTTCGTAAATTTAAATTTAAATATTGTGTTTAAAGTTAATATAGTCGGCGTGGCAAGTTAAGAACAGACGAAGGAGAACTGGTTTCATTCATTCTTAGCACTATTTTATTTATTGATTGGTTGTATCTCAAGATTTAAGCTGTTAAAATACAGCTATTGGTCACTTAGTAAGTGAAAGTAAAAGTTGAAAAGGCTCCAATACTTTTATATCATATTTGCTAGATTAGATTACATAGCGTTCCATAAAACAATTCAAATATTGACTTTTTTTTCAATTAGTAAAATAAAAAAGGACTTCTAGCCCAAGTCCAATATTCAAATTTGCGTGACATTAAAGATATCCGATGATGGCTACGAATACGTGTGTGTACCTTTTTCAAAATTTTGCGTGGTATTGTTATTAACTAAAGATTAAATAAATAGCTTCATGGAATTCCTTTTTTTTTTATTTTATATGTTGTAATTGTAAGTATCTTATTTTCAAATAGTTATGTTACTGGAAATACTTAATATTATACAAAAAAATCTTTTTTAAGCTTTGCCGACAATTTAGTTTCATACAAAAGAGAAATGGTACCACTTAAGCATACTTAACGGTCTAAGGGTACCACCCATATTTCAGCTATCATTATGTTTTTTGTCCCATGTGTGATATGTAACGAATTGGCTAACATGATATAGATATGGAAAAAACTAATTATTTTAACCAAAAATATCACTCCTTAAACATTAAATTTAAAAATTTAGTTTTTTGAATTTATATGGTTATATATTTTTTCACATCTGTGTCGATGTAAATTGTAATGTTGTTTGAAACAAATTTCTTATTTAAAGCAGTTGCCATACTTAAGTTACTTTTTCCTTTAGAATTAACTAAAATTGAATTAACATATATTTATTGCGAAAAGCGCAATTCTGTCATTATAAGCGTATCGCCATTTGGTTTTCGGTATATTCAAAAGGTGACTTTAAGTAATTAATTTAGTGTTTTGAAGTAATGTATGTCACATTTTGTCAAATTATATTCTTTCTCATTAAATCTATATATTTAGGTAATATAAGGAACCTCATACAAATTATAAAAATTTAAAATCGAAATAACACAGACCAAAATATTCATTGAGACCTTTTCAACGAGCCTCAGTACGATACTTCTGTTGTACATTGATGTAGAGTTATGTATCCTGTGGATTCCAGAGGATGTTACAGCATCAGTTAAAGGTTATGCAACTATGTTATTTTAGTATCTTACATAGTATAGTAAATTTCGAGTAAATTAGACTACTAGAAGTTGCTCATTTCCTTCCAACAACTAAAAAGCTAATAACTCCCAAACTTTTGAATAAATCTTCGTTAATTATAGTTAAGAGATTCCTGATTATATGAATTTTTAAACAAAAAAAATAAAACATCAAAATTCCTTAGGAAGCTACGATACAACAGACACACACACATCAAATTCATAACACCCGTCTTTTTTAGGGAGTTAAAATATACTTTTAAACAATTTTATGAGGTAATTAACACTGTTTGTAGTATAAAGCAACTGAATAATCGAACTAAATTACTTTTTCGTTAATCATAAATCTCAAATATTTACCGATTTTGCCATGAAATAAATTAATGAAATGATAAGATAAAAGATCCTAATTTCAATTTTCTAAGGAACGACTAATAAAATAATAAAACAATAATATTTTCTCCCATTAAAAACTAGCCATAATCGTGCTTCCAATCTGTTACATTTTAATCTGTAGCAAAATTTGTAGGGGAGGAGAAATGATAATTTTTGTAGTTATTAATATTTTTTTAATTTTGGAGAAGTACTTTTACACGTAATTAACATTAGCGAGCCACAAGCAGAGAGAGGGAACACAGAGTAGTCAAACATTACAGATACAACTCCACAGAGTAATTAACTCCTACAAAAGTCACATCGGTAATATAATATTTATGAACAGTAGTACTGTACAACTTTTTCTATTAGAAACAAAAAGTATATAATAACACTAAAAAAACTAACCTTGCTTCATTTATAGGAAATTTTGCCATGACATTTTCTTTTTTATTATTGCGTCGGCCGCTTTTAATTCTACACCTCACATTTGTTATATTGTTATATAATATACATAATTATATTGATTTTTTTACAGTCTCTATATGTTGAAGAAAAAAAAACGTAATAATAAGGTATCTGTAATATATATTTTTCGTAATATGTTATTACATAAATTTGGTTAAATTTGAATTAAACTAAGTGTCTATTTTGACTGAGACTTTTTTTCTTTGACTTTGACTGAATGCGCAGCGATAGAAACTCGCCTCAACACGCTAGGCGTGTCGGTGGGATTCGATGTGTTAAAGGTATTTAGCTCTTAGCTACGCATCGAGTTGTTGAAATGATCTGAGCGATTTCAAATGATTTATTCGATTCGTAATTGACTGTTTTGTAAATGATAATATAGTCGGATACACAACTCCTACCTACTTCCAGCGTTCCAGCAAGTATCGTGTTGGGATTTGTTAAATTGGTCTCAATGAACCTATGTAGCCAATGTACTTGTATAAAGCATGTCAGGCTTTTCTCTTTTTTTTGTTATTTAATTTTAGTTCTCTACAATTACATATTTCATAGAAGGCATCAAGTTAATACGGATGAATCCGTTTAGCCACCCCAAGGTATACTGAGGTATTGAATACATTTGTTAGAATTTCGTTAAAACATAATAAACCAAATATTTTTTAGTAACGAGCTTAAACAATAATCATATTACAATTATTGAAAAATTAAATTCATCGCGTTATTGACTGTACACAGTCAATCGGAAGATGAATATAAGAGTTCCGATTCCGTGTTCATTTGGCCACCACAGCAGCGGCCGGGTTCCGATTATCTCCCATAGGGTGGATACTTTGGGATGGCTAAACGGAATCATTCATTAAAAACAGCTTATTTTATAAACAGTATTATTTTTATTTTATAATTATACTTTTGTGTTTTGGTATTAAAAATTACAGTTTCATACTTAGTTTTATAATTATATTAATCTAGGGATTTGAAAAAATAAAAAAGTAATTTTATATAAATTATACTAATTTACACAAAATATTTTGGTTAACAAACTTGTCTTTTTTATTCTATTACGAAGAGTGATCCAAAAGTAAAGCTCTATACTATAGTAAAAAACTGTTTTTCTACAAGTTTCCTAACACGTTATTTAATTCGCTTTCTAAAAATCAAAATATTCTTTCAAAAAAGTCTTCGCCTTGCCCTTCTCAAGCCAGGTCTGCGTAAACTTTATCCTTCCTCTTCGTATATTTTCCATTTTTCAACTTAATAGTTAATTATATAGAATTTTAATTCAAGTTATCACCAGAAAATCAAGTTTTTTCAAAAGGTTTCGTTTCACAATTTTAATCTTCATCGACCTTAACCATCGTTTTCATACAATTTTACATTTTTTTTTCTACACTCGCGAGCAACCAAATCGACTTAACCCTTGATGACGACGCACATATGCATTGATTTTACTAAAACGACAAATATCTATAAATAGTTCAATTTTTTTAGGATGCAAGGGTCCATTAAGGGTTTTTCGATATTCCCCTGCCCCTAAAAGGGTTAAAAACGTTTGTATGGAAAATCTTAATCCGTAGTCGCATTAACTTCGAATTTGACACACATTCTACTAGATAATAGTAATGAAATGTGAAACATAAAACTTACGAATAATATCCCCTGTTAGACTGCTAAGGGGTGGTAAAGTTTGTATGGAAAAAAAAGAATTTTGACCGATTATTCTTAAATTTAGCATAAATATTCCTTAGGGTGAATATCCTAAATATGTCTATACTAGAATTCCAAACTTCCCTTGTAGATGCGCTAGGAACTACTAAGCTTGGAATGGAAAAAATTCGCTAGTAGATCTATCTGAAATTTTGAATTATTGACGTAGGTATCAATTAAGTGTTTTTGATATTTAACCCCTAAAACATATTTACTTAAAACTTCATACATTTGATGCTAATAATGAAATGTAAAACACGAAACAGTATTTTATCAGTTTTCTGAATCGCTTCTACCAAATCCAAAAATATACGCGGGCAAAGCCGCGAGAAACTGCTAGTCAATTATAAAAATGATATGGGCATTCGAAAGCTTAAGATCACGGCTTTTTTGAAGTAAATGATGTCTGAACGTAAGAGTAGGAAAAATAGGAATTTAGGAAAAGGCCCTAGGTTCAGAGTTTTAAAAATTAAACAAAAAATGGTAAAAATTTCCAAAAATATATATATTAAATCAACACTTCATATTGCGCCTTCGATAGACTGCAGACTGCAGTCTGTTTTCATTGTTATTATCAATTTTTTGACATTTTCTGGAGGAATGCCGGCCCACTCCTCTAACAATGCTGTCTTTAGATTGTTTACATTTGAAAGGACTGGATTCCTAGCCCGAACTCTTCTTTTAAGCTCGTCTCATAAGTGCTCGATGGGATTCATATCCGGGCTGAGCGCAGGTCAGTCCATGACCTCTTCATGAAACTGCCGAGTGACTCGTGCCGTTTGACAGCGGGCATTGTCGTACATTAACACAAAGTCTGCGCCAATAATCGAGTAGGATTATCGGTAATGTACCGATCAGATGTTAGTCCGCTTCCTCAACAAGCTGAGTTTTTCCCTCGATAACACCCGTAAGGCACAGCGAGGTCGATATTATGATTTTTCTCCTCTAAAACTCATAACGATTGCTTTACCCCCCTTCCTGTAATTTCACGACTCAAGATTATTTAAATGTAAAAATTATAGTTTTTGTTGATAATCATTGTTTGTAAAAAATATAACTGTAATATACGAGGGGTGATCAGTCTTTGCCTCCCTCTCTCAATTTTTAATTAGACTCTCATTTTTCGCTTCTCATTTTATTGTTGTATGTATAATGTTAATGTGATATATAACATGTAGTTATTGTAATTTATTTAATATTTTATTATCTTCGATTATTATTATTATTAGATATTACCATCCATTTTTCGGTTTTTATCGAATTATACTATAAGCCTTTGTTTTTTATCATTATTGGTCTTCATCTTCGGTCGCAGTTTTCATCCTTGGCTTCATTCTTCATCTCTATTTTTTCCCAGGTCTTTCCCCTTCGATCTTCTTTTTCAGTCTTATTCATTGTCTTTGCCCTCTGTGTTCATCATTGCTAACGATTTTCATCTTCATATTCGGTTATTGTTTTCCACTTGTTTATTGGTCTCCTTTTTCTGGTTCTTGGTCGTCGTCTTCCACTTTTTTTTACCCCTGGGCTATCGTAGTCGATCTTCATATAAAGCCTCGATTTTTATCTTTGTCTTCGGTCTTCAACTTTACCTTCGGTCTGCATCCTTGGTCTTCGTCTGTGTCCTCTGTCTTCATCTTCAGTCGCGATTTGTGTCTTCGCCCTCAACTTTCATTCTTCATCTTTAGCTTCGGTCTTAATCTCTGCCTTGGGTCTCCATGTCCACCGTCGTTTTTTACCTTCGCCTTGGATCTTTATCTTCACCCTCGGTCTTTAACTTAGACCCCTGTCCTCACCTTTTCCATTTGTCTTCACCTTCAGCCTCGGAATTCATCATCAACCTTGGTCTTCATCTTTGCCCTCGATCTTCGTATTTATTTCATCTTTCATCTTCGTATTTACGTATTCATTCTTCATCTTCCAATTTTTTCGTTTTAATTTTTTCGGTATGTATCTCCGCCGTCGGTCATCATCTTCCGCTTCTCTCTTGCCTTCGGTATTGATTTTCAGCCTCGGTCTATGTTTTGCATTTCATTATTCGTCATTATTACCATCGGTTTTCATTTTTCACTTGTTTGGTCTTTTTCGCCTTCTCTCTTCATGTTTGTCCTCGGTCTTCGTCTTAAAACTCGGTCTTGAACTTCGTCTAGTGTCTTCATCTTCGTCCTCAACCTTTAACTTTAGTCGTCTTCGGTTTTAAATTTTGTTTGGGGTCTTCATCTTCGCCCTCCGTCTTCGTGTTCGATCTTCATCTTAGCCCTCCATCTTCGTGTTCGGTCTTCATCTTCGCCCTCCGTCTTCGTGTTCGGTCTTCATCTTCGCCCTCCGTCTTCGTGTTCGGTCTTCATCTTGGGCCTCCGTCTTTGGTAATCTTGGCCCGCCGTCTTCGTGTTCGATCTTCATTTTGGATCTTTACTTCACCCTCGGTCTTTAACTTAGACCCCTGTCTTCACCTTTCCCATCTGTCTTCACCTTCAGCCTCGGAATTCATCATCAACCTTGGTCTTCATCTTCAGCCTCAGTCTTCATCTTTGCCCTCGATCTTCGTATTTACTTCATCTTTCATCTTCGTATTTACGTATTCATTCTTCATCTTCCAATTCTTTGGTTTTAATTTTTTCGGTATGTATCTCCGCCGTCGGTCATCATCTTCCGCATCTCTCTTGCCTTCGGTATTGATTTTTAGCCTCGGTCTATGTTTTGCATTTCATTATTCGTCGTTATTACCATCGGTTTTCATCTTTCACTTGTTTGGTCTTTTTTGCCTTCGGTCTTCATGTTTGTCCTCGGTCTTCGTCTTAAAACTCGGTCTTGAACTTCATCTAGTGTCTTCATCTTCGTCCTCAACCTTTAACTTTAGTCGTCTTCGGTTTTAAATTTTGTTTGGGGTCTTCATCTTCGCCCTCCGTCTTCGTGTTCGGTCTTCATCTTCGCCCTCCGTCTTCGTGTTCGGTCTTCATCTTCGCTCTCCGTATTCGTGTTCGGTCTTCATCTTCGCCCTCCGTCTTCGTGTTCGGTCTTCATCTTGGGCCTCCGTCTTTTGTCATCTTGGCCCGCCGTCTTCGTGTTCGATCTTCATTTTCGCCCTCCGTCTTCAGTCGTCATCTTTGGTCTTCATCTTCACCCTCGGTCTTCGTGTTCAGTCTTCATCTTTATCCTCTTTCTTTGACATTGGTCTTCATCTACGCCCTCGGTCTTTGACTTTGGTCTTCATCTACGCCCTCGATCTTTATCTTCGCCCTCGGTCTTCGTTTTCGGTCTTCATCTTCACCTTCGGTCATCGTCTTCATCTTCGCCCTCTGTCTTCGTCTTCGGTATTAATCTTCGCGCTCCGTCTTCGTGTTCGATCTTCATCTTCGCCATCTGTCTTCGTCTTTGGTCTTCATCTTCGCCCGCTGTCTTTATCTTTACCCTCGGTTTTCGATCTTCATCTTCGCCCTCTGGCTTCGTATTTGATCTTCATCTTCGCCCTCCATCTTCGTGTTCGAACTTAATCTTCGCCCTCGGTCTTCGTCTTTATCTTCACCCTCGGTCTTTGTTTACGGCCTTTATTTTCGCCCTCGGTCTTCATATTCATTTTCTCTCCCTCGATTTTTGTCTTTATCTTCGCCCTTGGTTTTCATCTTCGCCCTCCGTCTTCGTGTTCGGTCTTCATCTTCACCCTCGGTCTTCGTCTTCGGTCTTCATCTTCACCCTCGGTCTTCGTCTTCGGTCTTCATCTTCACCCTAGGTCTTCGTCTCCACCCTTCGTCTGCGTGTTCTGTCTTCATCTTCACCTCGGTCTTCGTCTTCGTCTCCGGTCTTCATCTTCGCCCTCCGTCTTCGGTCTTCATCGTCGCCCTCCGTCTTCATCTTCGCCCTCCGTCTTCGGTCTTCATCGTCGCCCTCCGTCTTCATCTTCACCCTCGGTCTTCGTCTTCATCTCCGGTCTTCGTCTTCATCTTCGCCCTCCGTCTCCATCTTCACCCTTGGTCTTCGTCTTCGATCTTTATCTTCGCCTTGTCTTCTTCTTCAAGCTCGATCTTCGTCTTCGTGTTCTGTCTTCATCTTCACCCTCGGTCTTCGTATTCATCTTCACCCTTGGTCTTCGTCTTCGATCTTCATCTTCGCCTTCCGTCTTCTTCTTCACCCTCGGTCTTCGTCTTCATCTCCGCCCTTCGTCTTCGTGTTCTGTCTTCATCTTCACCCTCGGTCTTCGTATTCATCTTCGCCCTCCGTCTCCATCTTCACCCTTGGTCTTCGTCTTCATCTTCGCCTTCCGTCTTCATCTTCGCCCTCCGTCTCCATCTTCACCCTTGGTCTTCGTTTTCATCTGCGCCTTCCGTCTTCATCTTCACCCTCGGTCTTCGTCTTCATCTCCACCCTTCGCCTTCGTGTTCTGTCTTCATCTTCACCCTCGGTCTTCGTATTCATCTTCGCCTTCAGACTTCATCTTCGCCCTCCGTCTCCATCTTCACCCTTGGTCTTCGTCTTCGGTCTTCATCTTCGCCCACGGTCTTAATCTTCACCCTCCGTTTTCGGGTTCGGTCTTCATTCTCACCCTTGATCTTCGTCTTCACCCTCGGTTTTCATCTTTATGCGGGGTCTTTATCTTGACCTTCGGTCTTGATCTTCGTGTTCGGAATTGATCTTCGTGTTCGGTCTTGATCTTCGTGTTCGGTCTTGATCTTCGTGTTCGGTCTTCATCTTCACTCTCGGTCTTCATCTTTACCCTCCGTTTTCGTGTTCGGTCTTCATTCTCGCCATTGGTCTTCGTTTTCACCCTCGGTTTTCATCTTTACCCTCAGTTTTCATTTTAACCCTCGGTCTTGATCTTCGTGTTCGGTCTTCATCTTTACCCTAGGTCTTCGTCTTCGGTCTTCATCTTCGCCCCTCATCTTCATCTTCACCCTCGGTCTTCGTCTTCGGTCTTCATCTTCACCCTCGGTCTTCGCCCTCAGTCTTTGTCTTCGGTCTTTATCTACGCCTTCCGTCTTCATGTTCGATCTTCATCATTACCCTCGCTCTTCAGTCTCAGTCTTTATCTTCACCGTCGGTCTTCTTCTTCGCCCTCGGTCTTCGTCTTCGGTCTTCATCTCCACCCTCGGTCTTCGATCTTCATCTTCGTCCCCCGTCTTCATCTTCACCCTCGGTCTTCGTCTTCGGTCTTCATCTTGGCCCTCAGTCTTCACCTTCACCCTCAGTCTTCACCTTCACCCTCAGTTTTTGTCTTCGGTCTTTATCTACGCCTTCCGTCTTTATGTTGGATCTTCATCTTTACCCTCGGTCTTCATCTTCACCCTCGGTCTCAGTCTTTATCTTCACCCTCGGTCTTCTTCTTCGCCCTCGGTCTTCATCTTCGCCCTCCGTCTTCATCTTCACCCTCGGTCTTCGGTCTTCATCTTCACCCTCGGTCTTCGTCTTCATCTCGCCCTCAGTAATCCACCTTCACCCTCGGTCTTTGTCTTCGGTCTTCATCTGTACCCATGATCTTCATCTTCACCTTCGGTCTTGATCTTCGCCCTCGGTCTTGGTCTTCATCTTCGCCCTCGGTCTTGGTCTTCATCTTCACCCTCCGTCTTCATGTTCGGTCTTCATCCTTACCCTCGATCTTGGTCTTCATCTTCACCCTCCGTCTTCATGTTCGGTCTTCATCCTTACCCTCGGTCTTCGTCTTAGGTCTTCATCTTCACCTTCGCTCTTCGTTTTCGGTGTTCATCTTCGCCCTCGGTCTTGGTCTTCATCTTTACCCTCCGTCTTCGTGTTCGGTCTTCTTCTCCCTCGATCTTCGTCTTCATCTTCACCCTCAGACTTCGTCTTCATCTTCGCCCTCGGTTTCCATCTTCATCTTAGCCCTCGATATTCTTCTTCACCCTCGAACTTCGTCTTCATCTTCGCCCTCGGTATTCTTCTTCACCCTCATTCTTTACTTCTTACGTCTTTGTCTTCATCCTTAGTTTTTATATGTCACTTGTTTGTGTCTTCCATTTGTTTTTCCATGATTTTAGTTTTCTACGAGTTCAGTCGTCGTCTCTTGTGTTTTCTTCCTTCTCGGTTTTCATCATTGCCCTCGGAATTTGCCTTCACCCTTAGTGTATTCATATTCACCCTCAGTCGTCGTCGTCTTATTTGGTCTTCTATGGTATGGTCTTCGTAATTTTTTAATAGTTTCAGTTTCAGTTTTTACGATTACCCTCCATTTTCATATCACCGTTTATGTTTAGTTCGGTCGGATAAATAAAATTATTTTTTTACCCTTGGTCATCATCTTCTTTTTGGTCTTTATATTCGGCATCTTCTCCATCGCTCATCATAGTCAGCTCCGGTCTTCATCGATTATCGTTTTTCGACTCTTTACTTTCAAGCCTAGTTTTCGACTTATACAGTTTTTTTGTTTTTCGTATACAGGTTAGCTTCAAGTTATGTTTAGTTTTAGTTACACGTAGACGTTCTTAGTTTTTTTTAATCTTCATAGTTTAAGTCAGTTTATTTTGATTTTTTAAGTTACCCTGCTTTTTTACCCTATTTTGCAAAGTGTATCTCTCTTGTAAAATCCTCAATTGTTACTTCTCATAATAGTTTTCAGATTGCATCATATAACTGCTACGTTATTTTATGTAAGATATACTTACCCAAGCATTTAAATTTATCTTAAAGCTGTCTGTCCCATTTACAAGGTATGTTGCGTACATTTACGTATTGAGGTATGTTATATTCATCACTTAATCTTCAACTGGGTAATCTCTATACAAAATTACTAGCATTGATGAATTGTCACTTATAGACACGATACTATCCTTAAACCAAATTATTATATAATGCAGTCAGAACTTAGTTTTTATTGACAGTTGAAATCTTATTGCCTAAAATTTTAGTATTTAACAAAGAAATTGTCATTAACCGTTATTCATCTACGTTAACGTGAATGCTGAAAATTTTGTTGTTAAATTATAATTTCCCTCTTTTATTACTTTCTTGTGCTTTGTTTGAGTTTAAATTTTTAATTTTTTTGTTAGAAAAATTCCATCGTAATAATTTGTAAAGTAGTATAGTTTCACCTGCTAAAAACATATTATAATATACATTACCTATATATTTTATTTGATCCTTTTGTTTATCTTGACATTGATTTGATATCAATTATTAATAAATGTTTTTTATTGTTTTACGAAATATCCTTAAACAAAATTTTTTATTTCCATTTCTTTTATAAAAATTAATAATTACTTCTTTAATTGTAGAGCTGTAGTGCTGTAGAGCTGTAATGTAATTTAATTTATACACACCTGTAATTTATGTTATGTATCATTTTTTTACAGTTTTTTGATTTTTAGCCGATTTATAATGCGCCTTTTATAAAATAATATTTTATTAGATCTATTTTTTTTTATGTTTTCCTGTAAAAAAACTGATAAAACACTTGACAGATACTATAAATTAATATTTATCAAACACTGAAATATCATAAAATTAGTTTTTTTATACTAATAATTTTAAATTATTGCTATTAATATTAATTTATATAAAAACAAAAATGAAATTATTTTCCGTTACACAATAAAACCAAAAACATGCTATTTCTTAAATCTGAAAAAAAATATTGTTATACAAATATCGAAAAATTTATAAACTCGTTTAGATAAATTTAAACAGTAGTTTGTACATATTCAATTAAAAACTAAAATTCCAAAAATTTATGGCGTTATATCTGAAAAGAAAGTTATTTTAACTGAAAAAAAAAATAATTTAAGGCTAAAAAGTATCATGAATTGTATAATTGTCATATTTACAAAATAATTACATACATGGGTAAAGTTATTTAATATACATTATTGTTTATTATATTATTTATAAAAATTATGTACTTACAATATGCAGAAAAAAATTTCGGAACATATAGTACTTCGCTACTTTTGCTTATTAACTTTGATAAATATTTTATCTCAACATTATATTTATTTATTCAGCATATTCGGGGACCATTTTTAAGCTTATTATTATTTAAAAAATAGTTAATTAGCCTCCTCTTGTATAGTTCATTTTTGGGAAAATATTTTGTACACTATTTTGTAATATCCAAAAATCTTTAAAAAAAAAAAATCTGAAATTTGAAGAGAAATTTGATATACTCGCCTTAATATCAATTTCGCCAACCGACGATAGGTAAAATTGCATTAATTGAATAAATGCAGTGCAACTGAACAAAGTTTTCTGACAGGAACCATTCATTTCAGTACCCATGTCCATACACGCTGGCTGAGACAATAGTTAATATGTAGTATGTAGTAAGCTACAGTGAATCGACGATTCGGATGTATTACTCTGGATATACAGACCTGTTGATCAAAGCATTAGCACTTGTACTAGCGGTAGGTAAACCCGCTTACCGAAGGCGATTAGCTGTCAAGCCCGCTGATCGCAGCATTCGCCAAGTATAGCACTTGCTGTATCACGACTAGCAAGCGGTAACGCCTGCGTATCATAGTCGGCTGTGATGACAACAGCTGTGCGCACTCGAAGACACGCAACTAACAAGTAGACAGACCCGCTGACCGAAGATAGCCAGCTGTCGCAGTGCTCGCTGCGCGCAGCACCCAAACACTGGTTGATCAGCTGGCAGGAAGACTCGCCCGATGACCCGCGACTAGCAGGTACGCAGACCCGCTGACCGAAGAAGGCCAGCCGTCGCAGTGCTCGCTGTGCGCAGCACCCAAGCACTGGTTGATCAGCTGGCAGGAAGACTCGCCCGGTGACTCGCGACTAGCAGGGTAGGCAGACCCACTGGCCGAAGATGGCCAGCCGTTGCAGTGTGCGCGCAGCACACTAGAACTGGTGACTAGCGGGCCGGAAGACCCGCAACTGGCAGGTACGCAGACCCACTGGCCGAAGATGGCCAGCTGTCGCACTGCTCGCTGTGCGCAGCACCCGAGAACTGGTGACTTGCGGGCCGGAAGACCCGCAACTGGCAGGTACGCAGACCGAAGATGGCCAGCCGTCGCAGTGCTCGCTGCGCGCAGCACCCAACCACTGGTTGATCAGCTGGCACGAAGACTCGCCCGATGACCCGCGACTAGCAGGGTAGGCAGACCCACTGGCCGAAGATGGCCAGCCGTTGCAGTGTGCGCGCAGCACACTAGAACTGGTGACTAGCGGGCCGGAAGACCCGCAACTGGCAGGTACGTAGACCCGCTGACCGAAGATGGCCAGCTGTCGCAGTGCTCGCTGCGCGCAGCACCCAAGCACTGGTTGATCAGCTGGCAGGAAGACTCGCCCGATGACCCGCGATTAGAAGGGTAGGCAGACCCACTGGCCGAAGATGGCCAGCCGTTGCAGTGTGCGCGCAGCACACTAGATTCGGTGACTAGCAGGTCGGATGACCCGCAACAGGCAGGTATGCAGACCCGCTGACCGAAAATGGCCAGCTGTCGCAGTGCTCGCTCTCGCAGCACCCAAGCACTGGTTGATCAGCTGGCAGGAAGACTCGCCCGATGACCCGCGACTAGCAGGGTAGGTAGACCCACTGGCCGAAGATGGCCAGCCGTTGCAGTGTGCGCGCAGCATACTAGAACTGGTGACTAGCGGGCCGGAAGACCCGCAACTGGCAGGTACGCAGACCCACTGGCCGAAGATGGCCAGCTGTCGCACTGCTCGCAGTGCGCAGCACCCGAGAACTGGTGACTAGCGGGCCGGAAGACCCGCAACTGGCAGGTACGCAGACCGAAGATGGCCAGCCGTCGCAGTGCTCGCTGCGCGCAGCACCCAAGCACTGGTTGATCAGCTGGCAGGAAGACTCGCCCGATGACTCGCGACTAGCAGGGTAGGCAGACCCACTGGCCGAAGATGGCCAGCCGTTGCAGTGTGCGCGCAGCACACTAGAACTGGTGACTTAGCGGGCCGGAAGACCCGCAACTGGCAGGTACGCAGACCCACTGGCCGAAGATGGCCAGCTGTCGCACTGTTCGCTGTGCGCAGCACCCGAGAACTGGTGACTAGCGGGCCGGAAGGCCCGCAACTGGCAGGTACGCAGACCGAAGATGGCCAGCCGTCGCAGTGCTCGCTGCGCGCAGCACCCAAGCACTGTTTGATCAGCTGGCACGAAGACTCGCCCGATGACCCGCGACTAGCAGAGTAGGCAGACCCACTGGCCGAAGATGGCCAGCCGTTGCAGTGTGCGTGCAGCACACTAGAATTGGTGACTAGCGGGCCGGAAGACCCGCAACTGGCAGGTAAGCAGACCCGCTGACCGAAGATGGCCAGCTGTCGCAGTGCTCGCTGCGCGCAGCACCCAAGCACTGGTTGATCAGCTGGCAGGAAGACTTGCCCGATGACCCGCGACTAGCAGGGTAGGCAGACCCACTGGCCGAAGAGGGCCAGCCGTTGCAGTGTGCGCGCAGCACATTAGAACTGGTGACTAGCGGGCCGGAAGACCCGCAACTGGCAGGTACGCAGACCCGCGGACCGAAGATGGCCAGCCGTCGCAGTGCGCGCGCAGCACACTAGAACTGGTGACTAGCGGGCCGGAAGACCCGCTACTGGCAGGTACGCAGACCCGCTGGCCGAAGATGGCCAGCTGTCGCAGTGCTCGCTGCGCGCAGCACCCAAGCGCTGGTTGATCAGCTGGCAGGAAGACTCGTCCGATGACCCGCGATTAGAAGGGTAGGCAGACCCACTGGCCGAAGATGGCCAGCCGTTGCAGTGTGCGCGCAGTACACTAAATTCGGTGACTAGCAGGTCGGATGACCCGCAACAGGCAGGTATGCAGACCCGCTGACCGAAAATGGCCAGCTGTCGCAGTGCTCGCTACGCGCAGCACCCAAGCACTGGTTGATCAGCTGGCAGGAAGACTCGCCCGATGACCCGCGACTAGCAGGGTAGGCAGACCCACTGGCCGAAGATGGCCAGCCGTTGCAGTGTGCGCGCAGCACACTAGAACTGGTGACTAGCTGGCCGGAAGACCCGCAACTGGCAGGTACGCAGACCCACTGGCCGAAGATGGCCAGCTGTCGCACTGCTCGCTGTGCGCAGCACCCGAGAACTGGTGACTAGCGGGTCGGAAGACCCGCAACTGGCAGGTACGCAGACCGAAGATGGCCAGCCGTCGCAGTGCTCGCTGCGCGCAGCACCCAACCACTGGTTGATCAGCTGGCACGAAGACTCGCCCGATGACCCGCGACTAGCAGGGTAGGCAGACCCACTGGCCGAAGATGGCCAGCCGTTGCAGTGTGCGCGCAGCACACTAGAACTGGTGACTTAGCGGGCCGGAAGACCCGCAACTGGCAGGTACGCTGACCCGCTGACCGAAGATGGCCAGCTGTCGCAGTGCTCGCTGCGCGCAGCACCCAAGCACTGGTTGATCAGCTGGCAGGAAGATTCGCCCGATGACCCGCGACTAGCAGGGTAGGCAGACCCACTGGCCGAAGGTGGCCAGCCGTTGCAGTGTGCGCGCAGCACACTAGAACTGGTGACTAACGGGCCGAAAGACCCGCAACTGGCAGGTACGCAGACCCGCTGACTGAAGATGGCCAGCCGTCGCAGTGTGCGCGCAGCACACTAGAACTGGTGACTAGCGGGCCGGAAGACCCGCAACTGGCAGGTAAGCAGACCCGCTGACCGAAGATGGCCAGCTGTCGCAGTGCTCGCTGCGCGCAGCACCCAAGCACTGGTTGATCAGCTGGCAGGAAGACTTGCCCGATGACCCGCGACTAGCAGGGTAGGCAGACCCACTGGCTGAAGAGGGCCAGCCGTTGCAGTGTGCGCGCAGCACACTAGAACTGGTGACTAACGGGCCGAAAGACCCGCAACTGGCAGGTACGCAGACCCGCTGACTGAAGATGGCCAGCCGTCGCAGTGTGCGCGCAGCACACTAGAACTGGTGACTAGCGGGCCGGAAGACCCGCTACTGGCAGGTACGCAGACCCGCTGGCCGAAGATGGCCAGCTGTCGCAGTGCTCGCTGCGCGCAGCACCCAAGCGCTGGTTGATCAGCTGGCAGGAAGACTCGTCCGATGACCCGCGATTAGAAGGGTAGGCAGACCCACTGGCCGAAGATGGCCAGCCGTTGCAGTGTGCGCGCAGTACACTAAATTCGGTGACTAGCAGGTCGGATGACCCGCAACAGGCAGGTATGCAGACCCGCTGACCGAAAATGGCCAGCTGTCGCAGTGCTCGCTACGCGCAGCACCCAAGCACTGGTTGATCAGCTGGCAGGAAGACTCGCCCGATGACCCGCGACTAGCAGGGTAGGCAGACCCACTGGCCGAAGATGGCCAGCCGTTGCAGTGTGCGCGCAGCACACTAGAACTGGTGACTAGCGGGCCGGAAGACCCGCTACCGACAGGTACGCAGACCCGCTGACCGAAGATGGCCAGCTGTCGCAGTGCTCCCTGTGCACAGCACCCAAGCACTGGTTGATTAGCTGGCGCCTGATGACCCGCGACTGGTAGGTAGGCAGATCCGCTGGCCGAAGATAACAGCTGTTGCAGTGCTCGTTGCGTGTAGTACCCGAGAACTGTTGACTAGCGGGCCGGAAGACCCGTCCGAAGTCGCGCTGCGCGCAACACCCGTGGATTGGTGACGGGAATACCCGTCCGAAGTCCGCCGCGAGTGACAGGAAGGCAGACACGCTGACTTAAGTTAGTGAGCTATCGCAGTTCTTGCTGCGCGCTGCTTCTGAAATCTGGTAGTTGGATGGTAGTTATCGGCCAGGAAGATCTACAATTAGCAGGTAGGCAGACCCGCTGGTCGAAGGTGGTCAACTGTCGCAGCACTTGCTGCACTTGGCGACTCGCAGGTACCGCGACTTGTTTTCTTCACTGCTGCATCATCAAATACTTGCAGAATAGTAGGCACTACCGGAAGTATAATGAAAGGCCTGCTATACAAATATTGTGAGGTATTGCAATACTAAATATTCGTATTTTTGTTGCGAAACACCTGAGTTATCAGAATTAGCAGGCTCGCTGGCTGGTGACAGTCGTCGTAACACATTTCCGCAGACTGGTAGACAGCACACGAAGAACTACGGCAGGCTGGTAGGAAAGGCAATGGGTGAAAATTACCTCTCACCGCCTCACCTGATGCTGGTTGGCAGCAAAGCCTGATAATAGAAGATAATCATTTGTCATACTATCAGCTATGCACAGTGACGTGAGACGTATCCAAGAGAAAATAATGCCGTATGTAGTTATTCAAAATGTTCTCAGGCTTCATCTGAGACACCACATTTAGCAGACAAGTAGGTAGATAGATGATGAGCCGCCAGCCAGCAGTCAGATCCAGGTATTTGGAGACTAGTAGGCAGTACTCGAGGACCGTCATCGGAAGTCTGCAGAATGAAGATATTAATTCGCCGCGGCAGCAGGCAATCGGGGGTGATTAGACCTCGACCAAAAAAATTTTAATGGATAGGAAAAAGTCGCTGAACGTATATATTTAACTATCGCAGCATCAGCGATTGTTAGATGACGGATTGCGGACGTCAACTGAACAGGGCCCTAACATCATACTTGAAAAATTGTCCTCGTTGAGGGAACAGTTGCAGGTGGTCCTTCTGAAGTATTCTCGTAAAACTTTGCGCCTAGCATCTAATGTATCATGTCTGAGAGAAAAGATAATGTTACTGGCCAAAAACATTCTGTTTGCTCGGTCACAATCGTTGCAGCATTAAAGAGCAACCGGTGTCCCGCCGCATTCACGCTGTAGTGATGAGTAGACCTGCTGTTCGAAGAGCAAATGAAGATCCCACTTCCACGTCGCGTTGACACATAGGTTTATCCGCTGCACCTAAGTCACATAAGCTGGCGAATAGATTTGGTAAAAAATACTTGCTTACGGCATGAGTTGACACGTTGACAAGATAATCAGATGTACCACGATCGGTTTGTAGTCTGGTAAAAATCCGCTTACTGAACAATGTCGGTTCAGTGGATTGTTACTAACAGATGTGGTTCGATAACTCTTGCCGTTAATCATGTAGCACTGAACAATTAAGTTTGGTAGAGAGAATCCAAATATATCACCTTATTGTAGTACATATGCGTTCGATTTACAGCATTTAGTGTTGATTGGTAGAGCCTGCAGACAGAAGAACCTAGTTCCGGAGCATTGTTGCCAACCACATATGTTACTTATAATATACACCACTCAAAAACCATCTGCTACTAAAAGCTGCTCGCAAGCATTGGTAGTGCAATCATGTTTTATCTGGTAGACATTCCACTTCTGTAGATAGTTTATCTGCAGTGCTCCTATCATGGATTTTTAATAATGAGCAAATAAGCTGACTACTAAATAGCACAAGAGGCCCAATCTTATGGTACATTGACAACATGAAAGCTTTATTCTTGAAAGTGGTCCACCGAGCAGTGTGATGTTAATCCCTTAATCAAGTATACTGATATATATATATATATATATGTATATAATGATATGTAGTATAAAGTATGCATAAAAGGGTTGGTTATTAATTCTACAAAATGTGACACTCTCATGTATTACAATATTTACTTCATAAAAATATTGATATCATACTACACTTACTTGTTTTTTGTAGAAAGTATGTTTATAGTACCCTTTAATGTCGTAACAGCTTCATTTGATGAGTAAGTTTCATTTCCATAATATTTTTTACCACTTTAATAGATCATATAGTCTTCTAAATTTGATATTGGTAGTCAGTATTACTTCCTCATCACCAAGCAATAAAGTAACCAGCCAAATTCATTTTACCATAATTTTGTGAAAATATATAGCTTTACAAAAACACAATTTACACATTATAGGTAACAAAATTATAAAAATTTACTAATTTACAGGCTCTA
Organism: Hypolimnas misippus; assembly: GCA_037950945.1. NCBI lineage: Eukaryota > Metazoa > Arthropoda > Insecta > Lepidoptera > Nymphalidae > Hypolimnas > Hypolimnas misippus. The sequence goes on along the minus strand of JBBEEQ010000015.1, from coordinate 6,209,830 downwards.
TAAGTAAAGTGTCATGCTTTATAAAATAGTTACAGATTTCGCAAATATTTTTCGGAGATAATAATAATTAGTATTTTTATATTTGTATATACTCATTATTAGTAATGTACTAAATCTGTTTAATAGATTTTCTATATAGCAACATATTGTGAGTCTTTGTTTACTTTCTAATAACCACAATCAAATTGCAATCTGTATTACATACCTTCTGACTTTGTATTTGTTAAATTAAATTGTAAACAAAATTATACATCTTGAATGATATTATGTATAAAACAAAATTCCATTATTAACTTTTATTTATCGCAGAAACCTTGTCACAATTTCAACAAACAGCATGCATTTAACATTAAGGTCATTGTCAAAAATAAAGAGCCTTGCTATGTAGTTTTACAGCAGCAGATATCTACCTAGATAAATTGTAAAGACAAAGGAAAACATACAAGGTTATGGACATAGTATAAATGTAACAATTACTTTTCCATTTAGTTAACTACTAAATAAATAAGCCTTTAGGCCAGTTAATACCAATAAAAAAAGTATGCTTATATGCTTTTGAAAAACCATGCAGTAAGTAAATACAATGAACAACTTGTTTTTTTAGAAAATACTTTGGTTACCTTTTACTTCTCCCTCCGTTATAAGAAATAGTTTAATGAACTCAATAAAATTATTGTTTAATTATAATTTTTCCATATAATACCATTGCTTCTAATAGATTTTTGTGTCATTTACTTTGAGGATATTTTAATTCATTGCGAATGAAATTATAAAGTTAGATTTCATCATCTTTTGTGATTTTTTTGTAAAATAATTTATAATATATACTATATCTGAAAATTCTGAAAAGTAATAATTGACCTAGATGCCTAAACGGCATGGACACTAAGACAGGAAATTACTCATTTACTCTCACTTTAACTTTGCTGTGTTGTTATATTTTCATAATATAATAATCTTTTTTTATTTATTTAAGATAGCTGGTTTTTAATTTAACCACTTACTTGTAAAATTAGGAACTTCAAGTTTTTACAGCAGATACAGGAACACTGGAGCAGCTGGACTCGCAGGTAGATTATTTGTGTTTGTATAAAATACACCTTTTTATTGCAAGATAATTCCTAATGTAAATAATTGTATTGATTCATTTGGTATATTTTGAATAACGTATGGTAAAATAGGAAGCAACAGATGCATGATTTTCCGCTAACGGTGCCCATTTTGTTTATTATTTGAAGTCAATTAGGTTTATCTGGCACATCCATGATATAGGTAGCCGAAACTGCGAATTGTACACAGGAATAAATAATTTTTAATTCAATAGCAATCTAATTGAAATTATGATTTGTAAGGCAACTCACCATAATTTTAGGTATCCACATTTAAGAGTCATTTTATAACGATCTCTTATCATTTATTTATCAAAGGAATTGTTAAATCAAGAGTTGTTTCCTAAATTTATTATAAATTGTGGATATTTGTAAGTAGGTAGTTCGTATAAAAATATTACATTTTTCGTCATTTGGTTTTGTTTTAGTTTTAATATTTACTTTTAATATTCTTTATAATATTTTCAACCTAAAATAAATAGCTATCGGACGGGAATGAAGCTAGTTTTTCTGATAAGCTTCTACTATATATTATAAAAACCAAAGTACCTTTTAGCTCGCAGTTTCCTTCATTGCTTGTGAAGGTCGTTTGTTCGTCACGTGAGCTTTGTAGTAGGTCGCAGTATTATTACTATATAGTGCAGCTAATTGTAAGTCAGCTTTTCTATCCTGGACTTTGAAGGCAAATTAACGAACCGGCAGTGGCGGTAAATCATAAGATAGGTTTGGATGCATGTACTTTTAAGCCTTTTTTAATAAATCATACAGCAAGCTTGTACAATGTTACCAGCTTCAAGTCTGCTAGCTAAATATTTTCGAGGGCGGATTCTGTCCACCAATCGCGTGTCAGGTACATAGTTTTGCTTGCGTCCAAAGATCTTTCACCATCATAATGATCGGCCGTCGGTTCGTCCTGGAGATCATTTTAAAAACACACACACAAAGGCGATAGGATTTGCCACAGAAATATGTATTTTTTTAAATTACAAAATCTATACCTACGTAATATTTATAGCATTTTGGTAAAACAGTTATGAAAAATCATGTTTTATTAATCAATTATACAAAATATATATATATGTAGGATATTTTAGTTTTGTATCGTACCTGCGCCTCATTTATTAAGATAAGAAAATATCTGAAATCAATCAGCTTGCTAGTAAGTCATATAGCCTATTCTCTGGTAGTTAGAGGAGTTTGACCTAGTAAAGTAGTATTTTTTTTTAAGTAAACGTGGTTCATATTTTTAATCAATTCAGTAGTATTCGCAGAGTGATCAAAATCATCAGGCCCAATGCATGGGAATGACCACTTACCTACTAGGTCTTGCGTCAGTCAGGACCGGTTAGTCGCTTTCTAGTAATAAATTTCGTCCGCAATACTTCTATTCTTGTTTGAATATAGTCCCTATTCAGGATAGTGATTATTCGAAAAAAAATCATTTGCCCGTGAGCGTTGGTGACGGCTTGCAGGTGTTAAGAATTATCTGGGTGTTAGCCTTCTGGAAGGTTCCCCTTGTAAAGTTATTTGTGCTCATTATGACGTCACCGTTACGACAACCGGACCATAGCTGTGAAAGTGCATATACAGTATGATTACTTAAATGTTTTTATATCACATTACATAACAATTTATCGGGGAAAGGGCAGACATTTGATCACTTACCAATACAATATAATATCCACGTTTAGATGATTTGATTAATTTATTATAGTGGTATATCAGTTTATTTATTTGTTTATATGTTGTAATTCAGTTTATATTCATTCTAGTTCGTATTTCCGGCGAAGATCAGCCCACACGTCGCAAAGTTTGTTTGTTCATAATGTGTTCATGATGCTTGTTTGTTAATAATAAAGAGACCTACTTATTTATACATCTTACTTCGATGCTTCTGTCTTTGATAATTTTATCAAAATACGTCGAGATAAATTTTGTAGCGTAAAGATTCGAGTATTTTACCTATTTGTAGTTTGACATTTGTGGAATGTAGTGCCTCCTACTTCATAAGACTGGTTAATTCTGGACTGCTCGCTTTAGGCACTGGGCGCTCATTAGCCAACGCTGTTTCACGTCATACAGTAGAAAGCCTGTTTGGATTCAATGTTATTGCACAACATTGCCCTTTATTTCAAATTAAGGAATTTAAGATTAAAGGTAAATTAGTTATTAAGTAGGGCAAATCAAGACTTTCTTTATAACAGTTGACTCACCAAAATTATCTAACTTGTATGGCCAGTACCAATTATGAGCGAAGTACGCGTTAATGACAACACCTTTGGGCGGTTGGCAGGCTCCATAGACTGCAACCCGCGCGGTGTTTGCGCAGTTGGCAACTCGACCCGCCAGCTGGTCAAAATCTGAGGCTCGAAAAGAACAAAACACATGCGAAAAGACTCGTTTGCGAGTCTATGGTTTTGATTAACACTGAAGAAATCATGACGCAATGCCTAACGTTTACCTAATGTGGGCTGATACCGGAATGGAAGCACGTTTTGCGCGTCGCTATTCGGTGCAGGGCCGCATGCCGTACCGAAGCGAACTAGCAGCTTTGCGAGACAGCAACTGAAGTGACCGCAGACAGCAGGATTTCATCAGCATCGCAACTGGTACCTCGATCTTCATTAAGTCGATGATGACTCATGGAATAATACATGTCGGGTGAAATACGAGAAAATATATAAATGTGAAAGATTTGAAATAAAATTCAACAATCCAATTCTTTTAAAATTATTTTTATTTGCCATACTTAAACATATGTTACAATTTATTATTCAATATGAATAAAACTTTAATTCCAATCCACTATTATTAAATAGAAAACTGAAATATTAATTAACAATTTAAATAAATATTAAATTTAACTAAATAAATGCATGATACCGTTACAAACCCATTTTGTAGTTAGCGACGACCACGCCCCAGTGGCAGCCAAGATGGCGGCCGTCTGATGCAGACCCACGCGAAACGCAATGGGACTGTAATTTAGAAAACATCCTACATATATCACAGATTCAGTTACAATTTTACTTTACCTAATTATCCTACTTGAGTAACACATATTTGTTGATTTAGAATTGGTTTAACATTGTCTAATTCTTTAAAAAAGTTATCTAGGCCGCTGAGATCGTTCTTCCAGAAATTATTGATTTTTTCACGCTGCTGCTTGGCGACTTCATCTTCTTTATTATTTAATCCGAGATCTGCTTGCATTTGAGCCCACCTTCTAGCACGTTCTCTTTGTTTGGTTAATAGTTCACTTTCAGCGCGGGACAATGAATGGCTTAAAATTGCGATTATTCTCAGGTCACGCTTTCTCTTTGTCTTGGCATTTAATGACTTACATTTAACTTTGCGGACCCAGTTTGAAAGAGATTCACTTTTACTTTCACAGAAATCAACAACAGATTTTTCTTGTGCACTGTAGCCCATTTCGAATTAAAGGACTTTAGAATATTGCGAGATGAGACAATATTACACACCTGAATCAGACCAGGCACTAAAGATATTTGTAGAACTCCAAGCACTTCACAACACGACGTCCGCACCAAACCACGCCGAGAAATCAATGAGCTCAGAGCTGGGGGGCTGACGTCATGCGAGCTTTATATACCCCACGCCATTGGGGCCGCGCAACTGCGCAGTTATGGAACAAAATGGCGTCGTTCCAACGCAATTCCCCAGCACGATGACGATCAATACTAACTATTACACTAAAATATTTAGAAAACGTTCTGTCTGTTGTATAATTTTTTTAAATAGTTTATTGTGTTCGATTATATATTAAATATTAAAATGTTTAAAACTAAAATTATAGCAGACCGCAAAAACAAAACAATGGAAAAATACATTTTTCTGTGTTCACAATATGAAATATTAAGCAAAAAGTTTAAATACCTATACAGATAGAAAATATTATACACATAATATTGATATAAAAAATAAGTAGGTAGGAAAGTTTATATATATCTCTTCTGTACTTAATATAAAATAAAGTACATACTTCGACACAAAATTAAGAAGCTCAGTTGGTACATTATTAAATTTACATTATTTAATTAATTTATTTATTTTATATTTAGTAATCAGTATTTTAATACTTAACAATCAAGCTAATATTAGGCATCTAATTAATTTAGTATACATATATGGGTACATATTTTATTAAAAAAAAAACAATTTTATATATTACTAGCAGCCGTAACATCGTTCATGTATGAGCAGGATTTTAACAACCTAACCTGTTGTTACAATTTAGTCAACTTATTAAATATATTAAAAAATTATAGCCTATGTGCTATTCTATTGTATAAGCTCTTATAGTGTAAAATGTCAATAAAGTCCATTCAGTAGTTTTTGTGCAAAATATGTACTAACAAACGTCCATACATTCGCACTTTGTTTCACATTTATAATCTAGACTAGGATTTAAGAAATCTGTCTGTTAAAGAAATTCAAAAATAATTTAATCAAGGAGTTTTCTAAGCCTTTTATTTCATGAACCATCTTAGAATTTTTAATTCGTTAAGTGCATGAGAGGGGGGCGGTTGAAGATTGATGGCAAAGGATCGTAAAAGGAAATAATAATTCAATAATAAATACTACTTGAACGAAGTTCCTAAAATATTAATCTAATAATTTTAAAGTGTAAGTTAACTCCAACCTACACAATGGTTGTTCGATCACATAGAAAAGTATTCCATAGTTAACAATGAGCTTAGCATCTCTTTGATTGTTTTACATTCTTTTATGAGAATATTTCTGTTTTTCTAGTAAATGTAGTAATAAGCTTAGAAAAAACCCAAAACGACAAAAGGTTATATTTTTACCTGCATTGTGCTGCAGGTAAAATTCCAGCTCTTTTTCTTTTAACAGAAACCTATAAAATAAACGTAAATCCTCAGTAGACAATAATAATATCGTGGGTAGGAATTTACGATTTTTCGTTTTAAATTTTAAGTCATTTAATAGTCACATAAAAAACAAATAACTTTGCTTACTAATATTGTATTTACAGATTGTTTTTAATAATAAAATTAATAAGATATTCATTCATTATTAAGGTAATTGAACTGAAGTTGTTAGTTAATGAACATTTCTTTACTGTAACATTTTAATTAGTATTTGTCTAATGAGTCATTTTAGGTTCTTCCTTTAATCTATTAACAAAATGTGTTTCTCCGAATGTATTTTTATAAATAAATACAAGCAATGAATAAGAATAATGACACACATGTTAATGCGAGGGAAATGAGTCACTTGATAAGTACCATATTCACGGGATTATTATCTACAACACATACTAATGGAATGTTCTTAAAGCAAATTATGGCGTGTATTTGATTTTTGTTAACAAGATGGCGGCTAGAACGGCCATTGTTTTGTGACGTCACCCTCGGCCTCGTCTCAACGGTCGATAACTCGGCAGCTGCCAAGAAACCCGTTTCGAGGGGCTTCGTTGTTCGCTTAGGAAATAATGCGATAAAATGAACTCGTTTGTATGGCCTCATGGCGAGCGTGTATAAAGGAAGTAACGAACTTTCCCACATTGCATGTCTTTATTAAATTAACTGAGTTTTGTATCAAACGTTTCCTAATCGTGTTTAAATCAATGCATATACCTAACAATTATTTGTACGTATCATAGTAATGATAATTGTAAGGAGATTTAAATTACATTTGTTTCAACATTTCCGTGACCTTAATTACCTATTTGTTACCTAAAAAACCACAGTACGGTATCGTATATTCGAAGCAACGCTAGGCATTAACTTTATGTTGTTTCTTATGAAATGTCTCTAACTTAAGCAACGTATTTTAAAATTTATGAATTCTACCAATAGCTCATTTAAAAATAAACGAACACATAGGACGATGCACGGTGTCAATGACCAGACGATAATATATCACTAATTATCTTTTTCTAAAAATTCATCATATAATCATACTTTGTTCAGTACGGAATATTCTTTATTTGTAATTTGTAGATAGTTGTTTTATACTACTAAAAACATAACAAAACATTACATTTTTTCCCAAAAACTGATTTTAACGACATAAATTTATCAGTTACCATATCCACTGTGACGAGAACAAATTGCTTGGCAATCATATTGAAGTAATCAAATCTTTTTCTTTTTTGAAAACTTTTAAAAATAATTAATTTATTATAAATATGGTTTTTCACAAATAAAAATTTCAAGGAGGCTAAATTAAATATTATACCTGAAATGAAAATTATTAAACCTTTAATTTGAGGTATAATATTTAATTTAGCTTCCTTCAGTATAAAGATAAATAGCACTTTTTAAAAATCCTGCCACTTGAAGATTATGAATCTTTTAAAATCTCTAGATTTTTTAAAATACTCACGGGTTGGTAAAAACCTTTAATTATATCCCTAGACATCTTAAAAATAATGTCTTTGTCGCGTTTTATAAGTAAAAAAACTGTAAAACGAGGCTATTTCAGCATGTTTAAAAAGATAGGGATGGTAAATATTTTTTTGTTATAACATCCTATTATTTATTAAACATTCTATTATATTATTTTATTATAATGCAATATAAATGCTAAGTAATGTTTAACAAAAATAAAATAGCAGGATAATAATTCTTATCGTATAACAGAAAAGCAATCGTTTAAGTATAATAGTAATCGTTATAATAGTCAAACCAATATTTTTTGTTTGTACAGGGCAACCTCAATTTAACATATTGGAGGGGAACAGGTAAATATTCATTACATCAAGTAATTCTTTGAACTGAGGTTGGATAAGTTGAGGTTAGGTTGGTCTAGAATTCGTTATAAAAAGGTACATCTTTACGTTTCTGAGCCATTATAGCTTAAATCTTTAACAGTAGTGACGAGCAGAAGTGTAAATTACTTTCCATCAAACAACAATGATTGTTTTACGAACAAAAGCGTATCGAAACATGTCGCGACATGTATAACATACTATTAGATTAAGAGTTTATATTGGTGGGAACTTTATATTAAGGTTTGGGGTTGACAAAATTTGTTATTTAGTCGTATGAATACTATTTCTTGATAGTTGAAAATACGTTATAATGAGGTTGTGCGCAAAAAAGTGTTCGCATTATAAAGGTATATTTGGATGCTGACAAGCAATATTGTGTCAACCCACGAAAAGTCAAATTTGGAGATATTGATGTATTTTAATATTACGTCACCTATTTAACACTATTCAAAAAAATATCAAGTCATCTAAATAAGCGTGGAAAAAAGTTTCTTAACTCAATGTTTCGAATTTCAGTTGCGTTCCATATTTTGCAGTTTATAAAATAATCTCAAATATTTAAAAACTTATTATTAGACTAGCTGTGCCCGCGACTTCGTTCGCGTGGATTACAGAATGCTTGGCATGTCTCCTGCAAAGCAAGGTTATAATAGTCTGCATTGCTGCTCAAGGAAGGAGCTTTTTACTTTGAATCTGGGAACTTTCTGGTTGTATTTATAAGCAGACACTAACTCAAATATGGTATTCCTCCACGGTTTTCACTATAAATGTTGAAGAAAAGTTGTTTTGTGGTAGTCTTTAAAATTTCGACTGCAAAACAGTAAGTTCCCCTTGTTTTATATATCGGGTGACTTTTTCTACTGGACTTAATAGGCCAAATCCGGAACTATAAGGAATCGCGAAAGATACTTAATGGAGTGTCGTGTCCGATTTTGAAAAATCTAAAACTGCATCATAATTTTTTTTTATTTCATGATTTTCCTGGCCAGAAATAGTACCCACTAATTAAAAAAAATACATTCTGTATTATTGCACCACCTAATAGTGTCACTTGTAAAGATCAACTTTTGGAAAGTAATAGTAAGCGGCTAATTAAAGGAAAAGGTTTATTTTTACAAAATAACATTAAATCTATACATTAATTAAGTTAAGTATTCGATTTTACATAGACATAATCAAATATGTGGGTTAAATCATGGGTTCCGGTAAGTTTAGAAAAAAAATGTGCGTTACTTCGAACGACTTGTTTATAAATTGCATCAAAATGCTAGTCACCTACTAAAGTGAGGAAGAGTGTGAACAATACAATCGAAAATATATAAAATGAATTACACACTGTAACTTCTTTTATGTTTGTCTTTTTTTTCTATGTGAGTTATACAAAGTTGATAGAATGTCACGTTTGTTTTGGTCCCCGTCATCTACTCAGTTACCTAGGGAGGTTTTCTTCTTTTCTTAAAAAAATTTTAAAAAGATGAATCAATTTGTTGAAAATCTACATTTCACTGGACTCGGCTATTGTACTCACCCGCTATTAGCGTTACAACATTACGTTACTAAAGATTTAATTAATGTAAGAATTTGATGGAATTTTGTAAAAAAATAGCCTTTTCTTTTTGTTGCAGTTTACCGTATAGTATTACCTCACTAAAGTTGATCTTTATAATGTGTGAAGGTATCAGATGGTGCAATACTACAGAATGTTATTTTTTTGCAGAATCAACGTGTTCGTTTCTGGCTAGGAAAACTTATTTTTCAAAAAACTAATGATGCAGTTTTAGTTTTAATCAAAATCGGCTCTATGACTTAAATGATTTTTCGCTTTTGCTTATAGTTTAGGTTTTGTTTTATCATATCCAGTAAAAAAATTACCCAGTAAATATAATATTTTTTAAATTGATTATATTAATATAATTTATATCTTCCCTATTTGAATCAGATATTATTCACTATTTCATTGGTTTTAATTTGTTCCTTATAAAATTGACTTTCTGCTAGTGAAAGTTTCATCAAAATCGGTCCAGCTGTTTCAGATATTAGCCGAAACAAACTCAGTGACAGATAGACAGATAAAAATTTTAAAATTGGTAATTTTTTTTAAGTACCGTGTATACTTTTATATGCATTTATTTAAAATTACAAACAGACACATCAATTTTATTTATTTGTATAGATGTATAAGCTCTAACTGCGAGTGAAAGTCCCATCAAATTTGATTCAGCTGTTTCAGAGATTAGTCGTAAGAAACAGACTGACAGTACTTGATGTAAGTACTTTCATGCATTTAGTGAAAATCACAAAATAATGTTCGACGTGACCCCATAAGTTGACATATCTTTTTTAGCGGGCACAAACGCACAGATAAACAGACAAAAATTCTAACAAATTTTGTTTTGGGTTCATTTGCGTAGGTAAAGGCCTCCAATAATTTTTTTTCATATATCTTACATTTACAGACAGCGACCCGTTAGAATTTTTTTCATATAAATTAATTTAAAAATATTTAAAATAGAAGTAACCCCAAGTCACTCCTTATAACATTTTCTAACTGCAAAAAGTACCGTCAGAACCGGTTTAGTCGTTTCAGAGATTAGTCGGAACAAACAGATAGACAGACAGACTGACAGACAAAATTTTTAAAAATGTATTTTTTTATGTAAGTACTGTATATACTCTCATGTATTTAGTTATAAACACAAAAAAAATGTTCAACGTGATTCCTTAAATTGACATAACTTTTTTATTTATGGACCGATTGACATAAAACAAACCCTAAATGTTAAGTGAAGCTTACTATAATATATTAGTAAAAACCGCACCTAAATCGGATAAGCCGTTTCTGAGATTAGCGTGCACGAACGCACAGATAAACAGACAAACAGATAAGAATTCTAAAAATCATTGTTTTGGGTTCTATTGCGTTGGTATAGGCCCCCTATAATATTTTTTTCATATATCTTCCATGTACAGACAGCGACCCGCTAGAATTTTATATTAAATAAATTTATCTGCTATTGATTCATTATACATTTTATTAAAATAGAAAAGAAAAGTTGGATATATACTTCCTTCAAACAAATTTATTAAGATATAGGTTTGACATGTTTAGGCGTCATTTTTTCAAAACAAAGTCCGTGTGGCTTGACACAGTATTGCTTATCAGCGTCCATTTTATTGGACAATTAAAGGGGATTACGAAAAAAATGTTAAATCGATAAAGTCGTTATATTGATGTACGTTATATTAAGGTTGCACTGTATAAATAAACGAAAAAATAAAATGAATACCAAAAAGGTTTGTATTATCTGACAGGAGGCAAATTGATCGTATGACGATCTAGCCCCATTAAAAATAGACGGAATTTTGCATTTAATGATTTGCATGTAAATAAATTATGTAATCGAAAAAGTTAATATTTAACAATGTTTTCTAGCTAAACAATACTAAAATCGTTTAATCAACATTAAATTATATATGTACCAGTATTAAGGTAATGTAAGTTACAAAATTTTATGTTAAAAACACAACTAGAATTTGAAAACTGTTTTAACCCCCTTTTGTTTTAAAGCTGTACTGTAGCCTCTGTATTTACGAGTAGACGGGTTCAACCCGCGGATGGAAAAAGGTCCCTTGACATACACATGTATATAATAATAGATTTAACTGTAATTGAATAATTTTACTGCAAATGGTACGATACGCGAGCGCATCATGCATATAGCACCAATAAGTGATGTGCAATAGTGCATCATTATAACGGTCAGATTCAGGTTAAGGTCAGCGACTCAGAATTCGTGCTAGTGCGATATTTTATTAGTTTTGTTTCAGACGCAAAAAAATAAGTATTTAAATTATATTAACTTTAAATTAATTCATAATCTCTATCATTTAAACTATTTGAAAAGTAAAGTACCAATGTTATAGCGATTAAACTGATAGCAATATGACGACTTTATTCTAAATTGTACAACGAACACGAATAACTATGCGGAATACGCATATATCATTATAACTTTAGTGCTCATACTTCTTAAGCTTACAAAAAAACAATGGTTCGTAGGTAAGTCCATTTGAATAAAATCTTTGATGCTATGCTGTTCCGTAATAATTGATTTGATTAAAAAAAAACTATCTACGAGCATACGGCTCCTTTAAAATTGCAATAATACGAAATAGCGTTCATTTTATCTTTTATTTTTGGTTCGTGTTACTGCCGAAGGGATATTCTAGATACAGTTTTGTGGCTTGTGCATGTTTAAAATAATAAAGATAATTTGAATGTCAAAAAACAAATAAATTATTTAATTAAGTCTCTTATACGCTAAATTCAAAATTCAAAAAGTGTTACTTTCAAATTATAGCATAATTAGGGTTCCGTACCTTAAAAGGAAAAACGGAACCCTTATAGGATCACTTTGTTGTCCGTCTGTCTGTCTGTCTGTCTGTCTGTCTGTCTGTCTGTCTGTCTGTCTGTCTGTCTGTCTGTCTGTCTGTCGGGATGTCAACCCTTTTTTCTCAGAAATGCATAGACGTATCATGTTGAAATTAATATCATATACTCAAGTCTACGATGACATGCGGCCGTGAAAATATTAAAGTTCTAAGTCAACGCAATCAAAAGATAATGGAAAATATGTCGTATATTTTGACCATTTTAGCGTTTTCGCAAGGGAATCAAAACCTATAGGGTACTTCCCATTGACCTAGCACGATGAAATTTGGCAAGAAGTAAGATCTTATGGTACAAATAAAGGAAAAAATCTGAAAACTGTAAATTTTTGTATGTATGTTTGTCTGTTTGTAAGTTTGTCTTTCAACCTTTTTCTCAGAAACGCGTGAAGGTAACAAATTTTTATCAATGTCAAGTACTCAGAGTTGTAATTACTAAGAGCTGTGAAAAAATCAAACTTCTAAGTTAACGCAATCAAAAGATACGGTCATTTATATCACATATTTTAAGTATGATAGCGTTTTTAACGTTTTCGCAAGGGAATCAAAACCTATAGGGTACTTCCCATTGACCAAGCATTATGAAATTTGGCCAGGAGCAAGGTCCTTTAGTATACATAAAGGAAAAAATCCGAAAACTGTAAATTTCTGTTCGTGTGTCTGTCAGTCTGTACGTCTGTCTTTCAACCTTTTTCTCAGGAACGCGTAAATGTATCAAGTTGTAAATTGATCAAGCGGAAAATATATTAATCTTAGAATTAAAATTATATGTACTTGTAACAAATTAACATAGAAGTTGACCATGGTCAAAAAAACAATTTTACAAACACTGAGAAGAAATTTGTATCAATACGAAAACATTAAAAAGCAGCAAACCTTCATAAACAACGCAATGCAATCTATATATTGCAGCTAACAAAATGATAGCGCGATGCAGCGTACAGCTAATGCCATCTATTACAACATTATGACATTAACTGTGATATAATTCTGCTCGATTAATAAAAATTTTTATTTTAATTATTATTTAAACGCGCTAAAAATTATAAAATAAACTTTTCATTTAAAAGTTTTATCGTCGATTTATAATGTCATTACGTAATTAACATTCAATATAAGAGCTTCACGCGATTTGATTTAAGTACTCGTATTGACTTAGTACGAAAATTTTAAAATTAAATTCAAACAGATCGAGTTATTTAATTTACTTATTTATCTACACATATAAGTCTTCTGGTTATTAGTAATATAATTAGTTATTTATAAATAAACAATTAGTTTTGTTCGAATTAAGGACTAATTATTTTCGTCTTGGCAACACTAATATATATTTCGATATTTTGATTGATAATGTAAATCTCAATATTTTACGAACGTAGTGCAGGGGTAGTGGAGTGTAGTAGAATATAAATAAAAATAAAACGAGAATAAAATATAATATAATTATGTTGTTAATGTCAAAGTCAACAAGTTAGTTCATTGAAATTGTCAAGAGATGGCGCTAGGTGTATCCTGAATCGCGCTATAACTTTTTTTTTTTGAAAGTATAAGGTGTATTAGTACTTAAAATAAAATTTTGTGTTTCCATGGATTGCATCCATGATCGTGTTTTAAATTAAAGTGCTCCTAAGTAGTTTCAAAATAGTTTTTGAGACGTGATCCATATTTACATAATATTTGATTATATTTAAGCGACTTCTAAAAAGGAGTGTTTTCAATTCGACCTTGTATTTAATTTTTTTTTTATGTTTGTTTGCCGATTACGCCGCCATTTGGGTATCGATTTTCAAATTTTTTTTTTTGTTTGAAAAGGTATACTTCCAAGGTGGTCCCATTGTCTTCAGGTCAGGATCAGATGATGGGATCCTTGAGAAATTGAGGAAACTCCTCAAATATTATAGGCAAGCGTATACCGATTTAGGTATTTTTGATAGTAACTTATGTTGGAACTGATGATGAAGACCACAAATGGCGTAGATGGGTTAGTCTTATGTAGATTTCTATAATTTTGTACGGAACCCTCGGTGCGCGAGTCCTACTCGCACTTGACCAGTTTTCTTTTTTTGAAATAGTTTCAGTGGTTCCAAGTTTTACTTCACACATACAAAAATCTCTCTTTATTGTATTAATATAGATTTCACTGTGTTCTTCAGTAGAGAGATACAACAGGTGGTGTGAGGAATTAAGGTGTTTATCACCTAACAAATTGTTTAAAAAATAGATTCGTCTTCCATTTCTTCCTAATTTTACATCACTATATTCTGATTCGATTAAAGATCGGTTTTTTTTTACATTCTACATTTTACATCTTTTTCATTTAAAATAAGTATTTATCATGTTATTAATTTTTAATATTCTTTATAAGCGAATTATCATAAATCTACTATAAAATATTAATCAAAACATTATCCCGACACAGGAGCCACGAACTCACAAACTTAAAAACACTGCCAAATTTTATCATGAAACTAGCTGTACCTTGCGGTTTCACTCGCCTTTACTGCTTCTATGCGTCGTAGCGTGATGTAATATAGCCTATAGCCTTCCTCAATAAATAAACTATCTGACACAAAAATATTTTTTTTATTAGAACAATAGTTCCTGAGATTAGTGCGTTCAAACAAACAAACTCTTTAGCTTTATAATATTAGTATAGATAAAAGTAAAACCAAAGGTCCACAAAAACATTAATATTAAAACAAAATCGAACAATAAGTACATGATTCATGCATTACATTATTGTATGTAAATCAGTATTTACTTTAAGAAAGTTTCATGTTGATGTTTTGTTCAGTAATATATTTCAAAAATCTTAAAGTCGTAATACCTAACATGCCGAAATATGGGACATTTACATAATGTTTATTATAAAGAAAAGTTTTATTGTTAACTTAATTAAAATTTTATGTAGATAATTTTAAGTAAAATAATCAAAAATCTGCGCGTTTCAAATTTTATTTTCAAGTTTGGTCAAATTATTGACGCGACGATAAATTCCTTTGTCTATATTTTGTTGAAGTCCACATCGGATACATAACACAATTTTTTTTTAGTTCTAAATAAGATAATATAAAATTAATGTAGGAAATAAATGGTGGACTTTTTTATTTTTAACATAGATAGTAAATAAAATAACATAATTAATGTGTATTTTTCATATTTTATTAAACCTAATAAAATAAAAATACAAATTTATAAACAAACAATTTAACAATGCAACAGAAATACGCAGTTTATATAAATAAAAATATTTTTGGACGACTGAAAAAATTGAGAAGCGAGACATCAACTAAACAGTGGCAACATTTGACAAAAAACTGATATTACTCAAAGTAATTTTAGAATTTTATACATAATGTTTGTATTCAAGTATAAAAGTACTTATCATTTTATTTACAGCTAAACAATGATATAATATGAATACGTTATACGTTCATGGACTTGACACCCAGATTGTCGTTTATTTTGGACGACGTTGCCCAGCAACCAGCTAGCGACTTAGTATGTCAGACTGGAGTACATTTGGACTGATAAGTGAACTGACAAGCTTGTCAAAGTTGGTAATGGTTACAGATTTCTAATGTCAAATACTAAAAACGTAACCTAAAATATCTATATTTATAAAATATAATTGCAACTGAAAAATTTATACTCAAACAAAATAATACAGTTAGCAGTCATCATAATACCCAATTGGCACAATCCACAGCAAGCGTAGATTTCTCTATATAAATTATCGACTAAAGTCTTTTTATTAATAAAATAACAAGCAAAAACAGGTTCCTATCTACCACCTATAAAAATGTCGTAATACAAAGAGAAAATATATTTAAATATTTCTCCAAGCTTCGTGCA
Organism: Hypolimnas misippus; assembly: GCA_037950945.1. Lineage (NCBI taxonomy): Eukaryota > Metazoa > Arthropoda > Insecta > Lepidoptera > Nymphalidae > Hypolimnas > Hypolimnas misippus. The sequence continues at coordinate 6,193,657 of JBBEEQ010000015.1, read as the reverse complement.
TCATTCTTCATTTTTCTTTTAATATATTTTTTTTTTGTAATTAAAACACATTTCTTGCATCTACGTAGCGGCCTGAGACATGATCAATTTCTGAAAAAAAAAATGTATTACGATTCTTTTAACAGTTTAATAAAAGATTGAATCTATATATTTACTAAAATTGATTAATATTTGTTAGGCAGTTTAGAAGTTTTAGTTACAAACGCAGCAGGCAGACGAAATAGGGAATGTCACAATTTTTGTTTTTTGCATTATTTCGGAGTCTAGTATTTTTTGATTATGCATATCTTACAGTCAAAGTAAGATAAAGCGCTGATAGGAACTTGTAAAAAAAGTTATAAAATAAATAAAATTGCTAAAAAAAGTAGCTTAAGTTACGCCTTATAACATTAGCTATCTGCGAGATCCGAGGAACATGTAGACGGACAGACAGACAGACAGACAGACAGACAAAATATTTTAAAACTGACTTTATGATGTAAGTATCGTATATACTTTCATATTCACTTAGTAAAAAGCTGTTCATTTGAAATTACAAACAGACATATCAATTTTATTTATTAGTATAGAGTAAATATATAGATTTACCTTAATAGGGCGAAGGGCGTTTGTCAATTGCAAGCCAACACTGCGCGCGAGGACGAAGGGAGGCAAATCGAGGCCGTAAAGACGATTTAGAGCATCCACGGCTAATTGTGTCGGTACATTATGTCTTTGACGAGAACTTTCATATTTTTCCATCCAATTCGGGTGAGCTGAAATTATTTTCAAGATGTACATATTTATAAGGCGATAATTATAGTTAAAAGTTTTGCTCTCAGATCTTTCATAAAGATTCACGTAAGTTATTTCTCATTGTTTACACCGGAAAGAATTTACTGTATGTGCCTTATTTTTGACATTCACAAGTTTCGTTACTACTTACGATGTATCTGTTATTTGATTACAGAGTTGTTTTATGTTGTGTTCGAGAGTATAACTAAGAAAAGTGATTTTCATCTAATAATGTCCGAAATGAGTTATTAGTTACTGATGTTAAGTGATCACTACGGCCTATGAACATTGGCAGCACCAGAGCTACAAATTCGTATATGAAAACTGTATCCCCTATTTTTTTTAAGTTAAAAATGTAGGTTCTGTATTCAACCTGTATGTATGTTTGTATGTATCTACGTTTGTATGACCACGACTTTACTAAAAACTACTGATTCGATTTGGATGGGATTTTCGCTTATTAAATATACTTTTCGAAGAAGGTTTTAGTATATAATATATTAGGATCTGATGAATATCTTCGAAATAAACAAGGAAACCGTTCAATTACTAATAAAAAATGTTGCGATTGTTTGTCTACGTATAGATTAACAACAGTTCTGTTTGAAGTCAGTCAAATTACTTAAGAAAACATATTATTGCACAAAGAATGCCAAAAATGTTATAAGAAAACATAGTTATACATTTTTAAATAATCTTAAAGAGAGAAGTAGTAAGTATAGATAGATAGATAAAAATCTTTATTGCAATCAATAATTCAGAATCACAATCAAAAAACATTTATAAAGAAAGTAACAATTGTAGGCAAAGGTGTGTTAGGATTCATAAAAGTAAATAAAGACCGTATGTTGCCTATGGAAAATCGATTGATAACTTATCAGCTATATTTTGTCATTATGCACCCTCTTTCTAGGATAAATCACTCGTCTTCGCTGTCATAAATATATCAACAACTAGATGCACCTAGTGGTTTCACTCGCGTGTATGGTCACTGCTTCACTCGTATATAGCATGATGTGATGTAGCCTTTAAAATTCCTTTACAACGTAAGAAGAATTTTTCAAATACGATCAGTAGATTCAGAGAGACGATCGCTCTGGTGTAGTGGTGCTGAATGTAACTCTAACGCCGAGGGTTGCGGGTTCGATCCCCGCTTGGGGTAGATATTTATAGGTGTATAAATATTTGTTCCTAGGTCTGGGTGTTTGTCCTTGTGGGTCTCCCCACCGTGCCTTGGAGAGCACGTAAAGCTGTTGGTCCCGGTTGTTGTCACAATCACCTGATAACGATCGTTACTCGTAGAAGGGAAATTATTCTAGTCTAAATGGTGACTGGCTTGCCCTCAGGGGTTGCGGAGGTCAGATGGCAGTCGCTCTGTGTAAAAATCAGTAACTCGTCAATATCTGGACTAGAATAGAAAGCAGACCCTGGTATAACCGGGAAAAATGCTTGGTAGACGATGATCAGTAGTTTCAGAGATTAGCCCCTACATAAATACTTACAAACGGATTTTCCTCTTTACAGTATTAGTATACGTCGATGCTGTAAAGTAATAATGTGTGACCACAAAAAGTCAACTTTACACATATTGATGTATTATGATAATGCATGTCGTCATCTAAACTAAATAAGTATGAAAAAAGATTCTTAATCTAATGTTTAGAATATTGAAGCGTGTTCCATATTTTAGATTATGCAATAATCTCATATATTTGAAAAACTTATTATTAGATAAAAGTCTTTAGTTGCCTATCTGCTATTAATTCATTATACTTTTTATCAAAATAGAAAAAATATGGATACATACTACTTCAAACAGATTTATTAAGTACAGGTTTGACATCGTCATGAAGTCCTTGTGGCTTGACACGTTATTGCTCATTACTGTCCACATATAAAGTAAACTTAAAACGAACCTAACCTAATAACCTTAACAGAGCGGCCTTATCACTAATTGGATTGGAATTGAAAATGTACTGTACATTTTCAATTCCAATGTAGCAGGTACTTACTGATATCCAGCCCAGTGTAGATAGCATCAGATAGAAAATGTACCAAATCCTTAACATCGCCAAAACCTAGATTCAATCCTTGACCTGCTAAGGGATGGACACGATGTGCTGCATCTCTAAAAACAATACAAGTACATAGGTTTAAGTAATTTTTCTCAAACATGACAGCCACGTTGGCGCAGTGGTCACTGCAACTGACTCAAGCGTTAACGGTGGCGGGTTCGATCCCCGCTCACGGCAAATGTCTGTTGTGGCAATACGGATGTTTGTCGTGGTCTGGTTGTTTTTTTTAGTGTTGTGTGCGTCTCCGGAACCCCGACACAAAAAAAAAAAAACAAAACAAGGCCACGGGATTTTAATGGTAGCCGTTGAGTGTGATGCGTTTATGATGCTTGGAAGTGTGAGCATTATTTTGGAAATCTTCCTCGAGATAAATCGAACTTGCTGTACCGGTCGAACAGCGGTCGGCAATAATTGTAAGAAATTCTGTCGTGTTTAGCGGCCAAATAAATTATTATGTAAAATCATATTTAGTTGTAGTTTAAAAATGGAACTTCTACTCCGCAACATGGCGACCAAAGAGGTAGCTTATCAAAGGTTTAAATTAAATTTTGAACTGGCTTGCACATACAAAGCTGTTTGTGAAAAAAAATACTTTGGCGCGTAATCCATCAATGCCTCTCATACCAGCCGTAATGTACTATACAATAATACTAGACGACCCGGTAAACTTACACCTACATTACTAAGTAGTACTTGATTAAAATGTGGTTAAAGTTTAATCCAAATTTTTATCTATATAGTACATATCTACAGTACATGTAACACACTTTTTCGTATTCCAACAACACACACCAAAGAGACCCGACCTTGTCCTACAGCTATAAAACAGACACATTTCTGAACACACTTTTAAATATTTGACAACCAAATGACAAAACAGTTAAAACATATTGGAACATTAAACGTTTTTAGTATTTTCCATTAATTATTATTTATGTTTCTCACTGTTTTAACCTTTCCTGAACTTAGACAAATATTTCAAGATCAAATTTTGCCAAAAAGGTCCAGACATTCTTGAGTTATAGCGAGACAAACGAACAGCAATTCATTTTTATATGTAGAAAATAGATTATAAATACGAATGTAACTCAAGTGTCTACCTGTTTTGTTATTGTTATGTTTTCACGATTAAAATACTGAACCAAGTTTGACTAATTTTGGTATAAATGTAACTTTAACCTTGGGAGAAGATATAGAGACAGACTACTGAAAAGTAGTAACTATGAAAATAAAACTTAAAGAGGTTACCCTCTTATATAATAGGGTGAAGTTTATATAGAGAACTTCTCATTTCTCAAAAAATAGGGCTATACTAAATAATCATTTCATACATACGAAATCGCGGAAATAAATGAGTATAATAATAAGTATTCCTATTGACGCATATAGGCAGGTTAAATATAAAGGTCTGAAAATCACAGAAGCATTTTATTGGTCATATGATTATTTTAAGTAATTTCTATATATTTCGACTTTTCGAAAATTCACCATAAATAAATGAATTTAATTACTAGCCAAAGGAGTCATGTTCCTCGTAATGAGAAGATTGCGAAGCTTAATATGTTTTGCTGCTTTATTGCTGACTAGCTGCCCCTCGCGGTTAAGTGAAACCGTTTAGTTACTTAGCTCCTGTGAGTAGTAGCGTGATGTAATATAGCCTATAGCCTTCCTTAATAAACTATAACAACGCAAAAGTATTTTTTTTAATTGGATCAATATTTTCTGAGACTACCCCCTACATACAAACTTATAAACAAATTTTACATCTTTATAATCTTAGGCGCATATACATGGATCAGAATTTTATTCTAGTTTTTATGTAGGTTTCATCGCTGTTGTAACACTAATTATTTATTTATTACTTTTTTTTATAAGTCTACTCACCCAATAAGAGCAACGCCTGGAGCAATGTATCTCGTGCTATGACCGAAACCTAGTGGAAAAGCTGCTCTTGATCCCGAAACTATGGATTTGATGCTAGGAGGTAATTGCCTTTCAGTACTGTCTGGTAGATCACACCGTTTCAACAATGATCCTAGCCACGATGTGCAGGCGTCTACTGCACTGCTTCGAGGATATTGTTTCCACTGAAAGATATGTTAAAATCATTATCGTATGTTATCAAAGTAAAATGAAAACAAATATCATTTAAAATTTGTAGTGAGAAAGAAATAATCAAAATATATTATATTATTATGTTATAATCAATATATTATTATGTGATGTGATAATCAATATATTTATAATATTTACATAATAAAATAAATAACGCATCATACTCAACGGCCCCCATTGAGATCTCATGACCTTGTGTCGGGGGTCCGGAAATACTCACAACACTAACACAAACACCCAGACCACGACAAACATCTGTATGGCCAATACGCACGTTTGGCGTGAGCGGGGATCGAACCCGCGACCGTTAGCGCTTTAGTCAGTTGCAGTGACCATTGCGCCAACGCGTCTGTCAAATGGAATACAATTTTAACTACCAAAGCATTTTTAAAATCAAATACGAAATGTGAATTAAGGATACCGACAAAGCGATAGAAAGGACTCGTGTAGCTTTTCATTAAAAACGTAAAATTGTATTATTGAGTATTAATTCAAAAGTAATCATGTCCGTTTGTATGTCTTCACACCTAAAGTTCTAAACCAATTTTGATCTAGATTGGGACATTGCGAGAAAGTTATAACCTTTTGTCCCAAAATAATGAAAGGGTTGAAATAGGAAGAAAATTTCACACATAATAAGTCGCAGGGAACTAGCTGGTAGTTTACAATAATTACCATAGCATCGTTTAGTGCATCAACGAATGATTCTTCGGGAAGGTTCAATAGTTCTTTGGTCCGTTCCTTCGGCGTAGTCCATACTAGAGAGCTCATTGTTGAGTTTAGAGGCAGGAACGCTATAGGTCCGGTCGGTAAGAAACGCTGCCATGCTGTGGTATTGGTTGTTTCCTGAAATTATTCCCACATGTCTTCAAATTCGAAATGGCCATAAAAAGTGAAAATTACATTTGTAATTACTCTCTGCAAGTGGAATCTTATGTTAAGTTATGGACATGTATATAGCACTAGAGAAGCCACAAATACATTCCCATCTTAAAAAGAGTGATATGAAATAGGAAGCAAGGAAAGGACTTGGACGAGGCTTCCGGCTCTCTCATTCACCGCACAAAACGCAGGTATATTAACTACTTTATGCAGATCTTCTGTGAGAGTAAAAGTACTACTAGCCCATATACTATAGGCTCTAACTCTATTAAATTAGAAGCATAGATAATAAATTTGATAAATGCCAGCAATTAATCATCTATAACATCAAAATATGTTTCAAATTAAATTTCTTATTTTTCTAAGGCAAGAATTACGGTTGTAAGATTTACTTTTGTAACATTTATAAAATAAACTCTGTAAACCGATATCAGTTATCTAGGCAACTTTACGTAAACTGTGAATTACAATAAAAATAAAACTTTATTTCTGTAACTCAAACCTAGACACAAACAGATACAGCTTGGGAGTTCCTATTAAGTTATTGTATTAACTTGTTTCCTCGTTTAAGACAGGTAGATCAAGGTAGAAGCATTATTTAGAATAATGTCATAGGTATACATGAATAATACATAGTATTTAAAGAGTTAATTACACTACATTGCGCGCGTGTGAGTGTGACTGCGTGCGCGCGTGATCATGTGCGCGTGTCTGCATGCGTGCGTGTATGTATCGTAGCACTAATATTAATTTTTCATTTTTATAGTAATCGAATGTTTTTAACCAGTCCTATATTAAATAAGTCACTATTAGTAACTTTCTTCAGGTGTAGAAGCAACGATAAACAATTTATTACTGAACAAAACTTACAAGTTTAATTCTCGCCTAACAGTAATTCAGCATTACGTCATGTCCACTTACAAATAAAAGCAGATTCCAAGAACACTTTAAAAATATTTCCATATCTTATTATTAGTGTCTTAAAAACTAATTCATAAAGAATTAAGACCTTGATAGTGTCGGTGTTACGTCTCTATCGCAAGAAATTCACGCATTTTAATCGAACTTCGCTCTTTCTATTTCAATTTTGTTATTCCGATTGGTTTTATAAATAATAACAATTTTATCAAAACTAATATTATACATTTTAAAGTAACTGTTTTTTTTATAAAGATAGCTGGCAAACGAGCAAGCGGGTCACTTGTTGATGAGTGATCATCGCCATCTATGGACATTTGCAGCAATTAAGGACCCACAAATGTGTTGCCAGTTTAAAAAAAGAATAAGGGTTGAAAGGGAATAGAAAGCCAGAAAGGGAATGGATGAAGGGTTAGGCTTCCGGCCCTCAGACTCACCATATAAACAGGTAAAACAGTATAAAATTCATTCGCAACAAGCCTTTGTGTATATATTCATTTTACAATATTACATTAGTACGTGAAAACCCACCGATTTGGGGCTAATTATTAACTGTGTAATATTACTTAGATCTAGTGTTTATGTCTGTCAGCGTCATTACCTCGGCCAAGTGTAACGTAGCAACTATGCCCATTTGGTCGTAGTTCCAGGAAACGTAATGTACACCCATTGCTTCGCGAACCGCTGACTTGGCGCCATCCGCTCCGATCTGGAAATCATTGTCTGGAAATTTAATGTTTATAATGGAATGTTTTGAATTTACTGTTAACATGAATTAATAAATAAAGTAGATCTACTAAACTTCATGTCAATTAATATTATCAAATAATAATCAAATAATATAACGAGATTTGCTAGTAAATAAAAAAAAAAGATATGTGAAAAATTTCAGTTTCAAGTTATGATGCTAATGTTCAACTGTTCCATATATGGCTTCAATAAATGTTGTATAATAATCATTACTTTTTGATCAAATTCATATGGCACTTCCCTTGAGAAGAGATATAGATAATTTTCAATACTAAAGTGTTCTTTAAAAACAGCGGAGATATTACCTGAGATACATAACCAAAATAATTGTTTTTGTAGAAAAATATAAAGGACTTAACAACAGAACTGTTGTTGTTCATATAAATGGAAAAACGATTGGACCAATCGCGGGCTGGTAGTTATTGAAGAATTCCTTTGTTTATCTTCCAAAATATTCATCAAACTAATATATTATCTGCTAAAAACCTTTCATAAAAAATATGAAAACCCCGACCAAATATAACCTGTAGTTTTTATTAGAAAATAGCGTACATACGATTCGAATGTTTTTTAAGTCGGTTAAAAAGATTATTTATGGGTACCCCTTTTTTCGATTTCGGTCTGAAATGGAAGACTTCGTAGCATGCTCACTCGGTGATCATTTGAATGCGTCTCAACAAATCTTCTTTAATAGTATGATACATTTTCAAAATAAACAACCTCAAACGAAAAGTTCTAACGATTTAAAACAAATGCCTCTCGATATACATAATTCAATTGGAAAAACATAAGGTTTATTTCTTCATTCGACGTAGGAAGACATTCAATTCCGAGCAGTAATTTTAGAGATTTTGTGGAGGTAGAACGATTTTTAAATATTTTGCTCGAATTTTGAGTTGAGTGACTAAAATATATTAATAATTGTTATTATTATTTAGTGCAATACTGCAAATGTATTTTCGTAGTTTCGTACTTTTCGTTTTCGTTAAATAGAAAACAAAAATCTATAAATTACGCCATTTGTAACGGACTATGCATAATTTAATGTTTTTAATTTTCATTGAATCGAAGAGGCGGATGTGTTTTAATATTTTGCGAGGAAAATTTATTTAAAGTGCAGTTGGAAAACGAATTCAAATAATGAGGGCATCAGTTATTTAAATTTCCCGCAATCGGACCCGATTCCTTTGATTTCTGAGAAAAAATCTTACTAAAAAAATGTTAATTTCTGACGTTTTCCGGCCAATTGCTTATGTTAAAAGTGGGGCGCATGCTTCTGGTGCCAATGGGGTTAAATAAATATATTTTTTTAATTTATTAAGTGCAAAGGTGCAAGTATTGAGAATCGTTAATATCAATCGATTTAGAAATAGCCAGTGATTTACTTCAGTTAAGAAGAGATTGGGAAGTAATGTTGTGTGAATCAGCTATTGAAAATGGGCAGGTGAGATTTTAAAAATTATTTTTGTTTCTCTTAATCTTACGATGTAAAGAAGGTAAATTTAAATTATATTAATGAATATGCGATAAATAGTTTTCTTTTTTACTAACAAAACCAAAGTTTTATTTAATGGATTTATTAATGAAGTAATTAAAATCGTTAAAATAACTAGTGATTATAATATTAACTAACAAAATGTCTTAGTATGTTCTATACAACATTATAATTAAACTGACTTGACTTGTAAATTTTAAGAAAAAAATCAAACACACGAAACTCGTCAGCGAGACGCGTGTCTAAACACAGTCTAAAACAGGCTCAAACTATTATAGTGTAAACAGTGAGGCTATAATAGCAGAACATCAATTTTAAGAAAATTCTTTCACAAGATACAAATGTTAAGAATGTCTGATAAGATTTTTAATCCATTAATAAAAAATGTTGACGACTGGACATGTTTGTATAAAACTAGAATCAAATACTCTAGACTTTAAAAACCAAATAAACCAGCTTCATAATATGCAATTTCGTTTGCTTGAATAATATATTAGTTCGAGTTAATTTGCTATAAAAAGACAACTACATAACGGATTTGGAAAAAAAATCTATGAGACCAATCTGAAATAAACCTTTTCGGATAAAAAAAAGAATTTTCAAAATCGGTTAGAAAGTGACGGAGTTCTTATGTAACAAACGATAAAAAAACATACGCTATGAATTGAGAATCCCCTCCTTTTTACAAGTCAGTTGAAAATAATTTTAGACTCAACTGCAATCAACGTGGGAGATGCAAAAACTAGAAGTCGTTATCTGTTAACAAGACACGTATTTAAAAATTTAATTTTGTGGGTATTGATGTATGTAGGTAAGTTTCATTCTATGATATATCAATCAAAACTGTTTTAAAACATAGATTGTTCATATTTTGGTATTCGCCTTATAAAGCCCTTTATTTTGATATCCTAGTCGAGGGTTTATAAAATATTTTTTGGCATTGCTATAGTTTAGTTAAGACAGCTAATTGTTTTTCAATGACGCGATACATGCTTCTCCAATAACAAGGGTTAATGCAATAATTATATTGCAAGGGCTATCATTATACTAATGATATTTTTTAAATGTAAATATCAGAATCACTTGTATACGGTATTGAAACAGACGACGGCAAACAGTTATTAGGTGAAGGTCCGATAAACAAAACATAAGAAATAGTTAAAAATAAAGAGTACGACCCACGTGTAAGTGCGTTTGATCAACTATTTTTATTGCAAGAGGAGATAAAAACTCCTAACGGATCAATACTCGAATAAAATGCAAACAATGTTTCAATGATTTCATTTTTCTTTGAGTGTGTTTTGTAAAAATGAATAAGTATATTTTTGGAATATTTTGAATTCTTAATGTAAAGACAAAATGGAAAACGGGTAAATTATCACGAAAATATAATTAAATATCAGGACTGTCTAAATTTCACCTAGTCTGGGCCACCTGGTATAGACTATAATATAAAAATACTTGCTCAGTTGTATAGTAAAAAGATTTATGTTTTTATAAATAATTCAGTAATTTATTTTAAAAATAGTTGAGGATTATTTCATAATACTATTTTATATATTTAAAGGCTCATACAGACTAATTAAGAAGTCAACAGAGTATAACTAAGGAACTATGTTATTGGAACGCGTGTAGAAAAGTTGTTAGCGCTAAAGTTTAGCCACCTGCACTTCATAATTCTATTTCTACGGTACTAACTAGACTGGCACGTACGCAGCAGGGCTGGATTATTCACGCAAAAAATTAAATGGAAGTTATCCAAAATGTTTTGAATTGTATGTAGACGGTAATCTCTGAAACTACTGATCCGATTTGAAAAGTTATTTTCTAGTTGGATAGACCGTTTTTTAAGGCAGGTTAGGCTATATAAAGTCACGCTACGATTTGTAGAAGCGAAGCAGTAACTGTAAACGCGAGTGAATCCGCGAGAGGTAGCTTGTGTATACTACATCTTTATTTATTTCTATCCACATTACCAAATTATTTTTTATTATACAACTATAAACACTTTGAATTATTATTTTGTAAAATAGTCATTTTGTATAACGTAGAGATAGATATGTTTAAAGTAAGGTTTGTTAAAAGTATTTTAATTTTTCATGATGATTAAATGCTATAAAGTAAACCATTGTTGAAAACCCTAAAAGATTGGTTTTCCTAATAATGGAATACAAGTTTAGACCATTGGTTTGCACCATTTGGCTCAAAGAGATTTTAGTGAAGAAGTTAATACGCGCTAGAATGTTAAGTAGTACCTAATTATGATTTTATATTTAAAAAGCTTATAAATGCAAGCTGGATGTAATTTATTTATTTTATTTATTTAACACTTTATTAAACATGCCAGAAACATTACACAGATACATATATGTAATCATATTCTAATGATAATTAAATGGAATTATTATTATGTCTATTTTTTTTTTCAAACCAAAACGAATTCCTCGTTCGTTTGTTGCGTTGATTTGATTTATAATAATTCATTCATTATATTAATTTAATATAGTTTTGGTAATACATTTTAAACGAGTAAATAAAATAAAAGTATATACTAAAGGTTTTTTTTACTGAAAAGATATGTAAGAATCTCTAATTTTATACGAATTTAATTGTAGCAATAGTAGCAAATTAAATATTTCTTAAAACAAGAAATTTAAAATATGCAATGAAATTATTTGTTAAATAAAATATCAATCGAACATTCTACTAAACAGTTCTCTCAAAGATTAACTAACGTTAAAATAAAAATACTGTGATCAAAAAATAGATAAAGAATGTCACCAAGGACGTAGGTTTTGCAATAAAATTAATGCTATACTGTAGCATTTTATTTTGGTTCGTCGGCTAGACGTCGTCATATTGAATTTAGACAAATTACTATGTGTTAATATAATTGGTTTTATACGGAGATATTGTATTCCATTATTAATATTTGTCGGCGGATACGATTCGGGAACCGAAGCTTTCAGTTTTCACCGAAGCGCGGACGAACGATGTTTTGATATGCGTGCGTTTTTTTATAAATCGTAATGCCTTCTGTGAAAAGTTCGAATAGTGAAAAGAGCAAAAAGGTTTTATAATTATAATTTTTGAAATTTTGATTTATGTGTGTATACTGTTAAATATAACCGTGAAGGATGAAAATTGATTGGATGAACAATGCGTTAGAATAGCGCTACGCAAGTATTATAAACAATTTAAATGTAGCTATACATTAAATAGTCGTTAAATATAAACCGAAATTAGTTGAGCTATAAAAGTTTATGGTATATAAACTCGGTATCAATTAGCTACTGTTAAGTAATCAAGTCATCACCTGAAGGTATCGTAAACAATGGCACACATAAGTAATTAAATTCTGAGCGCAAAAGAGACTGAAAATACAAAAATTACATCAGGGATAAATCTTAAGATTTTTTTTTTATTATGAACGTATTGTACTACATTTTCTTTTATATTCATTAATAAAAACAGCATATCTTATGAAAATGAAAGATTCTTTGAATTACACTGCTGAAAAATTATTATACCTAAACATTATAGTCTGTTAGTTTCAATGAAATGATCTATTATTTTACACGAATGGTTGCTTTGTATATGTGAAAATCAACCTGTTTTCTTTAATAATGTTTAAGCTCTCTCGCAATGTGACTCGTAGTTTTCTAACCTTAATTTTTTTTTTAATATGAAAATTTACATTGAATAGTTGATTCAGAACTTTTAGTACGTATAAGGACTCATTCAAAACTGTGTCACTAGACTTTTATGTAATTAATTAACATGAATTTCGACTTAACATACAGATTTTCACGTAAAATGCGTACGTGCGTACACAAGTTACGTGAGTGGAAAGAACCTGCATGAAATTATGATTTTTTTAAGTCGAAAGTTCTTTTGATAAACATTACTTTCTAAGGATATGAAAATCTTTTTTTACTTTAATTGGTGTATACTTTCGGTGTATAATTTGTTAAGGTATAAATCTGTAGTAATATTATAAGGCTTAAGAGTTTGTTTGTTTCTTTGTTTGAAAGTGCTTATCTCAGTAACTACTGGTTCAAATTTAAAATTAGTTTAGATTTGGATAGTCCATTTATAGAGGAAGGTTATAGCTTCACGGTACAACGAACGAGTGAATGCGGATAATAAAAAACAAATGTTAAAAAACAGGGAAAATGATCCCTTTTGAGAGCTTCCATTGCGTGCGTTGCGTAAAAGATTAAAGTATGAAATATATTTACTACAGCTAGTTAAAACATAAAATGGTTCTTACAACAATAAACAAAATGAGTATTGTTGTAGGGGTATCGCGAAGGTAGTACGCGATGGAGGGATGATATTACCGAGGTAGCAGAGGACTCTGAGGGGGAGGCTGCCTACATCTCCAGCGACGAGTCAGCACATGCCCCTGATCTTGGAAACCGGCTGAGAGTAAAATCTCGAGACATTTGGGAGTCTGGTATGTAAGGTTCTTGAATATTTCATACTATTCTATAACCTAAAACTACAATATTCAAGATTTTTACGGATAAAAAATTAATCTTCTTCGACCTAGGTTTGCCTCGGTTTGTCATAGACGGAATTCTGATTTAACAGCTCACTAATAACGATTACCATCTGATTCTCTGATCTGTTGAAGGTGACCTAGTAATTAGTACCGAAACAATTTTTATTTCAAGACAAGATCTATATCAGATTATTGTAATAATATTTTTTTTAATTTATTGGTACAGAGGGACAAACACTCAGACCCAAAGCTAAATAATCTATCTTTAATGAAACTACGGAGGCAAGCTAATTTAAAGATATTTTAAAACCGTGTTTATAAATTTACAGAGGAAATACAATATGGGTTACGGCATTTGCCACATGCTGACGAATTATCAAACTTATTGGAGACAGGACATTATGAAGACGTGATATCATTTGTGTCCGAGACAGACACAGATAGGACACGTACGGCCGTGTTGTGGGCATGTTGGTTGGGGCGAATTTCTCTGCTGACGAAACTGTTAAGAGTAGGTGCTGATCCTAACAGCCGCGATGATGCTGGGAGGTAAGGTTTATTTATAAAAATAAAAACTTAAAAAAAAAGAAAACATTTTCTTAAGTTTAACTGGACGCTGATAAGCAATAATGTGTCAACCCACAAAAAGTCAAATTCGGAGATATTGATGTATTTTGATACTGCATCAACTATTCAATATTATTCAAAAAAGAATAAAGTAATATAAACTAAATAAGCACGGAAAGAAGTTTCTTAATAATTGGTTCGTATTTCAGGTGCGTTTCATATTTTGCAATTTATAGAATAATCTGAAATATTTGAAAAACTTTTTATTACATAATATATTAAGTATATCAATCTACTTTTAATTCATTATACCTTTAAAAAAAAAGAAAAGAAAAGATGGATATAAACGTCTTTAAACAAATTAAGTAAGAATAGGTTTGACATCTTTAGACGCCATTTTCTCAAAATGAAGTCCGTGTGGGTTGAGACATTATTGCTTATCAGCGTCCAACTATACACACAAATTAAATAAACAAAGCAAATCTATCTGGAAATAAGAAAGTGTGAAAATGTTATTAGTCTATAATATTTGTATGTAAATCTATTTATAATAATACTATTGCACCATCTACCCAACTTCCATACTTTCTTTATTGGGTTGTCTGGAAGAAAGGGCTAGTTAGCCATAAGACCGCCTGTTGTACTACACAATTCGTTTAGAGGTGTAAATATTGTCTTGTACTTCATTATTGTGGCGTACAATAAATTACATGTAAATAACAAATAAATAAATGTGGATTCTTTCCATAATAATCTAAATCTCAGTAGTTTTAAATTAAATCCTTTATGTTAATCGCTATAAATTAGTATTTAGTACTAAAATAGTTACATTACTATAATTTTTAGAACGTGTCTACACCTCGCTTGTTTTGTGGACAATGGAGAATGTGTGCAAATTCTGTTGGAACATGGAGCTGATCCAAACATATGGGATTCGAAGACTGAAAGAAAGGCAACACCTTTGCATTGCGCCGCGAGCGCTAAATCTTTGTTTTGTGTGAAGGTAAAGAAAGCGTTTTCAACAGTTACATTAATATTATAACTGAAAGGTGATTGATTGACTGACTGACATAGTGATCTATCAACGTACAGTCCAAACCACTGTACGGATCGGGCTAAAATTTGGCATGGAGGTAGATGTTATGACATAGGCATCCGCTAAGAATTTTGATTAATTCTATTCCCAACGGGATAAAATAGGGGATGAAAATTTGTATGAAACTTTGTCAATTTTAAACCGGATAACAATAAACGGATATAAAATAATTTGTAACAACATCTGATTCATATCAACGTTCAAATATTAAATAAAATTCGCAGTTATGTTATACGTTCAAATGTTTTGGTTGCTTTTTTATTTCTTTATAACCAAGAGGCTGACTTTTATAGGTTACTCTTGTGGGACGAATGATAATATTTTTATGAACCCCCATCTAAAAAAACAAAATAGAGTGGGGTTATAAGTTTGACGTGTGTATTCATTTGTCTGACTAGCTCCCTAACGAATAAATCAATTTTAATGCAGTTTTTTTTTGTTTGAAAGGTGATGTAATCAAAATTGTTCTAAACTATAATTTATGAAGATATGTTTATACGTCTGAAGGTTATCAGCTTTTTAAATAAGCTTAAATTCTGAGCAATTTCCACAGGTCTGTTAGATTTGAAATTTACTATAATGTGACTTTACTGATACTAAATTAACATACTGCTAAATAAAATTTCTCACCAACTTACAGCAAGAGTACCGTGTAACGATCATTAAGCTGAAACGATGTCAATAAATAGAATTAAACTAGCTGTGCCCGCGACTTCGTTCGCGTGGATTACAGATTGCTTGGCATGTCTCCTGCAAAGCAAGTAATAATAGTCTGCTGGTGCTGCTCAAAAAAGGAGCTTCTTACTTTAGATTTGGGAACTTTCTGGTTGTATTTATAAGCAGACTCAACTCAGATACGGTATTCCTCCACGGTTTTCACTATAAATGTTGAAGAAAAGTGTTTTGTGCTAGTCTTTAAAATTTCGACTGTATAACAGTATCTTCCCGCCGAGGTTCTCCTTGTATTATATATTGGGTGACTTTTTTTACTGGGCTTGATAGGCCATATCCGGAACTGTAAGGAATCGCGAAAAATACTTAAAGGAGACTCGTGTCCGATTTTGAGAAATCTAAAACTGCAGCATAAGTTTTTTTGATTTCATGATTTTCCTGGCCGGGAATTGAACCCACTAATTAAAAAAAAAAGAATACATTCTGTATTATTGCACCACCTACCTAATAGTGTCACTTGTAAGAATTAACTTTTGGAAAGTAATAGTAAGAGACAAATTAAAGGAAAAGATTGATTTTTTAACAAAATAACATTAAATCTATACATAAATTAGAAGTAATCGATTCTATATATATCAAATATACATAATTTAATATGTGGGTTAAATCATGGCTCCCGGTAAGTTTAGAAAAAAAGTCTGCATTACTTCGAACGATTTGTTTATTTGCATCAAAATGCTAGTCACCTACTAAAGTAAGGAAGAGTGTAAAGAATACAATCAAAAATATATAAAATGAATAACTCACAGTAACTTCTTTTATGTTTGTCTATTTTTCTATGCGAGCTATACAAAGTTGATAGAATGTGACGTTTGTTTTGGTCCCCGTCACCTACTCCGTTACCTAAGTAGGTTTAGATAATTCCTAAAAAGATGAATCAATTTATTGAAAATCTACATTTCACTGGACTCGGCTATTGTACTCACCCGCTATTAGCGTTACAACATCCCGTTATAATTTTAAAATTTCACTTTTAGGTATGATCGTTTTTTTGAAGAATTACAAAGGATTTAATTAATGTATGAATTTGATAGTATTTTGTAAAAAATTTGCCCTTTCTTTTTGTTGCAGTTAACTATATACTAATACCTCTCTGAAGTTGATTCGTATAATATGTGACAGTATCAGATGATACAATCATACCGAATGTTGATTTTTTCCAAAATCAACGTGTTCGTTTCTGGCTAGGAGAACTTATTTTACAAAAAACTAATGATATAGTTATAGTTTTTATTAATATCGGCTCTGTTACTCCTATTTGAATTAATCTTCCCTATTTGAATTACTATTAGATTTTGTTCACTATTTCATTGGTTTCAACTTTGTTCCTTATTACATTAGCTTTCTGTTCAGTGAAAGTTTCGTCAAAATCGGTCCAGCTGTTTTAGACATTAGCCGTAACAAACTGAGTGACAGATAGACGGACAAAAATTTTAAAGTTATTAATTTTGTTGTCAGTACCGTGTATACTTTCATATGCATTTATTTAAAATTACAAACGGACACATCAATTATATTTGGACGCTGATAAGCAATACTGTGTCAAGCCACACGGACTTCGTTTTGAGAAAATGGCGTCTAAAGATGTCAAACCTATTCTTAATAAATTAGTTTGAACACCTATATATTCATCTTTTTTCTATTTTGATAAAATATATATTGAATCAAAAGCAGATAGATTTATTTAATATGTTATATAATAGTAAGTTTTTAAATATTTGAGATTATTTTATAAATTGCAAAATATGGAACCCACCTGAAATACGAAACATTGAGTTAAGAAACTTTTTTCCATACTTATTTAATTTAGATGACTTGAAATTTGTTTGGATAATGTTAAATAGGTGACGTAGTATCAATATACATCAATATCTTAAAATTTGACTTTTTGTGGGTTGACACTTTATTGCTTATCAGCATCCATTTATATGTATATCGCGATTACGCAATAACAAAATATTAAGAGAATTATCTCTTTTTTACTTATTCATTAAAATAAATATTTTTTTTAATAAAAGTAGCCTAAGTTAATCCTTATAATATTAGCTAGGTATAGGGGCTGAGCATTAATCAAGTAATGTTTTAAGAACTTTTTAGACTTTGTGATATTTCGTAATTTTTTTTCTTCCATCCCCTTTCCCTCCTCTGGGCCTCACGTGATTAATGGACATCCCCTAACTGCAAGTAAAAGTCCCATCAAATTTGATTCAGCTGTTTCAGAGATTAGTTGTAGGAAACAGACTGACAGACAAAAAATTAAAAAATTGGATTTTTTGATGTAAGTACTGTAAATACTTTCATGCATTTAGTGAAAATTACAAAATAATGTTCGATGTGAACTCATAAATTTACATAACTTTTTTATTTATGAACCGATTGAAATGAAACAATCACTAAATGTTAAGTGAAGCTTAGTGCAATATATTTATGAAAACCACATCTAAATCGGATAAGCCGTTTCTGAGATTAGCGGACACAAACTCACAGATAAACAGACAAATATCTAACAAATTATTGTTTTGGGTTCTATTGCGTAGATAAAGACCTCCAATAATATTTTTTTTTATATATCTGTCATGTACAGACAGCGACCCGTAAGATTTTTTTTGTACGTATCGATTAAAAATATCTAAAATAGATGTCACTCCTTATAACATTTGCTAACTGCAAGTAAAAGTACTATCAAAATTGGTTTAGCCGTTTTAAAGATTAGTCGGAACAAACAGATAGACAGACAAAAAATTAAAATGTATTTTTTGATATAAGTACTGTATATACTTTCATGCATTTAGTGAAAAGTACAAAATAATGTTCGAAGTGAACCCTTAAATTGACATAACTTTTTTATTTATGACCCGATTGACATGAAACAAACCCTAAATGTTAAGTGAAGCTTACCACAATATATTAGTGAAAACCGCATCTAAATCGGATAAGCCGTTTCTGAGATTAGCGTGCACAAACGCACAGATAAACAGACAAACAGACAAACAGATAAGAATTTTAAAAATGTTTGTTTTGGGTTCTATTGCGTTGGTAAAGGCCCCCAGTAAGATTTTTTTTCATATATCTTCCATGTACAGACGTCGACCCGCTAGAATTTTATTATTAGTATAGATAAAATTATTAGACTATGGATAAGATAGAGAGATTGTTAGTGTCTGTTACGTTGTTTTCAGGCTTTAATAGACTACGGGGCAGATGTGAATGCAGGATTAAACGAGCATTCGCCGTTACACTACGCGGTGCTCAGTGACGCACCGGAAGTAGTAAATGCGCTATTGGAAGCTGGCGCTTGTCCTGACACACCACAGGTCTGCTTCTAATCACGTCTTGTCAAACAAACCTCTAAAACAAACATTGAATCGACAAGACATTGAAGTTGTATAATTCTATTGAAACTTGCATCATGACTCATGACCGAAAGATCAATAAACATATTTCTGGTCCCGAACGCAAGATTACTTAGGTTTTTCACAAAATCGAGTTAGTGGTGTTATTTTTAGTCCAGTGTTTTTATCTCTATCTGTCACCTGCCATCGAAGGCAGATCCAAAAATTAATATTACGCCATTTTGAACTAAGAAAAAAACATTTGGCATGGAAACAGGACCACTAACTCATTTCGGTGAAAAATTTTACTTAAATATATAAAATGTTCGCTCTTATGGCGTCATTAATATTTATTATGAATACACACATGACACAACAATTTTATAGGTTTTTACTGAAACACCTCTACATGTAGCGGCGTCTTTAGGATCCGCTTCTTGTATGAAGCTGCTATTAGACGGTGGTGCCGATGTTCGAGCTGCTTTAGGTCCAGGGCGAGCTACAGCGCTACATTTAGCAGCTGTTGACGGACACGCTGAATGTGCTAGTCTACTTCTTGAACATGGAGCGTATATAGACTGTACAAATTCTAGAGGACAGACGAGCCTTCATCTAGGTAATATTTAATCGTGTTAATTGTATAAGGTTTGAAGAGACTCATAAGATTTCCAAAAAAATGCTCATTTCGCTTGAATCTTTTATTGTAATTGTTAAGAAATATTTTCTTTAATAATACTTCCATTGATTCAAGTAAAAATATGAGGTTATAGATCTAAATCTGATGGAGAACATTAGAGCTAAAGAACGGAGCTTCACAAAGGTCAAATGCAATTCGCTAGTCTTGCTATCTTTGTCCAACACATATTTAACATAAGCCGATGGTTCAGTTGAAAATGCTTATGTTTTTACTTAAAAGTAGATTTCAATAATAAAATGTCTTCACTAAATTGCAGCGGCACTAGCCCAATCTGTGGAAGTAGTAGAACTACTAGTATCAAAGCGAGCAGATGTTCGCGCAAAGGATATTGATGGTAGGACGCCTTTACACGGAGCAATTGTCAGAGGAGCCCGAGCATGTGATGTTGCACGGATGCTGCTTTCAGTGGGAGCGGATCCGAATGCTCCCGATAATTTCGGATATACTCCAGTCCATATTGCAGCTTTGAATGAGTTCTCTGCGTGTGTCCTATTGCTTTTGGGTAAGATTATTTAATATTTTTGTCATTTATAACCAGTATTACGGCACAAACTCTTTAACTGATAAAACGGTAATTCGTTTCTTATTAATGAAATTAGAGTCATGTGATTACGCACGGACCAACGCTGCGATTGAAGTCGGTTACAGCATCAAGCAAAAAAGATTATTAACATATCTTAATAAAATACGATTACATCTATAATGCACCGAACAAAAAAATCGAGTGAGGGTTGATAGGGTAATGTAATTTAAAATTTTGATATAAGCTAATAATAGAGCTAAATAATATTATAAGCCCCCAAACTGTTTAATTGTCTACAAACCTTAATCATAAAGACGTTTCTATTGCTAATGATTTATGGTCTTATGTATGAAGGTCATATTATAGAATGATGTTACAGATTATGGAGGCGACGTAACATTGCGTACAAATGGTGGTGTATCAGCGTTATCCTTCATCGTTCGACGAGTCCCGGACGTGATTCCTCGATATTTGTCCAAGTTCGACGACGCGGTACACGTGAGCGAACACGAAATTGGCGACGTTGATTGCGAACTCACGATCGACTTCCGACCTTTGGTGCCTTGTCTCTCGAGAGGGGAGGCTGAGTTATTACTAGCGTTTGTTGAGGTAAGAACACAACATGAATCATTAGCATAACAATAATAGCCTTTTCTATAAAAATCAGTAATTTATCAATAGCTTGACTAAAATAATAAGCAGACCCGGGTATAACCGTTAAAAAAATACTTGGTAGAGGATAAATAACAACTTCTTCCCAATGCTTACATAGTTCTCATTCGTCAATAATCTTAATTGGTGAATCAATACTTTGTTTGGCATGTAGGTCTCCTTTGTCTTTTTTCCTCTGGCTGTTAAAGCAGTGTCTTTTTATATCGCTCTCAACTATTGTTATTAAAAATTTTATTCTATGAAATGAAATATTTTAACATTCTTAAAATGAATAAGAATTTTTATTAACTTAATTGTTTGTTTCGTCAACAGGTGGGTCGAAAAGATGTGTTAAAGCATCCAGTAGCAGAGACATTCCTTTTTTTAAAATGGCGAAGGATAAGAAAGTTTTTTGTTTTAAGTTTCGTATACCACGCCATATTCATAACTTTATATAGCCTATATATACTCCGTAAGTATGAATTTATTGAACATTATATACCGAAAATTGACATGTATTTCAATGATGTCATTTATCTTTTCCAGAATTATTTTTATGTGAAGATGTAACGTGTGATGTTCCTAGTTACTTACGACCAATACAATATTTAATTGTACTCTTAAATCTGTGTTTTATGACTAAAGAAATCTTTCAAGCATTTCTTGATTATTCTGCCTATATTCGACAGTGGGAAAACTGGTTACAAGTGTTCATCATTGTTGGCGTTTTTCTCTGCACGGTAAGTGTTTACGTTATTTAAATGATATGTTTAATGAGCGTGGCAAATGTTTTTACCGGACTGCTGCAAAAGATTGGTAATATTTTTGGATTGAATTTATGTATGTATGCATAATTGTATATATGTGTAT
This sequence comes from Hypolimnas misippus, assembly GCA_037950945.1. Classification (NCBI taxonomy): domain Eukaryota; kingdom Metazoa; phylum Arthropoda; class Insecta; order Lepidoptera; family Nymphalidae; genus Hypolimnas; species Hypolimnas misippus. Next base: position 6,171,673 of record JBBEEQ010000015.1, on the reverse strand, counting down.
TTCGGCTCTTTCTTAAACACGCTATCTAGCCTAAACGGCTTGATGAATTCTAACATATGAACCGTTTTTAGATTCGTCTTGATTGTCAACAATAATCTCATACCTGTTTATATTTTTTTAAGCAGTCATTTTACTTTATTTTTCTAAATAACGAAGTGTTGTGATTATTTCATTTTCCAGATTCCGACTTGGTATAGAGGAAACGGAGTATCAAATGCAAACACTTCGAATTGGCAGCATGACGTTGCAGCTATAACAATATTCTTCTGTTGGCTGGAGCTGATGATGATCATTGGACGTTTTCCGACTTTTGGTTTATACGTGCAAATGTTTACAACAGGTAGCAGTTATTTCTGTTACGTTTAAGAATATAGACGAGAATGAAGATCTTGATGACTATTTTTTAAATTTTAGCATTTATTTTAAACCTATGATCATATTAGAAATTAGGCGACAAAGGAGATATTGATGGCTTTTTCTACTATCATTGATAATGTTATCGTTTTAGCATTTTGACTAGGGCTATATTAGCTCTAGTCAAATTGCTAATCCTATCATATAGTAACAAAGCTGGCTGTTGGGTACAAAGTAAACGGAACTCCCTGTACAGTCGATTAATTTTTTCCTACGCCCATTTTTTTCCACCGGAGTAAGTTTGATAGTGGAAATCAATTATTCCACTACCTTAGAAGATAACCATTTTAACACCATTTTAACAAAGACTATATTATAAAGCAGTCTCGGCATGAAATAATAGTTTTTTTTCCTTTTCAGTTACGGTGAACTTCGCGACGTTTCTATTGGCTTACAGCTGTCTGCTTATCGCGTTTGGTCTAGCTTTTAGTGTGCTTTTTAGTAATTATCCAGCATTCCATTTGCCAGCTGGTCTCGTTAAGACAGTCATGATGATGTCCGGAGAATTGGAATACGAGGATATATTTTACAATAATTGCACAAATTCCCAAATACATTATCCATTAACCGCCCACGGAATGTTTTTGGTATTTGTGTTACTCGTCACGGTTATATTGACGAATCTTTTGGTCGGTTTAGCTGTGAGCGATATTCAGGTAATATTTTCAGTTATTAAGCCTCAAAAAAAGTTTATCACTATTAAAATTAACAATTATTTTTAAAAAAGCTTAAAATCTTGCTATATTTGACGTTTTGAGAGCGAGAAGAAAAATAAGAGTTATATTTTTGAATGTATATATGTATGTTTAATTCTTTGGCACGCTCTATGTTTGAGGGATTTCAAGAATTTAGGTGTCATTAAAATAATTTTTCGGAAATTACACGGAAACAGGAATTACGCCGGAATTTTCATTCACCAATGAAAAGTTAGATTGCAGACTATTTTTTAAGCATTTAGGTTTTTAATTTTTAGGGTTCCGTACCTTAAAAGGAAAAACGGAACCCTTATAGGATCACTTTGTTGTCCGTCTGTCTGTCTGTCTGTCTGTCTGTCTGTCTGTCTGTCGGGATGTCAACCCTTTTTTCTCAGAAATGCATAGACGTATTATGTTGAAATTAATATCATATACTCAAGTCTACGATGACATGCGGCCGTGAAAATATTAAAGTTCTAAGTCAACGCAATCAAAAGATAATGGAAAATATGTCGTATATTTTAACCATTTTATCGTTTTCGCAAGGGAATCAAAACCTATAGGGTACTTCCCATTGACCTAGCATTATGAAATTTGGCAAGAAGTAAGATCTTATGGTACAAATAAAGGAAAAAATCTGAAAACTGTAAATTTTTGTATGTATGTTTGTCTGTTTGTAAGTTTGTCTTTCAACCTTTTTCTCAGAAACGCGTGAAGGTAACAAATTTTTATCAACGTCAAGTACTCAGTGTTGTAATTACTAAGAGCTGTGAAAAAATCAAACTTCTAAGTTAACGCAATCAAAAGATACGGTCATTTATATCACATATTTTAAGTATGATAGCGTTTTTAACGTTTTCGCAAGGGAATCAAAACCTATAGGATACTTCCCATTGACCAAGCATTATGAAATTTGGCCAGGAGCAAGGTCCTTTAGTATACATAAAGGAAAAAATCCGAAAACTGTAAATTTCTGTTCGTGTGTCTGTCAGTCTGTACGTCTTTCTTTCAACCTTTTTCTCAGGAACGCGTAAATGTATCAAGTTGTAAATTGATCAAGCGGAAAATATATTAATCTTAGAATTAAAATTATGTATGTACTTGTAACAAATTAACATAGAAGTTGACCATGGTCAAAAAAACACTGAGAAGAAATTTGTATCAATACGAAAACATTAAAAAGCAGCAAACCTTTATAAACAACGCAATGCAATCTATATATCGCAGCTAACAAAATGATAGCGCGATGCAGCGTACAGCTAATGCCATCTATTACAACATTATGACATTAACTGTGATATAATTCTGCTCGATTAATAAAAATTTTTATTTTAATTATTATTTAAACGCGCTAAAAATTATAAAATAAACTTTTCATTTAAAAGTTTTACCGTCGATTTATAACGTCATTACGTAATTAACATTCAATATAAGAGCTTCACGCGATTTGATTTAAGTACTCGTATTGACTTAGTACGAAAATTTTAAAATTAAATTCAAACAGATCGAGTTATTTAATTTACTTATTTATCTACACATATAAGTCTTCTGGTTATTAGTAATATAATTAGTTATTTATAAATAAACAATTAGTTTTGTTCGAATTAAGGACTAATTATTTTCGTCTTGGCAACACTAATATATATTTCGATATTTTGATTGATAATGTAAATCTAAATATTTTACGAACGTAGTGCAGGGGCAGTGGAGTGTAGTAGAATATAAATAAAAATAAAACGAGAATAAAATATAATATAATTATGTTGTTAATGTCAAAGTCAACAAGTTAGTTCATTGAAATTGTCAAGAGATGGCGCTAGGTGTATCCTGAATCGCGCTATAACTTTGCTTTTTTGAAAGTATAAGGTGTATTAGTACTTCAAATAAAATTTTGTGTTTTAAAATTAAAGTGCTCCTAAGTAGTTTCAAAATAGTTTTTGGGACGTGATCCATATTTACATAATATTTGATTATATTTAAGCGACTTCTAAAAAGGAGTGTTTTCAATTCGACCTTGTATTTAATTTTTTTTTTATGTTTGTTCGCCGATTACGCCGCCATTTGGGTACCGATTTTCAAATTTTTTTTTTTGTTTGAAAAGGTATACTTCCAAGTTGGTCCCATTGTCTTCAGGTCAGGATCAGATGATGGGATCCTGGAGAAATTGAGGGAACTCCTCAAATATTATAGGCAAGCGTATACCGATTTAGGTATTTTTGATAGTAACTTATGTTGGAACTAATGATGAAGACCACAAATGGCGTAGATGGGTTAGTCTTATATAGATTTCTATAAGTTTGTACGGAACCCTCGGTGCGCGAGTCCTACTCGCACTTGACCAGTTATTTATATTAAGTTCTGATGTATATTTATTTGTTAAAAATGTTGTTTTTTTTTAAGGCGTTACAAGAAAGTGCAGGTCTTGATCGTTTAGTCCGACAAACTCAGCTAGTAGCGCATTTAGAGAGTATGCTCTTCAGTACTTTACTATCTTGCGCTCCACAACAGCTCCTTGCGGTACTCCGCTGGGGAGCACTATTGACGGCTTCACACTTACGAACATTAAATATCAGACCGAATGATCCGAGAGAAAATAGAGTAAGAACACATTTTCTACAATTTTTTTTAACTTTTACGAAGTAAAACGTTTCTGAGAATTTTTATTTTTGTACTTAATGTTTTTGTAATTATCAAAATTATATTTATCAGTAATAATAGCTCCATAAATATATTTTCAACAATGGGACAACAGCCTTTAACATATATCAACTTCCTAAATATTTCTTTATTTTAAGGTAGCCTTAAATATTGTGTAATTTCTGTTTCCAAATTCTGTTTAAATTACAATAATTTTTGTCAATTTTCCAATAAGCAAGTTACTTTGTTATAATTTTAGATACCCAGAGAATTAATAGCATCTATCTACAAGATGGTGGCTAGTCGAAAAGATACAAAGAAAAGTGTACGTAAAAATAATAATTACGAATGTAGAATAAGAAAATGTCAAGGTGAAGAAGATATTGAGAGGCAAGTTGTCAAAAGGAAGAGTTATCTCTATGATCGATTCTCATCAGAGAGTCAAAATGTGGAAAGACGTAAAAAAGCCACATCAACATCAACAGAGAATAGAAACAGACCAGTATCTTTTAATATAAATGCGATTCAAGAGATCTGCATGTCCGATATTAAAAATCAATTAACAGATTTGACAAAGAAAATAAATAAACTAATTGATACAACAGACTCTAGGTTAAGTGTGATCGAAAAAAAATTAAAACACGCACAACCACCTTAAAAGATAATATAAATATTTGATTATATTTTTAGAATTGAAAGAACTTAAAATAAAATAAGAATTTGTGGTTGATTGAATATTGTTAATGTATATATTGAAAAAAATTTCAAAGTGATAGAACTTTAAAAGCAAAATACATAATTTTGTTTACTTGAATGACGAACCTATTAGTTATCTTGATTTTAGAACTAAAATACAGAACCGATTTTGATTAACATTCTTTGGTACTAATGGGAGAGTACCCTATCGAACATAAAAAGAATCAATCAAAACATTAAGCCATTTTTAATAATCCGGTAACATACATAAAGAGAGCCACCAACGAATTGAGAACTTCATTCATTTTAGGAACTTAATTAAAAACAGTGATTTTGGGCATTTTAAGTTATTATTTATGGAGATTGATTTCGATTTTATGTTAGATTTTATGTTATTTTATGAGAACTATTTGTTATATGAAAATAAAATCTATACTTAAATATGTGTTTGTTTGAATGTGCTTTTCAAAGGATACTCCAGTCCTATTTGAAAAAATATGTTAGTGTTACATAGACATTTCACTAGGGAAAGTAGTTATAGGGACAGACATCCGCAACAACTACCAAATACAAAATATTAACTCAGATTCAACCACAAGACATATTAAGAATTAGAAATTAATATAATTAATTGCAAAAAAATAGAATATGTACTTACCAATAGATCACACATATAACTATCTCCATTATTCATTTTGACTATATTTCCTTGTGATCCAGAACTCCGTTTTGACAATTCATATCCAGTCACCTTGGCTCCATAAAGAACATCAACATTTTTAATTGATGATGATTTTAATTCAGTATTGATTGCTTCAAGCAATACATCATTTTCTACAATGTAAGCTACATCATCATCCAAAATTTCGGAACTGCTAAATGATATTAAGGCATCTGAACAAGCATCCCAGACCTTAAATTAGAAAAAAAAAGGTAAAAAAGGCAAGAAAAAAGCAAAAAAAAAAAATTACATTTTGTCATTTTTTTGTTACATTTTGTGCATAAGATAACTTTTATCATGTTTTAAATATCAAACTTAAAACATAGTAACAAGTAGAATAATAAGTCATTATCTGTTTAAGTTAACCATCATAATGATTTTTGTTGATATGTATATCAAAAGACTTCAAAGAATACTTAAATAATGATGTAATATTTTATATCAGGAAAGCAGACAAATGAAGAAGAGGTTATTTTTACAAGCCTTTTTCCAACTGTTGTCAGTACTATTGGCCAGGGATTTTCAATTATTGCCTCAGGTTCAAATCATAAAAAAGTTAAAATAGATATCTTAAATTTTCTTCCTGCAGCAGAGTTGTTTTATACTTTACTGGTTAATATAAAAAAGAATGCTATTACTAAAACCTTAGAATTGAATTTTTTGTCTTTGCAGGTTGATAAAAAACTTATGCTTGTGCATATGCATGTAATTCTGAGTTTTTTATCAAACTGCTTCAATGCTTGTTTTTATATACATCTTAATAATTGTTATTTACTTCATTCTATGCTTAAAACTTAAGAGTGGAACAATCTACATAAATATTTATATAAAAAGAGACAAAAATTGTGATATAAAGACTACCAGTTGCCACAACAACAGTCTGATCTAATCCTGAGTTATTACTTTACACTACCCTAATGATATACCATTAGAATATGTTTCTGATAGTCTGTGATAACTAACTAAAGGTTCTTAGGTATGAAGAATGGTATGCAAGACGGTGCACTTGGATCCATAGATCGAAAGATAAAAATAACTATATTAAGCCTAAGTAGCTATCGCTGTCACAGAGAGGCAAGGTGCCCAAAACATTCTTTGAATGGCCAAACTGATATACTGGCCAAAGTAGCCACCAGCCCTTCGGTCTCCTGTAGTTTCGACAAAACGGAAAGACAGGTTTATGTAAAACTATATTTTAATGAATTATATTATTATATTTATAATTAAAAGGATGCACTGTAGTGTACATAAAGCTTTTAAATACTTTAAGACTTACTTGCATGTGTCTTACTGGTTGTAATCTCATTTTTTCTACATGTCGCCAGATTTCTAAAGAGTGCATCAATGATTTTGTACTTTGATTTAGAGCAACCACTCTGTTGCTATACTCTGGTTTCAGTTGAAATTTTTTATCTGGACTACCTTCTAGTAACAGCACTTTTAAATTTGAAAATAAAGAGTTTTTTCCTTAAAAGAATAAATATTTTTAAGATTTTGTAAAAATAATAACCATAAATGTAGTATGTGTCTTATGTGTTTAAATTAGGATTGTATTTTTTTTTACAAAATGTAAATAATACATACCCATGGCACATGCTAATGTGCAACCAACCATCCCACCGCCAGCGATTATAACATCATATTTTCCTCGTAATTCATTTCCCTTATTATTACTATATTTTCTATAAGAAGCAAGTGATCTAATATTAGTGATTCTTGTCACTAATATAATATTAGATAGCATACTTTTGGTAATCAACATTTTTGAAAATAAAGTGAACTTGAACTAGTATTTTATTCTAAGCTAATTAACTATTTTTTGTCATAATTATTCGCATTTAAATTCAAAGTAACTATAACAGCATATAAAAACGAAACAGAGTAAATGTATTTTTTTTGTCAAAATATTTTGACATAAAATATGGTCGAGGACGCGAATAGATGTACCTTGTTCAAATAACGTGTGGTACTAATTTTAACTAAAGAAAATAATTTTATGAGATTTGTATGGCTTTTTATTTTAAGTATTATTTATTGTTATCATCATATTAAATTATATGAATTCTCACAAAATCTCGTTACATTTAAACAATTTAATATATATAAATGACGAAATAACCGTAACGGAATTTTATGACATAACAAACATAAAAAATATAAAGATAAGTTCATATTCTGGTAAGCAAACCGATATACATTAAAAGTAATATTTTTGATGGGTTCAATGAGGTAATTTGTTAATTAGTGATATGCACTAATTAAATAATTGAACATATTTACTTTCTTGTTAATCATGAATATCAAATTTTAATACTTTTTTTATCTCTTTTGAAGTATTTTTCTTATTTTAAGATCTAAATAATTACTTTTTTTAAGGAACGGCTGATAAAAAAATAAAATAATAACATTATAGTGCTTCCACTTTTCACTGTTATAAATTCACATCCGTTCACACTTTAGGCCAGCCTCGATTATATACGATTTTTCTGTCAAATTGTGCCGCAATTGCCATTTTATTCTGACAAGTGACATATGTGTTTTCGTTCAGTTTTTATTATAAATCTTTAGTTTTTATTTTATGTAAATATAATATTGTAAATTATATTTTTAATATTTGTACGATACTATTTTAAAATATTATAATGCTGGGTCTTAATGACAGCGATATTTAACCGACTTTAAAAAAGTAGGCGGTTCTCTATTCGCCGGGGACTTTTTTATGGATGCTCTTCGATTGCAATTGTGGACCGATTTTGAATTGTCATCAGGTCAGGTCATCTGATGCTGAGATCATGGAGGAATCGAGAGAAAATATTATAGACACATATATACGTATATACTGATTCAGGTATTTTTGATAGTAACTCGTGCATTTGCTCTCGAAAAGCCACAATTGGTGAAGTGGAACTGATGATAAAGAACACAGATGGCCACCGGAACTACTCAATAACAAGTGTTTTATTTTAAAGTCGGCTCTTTGGCGACTTCAAAATTGGTGAGTGGACAAATGGTTAGGTAAACGATTATCGATTTTGATGGCGTCAGCGGTCGCCATCGGTGAACTCAACATTATAGTGTATAAAATATTGAGTACCTAATATTATTGACATTATATCACCCAGAATGCTGACCAATTTGGAAGACGGCACCTAGCAACCAGCTAATGATTAAGTACGACAGGCTAGGATATCTCTGGACCAACAAGTTAATGGACAAGCTTGTCAAATTTGGAAATGGGTACAGATTTTTAATGTCATATATTTACAATTTTTTGAATTCTGTAATATATTCGATTTAAAGGGTATTACTGGAAAAATTCAACGTATTATTATACTTTCTGTTACCGTGACAACGGTCTTAGTACACAGATATTTGTTTTTCTTTAATGCAGATTCTTTGTGATCAATTATGATATTAAAACGTTATGCATCGTTGTAGTGTTTTTAAGAATTCTTGCCTCAATGTACCAATAGATCCTATTAGTAAAATGCCAAAAACTGCGTACGAACGTAATGAAAAAATTACAACTGAACAGTGCTCAATTGAATCATCAAGGTCTTGTTCGGTTACCGGAGCTGGTATTGATGCAGAAAAACTGAAAGATTTTTACCGAAGCATTCCTGACTATAATGAAATTAATCATTTGTCCGAAAGCGAATTTTATTCAACTTTAAAAAGTTTGAGGGAGAAGAAAAAATTAATGCTTGGTCTCGCAGTCGAACACATTGACGACTGTGATAAAATATTTGATGAAAAAATATTTTCTAAGACTGAACGAGATATTTGTCCAAAAACAAATTCGAGACTTTTCGACGAACCAGTCCTCCCAAGTACCGGAGATGTTGACAAAATAAAAAATATTTGTAAGAATGAATCATCAAATAAATTAATCAAAAAAGGAGTTCGAAAATTAGATAACACTATTACTAAGAATATAGGGGAGGGAAATGAGAAAAACATTCAAATAGACCACACAAAAAATAGTACTTTAGTGGTAAAAGGAAATTCTAAATTAAATAGGCCTAATCGTAATCATTCTGCCTGTTCAATATCTTGGCATGACGATAAAGCAGACGAGAAGAACAATGAAGTCGATGAAAAATTTGACCAATATTTTGAAAGCAAACATTTAATTGATGATGTTTTATATAAAACACAAAGTATGCCTTCAAGTCCTCTCAGGACAAGAACTATAGGGTCTACACGACGGCGTCGCAAGAGTATCACTCTACCAAAGCCATTTAAAATGACGGAAAGGTAAAATAAATTCCATTTGTGTGCCTACAGCATCTTTTGGGAAAATCACTATTTACCTGACATATTTTATAAAAGTTGTCATTTAAAATCTTTTAAATAATAATAGGTATAAAATGAAAAAGCCTAATTAAAAAATAAATGTTTATTCAAATTTACGACTTCAAAAGATTTTCAGGGTTCGAGGATTACTCCTTCTAAATTACAATCTTTTTGTAGTATTCATTTGGTTGATTCAAAAGATGAAACTATTTATAATTTTCGTAAAATTATTTAATTCCGTGTTTAATTAAAGGGATGAAGAAGATCGTATTGTTAATGAGCTTCGAAGTCTTCAGAAGTCATTGTCAGAAGATATACTACATCAAAAAAAGGAGAGAAAACGGTTCCGAGCTAAGCCTGTCCCAATTGAATCTCGTATTCCTTTGTACGATAAGATATTAGAAGATCAAGCCATGAGGTATGTAGTTATAGCAGATACTTAAGTCGATGGTATAAGCAAGGATACAGAATTTTATTGAGTGTAAAAAGGAGAATTTGAAATTGGTTGTGTAATTGCACTTAGTATTTTGCCTGAATTAGCCGCTATTTAAGACTGCGTCTGTTTGTAAACTAAGTTTATAACAGATTTTCGTTCTATACAAAGTCTTAGTGAAAAAACTGAGTCTGTAAAACAATCAATCAAGAGTTACTTTCTCTCCTTGCGTTGAATGAATTAAAATAGAATTAGATTATCTAACAATAATATAATTACTGAAGCTCAAATTGTGTATTATTAAATATTAATTGTGTGAATATTTATGTATAAAGTTGACTAACTGATCGAAGGGTAAGAACAAAATATTTTTTTTATTAGAACGTTAGCATATACCTAGTCCAAATAATTAAATAGAAGAAACCTGGAAATTAAAAGATCTAATAGCATTTTCAGATAACTTATAGACATGGATTTTAATTCGTTTTAAAAGAGGATTAAAGATATTTATAAAATTAATGATATGAATAAATAAAAGTCAAATATCTAAGCCAAGTGTATTTTTAGCGAAGAACTACAATCGTCACTTGTTTCCATAAATATTTCTTTTTTTCCACCGAAAACGAGTTTCGTTTGGAAGTCGCCGCGCAAATAGAAACCCTTTTGTGTCGTGTTGGATATAAGACAAAGTCAATATTTTTCTTTCATATAATTAATATGAAATCATATTACTATTTTCTGGGCAGATGTAGCCACTTTGTGTGTCCAGTTGCTTTCACAGTTCACTTGACACAAACAGATTTCCAATTAAAAAGTGGTCGGTTTTGGCGACAGGAAACAAAAAACAATGTGTTTGCGTAGCGTCTTCACTTAAACAATTGAAAAAATGCAGGGATTTTATATAACTATAGACATGTTATAAGCTTTTGGTACCGAGAATGCTGATCACTTTGGACGACGTTGCCCCCAGCAACCAGCTAGAGACTGAGTATGACAGGCGATTTTGCCTTTGTGCAAGTCAATATACGAGCTTGACAAAGTACAGATTTTAACGTGAAATAATATGAACTTATATATCTGTATTTATATAACATAATTATAAAAATTATTAATGTAAATAGTTTAATACAATTTTGTATTGGTATAAAAAATATAAAAAAAATCAGATAAAGTCAGGTCATTTAATTCGTTTAGTAAAAATCAAAAAGCGTAAAAGCTATCTGTCTGCTTGACCACATCCTGTTATACTGATTACAGCTTCAACGATTTAAATTTATTGTAGATATAAACTTGGAAAAACCCAGCAGCCATAGCATTAACGACACGCACACACCACGTTCTGTATATTTATCTTATCTTAAAATGTACACAGTTAAAGGTCGCCAACTCTATTGATATTTAAAAAAGTTTTTATTTTTTATTTACACTTCATAGGTGTTAGTAAATATATATATTTTTTATGAAAACATCAGGCAGGTAGGTAAATGAGCAGGCAAGTGATCATCACTGTTTATGAAGATACAAATGTTACAAATCCGTTGAACTAATAAGCATTTTTTATTTTACTTAAGTATATCATGATATGCTTATTATCCTAGTCCAGATATCATTATGATTTTTACACAGAGCGATTGTCATCTAACATCATCATTATGATTTCATTTCATCTCCACCTGAGGGGAAATTCTAGTTTCTGGTGACTATTTTGGTCTAAATTTTTACTCATTTCGACTAGAATAGTCTTTCCAGTACAAGTAACGGTCATTATCAGGGTATTGTGATAACTCTCCGAAACACGGTGCGGAGAACGAAAGGACAAACACCCTAAGAATTTTGTTATACAAATAGATACATGCTCTGAAAAATTGAAGCCGCAATCTTTGACGTTAGACGTATGTTTACTACTACTACACCAAAGAGGCCTCGAAGGCGTTGCCAGTTTACCAAACAGAGATAATTTGAATTCGTTAACTGCTATCACCATTTGCAAAATATTGCTTTTCCCGATGCTGGGCTGCTAGTTATTAAGAAATTCTCCTGGTGCGTCATAAACTCCACTTTACCGTATGCATTGAAGTATTCGAATCGTAACCCGCGAAATATTCTTATTGATTAGTTCCAATGTTTCCATCTATGGTCTTCATCATAAGTTCTACTTCACCATATGCTGCTTTCAGAAAGCAAATACACAAGTTTTATAAAAATAACTAAGTTGGTATAGGCGGGCCTATAATATTTGTTCCACCGATTTCTCCATGGTGCCAGTATCAGATCCTGACCTGATGACAATGGGACGAACTAGGAAATTTACCACTTAAAACAAAAAAAAAACCTAAATCGGTTTACTATATCGAGATATCTCCCTCATATTGAAATCAATTACGCTTAAGTATTGAGTAAAAAATATTTTATAAGTTTGAGAAAATTAATTTATTAGTCTGTGTTTTTCCACTGTTATTAATTTAGTAGGTTACTTGTTGAGAAGGAAGGATAGATGAAATTATTAATCCCGGTTAATACAGAAGTTCTAGGGAATATCCAAGAGCGATGTAATGCAGAGGTTAGTAGTTGTAGTAAAAGCTTGTAAATGTCCCATAAATGGGCAATAACCTTTCTTTCTATTAAGGACCTGGAGCTCAATTGACGAGTGACTATTTAATATGAGAAGAATTTAAGCACTCAGAGAAGCATTTCTATCTGGACCAGATTTATTTTCTCATACTATACGGTCTGGCTCGACCGGGCTGGCGCCTAAATAAAGTAGCTACATTTGTACGGTGAATGAGAGAGTTGAAAGCCTAACGTCATACCCCGTTCCTTTCCTTACTTACTTTTATCCGTTATTTTATTATTATTACTTATTTTAATCCGTTTTAAGCTGGCAACGCATTTGAAGCTCTTTTAATGCAGCATAAGTCCATGGTCGCGGTTTTTTTTTAATATATTTTTTTATATTACAAAAAAATTTGCGTATGTAAATAGGTAAACGTAAAATCATTAAACTTAGTTACTATATTAGAAATAAGAAATAATTCTATTTTTTTTTAAATATATTTTTAATATTCGTACTGAGTTTTTGAATTTGTTTCGCCAATTTGACAAGGTTATCTGTGATAAGTATGCGATTTTTTATTGTTGCTATGTAAAAACTTATAAAAGACTTTATTTTGTTTTGTATCTGCCGTATTAACGAGAATATTTGGCAAGCTATAATTTGAATGCTAAGTAACATGTTTGTTTTATTTCACAGACGAGCAATAACGAAGATTAATAGTGAAGCAGAGTTAAGGGCGCAAATGAAACCATTTAGTTTTACAAAAAAAGAAGAGAGTGGCGTCGGGGGTATATGCGAAAGAGCTGCAAATATCTTACCTAAATGTAAGAAGAAGAAACGGTTCAAAGCCCGCCCTGTGCCTAAGAATCTTTTCTCTAATTACTTTTACGATAAGAATAAAGAAGAAAATTTTTTCCGGTAAGCAGTATTTAGCGGTACAACGAGTTCATATCATAGAACAGTTTTGAGGAAATTATTTGTTTATTATAATTATATGTAAACCAAGGGCGGATCCAGGGGGTGGTCATGGGGGTCATGACTACCCCCTGGGTTGGGTCCAAGACCTAAGTAGAGCACTAATTATATTTGTTAAACATGACATGATTTTTATATTTTTTGTCACAATATAGATTTTATGTAAGTACCTTTAATATTTAATTAATTTAATATAATTTGTATGATTGAAGAACGTCTAACCGGACTGGCACTTCTCCGCGTCCATAAAAACGTACCCATCGAAGTAGAAGAAGTGATAACTTTTTACTTGTATCGATTATTATAAAACTTAAATTATTACTTCCTGTGACTTGACCAAAACTAGGTGACCCCCTCCCCCCCCTGGCGGCGAAGCTAGATCCGCCATTGATGTAAATCGCTACAATGTTTAGTGCTATAGGTATCTATAGTATATTGTATACGGGCTTAAACACATACACGATACGTTCTGATATATTCGTCACGATACGTCCTGATACGACGTTGTGTCGCGACATGTTACAAAGGTGGAAAACGATAACAGATCGCGTCGTGGCACGTTACAACGTCGGAAGACAATATGAAGACGCGTCCGGGCATGTCGCAATATCGGAAATCGGTACCTCCATAGTCGGGTCGTTGCATGTTACAATGTCGGGAAACGATATGACGTCGTGTAGTGGCACGTCACAACGTCGAAAAATGCTACGACGTCGCCTCGCAAAAGATTACTTATTCAAAAACATTTTAAAAAATGTATATCTACCAATAAAAAAAATAGCTTTTTTTTAATCGACACATGTGCTTTTAAATAAGAGTTAACTTATAACATTTATTTTAGTTCTATGAACCGTCGCATACGTGCAGAGGAAATGCTGCGAAATTCTAGTTTGCCAGGTAGTACGACTTTACGTGATCGAAGTCGACTGTCCACGCCCGCAGCTCACAGCGATCTTCCCATTGACCCGTCACCAGCTGCGCCGTCTGTCACTTCATCAGACAAACATAGATCTAATAGTCCGACAAAAAATAAGAGAAAAACGACACACTATCACCATAATTTCATAACAACGAGTCCTCAGCCTTTTCGCTTTAACACAGCTGAAAGAGCTTCTAAAAAGGTTAGTACTGTGACAAATTCTAAAAAGTATATTTCATTGCAGATTTTTGTAATTTCTAAATTTGATCCTTAGGCGAAAACGTTTAATATATGAAACTGTTGTATTTTCTGTTTTAGATAAATGATATAACACAAAAAGTTTACCAAGATTCAAAAAGTAGTGGTAATGACAGCGGTGGAAAAAATGATGCAATATTCGATAAAACTGAAGCTTATAGCGCGTTGGACTTAAAAGGGATTGCAGCAGGGAGGTCTAATTTGGCTGCCTTGCTGAGAGCCGAAGCTGTCAGGCAAAAATTTGAGTTAGAAGCAGCTAGACGTTTAGCAGATCAGCGAAAACGAGCTGAGACAAGGAATCGTGACCGCGTATTGCGGGCTAATCCAGCCTGGCATTTAGTTAAAAATAAGTAAGGTTCAAAGTTATAGTTAGTTAAGCGTTTAGTGAGCACGAGGTGGCTTCGAAGTTAGATCGATTTCAACGGATAACCGCGGGTTTTAAAACTGGTTAACACCGCTGAGTTTTCAAGTGCTAAATTTGTGTTTAAATTATTTCGTGCTCGGCGGTGAAGGTAACCATTGTGAGAAAACTTGCATGTGACGGGAGAAATTCTGTCACGTGTATTTGTCAACGAGCAGTGAGGTGGATTAAGCACTTAATCTTTTCTTTAATAGGAGAAAAGGCCTTTGCCCAGTTGTAGGACATTTATAAGATGTTACTTAAACTTAACTTTATGCGTTTAGTGTTAAACATGTATTATTAAACGTTGCATTTTTATCCAATAGCCACGAAGAAGATATAGCGATGCGGTTACAGACCAGGCGTGATGAAGAAAGAATGAGAAGGGAGGAGTTTCTTCATGAAATGGAGTTGATGTATGGCAGAGTGCAACGACAGCCCATGCTATTTGAGAGATATTATGCCCCGAGATCTTGTACGACTGCTATTGATTCAATTCAATTGTCACCAAGAAAAAGTCCAAGTAAAAAGAGGACGACAAGAAAGAGCAAATCCTATCATTTTCCGAGCCCTAGTGTATCACCCGAATTTCGTGGAGATTTGTTGAAATACTTGGACAAAATGGAAACTAAAAATTTATCTCGTTCACAATTATACGAAGATGTAGGAGCTATGGATAGCTTGGAAAGAGATTAACGTATAATATTCTTTAATAATTATAAGTCCAAATGTCATTATTTGTTTTTTTATTTCGTTAATTTACAAGTTTTTAAAATGAAGTAAATGTTGAGTTCCTTTTTTAAAGATGATTGTTAGTAAAATGTTTTAGCTTGTAGTTTTGTAAACTGTTACGATATCTACGTATAATATGTTATATTTCATTAGAAAAACATAAAAGTAATGATGACACTTTTTTCGAATATGTTGTTAATTTTTACCCGACTTCGAAAAAGGAAGAGAATAAATATTTTCTGCATTTTGAAGTCGGCGCCAGTAAATACCTCGTGAAATGTTTAAGTTACCGTCGACTTTGAATGTTTGACTTGGCAAAGACTTCGTGTGTTGTAGAAAATATTTATTTTTTGTTTTTTAGTTTACTTGTTTCGTTTTCGAAGTCAAGAAAAAGTCAGTAAGAAGCCCACAAATACCTCTGATGTATATTACGCTAGGTGCACAAGTTTTACATGAAAGGATCGACATTTAAAGCAGTAAAATAAATACTTATTGATGATTTTTATAAACAGTTTATTTTTACAACACATTAGCGTAAAATTTTATTTATAAAATTTTATTTTATTGAATACCTTGGATAATTAAAATTAATCAAATTACTAATTTACCATGGTAACTTTTATAACATTTTGATATAAGCTCTTGATATTTTAATGGTTAAATTGCTAATAATTTAAATTAAACATCTACCTATCTTAACCTAAATAATACTGATAAATGACTATCCATCCTCCTTTCACCAAAATCATATTCAAATAATCATCCACATTATTGAGATCTCATCTAAACAAGTGAATTGATATTTGACTCTAACGCCATTGTTGTTCTAAAAGAGTTTTGATGAGCCAATTTTCTCTTATCATTTACACCTAATAGGAATCAAATCAATAAATTAATGATGGAGACTTCATTTTGTACTCAACTGTCAATATTACTTCTTATCCAATCCATGTATGATGTAATTCTAGTATAAAGTCCAGGTACACCTTCAGTACCACATCTGGTGGTGCCGAAACTAGTGATCCCAAATAGGTACCAATTGTTTTGGTAATTTTCTGCAACTTCTCTAACGAGTGGCCCACCTGAGTCACCTCTGCAACTGTCTTTACCCAGTCTACCTCCAGCGCATATCAAGTTCGGGAATGATGATTTTGAAATATTAGGTAATATTCCTTGACAAACATCAGTGGGTACAGCTTCCAATTTTACTTTACGCTTAATAGGCGATGATTCTCCTACAAAAGGAAAAAAAAACATTATAATACAAAACCTCTATTTGTTAAGTTTTCTATAGGTATCAATAAAAATTATTATCATTATTCATTTTTTTAATATTTTTGCAAACAACTGATGTAATTTGCGAAAACAAAAATTGTATGTCTTGGCTTGACTAGTCCCTTTATATAATCTTTTAATTTTGTTTTGTGGTTACCTACACATTGTCTTTTTTCGTGTAGATAGATGTCGATGCAAAAAGGATTAAATATTAATTTTTATAATTATTCAGTAGTACAAAAAGGACTTGTTATTTCAGTTATTATAATTGAATTAAAAAACGAATCATATTTCTCATATTAAAGAAAAAATTAAACATATCCTGAAACGCCGGACACACTGTGTATTTAAAAAACAATTGTATATATTTGATTTTCAATCAATTAAAAATGTAATTGAATATTATATTTGAAATAACGTAGCAACTTAAGTCACGTATTCTTCGTTGGGTTAGGTTAAGTTAGGTTATTTTAATTTTACTATATTTATAAATGATCATATTGATGATTTACCATATTCTGTGACTCCCCAGCCTGCAGTCCAGTAAGTACTATCATGTACATAATCTTGCATCGCGATGTATTCGGTCGTTGGTAAACATATGGGTTGTATGAAATCTGAAACGTAAAAGTGTTTATGAGTTTCATAAGGTTTTATTACAATTAATTATGATAAACATTATATTATATTTCCATCTCTACCTGTAAATGCAACTGGCTCACTTAGTTGCACCAAAGCTATATCATACTTTGTTACATTCCTTTTGTTGTATTTCGGATGTCTAATAATTTTACTGATGTTTATGTCTACTGGTTTATCACTGCATTGATTCTCCATACAATCTTTTTCCGTTTCTTCGTCCCATTCGCCTAAGCGCACGCTTATTCTAAAATGGTAACAAATTATCAGTAAATCATATATACATAGGCGAGATGGAATATTCAAGTATTTTATGATTTATGAAATATTTTATATACTAACGGTGTCATTGGACCTGATCCTACGCAATGTGCAGCGGTTATGAGATAACGATCCGTTATAAGTGACGCAGAACAAGCGAAACCGCTCTCTTTTTTCTCTACGTTATCTGAAAATAAATTTTATATTGAAATTAGTAAATCAGAATGATTTAGATCCATTTTTGCAGTCATTACCATATGCGAACAGTTAGTTTACATTTTGGGATCAGTTCTTTCGCAAGGTGAATAAAATACGTAAAGATAACCCATGTCTAACACTTAATATGATATATAAAATAAAGTAAAATTGTACTTATGTTTTCTTTATTGAGTTGAGTTGTGTCATGTTATTCATTATTTAAATCGTAATAATTTTATTTTGAACTTACCGTAGTACTTGATGCGGGCTAGCCACGGAAATTCATCTATTTCGGCAATGGTTCCACCAAAGATTTTGTCTAAATATTTTACTTGACCACAAACTCTCCTATTTGGAAACGGGTCCGAAGGTATATCTGGAAGTAACGTAGTCAATTCTTCCGGTTTTGTTATAGTTGTCTTTTTTGGTCTACTTGTGGCTGTTTCTTCTGTTTTGTTGTTGAATATAATGCTACTACCTCCTGTTGGTAGAGGACAACATACCTGAAATCGATTTATTGAATAATTTAGTAAATGTTCGGCTTAGATTTAGAATGCCCGTGTTATAAATTTATGAATCACATAGTTTCTAACTTATGAAGAGATTTTAATTTTTTTTCGTGATAACATTTGTTTTAGTAACATATTCAAAATGTAAGTTTCAATTTGTAGAAAATAATCAATACCTTAGGATATTTGCCTTGAAACCCGCATAACATGCCCCTTAATGTTGCCGTATCTTTGAGCTGCACTAAGGAGATGGCTGAAGGACACGACGTTATTACAACACATGTCCCATTGTAAACATTCGTATTGCACGACTCATCTAGTGGAATATTTTCTGAAAAGAATACAAAAAAAATTGGTAATTGTTTTACAATTATAGACAATTCAAGGTTATAATAAAGGTAGTAGTAGTTTACAGGTAAAATGCTTATTGTCGATAATACAAAAATAATTATTTTTAATATGATCATTAAAGATTTTGTATGTGTGTGTATTTGCACATTTGTATGTGTTAGATTAGAATATAAGAAGTTCACCAGTAATATACAAAGACATAGTTTGATCTTTAGATGTGTCAATAAATTTAAACCCCCTTCCATTTGGAGATACCATTTTTATACAAGACTATATGTTTAATTATTTATTGAAATGAACTTATAAATAGTACCAAGTTATAATTTCATGTAATTTCTTATTCATTACTAATAATATAATATTTAAACTTTTACAATGCGAACAGCTGAAGAATACAAATTATTTACTGGTTTCTGTGAATATTATAATGCACTGACAATGTGAGAACAGGAAAACCAGATCTATGAGAATGAAGTAACATTGAAATATTATTAAAAAATATACTCACGACATAAACCGACGGCTAATGTGACTAGAAAATACGAGGTCCATAAAATAATTTTATCCATTATTTATAATGTTATTATTATTATTTTTGTTCACTATATTTTGTAATGTTTTCGTTTTTTTTTCGTTCCACAAAAACTACCGCACCGAGATCGTTCTGCTCGAGGACTGATCGACTGTTGTGTGACTGGTTGAATCTGTCAAAAGCTAATATATATGAAGAACTGTATACATACGCTCGCGAGATATCAAAAGTTTCATACTCCATATTTACCTATAGTGTATATTTAAAGACGTACGCTTAGTGGACGAACGCGTTTTCGGAAAGGCCGTTTTTTTTAATATGGATTTGTATTTGATTGTTATATTTACTTGGAGGAGAGGCGCGTTCTGATGCGTCATAGTTTTACGTCATCGAAACGTAACATGTATGATGTTCTCGTGCCCTATGTGTGTCGTCATGGACGCGGAAAGAAGGGGATTCATTTTATTTCGTTTGTTTCGTGAGTTTGTTTGTTTGTTTAAATGCTTTATTCTCAGGAACTACCAGTTTGACCTGAATAAATTTTTTTCTGCTTTATTATGGAAAGTTATAGATTATTATATTAAGGTTATAGGATACTATATGGGAAACACAATACAAAGGAGTCGTAGATTACAATTAAATTTATAAATATTAAATACTTGCTTTTGTTTGCAACTTCGCTTGTATTATGTAAAATATAATTATAAACATAACATATGTAACTTTTAATTGTCTACATTAATGTACCTTTTAAAGTACAATGATTTTTAAGATATGTCCGTCTTATTATACAATCATGTTTCTTTTATTGTTTTTTTTTTGTAATTTTTTTTTTCTCGTGTGTGGTGTATAATAAAAGAGTATCTATCTATCTATATTTTTAGTGGTTTCAGGAAGTTTATTTCGTACATACAAAATCCTCCCTCTCTTTAGGCACTATATTAGTAATGTTTGCATTTTATAATGAAAAAAAAAACTTTTAGCGTTATGGTGACAACTCCATATCCGTCCTCCATCCGTCGGCGTATTTCTGTCGATTTTTTGTAAGTTTTCGTATGAATGGCGCCGGTAAAAATGTGTAGTAGACAATTTTCTTCGAAGTGCACTTATTACGCAAATACATACACAGCTGTTGATCAAGGAGGACAGGGCAATGAGGACGATTGCGTCAGGCATTATTTTAGATTTTAAATCATATGACAAAAAAATATAAGTTGGTAAATTATTCTTTAAAAAAAATCAATTCAAATCAACAACTTTAAATTGTAATCCTTATTTGCTTGTCTTTTGGAATTTACTGAATTAGAAAATAAGTTATTGAAACGGTCACATTTATTTGGAAAGTTATTCTATGCTTTAAACGAACAAATAATTATAAAAGATATTTGATTAGTGAATTAGGAAATAATTGAAAAGATAAGTAGCGGATTTCTTTAGTTCTGTCCCAATTACTCACGTTTTAGGACATAATTATAAAACAATTAGAAACCACATTTTAAATTGTCATAAATCCAATTGATTGATAAAAAAAAATTAAAAAAAAGCATGAAAAATTCTATACTTCTAAACGAGTTAATTTATGAGAAGAATGAAATATACAACGACATAATAGTGCAGTCATTTGGATAGTTTTACCTTGAAAGTTTTCCGGGAGTCCTGGAAATTGGTGATCGCATAGATTTGGTCATGCTCATTTCGAATTTTTACTTTACCACCTCGTACTTTTTCCGGATACATGGCTATATTGAAAAGAATGTGCCCAAAAAAGATTTTTGACAATGTATCCTTTTCTACTTATTTCGTAAAAAATAAATGAAATATTTAAAAGTAATATATCATGAGGTATTTATTATTATTATTATTCTTTATTGCACAAAGATAACAGTGTACAAAGGGCGGACTTAACGCTACTACAGCATTTTCTGCCAGCCAACCCAGAAATGTACAAGAGAAATTTTTAGTAGGCGTGCACATTTAGTGATATATGTAAAATA
This sequence comes from Hypolimnas misippus, assembly GCA_037950945.1. Taxonomy (NCBI): domain Eukaryota; kingdom Metazoa; phylum Arthropoda; class Insecta; order Lepidoptera; family Nymphalidae; genus Hypolimnas; species Hypolimnas misippus. Next base: position 6,150,184 of record JBBEEQ010000015.1, on the reverse strand, counting down.
TATTATAAATAAATAACAACAGATACGTAAATTATTTTAAAATAAATAAAAAGATATAATACATATATTACATTAAACTATACATACATAAATATAATTAAACAAATATAAAATAAATTAAATATATATACAATAATAGATAAATAACATATTATATAGTATATAGAAAAATATGAATTCATTGACGACAGAACATTTCACATTACATTGTTATCACTGTGGTAGTACTCCTTTACTTGACGCTTAAAAGAGTCACGCGATGGAGCTTTTCGAATGGACTCAGGCAGAGCATTCCAAAGCCGGGCAGCAACAAGGGCAAAGGAGTTGGATACGAAGCCGGATTTGTGGGAGGGAATGAAGAGAGTAAGTGAGTGAGAAGATCGTAGTGGTTTATCATGAGTAGAAGATAGAAGGGAAAATTTGGAAGATAAATAGGTAGGAGCGTTAGGATCAGTAAGTATGGAGTAAAGAAGGCAGAGTATGCGAGTATTTCTACGTTCCCGTATAGAGAGCCAGCGCAGCTGATCCCTATAACGGGAAACTCGATCGAACTTGCGTAATCCGAAGATAAACCGAATGCCAGAATTTAGCAGACGGTCGAGCTTATTTAAGTGTTCTTCCGACAAATCCAGATAGCACGAGTCGCCGTAGTCGAGTATGGGAATCAAGAGCGTAGTGACAAGTTGGATTTTAGTTGCTATAGGTAAGAAATTTTTTAATCGCATCATGGAGTGCATGCGAGAATAAAATTTACGAGCGACTTCTTTGACATGTTCGTTCCAACTGAGCTTATTGTCAATGATAATGCCGAGGTCTTTGACACTGCTGCTGAATTTTATGGGTGTATTATTGTAGAGTAGGTTAGGAATAGTCAATCCATCCAATTTAGCCAGTTGTCTCGGACTGCCAATGATGATGGCTTGACACTTTGACGGGTTGACAACAATGCCATATTTAGCAGACCAAAGTGATATTCGATGAAGATTGTCATTGAGTGAATTTATGACCGCGGCAAGATCATTGACAGAGGAGTGCTCATAAAGCTGCAAGTCATCGGCGTACAGATGGTAGTGCGAGGTCAAAATTATCGAGATGGAGTTAATAAAAACTGAAAATAGCAAAGGAGATAATATACCGCCTTGAGGAACACCAGCATTCACATCGCACTAGTCAGACTGTGTCTGACCAACCCGAATGGATTGCCGACGCCCTCTAAGATAGCAGGAAAACCATTCAATGGCAGAATCTAATAAGTTAGCCTGGGAGAGAAAGGCAAGAAGGAGGTCATGGTCAACTGCATTGAAGGCATTGCTGAAATCAAGTAGAACTAGCACTGTGAGTTGCTTGTTCTCCATGGCAACACGAATGTCATCAGTGACCTTTAATAAAGCCGTAGTTGAGCTGTGGCCAGATCGAAAGCCGGACTGGAATGGATTGAACAAGTCACATTTATGAAGGTAGTCAGAAATTTGCTGGTGAGCAATAGACTCCAGGATTTTAGATAAAAATGGAAGGATCGTTATTGGACGATAGTGAGTAGGTAGCGAAGGATTTGATATTTTAGGGAGTGGGAGAACAAAAGCCTTGCGCCACATCTCAGGGAATATACTTGAAGCAAAGGAAAAATTTACAATATGGGTTATGGAGGGAATAAGGAGATTAAGCATAAGGGTGATCATAAAGCGACTTATCCCATCACACCCAACCGCTTTCGATTTAATAGCAACAATGGTTTTCCTAACAACGTTCTGCGTGACAGGAGTGAAATTGAATGTCGTAGAGTTAATTCTAGGCAAGCCATGTATTTCAGAAAGAGTATTAATTTTAGTTTGGAAATCAAGTAACTGAGGAGAAGAAAAATGGACATTTAAATTGTTTAAATCGAATTGTGATGGATCAGGAGAAGTTTGAAGCTTGCCAATACCGAGAGTGCTTAAGAACTTTAAAGCCTCCTCGGGAGAAGAACCACGCAGTTTATCGAAGATGAATCGGCGTTTAAGCTTCCTGCATTTCTGTCTCAATTTGTTTTATCCTAAATAAAACATTTTCTACTTAGAATTGAATACTTTGTTTTAAGGTATATTATCACGACAAGCTTTTACATCTTCTAAAATTAATTACAAAATGATCTGTTTCATTTACATAAAAGTTTATTCCCTTATGATTGCATTATTTAAAAAAAAAAACAAGTTTTCAATAAAATTATTTAAAAAGAAGCTTTTTTTAAATGACTCTTTACATTTTTTTTAATATGACTGTAAAAGTGTGTAGATAATAAATAAAACAACAATGCCGTAAAATTTAATAAAACTATAAAATGTAATTATTTATTTTAACAATTTTTCGATTCCCTTTATATAATTTCCAAAGCGAAATATTATCTATTAACTAGGAGTGTTCTTAATTTACAAACTTGTGTATTTTAAGATTTTTAATAAAATTAGACAATTTATAGGAATTTCAATAATATTTGACATTTTTTCTATTTAAATTAATTTTAAACAATATAAGTTTGTAAAACGTTTAAACTATATCGTAATTTTATTCTCCGAAATCTGCTTATAAATATTTTCTTACTACATATGAATGATTAAATAAAAATAAAAATTTCAATATTGTTTTCATTGTCACTTGCATAGATGAGGATATTTTTTTATATAATAATAAATGTTCCTCGTGGTTTCTCCCGTGACGTTTTTGAAAAATGTAAACGTTTTTTTTATCAAGCTGTCAATGACATCGTTTTGTTTTCATAGTAATTCTGAATTTTATTTTTATATCTCTTGCATTAATATTGTTGTTATTTTTATTTTAAGAAATAAACCTCAATGTGTATTTATTATATAAAAATAATATAATATTGAATGACGGTTATCAACAAGTTCAAAAGATTATCCAATACTGCGTTGTTAAAAATCCATAACTAAAAAAATAGGTACATAATAATTCCCTAAAAAAAAATTGTTGTACGTCATGTCAAATAATGTTGTACATATATAAAATTCATATAATATATAAAACAAAGTCGGGCTAGTTATACTATTTAAAGCTCAAGAACGCCTAAACATATTTTTATGATCTCTGATTTATTGTATTTGTCTTTATTAAATATTGATACCTACATATATTTATATGTTTCCATGCAACTTTTAAAGCTTGTGTTCGGGGGAAAACCAAGTTTTTATTAAAAAAAATTTAAAGTCAGTTAAGGGGACGTTTCATGAAGCAAGGCTTATGAGTTTGGCGCTATTTTCGACTATTTATTAAATATTTAAAATTTCATTATCACGGTTATAACAAAATTGACCTCATAAGTTCTCAGTCATAATTTATATTTTTGCTATTTATAATTTTATAAATCGAATCAATCTTGATCCTTAAATGAAATTAATATTTAAAAGAACCACTTTTTACATGTACTTTTTATTGTTCAGATGTACATATGCTTAAATCATAACAAAATGTTGTCTAGTATCCATTTTAGAAAGTGAGGGATCGATGTGTAAACACCTGGCTTTTTAATCCCGCAGATCGTTGGACCGAACGACACTATACCCATCAAGACGCTTTTTGGCCCGTCCGGTGTGTCAAAAACCTGAAACATTAGGAATAATAGCTGATTTTGTAATTCTAGAATTTTCTATCAGAGTCTAGCTCTAGAATCTTTATTCTAAAATGTCTAGAATCTTATTTAGGGGAGGGTAGAATAAAATTTTTGTCCTTCTGGCTCTCTTTAGATAGAATAGGTCAACTATATTAAAATTTTGACGTTGAAGTTATGTAACCTATAGCTGGTAAGGCTGATGGTTGGCCAAGTGGTTGGTTCAAGCTGTGGAAAAAAAAACATCGTGAGGAAACTTACATGTGCCTGAGATATTCTGACACATGTACATAAATCCACCAACTCACAGTAGAGCACTGTGGTGAATTAAACTCTAAACCTTCTCCTTAATAGAAGAAGAGGCCTTTGCCCGGCAGTTGGATATTTATAGGCTGTTGTTTGTATTTTTTATTGTGTTACTCTACTACTAAGTAATACGACATTTAAAATTTTAATATTTCCTTACATGCAGATGGACACGAAATAATGAAATACACGATATGAGGAAAAACTTTTAGCTTAAACCTAATTACCTTCATCAAAGGCCCTCCTGAATCACCGACGCAAGCGTCTTTGTTTCTCTGTCCTCCAGCACATATTTCCGATATAGATAACTTGAAACCTTTTCCGAAAAAATCGCAGGATTCTGGTTTTGTTATAGGTACCTTAAAATATTTTTTGAGTAAGAAAAATCATCATTCCGTTCAGGTATTTATTTTTATAGTATCAGTGAATAATTATTAATACCTACTGTAAATAGTCGTATATTTCGAAATAATTACAAAAACTTTAATCTATTTTTACTAAATTATCTATGTGAACTCTTTTAAAAAAATACACATGTACATACTAAAACGTTCCAAGGTAAGGTACTTTGGCAATTTATAAAGAAAACTACCGCCAACCCTAATTGTGTCGTAGGTGTGTCGACTATAGTCACTTGTGGTCAGTCTTATGTAAATATTATGTACCTATATATTTTTTGCTGGTAAGTGAATTTAGTAATATCTATAATATCAAGACATAAATTCTCTGACGTTTATACATGACGAGAATTACAAGAATGATATAAATATTTCATTCTTAGAATAGCGTATTTGTGGTTTATGTAATTTGGAAATAAAATCGGATAAAATAAGTCACAGAATAATGAAAACAATTTCCTCGTAGTAATATGTAACTAATGGGTACTACGAAGTGCAAAGTTTTGGTTTGTCGTTCACCTAACTTGGAGGTTTCTTTCTTACTACGTTTCGTTTGGTTTTCATTTATATATACCTTTTATTTTTAATGATTACTTAATATGTTTGTAGCTGCGGACCAAGTACCTCAGATCATTTATTTTCATTAAACTAAAAATTAAAGTCTGAACGAAGAAAAGTATCCGAGTATCTGTATCAGTCAGAAACGCTACATGCAATCAATCTGATATTCTGACATCAATCATTAATCAAAAGACGCAAGAAGCTAATTATAGCAGAGATATTTTCGTGGAAAAAAATGTTAGTTTAGGCGTACGCCCTTTAGGATCGCCCTCTAATAGGATTTTTAATATTCACGTTACGTCAGTGTTACCAGCACTCCCAAACCCTAGGCTTGAAGAAAAAAAAACAGACATTCTCACTTATCTTATTTCATCTTTTTCTACAGAGTGGTAAATTTTTGAGAGTTGGCTCCAGCACTTATGTGTATTTCTATGGGCATTTCAATAAGTAAATCAGGCAACTTTAGCGAGTACTTGAAATATATGGTTACAGCCAATATCCTTATTTTAAAATGCAATTAGACTTTTTCAAATTGGAGTGGTGGTTCCCAAGAATGGTATCTGTACGTATTAGCTGGAGTACGATGGGCATTGCATTATGATAACGTTAGACAGACTGCGTCTGGGTGGAAAGCAGATATCGATACCCGGGGAATACTTTAATTCATTAAAATAAAATTGTACAATATGCGTGTCTAATTATAGGAATAGAAATCGGGCTGTTCGCTTAGATAAGAACTGGAAAAATATGGCGCTTATTATAGTGAATGATAAGAGTTTATTTACAAATAATAATATACTTTGCATTCCAGAGGGGAAATACTGATATGCGATCGATTTCTATGATTCATAATAGTTTCTTTGTTAAATGAGTTTCCATTATCATTATGCAGTGATGTCCCCTGTAGTCCTTAAAGTGTGTCGATGCTTAAAGACGTATGGCATGGTATGGATTTCTAGATTGGTTCTTAGTATAAAAAATTTAAAATATTACTTCAAGTTGTTGTCAAAGTACCTGCCAAACTAGCAAAAAAGTGATATTTATCAAAATTTTCAAATATTAAATTGATTATTCTTAATTTTGTGTTTTACTGTATCGATATGATACTTCTGTTGAAACACGGTAAGGAGTTCTGTATCTTGCTGAGGCTAAATGATGCATCAGATCAAGGTAACTTGAATATGCTATTTTAATTTCATTCATTATAGTAAATTTCGATTAGATTAGACTACTAAAAGTACTACTCAGAGCCTTTTAAAAACTAAAAAGAGCTAACCATCAAACATCTGTACGGATCTTCACGAATTAGAGTTAAGCTAATTATAGATACCATCTCGATTAAATAAGCTTTCACACAAAATAAAATGTATCAAATTTTAGTATTTTCATTAGGGAGCTACGACGCCATAGAGAGGCATATACGCAGATACACATGTAAAATTTATGAGCCAAATTTGATACGTTTATGGGAAATAGTTTTTGATTTACGCGGGCGTCAAAAGTGGCTTCAAATGGTTCGTGTAATATTACACACGGTGCGGCTCGCCAGTTCTGTTTCTTGAACTTGGCTTGACACGCTACCGCGTGTCTTGATAACGCACTTCTTTTTTTTGGGTGTTAATTAAGGCAACTAATAATGAATGTGGCAACCATAACAGCTGTAAACTTAGTTATATACAGACGGATAAAGTTATATATTTTAAACATTCGCGATTTATACTATTTATATGTATAATATTTAATAATAATATTAATAATTAATATTAATAGTAATATTGTGAGGGTAGGCGAAGAAAACTCGCGCACTCGCCGCCGGAGGCGCGCGGTACACCAGTCAGCTCGTGACCACGACGAATGTAACTTCGGCGAAACGTCGGGCAATAAAAAGGTATTACTACCATTAGTTATCGCGATAAGGCCCGTTATATTAAGTATGAATAGACGGACACAGATTGCGGACACATAAAGCTAAGGAAAGTCAATTACTCAAATCTTACCGAAACATATTGCAATACTCTGGCTTTCTCTTCAGTAGTCATGTTCGTTTTTCCCCAACCGGCTATCGTCACATGTTCGTTTAACTTGGTATCGAGCTGTTCACCGCGAGGCAAACAAATAGGCATAACATAATCTATAAGAATAAACTTTATTATTTAACAAAGCTTTCCTTTATATTTTGACCAACGGATCTAAATTCGATGAATAAGATATTGTTGTACCTTAAATTTTTTTTGAGACCGGTCAGCTCGTGATAACGACGGATGTAACTGTCGAAATTCTATTTTGAGGTAGACCTTAGCCGTAGCTTACTGACTACAGTTAGCCGGAAGACTAACGCCTTCTTTCATATTCCCTTTCACGCTTAATTCCTTTTAAACCCGGTTACACATTTTGGGCTGCTCAGGTGCTGCAAATTTCATGGCCTGCTGTGATCACTTAACATCTGTTATCTTGTATATATATATGTGTCTGCTGGTGTGCCAGGTTTTTTTATAAAAATAGGGTTTTACGGCTACTATTTTGTTGCTATGGGGCTTTGAGTCTTACTTTAATTTTTAATAATAAATAAATAAAAAAACGCATGACACTCAACGGCCCCTATTAAGATCGCGTGACCTTGTGTCGGGGGTCCGGAAACAACACTAACACAAACACCCAGACCACGACAAACATTCGTATGGCCAATACAGACGTTTGCCTGACTGCCTGTTTGCCTGACTTACAGACGCGGGGATCGAACCCGCGACCGTTAGCGCTTGAGTCAGTTGCAGTTACCACTGCGCCAACGTGTCTGTCTAAAAAATTAAAAAATTAAATTCTATAAACTTTTCTCCAAAAATATACATTATAAATATATGTTGAATTTAAAACATTTTTGAAACAATCTTGAGATTAGCGCAATCAAACAAACAAATTCTCCAGATTTGGATCATGCATTCACACTATTCTATCATGTATAGGGTCGGGCTTAGGGTCGGGTAATTTAGACGTATTTTTAGAAGATCAGAATATACTTTTATTTTTTGACTTTATTGGTTAGCACCTCTATATAAGCTTAGATATGAAGTGTTTTGAGAATTGGAATCACATTAATGAAAATTCAAGTATAATAAGCACGGAAGTTACGTGACTTAGCGCTTAAGTTGGCGACGATATCACTATATAGGATCTTTCTTGATAAAGCTTTGTAATATACTTGCTTTGACAATATACCTAATTATACATAGGCATTTCCAGATGCTTATTAGGACCCTGTTCTTGTGCCTCATATCCTTGTTAGATAAAGACGAAACCGAACATGAATTATTATAAAAAACATTGCAGAAATACTTATTTTCAATACCATTAAAAGAAATATTTTCAATATTAATAAAATCATCAGATAAAAATAATTTTCATACAAATTTTTCCATAACTACCCTACTCTTAATTTAGGTTAATTCAATATAAATAAATAACCCTTTATAAATAAATAAATAAATATATTTTATGGGAATCTTTCAACTTGATGCTTCGACTTTTGACCTACTTTTTAGTTTAACAGCTTACGAGAATTAACTAAAAGGGTCTTACAAACGAGGTCGGGTTTTTTCAATCAACAGTATTAGTAGTAACAGTAATTTTTTCCTTTTCACGATATTAGAAAAATTCAAGGAGAATCAATTAAGGAATGTATAACTTCCAAATCACCGTGACAATATTTTTATGTTCCTTGTCTGTACTAAAAGATTCTAATAATGAAAATAATTACCGTTTAATTGAACGGGTTCATTTAAAGTAATTAGGGCCAGATCATTGTGAAAGGAGGGTTTGTTGTAGTTGGAATGAATTTTTGTAATCTCAATTTTTCGGTCTTGTACTGGAGGCGCGCATACATGCAGCTGGCAATCTGGATTTGTCATCGTATCATATTCACCTAATCGAACAAATGTTCTGTAAATAGAAGAAAATATTTGAATAATATGATTGTTTTTGTTGAAAAATATAATTGACTTCGAACAGAACTGTTGTTGTACATAATATATGGATGATCGCAACAATCGCGGGTCATTGGCTGTAATTGTAGAGTTCCTTTGTTTCCCTCCGAAGATATTATCAGAACTTTACATACCAAAATCCATCTTTCATAAATATGCATTTAAATAGTGAAACACCCACCCAAATCGGATTAGTAGTTTTTGTAAAACTCGTTGACATATAATCGTACATACATACATATATACGGGTAGAATACAGAAGCTACACTTTTTTGAAACCGGTTATAAAATGAAATTTCCTGGAAAGATAAAATTTTTGATTGCGTAAAAGCATATCTCAGATTAGGTAACACGTCAAAGACGAGATAATATTTGCTAAGTCATATTTTATATACTAAAATATTTGGGAGGCAAATTCCTAGAATCTAGAGACAATATTGACTAAAGTCATTTACTGTGGGCTAACCAAGTATGAGTCAACTATAGTTCAGACCTATCGATGAAACCAGGATATTAAGAGTAACTAATCCATCTTAAGTTCCGCCACTCGATCAAATAAATTCCTCGGAAATCGTAGTGACGAATTTTCAAACAGGAAATAACTTATAAATGAAAAGCGTTAGTTAAATTGCACCGTCATTGAACCAGCACCTGGTATATCTACAATTGCCTCATTGTATTATCATGATGCAATATTTGAAGTTATTCCAACAATGAGTATTGGGAGATTCCGTCGATCAAAGTACAAAAAATGATTTATGTTATAGCTAGCTAAGCCCCGCGGTTTAACTCGCGTTACATATCGGTTCGTCAGAAGAGCTGTTATTGAGCGCTTCATATTTCTTTTACTCAAAGCGTGACGTTTCGTCAATTTTCTCTTTAATCATCTATGCATGAATAAAATTGTTACGCGTATACAAATAATTTTAAATCTAAAAGCTATTGTATTTCAGGCAATTTAAGATGTAACTAAATTTGACAAATATTTTAAACTCAGTTACTCGAAATGAGAATTTTACCTAGACTATATGTAAATACGTATGTATCTGTTTTCACTTGCAAATATATAAATTATCGTCAAAACTAGGTTTGAATCACGCACGATATTTTTTTTTATTTTATTAGGGCATGTGTGTGACGTCTCAAAAAAAATTATAAGGGTTGTGGCCATGCCCTGGGCTCCAGACCGAGGAACCATCTCAGCTTTATATATTACTAGCTTTTGCCTGCGACTTCGTCCGCGTTTTCGTCGTTTTTCGTAAAAAAGTAGCGTATGTCCTTCCTCAGGGTTCAGTGGTTTTTATGTGACAGACAGATCGTATTTTGGGAGGGAAATATAAAATGTCAATCCACAATACTTGATTTCTATGATTTTTTTATTGAATAGGTAATAATGTTAACTTTTTTAAATAAGGGATGAGTGAGTCTTATAAACGTAAGAGTAAACAAATATAATCAGAATGCTCCGAACTGCTAAGCTATCAGGAGTTACACGTGTTATTGTGAGTCAACCATAAAAGATAGACAAATGCTGTTGCGGGATATTTTTTAAAAAATTCTATGTAGAATATTTCTGTCATACATGATTTCTATGTAAATTTAACCATTAAGGCTGCATACGCGGCGGAAGCTTAAAAATTGGGAGTAACGTCTCCCGTTTTCCCAAAGTTTCCCTTCACTACTCTGCTCCTATTGATTGTAACGTGATGAAAAGTATACTATAACCTGCCCAGGAGTATGAAGAATAATTGTACTAAGTTTCGTTAAAATCCGTCGAGTACTTTTTGTTTCTATAAGGAACATACATACAGACAGACAGACAGACAGACAGACAGACAGACAGACAAAAATTTTACTGATTGCATTTTTGGCATCAGTATCGATCACTAATCACCCCCTAATAGTTATTTTGAAAATATATTTCATGTACAGAATTGACCTCTCTACAGATTTATTATAAGTATAGATTATATGTCAAGATATATGTCAGGATATGAGATCTGGACTCACAGTTCAAAGTCTTCGTCTGTGATTTGTACACAGTGCGCCGCAGTAACAACGTGTCTATCCGTTACTAGAGCACCACCGCACAGCCATTCGGATTCTCTGTCGTCTTGTACTACAATAAGGAAGAAATATCATTGCATTTCAAAATCTCTAACGTATATCTATTAAACGACTCTGCCATTTTCGATTGATACTTATGGCGTCTAACATAACATATCTTTTTTTTAAACACGTTATAGGCTTCAAGTCACAAATGGATGATGATAAGTAATAATGTGTCAACCCAAAAAAAGTCAAATTCGGAGATATTGATGTATTCTGATAATGGTTTAGTTATATAATATTATTCAAAAAAATTTCAAGGCATCTCAACTAAATAAGTACGGAAAAAAGTGCCTTCATTTATTGTTTAGAATATTAAAGTGTGTTCCATATTTTGTAATAAGCAATTATCTCATATATTTGAAAAACTTATTTTTATATAAAAAAAATTTATTATATCAATCTTCTTCTAAATAATTACTACTACTATACTTTTCATCAAAATAGAAAACAAGAATATATAAATTTTTTTTTTTTCAAAATGAAGCCCGTGTGGCTGACATGGATTGCCTTTTAATATTAGTTAAAAATATATAAAAGAATGTACACAAAATATTCCATATGTATATACAACATGTCTGAGACTTTTCATCCCACTAAGTACTTATCTTGATCTCTGAAACTTTGCTACGTTCCAATATCCTTTTTTTTGTCACTGGGAAATGCTTTTATGCATTCCGCCTCGTTTAGTTCAGGCGGGTATATGGAACTCCTGACAATTAATGAACCAGAATACCCACTAAAACCTAGCGGTGCCCTCGTCGCCCTTGTTGGACGTCACGGGGTCGCTTACGCATGCTACCGCGACCGTTCCAATATCCCAGTTGATAATAGAATGCAATTTTGTTTCCCTGTAGCGGTTTTCTTTTGTTTTATGTGTATAAGTGCACGTTACATTATTGATTTATTTATATTTATGACTCAACGGGAGACTTTTAAAAATATATTTACGTGTTAGCATGCATGTCCTTGGAATTAGTGTGTATGGAGTTTTTGTTAAAGGTTATTAACAAGAAATTTATTAATAAAATTAAAAACCCGACTGTGTAACAGGACTGCGTACAAGACTGCAGTCAGCAATACCGTATCGATATCAGTTCTGTATAAAAACCTATTAAATGAGAATCGCTATTAACTGACTTTAAATCTTTATAGATACTTAACGGTAATTATGATCGAAAAACGAAATAAAAAATAAAAAAAAAAAAATTTAAATACCTACCTAACTAATGACATTGAAATAGTTCGTCGATTTTCATTCTTTTTTTCCAAATTTTTATGCGTTTTATAACATACGCGCCGTCATGACGACGCGTTATTTATTAAAAATTATAAAAAATAATTTATTTAATATCAACGTATATGTCTAAATAGTGCCACAAAGGTATAAATCCACATACATACAATGGCGTCGTTTCTGTCGCGCAGTTGGGTAAAGAGGTATTGATTATAAATAATACATAATTAAGTTAATTATACTAATATATAATAGTGAAATAAGAGTTAAGACGTTTTATAATTGTTTTTTGTTTTGTGGAAAATCATATTCACATCCATTCACATAATTATATTTATTCGACCATCATATTAAAGTTCTTCTTTAATTATCAGTCGTTACGATTATTAATATAGAATGTTTTATTTAGGTACACATTACGAATATTAACTGTGAGTATGCAATTTAAAAAAAACGTGATAATCTGAAAAATGAATGGCTCATGGAATTTAAGTACGTCATCGAGCAATTGATAATAATTGAGAACAGATGTTGGTTTTTTCATCGGTCTGGCAAACCCGATAGCCAGAAGCCCGATAGCCAGGGCCGGATTTACCCTAAGTGCCGTCCTGGAGTATAGTGAAAAATGTTACCCCTTTAACTGAATCATTACCTCTGTTTTAGTTATAAAAAAGCACTATTTAGAAACAAAGAAAAAAGTTTAGTAGAGTATTATACATTTTAATTTAAAATCTTTAAAAAAATCTGTCATACCCCAAATTTTGGCGCTCTAGAAATTTTGGCGTCCTGCCCCATATAGCAAATCCATCGCTTCAGAAGCCCTAAACATACTTTTTATAGTAATGAGTAATAATACAAACCTTATCTTTATATTGAATTTATTCCAGTTGTACTTATTTATTATAAGAATAAAAGACTATAACCCATTTTAACCCCGACTAAAAAAGAGGGATGTTATAAGTTTCATGTGTGTATTTGTGAGTCTATGGCATCGTAGCTCCTAACAGATGGACTAATTTCGAAGTGTTTTTTTTTTGTTTAAAAGGTGATATAATCGGGACGGTTCTTAGCTATAATTTATGAAGATCTGTTCAGTCGTTTCAAAATGAGGTCTTTCAAAGTTGTTGAAAGGTTTTGAGCCACTTTTACTGGTCTGGTCGATTCCAAATTTATTATACTATACTGTGACTTTAATGCTACTAAAATAATGTACAAAGTTGCATAACCTTGACCTGATGCTGCATCATCTGAAATCAGCAGGATACATAACTCACCAATTTGTAGCAGAAATATTGTATTGGGGTTCGTTGAAATGGTCTCATTAAATATTTTAATATATTATTCTTAGCTGTGGCTTTTACTGTTGTAGATACTAGCTGTAGCCCAATGAATACAGGTCAAGGACTAGCTCGACCGGGACCGTACCTCACTCTCACAGATTTAGCTACGTTTTCTATTTTGTAGATTTTCATCAAATTCCAAAACTTCCATAATGAAGAAGTCATCAAAACCGGCTTACATACATACAAACCGGCAGTGAGCACATCGTTTTAATAAATGAAGTACGCCCCTTTTTTAAAAGTCGTATAAATATGCTACTTACTCACACAAATTATCTACAAGTAATTCTATATAGAAAATGACTTACTGGAATAGCCTAATCGTGCTATCCATGGAAACTGTCCTAGCACTGCCGTCAAACCTCCAATGATACGGTCAGATGCACTGAAGCCGCACTCAAATTTATCAATTATTTTCCATGCTGGATGATCTTCTATGTTCCACGAAAGATCTTCTGTAAATGAATAAGTTGCTTATCGGCGAGAATTACATATGCAAGTTTTACTCTCGTAATTGACGTAGCCTGGTATCAGTTACATAGGTAACCTTTCTTATTTTACCGTAGTTACGTCGGTAACCTTACTTATATAACCTTTCTAATTCTTTCACGTATAAAGCAATGACATAGAACTTATGTAAATTTTTACGAAAATCTGAGGAAAAAACTTATAAGTGTAATTCTGGCCTTAGATGTTTAACGTAGTAATATTACCGCAAATTTACTTGCCTATAAATGTAAAAAATATTCTTATCATGGCGTAATTATTCATTATATAAACTTATAAAACCAATAAAATTTGAAACTTTTTGGAACCTTTATTGATATTTCTTTAAATTTAGTTTTTGAGGTTAGAAAGATCATTCAGGACTTCAAAAAGGAGAAGGTTCTCAATTAGTAACGTATTTTTTTTTAAACGATTGTTATCTAATTTCTTGACCAATTTTGAAAAATCTTTTTTTTTTGTTCGAAAGGATATTCTTTCAAATTGGTTCCGAATAATTGTAATAAAAATCTGTTCAGTTTTTTGGTTTTTAAGTTAAAATAACATCTATAAGTATGTCATTCAAGCAAACAAATTGCGTATTTTGCTTTTGAAGTCGGTTTATTTTTCTTTTTTTTAAATCCTAGCTATTTAATCATTAACTCGTGTGTAGATGTCGATATTTTTAATTCTCAAACTAAAATAAGTCTAAACAAAGGAGACTTACAAAGAATCCTTAAAAACTATAGCAGCAAAGAATTGAAATCAATTCAAGGAAGAAGAATAGGTATGAAATCTACTTTATTCCCGAGTTTACATATCATTAAATTATATATACACTACTGTAATCGTCAGCTTACGTAAGACTTTACTCAGCCGCAAATAATAAGTAATTATTGAAAACCATAGTGTTCCAAGCTATGAACTAATCTTAATGTGGTACCTATTAAGCTCATTATGCTCATAGTATAACAAAAGAACATAGTATAAAATAGGAAACAAACACACAGGCTTTTGGTTTTGTGGTTACATGGTTAATAGTCTTTTCTTTTCAAAAACCCGAGACGTCAATCGATTGTAAAATCATAATAAATTAATCATACGCGTAACCGATGTCGGGTTTAGGGGTTGCCAGTCAATAACTTTTCCGATATCATATTTATTTGGGAAAAATCATAAGTTAGTTAAATTAATTATTGTATGTAACTAATTTATTTCCAGAATCGCGATGTTTTAATACCGGCTAGCATCGCTGAGTTATGCATGTGCACACGCCAACCCGCATTGAAACTGCGTGGCGGAGTAAAGAGGAGGCCTAATAAGCATTATTTTCAAATTTAATATCGTCGGGCAATAAAAAGGTATTACTACCATTAGTTATCGCGATAAGACCCGTTACGTTAAATATAAATAGTATAAATCGCGAAAGCTTAAAATATATAATTATTTTCAAAACCAAGCGGCGTTGGTACAATCACTAGTAGTTAGTCGTAAATCAATTTTTCTTCAAATTTATACCATTAAGATTGTTCGATAACTAATTATTTTTATATGAATGATTTTTTTTTACAATAAAAGACACATTAAATACAGAAAAAAAACAGAAAGACTTTATTCATTGAAATAAAACTATTTTAAACGGATTTAAATCGCGTATATTAATTATTTTTATCATCCCGACGTTTCGAGCGGGTAGACCCGTGACCACGAACGCTGCAAAGTGCTAGTTTTATTTCAATGAATAATAATCGCGAAAATCTAAGACAACGATAAGACTTTATTCATAACTCATTTTTATAATAATAATAATAATAATATATGTTACGCAAATTTTTCACGTTCTAAAAGAGTTGGAGTCGAAGAAAATACAATTACTGTTAATTGCATAAATAATTAATTATACGCCTCAATATTAATCATATTAAAATACATTACAATATCATAAATATAAAATAATAAAAAAATATATATAAATTAATAAATCCTTACAAAGGTTTTGACAGACGCGTTGGCGCAATGGTCACTGCAACTGACTAAAGCGCTAACGGTCGCGGGTTCGATCCCCGCTCACGGCAAACGTGTGTATTGGCCATACAGATGTTTGTCGTGGTCTGGGTGTTTGTGTTAGTGGTGTGAGTGTTTCCGGACCCCCGACACAAGATCATGAGATCTTAATGGGGGCCGTTGAGTGTGATGCGTTATTTATTTATAAGGTTACTATTTAGAAATAATTTAATTTTATTTTCTGTAGTTCATTTAATTAAAAATAAATAACTGAAATAAGTATATGACTTGAGCAAATGAAATTAGGTATTTTTCTTTTTTAAATAGGTTCCTTTTTTAAAATAGTTTGAGTTAGAAAAATGATTTTACAAGCGTTTTAAAAAATTAGTGTCACAGAACTTGTTTTATGGAAGTAATACGAATTCGGGAACGCTTTAGTCATTTCGGCACCCATATTATATGACTCGAATCATGTACACCCACTGACTCGCTTACTCATAAGAAGTGATAAAATATCTAATTAATTACGTACGTTTATATTTCTAAAGTGCATGTCTCATTTACATCTTAATAATACACTCAGACGTATTGTTTTCTGTATATATTAGATGAGTCAATATGGATCAAGTATAAATAGTATTTCTATTATAGCCTAATGATAATTCGTCTGCATTTACATTTAGACTAATATTCTTGAGAGGTAAATTTTGCTGTTTGTTATTTTTCTTGGGGAGCTAAAAGGTAAAGCTTTATGGTTTGAATTTAAAAAAAATATCACTCGTGCAACACTGCATCCTTTTTTTGGCAACCTTTTTTTTAATGAAGTCTAAATTTTAGTATATACTAAAACAGATATTTACAGCGGTCGTATAATTTATTAAAAAATTAAGGCTTATTTTAAATATCACGTTATTTTGTACAAATCTTAAGATACCTGGTACTGATGTACGCTTAAATTTTCGGTTTATAATGTCAGTGTATATTTTTGAGATAAGGTATTCGTGTCTATAATAAAATCCCAGTATTAATTTTACTTTTGTTACTTCGTACGTTGAAAGCATACATCAATGAAACGTTTATTGACTAATCATTATACTGATTACACTTCACCAATTTTTATGATGTTGGAGCCAGGGGCGTAAATATAGAGTGACAGGGCTGGCAAAGAGCCACGGGCCCCGGATACGAGAGGGCCCCGGCCTAAAAGAATTTGTTAATAAAAATCTAATAATTAAAAGTAGATTGGTATTTCAGTATAAATTTGTATAAACCTATGCTCTTGAAAATAAAATGTATCAGATATTTAACTAAAATCTCTGATTAGAGCCTAGCTGTAATTCATTAGTATATGAACTAGCTTGACCAAGGCAGTATCAGTACTCTTTTAGCAAATCGGCAAGAGTACCTAGCTCATACAGCTGCTTTTCGCACGATGAGTGGAAGAATATGGAGCCTGATCTCCGCTCTCCATTCTGTTCTTCATCTTCATCCCTCATTACTTTTTAATTACTTAACATCAGGTGACCAGCTGCTTTGCCTACTATTTTGTGAAGATTAAATTTGGGTATTGCCTAATATCCGAGAAAGCTGAAATTTAGTAGGTATGTAAGTTGGTACACAACCAACAAAAAATTATGTTATTTGTAACTTTTATACATTCATAGTCACATGGGCGTAAGGTGAAAATGTATGTACTGTTCATTTATTTTCTGTTATACTATAATTTTATACTAACGAAACGGCCAAGTCACATATTTTGGCTAGCTTGTACATTTTGACGTGTAGATTTAAGGATGTAGGAGGAAGAGTGATCTCTCGATAAAACACAAGAAATTCAATTAAATTGCGATACTCGATGTTGTACTGTTTTTATTAACTATCATCAAGTAACACTACAGAATATCCAGCTACGATCAAAATTTTAAGCCAGAGCAGAGCGCACGCGCATTTTTTATCTACATATATCTCAAGATCGATGCGGAGTTGGGAGGTAAATCATGTTGGCTCAGGGCTATAACTAGGACGTATATTTTAATATTAGTTTCCATGGTTGCCATATGGACGCTGATAAGAAATACTGTGTCAAGCCACACGGACTTCATCAATATGAATTTCTCAATAGAAAATGGCATCTAAAGATGGCAAACCTATTCTTAAGAAATATGTTTGAAGAAGCATATATCCATCTTTTCTTTTATTTTTTAATCAAAATTACAATAAATTAAAATCAGACTGATGTATTTAATATATTATCTAATAAAAAGTTTTTTTTTTTTAATATTTGAGATTATTGTATAAATTGAACAATATTGACCGCACTTGAAATTCGACTTCATTTTTTTTTAATGTTAAAATGGTGATGCAGTATTAAAATACATCAATATCTCCGAATTTGACTTTTTGTGGGTTGGCACATTATTGCTTATCAGCACCCATATGGGAGCGAACATCCTCATTGCCATAAGTGATTCAAAATGCAAGGTACGAATCACAATTATTAGTTTTAGTCTCGTAATGAATATAAAACAACTCTGCAACCCGGTAACATTTATCAAGATAATCTTAAAAAACGTTAGTCCGCTTGGACTATTATTAATGCTGTGAGTGTCATAAATAATCCGCTGACAGTAAATTTTTTCAGGTGTAACAGCAGTGATAAACAATTTATGTAATTTTTATAAAAAATCTATCAGCAAAATTTGCATGTTTAATTCTCGCCTTTGAACATAGAATGAAATGGAAAACAACATCGCTACAACTAAAGTCCGCATATTAATATACTATAAAGCGTCAGGATTATTCAAGAATTACAGCGACCTTTATACACAAAATACACAGAATTAATAAATTAGCTCACCGCTACTCGCGTGACACAACACAATTGCGATAACGATGAAAATCCTCCTACATTGACTCATTGCAGATATTTTCAGATAATTAAGAAAATTCGAATTCATGTATGAATGCGAAGGTGTATTTTGTAACTGAAAAGAGAATCATGACTGCGCTGTGTCTAATACCATAATGCTGCTAAATCGAATGCGTTATCCGCGGGATTAGTTCCGCAAAGGAGCTGTTTCTTCAAATACTGGTTTATTAGCATTATTAAATTTGTGTATTTACATGTTATTTTATGTGAATATTACTTAGGTGTGATATTAAGTGTGATTAGGCTAGTAAATATTCAAGTAAAGTTTTTTTTAGTTTTATGTCTTCGTTATAAAAATTTAATTCGGGTACCTAAGCGTTAAAGTTACCGCGAGGTGCCTGTGGTTGTTTGGTTGTTAAATCATGATTTCCGCTTACGACTTTGTGTTGTGTGTCATACGGCGGTTGATTGTTTTGTATGCTACTGAAATAATTCAATACAGTCATCGACATGCTTTATATAGGTATATATATGGTCTCTTCAAGGGGGAAGATGTAATGAAGACCTATATCCGTCATTTCTGGTACTAGTCGTTTTGATATTCGATTTAACTTTAAATATGATGGGAAAGACAGAAGATACGAAGTCAGTAAAAGTTGTTTCTCTTTCAGGTAAAGTTATTTTAATTTATATTTGTCAAAATAATATAAAAAATATAAATATTATAATGTAAAAAAACTTAGAAAAAAATATTAAATTATTTAAAAAATGTACTCTTTCTGAGCAACACATTTGGTTTTATTTCAATTACTATTATATTGTTATATATATATATATATATATATATATATATATATATATATATATATATATATATATATATATATATATATATATATATATATATATATATATATATATATATATATATATATATATATATATATTGTTTACGCAGGGAAAATCTCAGGGAAGATCGGGTTATGTGGAGATTTATACAACTAAAACCCCTGCGCTGGCCTCGGGATTGCTTGCGCTTGCGCATCCGCTGCCTCTCCCGTGCGACACTCCGCTCGTGGCTGACGGAGCTTGTCTCAGGAGGACAAAGTTAATATACCGGTATCCCGAAAGTAAACGATTATATTAAAGCTTAATTATTATATATTTATAGTCGTAACAAATGACTGAAAACATTATTTCAGTAGTTATTTCTCATAATTTACACAAAAGGCTTTCTATCTTTGAACCAAGAGAATTTTACTAAAAACAATTTTTTGTTATCAGCCAGTTATGTCCTAGATTATAACCTCCTTCAAGGTAATCTTAACTTTAGGGACATTTTGTATATTCATTGTTATTTATTAGCATTTTTATATAATGCCATTAATCAGTGGACTGTAAATACAAGAGTGTGCGACTTGCTTCACGGATTTATGAGTTCCAGTAACGAATCTAATGCTGAATTTGTAAATAAAAACCTTTATTTTTGGAATCATAAATTACAAACGTATGGAAACTAAAAAATAAATACTGACATTTTTAAAGTCTCCTCACTGTTTGAAGATGGTAAATAATAAAATCATAGTGTCTTCATCCTGTCCCTTTTCATATTTCTTTAACCCACAAGTTTTTTTTTGATTTTGTTCACGTAAACAGATTAAAAGTGGTAAAAAATAGGAGTGTTTTTTCTTCGGAATCTATTTTACCATTGGCTCCTATATAAAAAGAACCACCGACGGTATCTTCGACGTTAATCGCTGATCTGTCGGCGGCTGCCATCGAAGGGTCGACGTTTGTGGCCAGCGTATGGCGTCGGCTACAATCACCCTCTGCAGTTGGCAATTCCGTTCGTGTAAAATAGCCCTCATTCTCACTAATATTATAAATCTATTACGGTTTCAAAACGGCCTAAACTGCTGAATTTATAACGATGTATTTTGATATAAAAATGGATTGGTAATTCGAGAAGGACAGGGGCTACTTTATGTTGCAAAAATAAAACGTGAAGCAGGTAAAATAAGAGATGAAGATGTTTACGCGGGCAGTTGCGGAGACCATCTCATTAATAATGAAATGAAATCGATAAAGATTTCTATATTAAAAAATGTATCATTTAAAATTATTAATTCATTGATTAATAAATATTCTTGGGCAATTAGTGTGAATTTCCGTTACCTACAGCGAGAAAGAAGCGACCTTGACCTTTAGCGGCTGCTAGTTTTGCAGGTTTTGTTTTTGTGTAATAATTGTACAAATCATTTAATATTTAGTATAAATATTTGATATGATTTAGCAGGCTACGTTGTATAATTCAGTGGTAGCTTCGTTAAATTCGTTATTATCTTCTTGATCTATTGATTGATTAAATCAGAGAGCTAATTGTGTTAAAACTAATATAACAAAATCTGCTACATTCTGATAGTTTTTTACTCATTATAGTGTCAAAATAAAATAGATATTTCTTAGGTAGATTTATTTCCTGCCTCTAGTAGTCAGCTTATCCAGCAAACGTCAATAAAATTAAGAGAATTCAATTATTTTATAATTCATCGTTTAATGTGTTAAAAGTGCATACCTATTACTAAACAAATTTCCTTGTCTTATGAGATTTATTTAAACATACTATTAAATATTACATTGACACTTAGTGCAAACACGTTATATATAATTATGTACTTACGAACCAGCGGTTAATATTGTATCTATGTTGATACTAGCTTAATGTAGACATATAAATTTCTTGGCAAAATTTCCATAGTGCGTTGTAACGTGCATTTGTTATTCTTCAGTTTATATTTCTTGTAATTAGATCTTGTCAAAAAGATTACAGTCATGGAGTAGTGGATAGACTCGATTATTTTTACTGTTGTCGTCTCGATAAACGGCCTACTAGCGAAGAGTTTCGAGCAACATCTTCTGAATTATTTAGTAAACATATATGGCATATATCTAGCCACACATAAGAGTTAGATAAGAAATCGTCGATTGAATGATTGAAATGAGTCTTTTTTATAATGCAAAATTATAATTAAAATTTTTTTTTCGAATATTCGTAATTTTCTTTCGAGGTACTGTTACCAAATAAAGACAAGTAAGAAAAATAGACTTTATTTTGATTATAAATAAATAAATAAATAACGCATCACACTCAACGGCCCCCATTAGGATCTCATGACCTTGTGTCGGGGGTCCGGAAACACTCACACCACTAACACAAACACCCAATACACACGTTTGCCGTGAGCGGGGATCGCACCTGCGACCGTTAGCGCTTTAGTCAGTTGCAGTGACCATTGCGCCAATGCGTCTGATTATGAGTCTTAAATTCAAAGTATAAGGTTTGCGTATTCTCTCTGCCATTAATGGCTTAATGGCTCCGCTATAGTTCTTGTCAAAAATATTGAAATTATAGTACATTGACATCAAGGAAGAAAAGAAAATGGCGTTCCTCAGAAAATAAACAATTTTAAGGAAAATTAAACATTTATAATAATAACAATTGGAGATATTTATTATTATTACACTTACGTACATACTTAATTTATTTATTAGTTTCGTTACGTTGTCCTCGATGCAGTATAGATTGGTACTTATAAAATAGTGTCACGTTGATAAAATGTGTACGTTATTTTAGATTTTATTTCAGAATAAACAATTAATTTTAATCTTCACTTTACTTAATGATTGTTGAGTACTTTCTAGTGATTTTCTAAACAGTATTGGTATCGAAAGGTATTTGAATAAGTTGAGTTTGAAAAGAAGTGTAATTAAGATAATATCAAAAGACAACACAAAGGACAAAGGATTACTAGATAGCACGAATATATAAACGAATTACATCTTGCCCTGTTTATCCACATATCGCTGCTTTTCAAGAATATCGATGCAACTAAAAATGATTAATTTGAAGAAATGGGGTTTTTAAATTTCTTTATTAATGTGTTGGTGCATAGCTGCAAAATTGAAACGATCGCTTGATGTTATAACTTTATTGATTTAAAGAAAATTCATCATCACAACTCTTTTCATGATAAAACATCAAAGATTTATGATCTTTTGACATACTTAGTTCTATTTGTTAGAATTTTGAATTACTACGATATTCTTGCAAACCAACGATATGTATTATTCTTACCCGGACGCTAACATGTCAGCCATTTTGATCTTCTTCTGTCCGAATACCTCCTTGAATGGACGTATATAATGGCGGGTGAGGAGGGCTAGGGGGTCCAGCTCCTCACATTAGCTTAACTTAGTTACACTGAGTACATCGAACGAATGACAATAACAATGGTTACGATGACCGTGCCCCCATGCATCCCTTTGCCGGAGTCTATTGCATCGAATAAAAGTAAACCCACATACGTCATTTTGCATAAAAATCGTCGACAGTTTACTTTCTCCTTGTAATTTAATCAAAGTTTTTTTTATATATCATTATAACAAGAAAGATTTGATAATGCCTGGATTGATCGACCGAGAGGTATTTGAACTGTTCTCGCAATTTATTTGGCTGGAACTGAAGGATATCCTGTGGTAGCGGTGCGGAAATATAACACAAATACAAAGAAGAGCCCGATAAACAGAAAAAATATTGTCGATAGTACCCGCGAACGCGTCGTTACTATATACAGCAAGTAAGCCAGTAATTATGCATATACTTATTCCAGTTATGTTGATTTTAGAATCAAACTCCTTAATTTTATGAGAACCATGGAAGAGACAGAGCATACCTTTTCAAATAAACATGAAGAATTAAGCAAATTTGTCAAGCCGTTTTCGAAATAAATTTGACGGATTGAGAAACTCTTCCACAGCTAGCAAACCAGTAGGCGGAACTTCTGATGTTAAGTAATCACATGGACATTTGCAGCACCAGGGGAGTCACAAATGCGTTTAAAATTAAAAAAAGGAATAATAAGTGATGAAAAGGAATAGAAACTAAGGAAAGGACGATTCCATTAAGGGTATGGGTTAGGCTTCTTGCTTTCTCACTCACCGTACCAAACGTATTTATATTAGCAACTACACGCTGATCTTCTGTGAGATTGAGGTACTGCCCCTGTCGAACCAGCGCGTATACGAGCTGTAGTCAGTAGGCTACTGCTAGGTTTTACCTCACTTAAACTTACTCACGACTTAGTTTTTGGAAATCGGTTAAAATTAGATAGAATGTTTCTTGAAAATATTCCTTTTACTAAAAATAGTCTTGGTACATCACAATTTACAATAAATAATTCAACATGATTGAACATTAAGCGGCAAATGAGAAGTTGTGACAAGTTTATAAACAATAGAATTTTTACTATCTTTAAAAGAGATATAAGGATAAACACTAATTATTACATAACAATACAGCTATACCGATATATAATTATATATAATATGTTGAATATTCATCAATATCGGAGAGAACAATGAAGAACCCGCATTAAAATAACACGGAGACCTGCTTGGCTGTTATCAGATGATAGGCAAACTATTCTACGATCGTCCGAGGAGCTGGATAACTACGGAATAATAATTACAACAAAAATAGCCCGCATCATCTATGACGCAGACAAAATAAATTTAATCCATAAAATAATATTATAATAGTTATAACTATAGACATGTAACGTTCATAACATTAGACGTTAAAAATCTGTATCCATAAGCTCGTCATTTGACATCTTGTCCCAAAAAAAAAACTCCCTGTCATACTCAGTGGCTAGTAAGCTGCTAGGCAACATCGTCCAAAGTGATCGGCATTCTGAAACTCAAATTCCATGCGTTTGTAACATATTTATTGTAATACAAGTTTTTTAAATTCCAACAATACGAAATGTGTCCAATTTGCACTAACCACCTGACGTAAATAAACAAAATTGTAACCTTGTTTTGAATAATAAAGTACTTAATGTGATTGATAGTACTAGTATTCTTGGGCATAACTTTAGAATAAAAATTCAGTGGAAACCTTATTTTACATCCCTTGCAGGAAGACTCAGCTCTGCAGTTTAATAATTGTTGGAAAAGTAAAATAGTTCACTAAAATTGATACTGCTCGTTTAGTATATTTTATTGTATACTTACTATTATTTTATATTTTACTCATGGTATATTGCTTTAGAGTAATGCCACAGACTTTGAAACTGTATTCGTTTTACAAAAAAGAGCCATTCGAGCAATATATAATCTCAGAGCTCGAGACCCCCTTCGGGATGAATTTAAAAAGATAGATCCTTACGGTTGCGTCACAATACATTTACATTTATATTTTATGTATCTTTCAAAATAATGGTAACTTTCCTAAGAACAGTGACAAGCATTCTATTCACATTACAAGCTAAAACATACTTTGAACACCTTGTTTTCGTCTTCATAAAGTAGTTCATCATTTTTTGGGCTTGGCATTCGCATCTAGGTATAATAAAATCCCGCAAACAAAATATTTGGCACTTAATAAGTTTAAAGCTATTAATATATATTTTTTTCACTTATTAAACTAGTTTTGCATTTGAGTATTTCATATAACTGCGAAATAATCTAAAATTACAAATTGCACGTAATAAAAAGCACAAATGCTTAGATTTAATTTTTTTATACCCTCTAAATTTATTTTGAAATCTTGGAATGAAGTAATCGGGTCACGTGGAATTTTTTCTAACCCAAAATTCATACGATGGCCGTTTAGACAAGATTACCGGATCGGGACTACGATAACTATATTGTCTTCTCCTAGCGGGACTGACTCTATTCCAATCCCAGTTTTCCGTCTTCTAAATAGGCATGAAGGTTTCGTAAAAGAAGACTATCCTATATGCCGTTTTAACAGAGAATGACATTGAGTATATAATTTAACTAGAAAGCTATCTTTCTTTTGTGAATATTAAGAAAATTAAGTTTTGCGTTTTGATTTCATACAGATTAATAAGTATCAAAATACAAATATAAAAGCAAATACGCTCACAAATCTTATTTTGTTAAATTTTTGGTAGGAGCGTTTGTACATAAAACACAAACGCAATTTCCACATTAGTATCCTGCGCAGACGAGGAACTTTTGTCCGCGGAGGAGTAAAATCTCCGATTCGTTCGACAAAATAAAAGTTGTTTAGGAGGCTTTTGTACGCGGTAGTATTATAGTAAATTTAGTTCTAAACGAACTAAATATTTCGACAAAAGTGACAAGTTTCGAGACAAAAGTGCTCCTAGAATTCTTATATGCGCAGGTGTTTACGGGTTATTGAAAACTATCGCTATTATAACTAGCAATCATTAACTGTTTAAATCACTTTTTCGTGCTAACAACGTCTTCCTCACTTGTCTGAATATAGAGTGTTTCGATAGCAATATTATTGAATAATAATAAGCTCATTGTTATTTTACGTTGCGTACGTAAAATGCGTTGCGGGGAGTTTATTAAGTCACTCCAATTTCTACTTTTCTCCACGATGCCGTATCGATATTCCGGGAATAGAGTCCAGAAACATCGAACTTTCACAAATTTTCTTCGAATCTTTCGATATTTGTGTTAGACATTTTTTTTAGATTTCGGAAATCTTAGATTTAGGTATGCCTACAACCCACGCCTTAAGGAAATAAAGCAAACTAAGGCACAGCCGAATTTATACAAAACGAAGAGAATTCGATACTTACGTATATAGGTAAATAGTTTCGATCTAAATAATAATAAAATTTTACCCATTACGTACAATGAAGGTATTATATAAAAAATTCCGCTGTACGTCATGTGTAAAATTTTATTTGTAAGACCGGAAAATTACAGGCTTTTTTCACGAGTTTTGGAAAATTTAACATGCTTAATTCTACAAGTACTTAATGAAAATACTAAACAAATATCTAATGACTACAAAAGTGTTGCTTGATTCAGCACACATAGTGAGGAGGTTCCTCAGCCTGGAGACCTAGCTGGTGTGGCTTGAGAGTTGCCACGACCAGTTGAATTTTACATTATATATCTTTTAAAATGTTTTTACAAAGTTAAAAGAATAAACAAAAAAAATACAAAGAATAAATAGGTTTTTTACACCCGTAGTATCAAGCAACATGATAAGAAAGAGAACACAGTATTTGGCTAATTTCGATTCCACGTAAAGCAATGACGCAGCGCATAGATTGATGGGAACATATAAGCCCGTATTCATTATTTTTTATGTCGATCGCATATCTTTAATGGGAGAAAAATTTTAATGAGCTAAAAGTTCTTCGAATTATAATAATTGTGCAATACACTTGTTTACTATTTATTTGGGGCTGTGGTATAGTACGATTATAGTAACATTAATGTAAATATTGAGTATACCAGGCTCAAAAGGGCTTGAACCCAGGGCCGTAAAACAAGTTAAATAAAAAAAAATATTGGGTATACAAAAAATGGTATAATTTAATTACTAGGTTTTACTCGGGGTTGTACTCGCGTTCTAATGGTACCATACCTAAAAACAAATCAATTATATAAATTAGTTAAGTGTGTTTTAGTTTTACTTCGCAAACACAAAATTCGCTTTTTTTGTTGTAATCGTATATTATTTAGTAGATACGTATTGATTACGTATATAACAATTTTAATTACTTAATTAACTATTTGCTAAATGACCAACCCATTCACTGATAATTTAATATATATACTTTCTTAAAACCTACCGAAATACATTATATATTTTATCCATTATATTTATTTATGCCTTTTACGCTAATAAGTTTGTCAGAGCGTTTAATTTTTAAACACTTTTTAATAGGTATTATAAGGCAGACGTATTTCCTTGTTCTGCCACGGGCTTCGATTAAAAAAAAACACAATAGTCGAGTATTAGCACAATATTGCCGGGATCAATTTTCAGAACAGGATCCGTAAGAAAAAAAAACCAAAATCGGTCTGGCCCTTTAGAAGAGAATATTAATCACAAACAATCCCACACCAGAGTTTTATATACTATCATTATAAAAAGGTAAAATTCATATTTGTAAGTTTGTAGGTAGGGGATAATCTTTGAAAGAACTGATCCGATTTAAAATATTATCTTTGCATTAATTAGCTCGTTTATTGAGGAAGGTTATAGGCCAGAATGTATAACACTACGACTAATAGGAGCAAAGCAGTAACTATAAACGCGAGTGGAACCGCGGTGGGCAGCTTGTATATAATAAAGCGGATAAGTTGGCTAGCAACAATAACTTATTTACCATCACGATTCATTCAAATGAACTTCCTGATTCTATTCATTATAATAAGAAAGTCACACGTTCAAGTTAATCATTAAAAAGAGATTCATTGGATATAATGATAGTTGTATGAGTGTGTAATTACGTACGCGGTACAGTGTGTTTCCCCACATAACTGGTATCTGAACTATACCTACCGTCCGTCTCCACGAATAACTTCGATATTAAAATGACTACAATAATTTTCGACATTAAAGATGTAATTAATTTGAACATTTCGCTTGAAATAATGATTAGATAAATGTAAAAAAAAACTCGTTTATAAACAAGACCGCTAGTATGGTCTTAAACGTCACTTGCTGACAAGAGTTGTTGAGACTCCACAGCTCGATAAATCGGCGCAGGCGCCGGTCAATTTACTGTAAATCTTTAATACAATCGACTCGTGTCACCGGTGCTCTGTGACGTCATTATTAGTTCAATTAAATTGTTTTTTAATTCAATTAATTTTAGTATATTCCCCTTGTCAGTTTGGTCCTGACATGCTTTTTTGAATCGTGTTAGAGTGAGATATAAATACTATAATGTTTAAGTGTTTGTTGTGTTTAGTTATCGGCTTTCTGCCAATAGAATGCTGTAAGTATGACTTATATAAATAAACAGTTAATATAAACTATTAACCGTGGACAAAGAAAATGTGTTAGTTATAACCGTTTTTAATTGAAAATCGAATTAAAGCGCAAAGTTATGTATTTACAAGATTGGACATAAATTATCGTTCAGTTTAATTAATTGGATCAAGTTTCGGATATCAGAGTAATTAGCGTTAAAAATGCGTAAAAGGCGTTGGTCAGTAGTCCAATCTCTCTTTAAAATAAAACATAATTTCCCCATATTTAGTATTTATTTGCATTTCGTCGTAATTATAATATTTACTACAACGCTTGTTTCGCTGCTTTGTTGGTGTAAAGAATGGTGTGTTTTAAAATAAAAATATAAATTTGATTTCTGAAATTTGAAATTTTTCATTGCATTGAAATCCATTTGCAAGTTGTAAGTGTATCAAAGACAAACACTGTTAACTAAGTATATAAGTATTAAAAATTGATGCGTTTTATACAGTTTGTTTTATATCTAAATAAATAGGATTCAAATACACATAAACATTTTATATAGGTACATTTGTGTTTCAAATCGTTTTTTCCTTAACCACAGAGAAATCAAAATCTTTTTTAATAAGTTACTAAAACCACAACTCCAGATTGCGGTATAAATCAATGCTTTTATTTTTTTAAGTAATTTCAAACAATACTTGTTCAAAAACAATAATATGTTATTTATGAGACAGCGTAATAACGTTTATTATAAATAATTAAGAATGATTCTAACAATATAAATAAATTCTAACGATGTTCTTAAGTAGATACCCATGTTCGTAAGTATCATGCGTCATGTGTTTACATCATATAAGCATATACTTGAATAAGTATTATTTACATAAAAAAATTAGGAAGCGGAACATAATTTTTATTAGATATAAATACAAAATCAGTTTCGAGGTTTCCCCCGTGTCGGAATCGTACGCATCTTTTATTTCAATTTATTTTTCAAGAAATAAGAATAGGTAAGTGCTTGACAACATCCCACCTGGTGTAACGTGTAGATGCCGATGGTGCGCAATTACCTAGAAAATGCCTATTCACACTGACTTTGAAGGTATCTAAATTAAAAGAGTTAGGAAATAGCGACATCGAAGAAGAAGGATGCAAAACTTTGCCTGCCTGACGTTTATTGTTTCTGTTCTATTCCTATGGGTCGCATTATGACGTAGATGTGACTTGACGTATAATTCATATCCCTCCATAATTATTAAGGAATCTAACGCAAAAATGTTTTCGAATAAGACTGTCAGATAATGAGATTAAAGTTTATAATAGTAGGCAAAGATACATAATTTAATAATGTAATGTAATAAGTTTTTTTTTTTAATTCTATGGATTAAGCTATTGTCGTTAGCCAATATTTCTTTATTTTTTAATAGACGTGATCAAAAATACTAGAAAGTCGCGACTAAATGTTTGCGTTTGCATTCAATCTCATTCAAATGTAATGTATTAAAAAACAGTTCATGTTAAAGAGTAATTAAAAACACGATTGACTGACTTATTTAACCTTTGTTATCTGGGATGATATTATATAACTATTCTAGATATGTCACACACATAAACTACATACTTAAATACGTTCAGGAGTTACAAGTTATCAAGCTTAAGAGTTTGTGTGTATTAGCGAATATGTCTCTGGATCTACCTAGGCTGAATATACTAATGAAATGAAAAGAGGAATTTTATATGTGAGAAGTAAGCTCGAAGGATGGACGGTGATGGATGTCCTGAAAGTAAACGATTAACTTGCCATATGACAAAATCACAACTAGCCATATGACTAAAATCGTTTTAGTAAAAGTCGCTTGGTTTCGGAGATCCACAGCTGTAAGATGATGAAGAGTTGGATAGGGTAAGTGAATACACTGTTGATTCCAGAGGAGGTTGCAGTATCAGATCACTTAAGATTTGATACCTTTACTTATTTGATTTTTAAGCTATTCAACTACGATAAACAGTAAAAATAATCAAGAAAGTTTGTAGCCGTGGAATTGAAAACGTTGACTTAAAAAGTGAATTTTCATAACTGTCCCTAAAAAGCCCCTATCTCCGAATCTCCAGGACTTTTATTAAAACGATTTTATGTCATATGGCTAGTTGTGACCATGGATGTATATAGGGGGTCCGGAACCTCTCCCACCAGGTATACGACTTACTTATACTTAGTACATTGAATGAATGGCAATGATAATGGTTTATAAAATTTCTAAATAACTAAGATTAGGATCATATCATCTTACTGCGTAATGCCCGCATAAAAAATAGTTTATCTTTGTATACTTTGGACTTACAACCCCACCCCACTTTGGACCATACCCTTGGATGGACCCCTCCCTTCAAGTTTGTCGTTTACTTTCGAGACAATTTGTATATGCGAATGTTTTGAAACAAAATCTACATTAACACGAGTAAAAGATAATAGGCTATAAAAACTCACGCTACGCAACAGGAACGGATCAGTAATCGTAACGGTAACTTATCAGGGAGGTACCAAAATCAAATACGGGTAAAACCGCGAAGAACGTTCAATGAAATACCCGGGACTCATACAGGAAAGGAAACCACAACGATTATAATCATATTATTTTACGATCCTTCTCGAAGAATTGTTAGTTATGTAGCAAATATTTCCCCAAAGATGGTCAAGATAGGTATTTGGATAGATATAAAATAAATAAATATGTAAAGAAAACATTATTAGTGAAAAACCTTCAAGTGCGATGCCGGCTCTCACTTGACCGGTTTTTCTTATTTGTTGTTATAGCCATAATAGAAATACACATTTTGTGAAAATTTCAACATTACCCATTACGGTTTACAAAAGAGAAGAATATAATATATATGTTGTAGAAATAACAATATATAATAAATAATTCCAAACGATACTACGATTCATACTTGGCTGACTGTTATTATTTGATATTTTGACGGCAATAGAAATAAACATTCTGAGAAAATTATTATACAATATTAATTTTATTTAGCGTAGGCTTAGTAATGGGGTCTCGTTGGCAACCTTTGGGTAAATAATTAAAAAAATATATTAAAAAAAAAAGTACCATCTTGATAGAAGGTACGTATAAAATCTGTAGAGTTGCTGATCGCTTCGTAGTTTATTTTGATATGCGAACTATTTCGTCATTAAAAGTTCATTAATTACGATTCTGGTATCTATAATTAACTATAATTTTATTTTATTTTTATCTAATTGTTGGAGTAAACACGCCGCGACGTCATTCGTGATCATCACACCAACATCGATAAATCACGTCCCCGTAATAACTTAGCGAAATGTTAGTTTTTTATAGTTATACGTTTATATTTATTTATATTTTATTAAATATTTATAAAAGGCCTCGATAACGCAGTATGTGATGTTTGTGGCGACATAACAATATTAAATTATTTTTGTAACTATACATTTTGGTGGAATTAGAAATTTAAAATGTTTATAATTTTCTTTCATTGTCTATTTTTTTTTGGGTTCTTGCCCGCCACTGCCGTTGTGAGTTCGTTTCGCTTGCTTTTTTTACAAGTTTTTATTCAACTTGCAACATTATTTTAGTCTAAAAAATACCTATTCATGTCTTATATACATAATAATTATCTATAATCGTAACTGTGGTATATTTTTTTGAAAGCATTTTAAAGTAATGATAGAGAGAGATGATAAACATATTAGATTTAACTATCGAATTTCTTGCCGGTTTTCTCGGTAAAATCTACATTCCAAACTGGCGGTAGCTTCAATATTGATGTAATTTTTTTATGTATCGACGATTCAAAAGTGCTCGTAAGAGCCTACTTGAATAAAGTATATTTTGATTTTGATTTTAATTTTAATACACTGCTTACTTATTGTACTATAGGACGAATAAGAAATAATTATGGTCTGTCTGTAGTCAAAGCTTCCATGAAGACCAGTAAATGTATTTGATTGAAATTCGGTGCAGTTATTGTGTAAATCACAGCTAATTATTAGACACTTACATTATACTAAAAACAAGAGCGAGAGACAAATACTAAGCCGAAGCGTGCGAGTTTATTCGAGAATAGAAATAATGTTATTGCGAACGTCAAATGCGAGCGCAAATGGCTACTTAGGAATATTGGCTATATTTTTTTTGCTAGGAGCAATATGACGCAGGTAGACAATACAAATGCCAACAGATAAATATTACTGAAACATGCAACTGCATCCACACCTTTCTGTAAAATAATATCAATCATTATCATAAATAAATATTACATAATATAATTTAATATTTAAATTATTATTTTATCGTGTTTTTCAGTGTACCGTGGACAGAGATGCGTCGTAGGTGATCGGCCGGGCAGCTGCAACCTATTATCTGACTGTCCTAGTTTACTTAACGAGATCAGAAGAGCTGGAAATCCCATGCCAGCTCTTATGAAAGAGAAATTAAATAATCTAGGATGCGGTTTCGAGTATGATCAACCACTTGTAAGTAAATTGAGGCTAAATTTTTTATGTTTAAAAATATTCAAATAAAATATATTTTCTTAGATGCACCATGACATGGCACAGAATTAGCAGAGCATAGTTCATATAACTTGGAAACTTCTTTGCGACGCACTTTGTGTAACAACAAGCTAATTTCTTAATTTTTCATATTTTAGAGAACTTGCAACTAGCTTTCCATTAAGATACAAATGTGTCGGCTTACGTTAGCGTTAGCCTTAAGTAATGATCTCAATTTCGAATATATCCTCAAAATATTTTATATTTCTTACTATATTGACTAATGCTTTCAGATTTGCTGTGATAACTATTCGAATGACAACGATGAATACCCAAATAACAATCCCGATCCTTGGTCCACTTCTAGACCTAGTCAATGGGGATCAAATGATTACGATGATCCTTTGTCCAATACAGGAGGCGTGGAGGAAGACGGCAATCGTGGCAATGCTAATAATGACCCAAACAGACAGATACCTGATATAAGTTATCATCGCAATTTAAATCTATTGCCATCCCAATGTGGACCAATCGAAGGCGAGAGAATCTTTGGAGGGAATAGGACGAAACTGTTCGAAATGCCTTGGATGGTCCTTTTATCCTACAATTCTGGTAAGGTATATTGTAAGAATCATTTAATAATAACACTTTATACATAATAATTTTATATAGATTAATGATGAACACTATTTCTACAACTTTCTTACTGTTTAAAGTTTTTTTAATAATCGTCGTATCTAAAATTTGGCAGACAATTATTCTTAATATTGCAATATTATTCCAAAAACATTTTATATTATTCCAATAAATTAAAAATTGCTTTGCATTCATTGTCTATACTGTACATTAAAAACGATATGATTATTTTTAGTTCAAATTACAACTGGTTTACTTTTTATTTTTTTTTATTTAACAAAATGTTAATATCATTTCAGCTCGGGGTACTCAACTAAGTTGTGGTGGTACACTGATCACTGAGTGGTATGTCCTCACTGCGGCACATTGTGTGTCTTTCTTGGGTTCAAGACTAAAGTTACAAGGAGTGGTTTTGGGAGAACACGACGTGAGGAAAGATCCTGACTGTGAGAGAATCCAAGGAGAACAGTTTTGTGCACCGAGAGTACGAGTAAGTGTACGAGAATGGCGATTTTGTTTCATATTGTTTTATTTAAAAACGTTACCTAATTTTTTCAATTTCAATTTTTTGTCAATTTTATGGGACTATCTTCGTGCTTGTTGCTTCTTTAATATAAAAAAAAAATCAATCATCACGATCTGTTAATGATAAATGAAGATATCATGTAACTTACATAAAAAAAATCTTTAACTGAAACAGATAAATTGAATACCTACACCTTATTGGAAGTTATCCAAAAGGGTTACAAAAAAAATATCTTCATCATAAATATGCAAAAACGATCCATACGGGTGTACCGCTTGTAGATACACTCTAAATGTTATTATAATTATTTTTACCCTCAAAAATTCCTTCGTCGTATTTATGACCACCGATTACTCGAAAGTGGCTTGACCGAATACTTTTGTTTGTTTGAAAATTTCCATTGGTCCCATAGAATGCAAAATTGGTTCAGAACTTTGGTTTTAAGAACAAAAATAACTCAAATAAGTATGTCATTGAATTACACGAAACGAAATAACGTATTTTGCTTGAAGTTATTTCACGTTTTTTTTTTAAATCATATTTTCATTTCAGACAGTGGGAATAGGTAGTGTCATTGCTCACCCGGGTTACACGCCGCAAATATTAGCGGATGATATAGCTCTCATACGTCTTGCAGAACCTGCTGACTTTACATTAGGTAAGATTAAGATACTTCCAAGTTACACATTTGGACGAAGTAGGTGCTTATGTGAACGTGAAATAGATATATCTTGAATTATTAAGCATATGTAACATAGTTATTTGAGAAGGCCTATAGTTGTAAGACTTATGTAACTGTAAGAAAGATAACACTTTGAACATCTGAAATCTGAAAGCCACGAAAGGTATATTAAGCTGGTTTTGTCTGAAACACTTTCCGTGAGTTGTCGGCTTAGAGGTTTTTTGAATAAATTTTTTGAAAAAATGAACGATGAAATGAAATCGATAAATATTCATGTTAGTGTGTGCCCCTCGCTCCCTTCATTAAGTTTCTTTTTTACACAGATACTATGAAACCAATCTGCTTACCAACAACACCAGAACTTCTTTCGGAGAAACTCGAAGGCTTGCAAGGAGCAGTGGCGGGTTGGGGCGCCACAGAAGATGGTCTGCAGTCGCCAGTACTACTAAGTGTAGACCTGCCCATTATCACTAATAAAGATTGTCAGAATATCTACAACGGGTGAGCCTTTAACTAATTAAGAGTTATTAATAATTTTACAAACGAATTTGTAATTATTTTCGGGAGTTTTAAACCAATTGTATAAATAGCTGTACTTTTCAGTAAAACACGTTAAAATAAAAGTTAGATCTTCTATAAGGTTGAGTAGCATTTCGGTGGATAATGAAGTTTGTGTTTTTTACTAAGGAAAGGCAGTTATAAAACTATATCCATCTTACTCCAAATTTTCCAAAGTTTGGCCTTAATTACGTCTCGACAAACAGATGACGGCGCCATCCTCTTGAGTATACACAAACAATTTATAGAAAGTCATAAATGACGTTCTACAAATCTGTATAATAATTAAACTGTAGATTGTCTGTGAGTTCTGGAATCACTTCAACTAAAAAATTATGTATTTTAAAGATTTTTACGGATAGTTAGAGATATACTAAAGACAAACAAATCGAAACCACGTAATATATACTTATATAATTACTTTTATCATCAATTTTTTTAATGTCTGCTTAATGTTAAAAAAAAATTACATTGTAGTTCAAGATTTCATACAAACGTTTCTATCTTCATTGTTTTAAGATAAAGTCCATAACCTCATCTATCAGCTTGTGTATATTTGTATGTTTTTGACAACCGTATCGGCTTGATTTATTTTGAATGATGACTGTTATTATTAATAGTGGAATGTCATATCTATCTTATTGCGAACTTTTTGTCATCTTTTAATACATGCATATAATTTATGATCGCTATAAATTGCAGCGGTTTTTAATAAATATTAAGTATTGATATTTAATTATAATATTTAAAACATTTCAAAATAATATAATTATTTTCTATTTGTTTGGTCTTTCAGGTCACCACAAATATTTGAATCACAGATATGTGCGGGAGGAGTTCCAGATCAAGATTCCTGTGGTGGAGATTCTGGAGGTCCCCTAATGTATCCAGGGAGGACTAAGGCTGGAATCCGATACGTGCAGCGAGGAGTTATATCGTATGGATCAAAGCGTTGCGGAATTGGTGGATTCCCTGGAGTTTATACGCGAGTCGTGAACTATATGGAATGGATATTAGACAATATAAACGATTGATTTATGTTAAATTAATTGAATTTATAATGAAATTGTCAAATTACTTAATTTCAAATTAACAATATATTTCTAACGTTTTTAATTATGGACTGAATAAATAAATTACAAAATAAGTACGTAGGTCTTGAAAATTCAATGCGCCTTTTTGTAATGGAAATTTCCACAGAAGTATTTATTTTTCAGCGACGTACGGCAATGTTGCTACAATATTCTGATATAGATAACAAAATGCAAGTTAAAATTTTATTTATTGAGCACAGAATAAAATCGTTTACCTTAAAATGCGGGTACAATGATAAATTAAGTAAAGCTTTAAACGGGTATGACGCTGCGGGCTAAATTTAAGTAATAAATATTAATACTAAGGTGGATAGATGAATTTAAAATAATACTGTAATAGCTAAATACAATATTAGATAAGTGCAAAAAATGAATGGACCCCACGAACAAATTATTAATACGATGCAAATGTAAAATCACTAACAAAAACAAAACAAATAAAAAATGATGATCTGTGACTATAAATTTCAAATTAATTAAAAAAATAATGAATATATATTGTTTTTTATTTTCATATTTTTGTATATTAGCTAATGAATATAAAAGAAAATGACCGATTTTGGAAAAAAATAGGGATATCTGGATGTGCAATAATCCAGACTTTGTTTTTAATAAAATACTAAAATTTCCCTCCGATTGCTTAAAAAGCTGAGTTAAAAGTATGGTATGTTTATTTCATCATAAATATTTTATAAGAACGTTTATGTTGCCATTTCAAAAACGGTAATCGGATAAAAACTGTTAGGTAAGAGATATTATGCGTTTACTTACAAACGTGTAACATACATGTATGTAAAAACTATTAAGGAGTGCTAGAGCACTCCCAAAATCTATACAAATAAAAAACATTAAGTATCTGTTTATAATTCCGAATAAATAATTGTTTTTGCTGTATGCAATTATGGTTATAAATTTTTCATCGACTTGCGAAGACTTGGTGGTCCATGCCAAGACAGAAATTTT
Source organism: Hypolimnas misippus (assembly GCA_037950945.1). NCBI lineage: Eukaryota > Metazoa > Arthropoda > Insecta > Lepidoptera > Nymphalidae > Hypolimnas > Hypolimnas misippus. The sequence goes on along the minus strand of JBBEEQ010000015.1, from coordinate 6,112,525 downwards.
CTCAAATGAAAAATCTCATCACTAAAAGGTTAAGAGCAACTCATCTAGAGTAATGTAAGATACATCAAATGAAAACCATAATTCTTGAAATAGGTTCAGTGGTTTAGGACTTTACTTCGCAAATACAAAATTCCCTCTCTCTTTATTATATTTGTATAGATTCTTTACATAAGGCCTATTTCACCGGTTTCTCTTAAATTTTTAAACGATAACCAACAATTTAGGTTTGATTTTATATTTTTTCTGCTTCACTCCCGGCTAAATTAATGAATAAATAAATTAATTTGGCATTTATAATTTGATGGAACGGTAACGTCGCCTGTAACGTTTCATTCAAGACATGATTCTTTTTTATATTTTTTATATAAAAAAAGGGTAGCAAATAAGCAAATTATACCACCTGATGTTAAATGGTTACCATCGCCCATGTCTATGGTTCCAGGTGTCTACCTGGAACCCCTGCGTTGCCGGCCTTTGACGGAACACTTTTCCTTTCCTTTTCTATACATTCGACGCTTGAAAACCCCCAAATTATAGTGCTCTGGAAAAACCTCAGGAGGTAAATCATTCCACAGATTGCACATACGCAGGAAAAAAGATCGTGATGCCCGCACATTGGATATCAATCATGCATCCAAGTGGTGTGGATAATATCGAATCCTGAGGCGAAAAGTGCGATGGTAAATGCGAGACGATGGCACCATGTCAAAAAGTTCATCAGAACTTGTGGACATGGTGCCATGGGGAGTCCCATTGTACAGACGGAAAAAAAAACACAGAGAGCCAACGTCACTCCGTACATTTAAAGATTCTAAACCGTCTGTGAGTTTATGATCGTCCGCTTTTCTGATTTTCTGACTCTAATTTATTTTTGTTTAAAAATGTATCCATGCTATTTTATTTTATTTGCCACAGTAACAGATAACAGATCTAAACATTTAAATACATAAAATAGTATTAAAATATCACAATAAATCTGCTATCCTATTATAACTGTACACAGCACTTTAATATAGATATAAGAAATGAAACACAACTACAACAACAACAAGACACATGGGTTTTTTTTTTCCGTCGCTTCCTTCTTGCGTGGCAAGAAATTGAATAGTAGTCATATTTTTATTATCATTAATTACTGTTTTTTACCACCATTTAAATTTTTTGTGGCTTGTGTCACTTTTTTCTTTTCAAGGGTCACTCTTTTCCCTGTTGTCTTTTTTTTTCTTTATCATTTTGCTTATTATATTTACAGTTCCTTATATCTATTTCATTTACACTATCAACTATGACTATTTTACTTTAAAACTATTTACATTTTTATTCTTGCCGACGGCTTGAGGCTGCAGGGGTCGTTACGGAACGCGGACATTAGCTTATATATATTTAAAACATTAAAATTCCAATTAAATAAGTTACGATAAAATTTATTTAAAATACAATTTTTACAGATAAAATTATATACAACTGAATAATATACAATTAAAATAGTTAAAATAATAATCCATTAAATTACATTAAAATTCAAAAATACCAATTCAATAAATTAAATTCAAATGTTAAATAAGTTCAATAATTTAAATTAAAATTCAGATAAAATATAAGATTTAAAACAATAAATTAGGATTGATTAAATATAAAATACTAATTATTCATCTTGTTTTATTGCGTTCCGTAACGATTTTGGCCGTCTTGAGGCAGAACCGCTCCAAGACACATGGGTTTATAATAACTACACTTTAAACGTTAAATATAAATCAAACAAAAAAAACTATAATAAGTAAAAATATCAACTCAATTCCATTTTATATAATGACAATTTAAAAGAATTATAAATAATATTTAGAGATATTTATCCAAATCCAAATTATTGTATTGATTACACATTCTGTAGATAGGATTATTTTGCGAAGCTTTATTGGTTGTCGGTGGTATGCTAAAGGTTCTGCAATATTGGACAGTCCAGACTAGCATTGGCTATTTTATGTAGTATACCTAAATCTGCTATATTTCTACGGTCTTTCATACTTTTTAAATTGTATTTTCGAAGTCTATCAGCGTATGTGGGCAATTTACGTCGAAGACCTTGCCTAGTGCTAAGTATTCTGAGAAGTTGCCTCTGGATAATTCAATACGATCTGTATGGGTGTTTTAGATCGGAGACCATACAGAAGAACAATATTCTAAGACGCTTCGTACTAAAGATGTGTACAGAATTATCCAAGACGTTGAGTTTCTAAAAGGTTGGGCGGCACGAGTAATAAACCCTAATAACCGGTTGGCCTTGCTTGTAATGAAGACATAGTAATATTTGTGTTAAGTTTTCTCTGGGATTCTAGTAAATAGTTTATTCGTAATTATGAATATATTTCTGAGAGTAAAGACGAGCAATCTATCCTAGAGAGAGGGAGAGTGCGTACTGCCGATATATAAATACAGTATTAATTACTTTAATGATATTTACTAACAATTTGAAAGACAACGTAGCATCAAACCAAACACCCAAATCCTATATTTTTAATCTAGATCTTTGAAACCAAAATAGCAGTTCATTAAATGGATAAGTTCCGATTTCGCTTCCGTGGACTATAATCGTTAACCATGAAACAGACCTTAATCTCAAGCGCTGCTTCTACGAGCGAGTCGTGTCGAGTTGAGACTGCTTGTAATCTCCACGAACGGACGGTTATAAAACTGCTATCATATCATCGGGGTGGCTTGTCGCGTGTCCGCAACGATCCCTTTTATATCGCAGTTTGGAGTTTTTTAACACTCCATTTAAAATTAAATAAAATACACAATATTAACTTTGCCATTAAAAAGCGGCAGGGGCCATTTTTTAATATCTCAGCTTGTCATCTACGAATAGGTGTACAAATAAATAAAATTGAAGTGTCTGTTTGTAATATATATTAATATTATATAGCTGAAGAGTTTCTGGTTCGAATTGAAAAATTATTTTTGTGATAGATAGATTATTTATTTGAGGAAGGCTATAGGCAATATTATATCACACTACGACTCATAGGAGCAAAGCAGTAACCATAAACGCGAGTAAAACCGCAAGGAACAGCTAATTATAAATAACCAGCTTTTAACTAAATGCATATGAAGGTATACACGGCATCTACATCGAAACACAATATTAAAAATTTTTGTTTGTCTGTCTATTTATTTCGGCTAATCCATGAAACGGCTGGACCGATTTTGACGGGACTTTTACTTGCAGGTAGCTAATATTTAGGCTATTTTTATTATTATTTTTTTTTTTCAATTTATAAATAAAAAATAGATAAACATAATTGAAACTGAGGAAATAGTGAACAATATCTGATTCAAGTATAGAAGATAAACATGATACATATTTTTTTTTAAATAAAGGGGGGTAAAACCGCGGCGTGTAGCCAGTTATTAATATGTTAAAGGAATTCTCGTTTAATTAATCGTAGAAAGAGGGTGATACCTAGAATATGACAAGATTAAATTACAGCAAACAAGAATTCTAGAGACTAAAGTAGCTTTTGCCTTCGGCTTCGCCTGTGCCAAGGTTAGTTTTTCTATACCATGAAAACTTTGAACGCTTTTAAGGGTCAAACGGAGTTCAAGGCTTGCCGATGCATACAACATAATAACAGCGGATCAGCGTTTGAGCTGTGCACTGATACATTAGTCAGTTAGACAGCTTACAGTTTTTTTTTAATACCTATATACTAAATTACAAAGGTAATTAGAAAAATAAAAACGGCAAGTACATTCCTTCTAAGTTAGTTGTTTTCTTTTATTTATAAATATACACCTACTTGAAAGTTGTGTGATGCACGTAGCAGTTTCGTTTATTAAAAAGTTTAAAATGAGATGATTTTATTTTGGATTTTTAATATAGTCAGGGGATCTTATTCCGTCTGTGGGGTAAACCCGTCTACTCGCAACTATAGGCTCTACAATATAGTCAGAGCTTTGACAGTTATGACGGCAAAATAAAAACCCGGTTCTGGCTCTATAAATATTACTTATGTGCCATAAATTAGTATAGAATTGGGTAATTAAACAGTGTTCAAAATCTAATAATAATCTTAAAACGTAAGTGACACGTGCTGTAACAATACAATATATTTTATTCCATATATTTTATATTTATTATTAATTCCAAACTGTTAGTATACTTAAACTCCGGCCACAGTTCTTAATATCATTAATTTAAAAGAATAAATAATAAATAAAATTCATATGTTTTATTTTTAAAGAAACATCTGCCGCAAGCATTAAACAAACAAAGAAATTAAGAATATAATAAAAACATAATGAAATATTTTGTTTTTATTTTTAGGGATTATATAATTTTGTATAGGAACTAAAGATTTAAACGTTTGCTTAAAAAGTAACTATTACATGACCTTTTATGATGTTAATAGCACTCCGCTGTAGACGGTGAAACCTTCTATAGATTTAATTGTAGTATAAATAATTAATACAAATTAACAAACACATATTATATTATTAAGAATATTTATTATACTAATATTATAGCAGAGGTTGGTTATATTCATTAACGGGACCAAGACAGCGTTTATATCTAACAAAGTGGTCTAAAATTAGTTTAGGAATCTGTGGACTAAAGGTTAACTAGAGGGCTTAGACTTTTATGACTTTTAGACATTTATTTTTAAACGTGTTTTTAAATATAATTATTTATGAAGTTTTTTATTGTTAACAACAAAATATAAGGTAAAATTACCCTCAGTGTTTAGCTTAATTATTTAGCTATATTAGTTTTGTAAATCGTTAAAAACTTCAGAAGGTTTAATTTAGTTAAACCAATAACATTTAATTTTTTTTTTTAAGTAAGACTATGAAATTGTACGAATGTTATGATTAATTATATTTGTGTTTGTAGGCGTTATATGATTTAAAAATAAATGTTCTAAATTTTAAATTGTTCTTGAAAATACTTAATGATAAACAAGATTTTTGTTAAAAAAGTAATTTTAAAACAATTTAAAAGAATATTATTACTTTTTCATATGATTGTATTTTGATAGGCATGTCAAAATGTCATGTTTGTTATTTGATCTGTGTCGTCAACTCAGTCCTAAATAAGATTGATAAATCCATTTACTTCAAATTAATTTCAAATATTAAATTATTAAGCAAAAAAGTCAACCAGTAAAATTTGGACAAAATAATGCAAAATCAGTCACGTGTTACAGATTGGAATGTGTGCCTGTAAGTTATCTTGTACAAAGAAGGAAACTGGAACGAATATAAAGAATGAAGTTTCGGAAGCAAACCAGCCCCAGAAAACCTTGAAGACCACACTTGAACAGCCAGCGTCCAGCAGTTCCGCAGGCCAAACACGATTGGATGTTTCCAAGCCTGAAATTTCACCACGGTCCTGCTCTAGACCACCGCCAAATGTAATTATGATTAATATAATAGACTCAATTGAAAAAAAATCTCCCGACAATTCACTCCACTTCAACGACCATTCATTTCCAAGTCAAATATCCTATTAATTTGACCATATCCGTTCCGTTCATTTTCGTAGTTTAAATCAATATGAACTAAATAAATAATGCTTAAGAATGTATAAAGATTTATGGATAAAGTTAGCGCAATATATTTTTTCTTTTTAGTTCCTTGATACAATTAAGCGAAAACTAATGTTTGCTTGGAAGAATATTAAAGATATGTGGAAAAAAACCAATGATCCATATCGCTGGCAGCTCTTGAAGAGCGCTATTTTCTTTACATTGGGCCTTAAACTTTTCGATGATCTCAACCGGCACATGATCAAAAATTCTCCAACAAATAAGAATTAATAAAAAACGGTGATACCGTAACATACCGTTTTTGATTAAAATTCCTTTTAATTATATTGAAAATTATTTTAATTAAATTATTTTAAGGCTAAATTACTTTACTTTTTCTCACAACAGTTTCCTAGGATTGTGGTCGTAAAACCTATGACTTTAAGATGTCAAACAATGCTTTCCAGTAAACCATGCAAAAATCTATTTAAGTAGAAATTGTTAGAATGATATCATTCGTATATATATACCAGTGTATCAGTATTTTTTTTTCAATTATTATTAGTATTAGTAAAAACGTGATAGTTACCTTTTTGACATATTTCATCTGACTGACCCAGAAGTTAATATTTTTCGCGTCCGTTCCGCTGGACCTAAACGACGACGTGAGTCTAAACGACGTGTCATTATATCCGTATTTTCACCCGGAATATCACAAAGTATATGACGTCAACGAAAAATCAACATGGCGGGCGTAAACGTAGTGACATCTTGTAGTCTAAACCGTTTAACCGGTTTTAAAGTACGAGGTGTTGTTATCGGGTAGTCGGGTTTTTTAATTAGTTAAGTTACTTGTAATTATTATGTGGTTTTAAAACGAAACGCAATAAAAGCGATTTCGGAAGTAGTTAATGTTGCGTTTAATTAGCTACCTCCTATATGTGCCATGACGATGAGGAAATTTATTTGTTTTATGGGATTTTGGTAAATTAAACGAATAATAATAAGGTCAAGGTAAAATTTCTTTTGCATATGGAATATAAGTACGAATATAAATTTAAATATGCTTGATTGTAGATAGAAAAAAAAACAAACAAATAAGAAGAGAAAATAATTAAGACTGAATAAAATGCAATCGACTTCAAAAGCAAAGAGACACAATTTTGTTTACGTTTAATTTCACATGGATGACACACTTATACCAGTTATTTGATTAACCAACATCGAAAAAAGAGGTTATTTTTTATGTTTATCCACTGATTTCTCTGCCAATTGTTGTTCGTGGACTTCAAAATGTTGTAGTAAATATTTATTTCTTGCTTTTTAGATTACTTATTTCGTTTTTTTAGGTCGGTTAACCCTACCCTCTTAAAGAATTCTTAAAATGGGTTAGGAAATGAACGGTTCTGATGTAATAAACATAAAAAGATTACACTAAAAATTGAGATCCACCTTCTGTTTGCAGTCGGTTAAAAAAGTACAACGGGCTATCTTATTGCTAACACAACGCTCTTTTCGGACAAACTTTGAGATTTAACAAAACGGTGACAAAGTTAATAAAATGCATTATTATATATAAAATAATTAATAGAAATACATATGAAAAAAGATTATGTAAACCTATGTACATACAAAGATCAACTTCGTCAGCTTCGTCTCTTTGCCGTGATCGTGATCAATTTTGTCGTACGTTATTACTTCCCAGAAGTTAATCGCGAGTAGACGGGTTCACCCCACGGACTAAATATTTATATAATGTTAGCCTACTCTGCTTTCGCCGGATATTGTTCAATATTCCATTGGTTAAATTTTGTTTTCGCATCTTTTTATTATTTTATTATTTATTAATTAAAATAAATAAAATAATAATAAATGAATAAAAGTAAGTTAATCCTTAATCCTAAGTTATTCCTTATAACATTAGCTATCTGTGATTGAAAGTCCCGTCAAATCGGTCTAGGTGTTTCAGTGATAAGTCGGCGCAAACAGACAGACACACAGACATAAAAATGTCAAAAATTGTGTTTTTAATATAAGTTTTTTACCCACAGTATTTCGGAAAGCAGACGCAAAATCGAATTTTCAACAGTGGTGTAGTATAAATAATTAAAAAAAACTAAAGATGCAGTTTTCGTTTTTTTTAATCGGCTCCTTCCTTCAAACTTTTTCCTCTAATCCTTTTAGGATTTGACCATCCGCGGTTAGTTAAAAAATTCAATCTGTATAATCAATGTGTTTTTACGCATTTTTTTTGACAAGAACGTTCCTATCAAATTACAAATCGATTATTTGTTTATATTAATTAAGTCCCTCATTAAAAATTCTATTATTATTATATTTACTTTTAACATGCTCTTAGTTTAATTATAACCTTGAATATTTTTTACCAATTAAAAATTATTACTACGAAATAGGCGCTATCCAGTTAGCACTAAAAACCTGTTCCTATAGAGTTGAAATCAACATATTTTTAAGTAAAAAACACGATGGACCAAGAGCCAGTAACTTATTGCTAACCTATTCAATTACCTACTTACATATAGTTCGTTAATATATCAACTATTATGATACTATCAATGTATCATACAAACGGATGCTCATAAGTTTCTTAATTTAATATTTCGAATGAAAAACTTATTATTACATAAAACGTTTTTCATTCATTATTCCTTTTATCAAAGAACCAAAGGTCTTCAAACACATTTATGAGAATAAGTTTGACATCTTTAGATGCCGTTTTCTCAAGTGAAGTCCGTGTGACTGACATAGTATTGCTTATCAGCGTCCAAATATCGGCTAAGTATTAAAAGGCAAAAACCTGAAACTTGTTAATTTTACAATATATCTTCTTGTGACTTTAAAACTTTATTTACGATACGTTGTTTTATACAGTTTTGAGAGATTAAACAAAAAATATTTAGGTCAATATGAAAATATTTTTTGTATATGGAATATTAATACAAATAGGCTTGATTGTACACAAGGAGATAGAAAGCAAAACAAGAATGTGTAAAAAAATATTAGTCAAATAAATTTTACTTCACATTTTTTATTAATTTAAACTATTATTCAGTGGCAATTTTTATGTGGGTACATAATATGTATAAAAACATTATATATTTTATCAAAACATAGTTTTTTTTGTAATAAAGATAAAAGATGTATATATTTATTCTTTTATTTTATTATTTATAATGAGTAATAACTCATTATTAGTTTTGGACAAAACCACTAAATACGAAAATGTAATGATTTTATGTAATATATAATAATTTTAATATGTATTGAATCTGCATTGAGGAGCAACTCCATGGTCGTACGCAAACGGTGTGAATTGGCGGATGCACGCGAAACCACAAGATCAACTCCAAGGCATGATGTCATATTATATCCACATAACTTAAACTTTGTTATAAAAAGGAACCAACTTCAAAATGAAAATAATTATGTTTACTTAGCCGAATTACTTAACCATTTATTGTGATTAAAAAAACCAAACTCTTGAATCAATTTTGATAAAAATTCTATGTGACCAATTTGGAAGAAGTTCAGAGGTGACACACTGTATGAATTGAGAAATCTCCTCCTTTTATTGAAGTCAATTGATACATTTTAATATCATCAGAATGATCTTTATGTAAATGATATTGTCAACCGTCGTCGTTGCGTCCCAGATGCAAGCATCGTGCGAATTTGAGGAAAATCTTAAAACATGTTTTTTTTTTTTGCAAAATAAGATAAATAACTTGTATATATATGTATGTATAATTTCTTAACGCCTCCATCTATTTGGAAGTTGTTTGAATCACTGGAGTTGAAGAGACAGTCGTTTTTTTATATCTTTAAAACACTGGATGTCAAATGGTCATGGATTTTTATGGATAAATTTACTTAAAAAAAACAATTGTAGAATTTAATAAAATGAAATAAATAAATAAACAGAAAATATTTTTTTGTCGACGATAAGCATTTATCCTAATATTATAAATGTAAATATATCTATTTGTCTGTTTGTTACATTTTTCACGTCTAAACTTGTGAACCTCTTTTGATGAATTTTGGTCTAAATATAGAGTGAATCTTGGACAGACATGGGCTATTTTTGGCGCGAAATAAATAACTTGAAAGAGGTAAAATAAAGGCAATTTGTATAGAAAACTCATAATTTCTCAAAGAAATTGTTATTCAAAATAATTATTCCACGCAAACAAAGCCGCGTGCGCAATACGTTTAAAATGGTCAGTCATATGTATATTGTATATTTACATTTGTGGATGTATGTAAATACATACAACCAGTGGAACGTGAAAATCGTTTATAGACATAACGTGCAAGAGGAAAAGAAACAAAAGTATTACTAGCTCTTAAATTATAGGTAGCGACGCGGAAAGTACAAGGAAACCTCGTGTCAGATGAGCTTAACGTAGTCTCGGCGGAACACGCTCGGACGGCTCGTCTGCAAACATCCCGAAGCCTTTCGTTTATTAGTGTTGTGTATTGATAACCTCTAGTGCACAGGGTCAAGGAACGAGCAATCAGTTGCTCGGGCAGACTTGTGTTTGACAGTTCTGTCCATTGTTTGTATATTATACACGCGATATTTTATACAGCACAAATGGATGTCATGTGCAAAAAATATCTCGTAATATGTTTCTTCGCCGTGCTGTCCAGTGCCTACGCTAAAGGTAAATTGATTATATTTATTATACATTCAATATTAATGAATATAATGTATAGTGTTGTTATTAATTATGTGAATGTTTATACCGTTATAACGGCAGATGATTCTGTGACGTAGTGGTTTATTTAATGAAGAATTTCAAGTATTTATTATACTTAAATAGATAATCAACTGACACGTTGCTAAGTGTATGTATATGATTTCTGCGATATACACATAATAACATTTATAATACACATTTGTATGATATAAAACTGTGACGTGCAAAACAATTAATGTCTATAGATTTAGAATCACCACTTAACATTTACACGTAAAGCGTTTTTTTTTTTATGTATATAAAGTATGAGTAAGTGATGTTATCAAGTGTGTTGTTATGGATGAATCTTAAGCAGATACCTAAATTTGCTATCTGTACGAATTTCCTCGGTTTATCCCGAATTGGAGTTTCTATAATTTCTGGAATTTTAAACTGTGAAGTAATTTTAAAATTAAATAAACAATGCCATTCAATGGTTTCAAAATAAAAATACAAAGTGACAAATTCCTTATCGCATATATATATATTATATAGTTTAATTTATTACATAGCTATATTGATCTAAAATAGGAGGAAAGAAGTTTTTGTCAAAAACAGTTTTTGGGCGCTATTTTACAAAATGGCAACACGTTCGTAAAAGATACGAGGTGGAAAAGTAGAAATTCGGAAAGAGCATGTCAAAAATCACAATCCACAAGACAATCAATTTTCAAAAATTACCGGAAAACTTTTCAGGTAACCACTACTGTCTAAACACCAAATTACTGTTACCTCACCATATATTATCATTCAAAAGTATTACATTTCATGTACTTTAGATATAACATTGATGACTTTGAAGTAATTTAATAGTTATTGTTAATAAATAATCTACATTTTATGTAAGTTTACTCCCCTTTTATCTCTTTTAAAATTGTAAAAAAATAAAACACAAATTTAAAATGAAATAAGATGTTTTTGAATTTAAGTAAAAGTTTCTAATTTATTAGTGTAGGCATAAACTACAATAATGATCAGAAAGTTTCATTGTAATTTTGATAGTAAAACCAAACAAAAAACTTTTCTCTTTATAATATTTTTGACGTGTTGTGTTGTCAGTGACCAAACAAAATGACTGATGTTACGGTAATCCGTGTATTAATATTCTATGTAAAATTATTATGAATGATTTTAATGTCATGTAAAAAATAGAGTTTTCTCTATAGGGGAAAAATTGCTCATAATTATCAAACCAAATATTTATGTATTGCATGAAATCGATACTTCTTCAATTGCGTAAGAGTAACTCTAATGTTAATGTCTAAAGATAAACTCAAACTCAAACTCAAAATATACTTTTTTCAAATGGGCTTTTAAAGCACTTTCGAATCGTCAAGTTACATGTCATATTTTCATTTTAGATTTTTATAAAGCTACCACCGGTTCGGAATGTAATCTCTACCGAGAAGAACCGGCAAGAAACTCGATACTAACTCTTTTAAAATCATTTTTACATAATGTATTTTTATTACATTTTAATTATGTTATCCGGTTAGAAAAACAACGCTTGTCAAATCCATGCCTTTTTGTCGTCAAAATATTCTTCTATAGTATAATAGATATGCTTTATTTATTAAAGGTTTTTTAACGTAGACTTTAAACTTATAAAGTCGCAAATGTAAAACTGTTTGCGGGATTTTATTATAGATGCGAATACCAAACCCTAGAAACGATGAACTGACTTTATGAAGACGAAAGTTTGGTATGAAAAGTTTATTTTTTCTTCTAGTATTTACACAATGCCTGTCACTGTTCTTAGGAAAACCATCAATCACTATTGTGATAGATATATAAAATATTAACGTAAATGTATTGTGATATGTTTAAATAACGTGTAGTCGTTACAACATTCATGTTAAAAGGTTTGTTGTTTTGGTTTTGTATTAATATATATAAATTATCTACCAACATGATTATTTGTAAAGATCATACAAGTATTAAATATGAAAATAATAAAACACTAAAGTGCGAATAACATCACAAAATAAAGACAATAATAATATATCAAAAAACAAACTGAAATTGTTTTTCATGGTTGCTAGAGATTTCTATTAAAGTATCAAAATATTTCTAGTGATCTCTTAAATAATATATGTGACTAGCATATTACAAATTTTATATACAAAAATTATAAATACAGGCCGCATAAAAAGTGCTACGATAAGTTTTTATTTTTTACTAGATGACCCGGTGAACTTCGTATCACCTACATATATTTGTATAAAATGCGATTAAAATTAAAGACAAAATTTTTATCTACAATAAATGCAACACACTTTTTTTTATTTTTGAAAGGAACTGTTCTGTACTCCAACAAAACAGACCAAAGAGATCGGACCTTATACTACAGCTATAGAACAGACAAATTTCTGAACGCACCTATAAATATTTGACAACCAAGTGACAAGCTGTATATATTCGAAAGTTAAATTATCAGTTTTAATATTTTCCCTAACTTATTACTTATGTTTCTCAATCTATAAACCTTACCTGAACTTACACACATATTTCAAGAACAAAATTAGCCAAAGCGAGACAAACGAACAGCATTTCGTTATATATATCTATATATGTACAATATATGTGAACGGAGCGCCATAGGAGTCCAATTAAATACATAAAATACCAATCTTCTATTATAAAAATTATTATATAAAACAATGATTATTGGTGACAATGTACTTTCTCACAATAAAAGACTATTAATTGATTTCTAATTGTCAGAATATAGAATGATTTAAAAGAGATAATTTATCATAATTAGGGTTGTTTACGCGTTACTTGAATGACCAGAATTTCGTGTTTTGCACGAGACGTTTAGCACGAGACAATCCTGCCACGCTGAAGTTGCGCGGCAACGACGCGTATTTTGTGTCTGCAAACATCAGCTGGCATAGAATTGGGTCCTAATTAGTGAAAGATTGTACAAATTAATGGGCTATACCTGGTTAGAAAAAAAATGATGTTTCAAAAATCTTATGATGCAAATCTAGTTTTTGTTAACATTGACCCTAAATCTCTTTTGTTCATTTCCATTATTACGATTTTAGCTATGGTCATCCACGCATATTTGAAAAAAATATCTGTAGTTTTAATATGTATATGATAAATAATATATAAAACTGAAACTGATAATGATAGTTGACATTATATCTAGTTTTTAATTCCTTAACTACCAAAAATTGCAAAACCTTAAGGACTATTGAAATCACTTCCTCCATGCGAATGATCCTTAATACAAGGTGTCTACATTTTTGGTATGGTTATCTGGTATTACTTACACTCTGTATAATCCGATCCTCTTAATTAGTTGCTATGAAATCATAATTTTAATAATTAATTAATTGTTGTAGGCTTTTTTTAATGACTAATGCTTTAATTATAATAATGTTGTTTTCTGTTAATTTTGTGGTTTTCCCTTTAAAATATTTGCTAAATGACATGTCTTTTTAAATATGCAACACTATGACACGTCAATTGGGTTTTAAAAAATAATAATAATTAGAGGTATTTTACGTTTTATCATTAACTCGATTTGATGCGAAAAACTCTTCTTATATATTTTATATTTAAACAAATAAAAATTGATGAAATTAAAAAAAATATCACCTAACTACGAACGAATCGGTTTGTGACGTCATAATTTTAAAGTAATTTTACACCAGTGCAATCACTTATTTATCTGTGATTTTACCTTTTTTTCAAATTTCAATATCTTAATAATAATAAATAATCTCTGTAATTTCACCTACATGACATAAACTGAAATATATAATAATAAAAAGTGTTTACTATCAAATACGAACAAAAAGCAAACAAGTAATTAATTGAAAAAATCAAAGACCCGACGTAACAAGACCATCTGCAGTCAGCAGTACCGTATCAATATTATTTTTGTCTAAAACCATACAAGAGGGAATCGTCACTAACCAACCTTATATACTTATAAATCCTAAACGGTAAATGATTGAAAAACGATATGAAAATCCAAAAATTATTTTTAGATATCTATTAGTCCATTAAAGAAAATAAAAAAAAAAGTTGCTTAAGTTAGCCTTTATTACATTAGCTATCTGCTAGTGAAAGTCCCGACTAAAATCGGTCCAGCCATTTCAAGGATTAGCCGGAACAAACAGACGCATAGACAGACAGAAAAAAAAATTAAAAATTGATTGTTTAATGTGTGTACCACTTATACTTTCATATGGATATTGTAAAAATCTGTTCATTTGAAATTACAAACAAACACTTCAATTTTATAAATCAGAATATCCACAATTCACTACTCGACATATTTCATCGATTTTCAATTTTTACATTATGGCGTCCAAAATGGCTATTTTTATTTTTCAAATTTGTATGCTTTCTATGACATTCGCGCCGTCATGACGAATCAAACTATGTCTTGTTTCTCAAAATCGATCCACGTGATTTAATAGTGGAACAAAGGTACAATTCCACATACATCCCTACATACATACACAAGCTGGTAAACACATTAGCCTTATTTGTACGCATAGTTGGGTAAAAATATTTTTTTCTACAACATTCTTAGTCGAAGCCATGTAAAAAATTCGAAGTTTATGTTTAAAATATTTTTTTATTTTACACTTTTAAGTTATGAATATAGGCAGTAAGGGTCAATTTATGATTTACCTAAGTTACGATAGCCTAATGTCAACTGCTTATCGCCATTTACAAAATATCGCTTTTCCCGATGCAGGGCTGTTAATTATTGGCGAGTTCTTCTGGTGTAATACCATCAGCTTCATTGTACCGTATGGGTTGTGACGAACATAAATTGATTAGCAATAATATCGAAGTAATGAAATCGGAACACGTGAAAAACTTGTTATTGAGTAGTACCAGTAGTCATCTGTGATCTTTTTATCAATTCAACTTCACCAAATTTGGCTTACCGAGTAAAAGCACGAGTTGCTATCAAAAACACCTATATCGGTGGTATAACCGTAGCTATAATTTTTAAACAGTACTCTCGATTTCTCCAGGAACCCAGAGTCTGACCCTGACCAGATGACAACCTCAAAATCGGTTTACAATTGGCTGAGAAATCGTTAAACAAACATATACCTACAGCTGAACATAGAGGAGGTACTAGTTGTGGTTCAGGAATTAGTTTTCTCATATTTCTTTCCGTGTCGTTTTTATTATTACCACATATTTATTTATACAACTAGCTTTTGCCCGCGACTTCGTCCGCGTTTTCGTCGTTTTTCGTAAAAAAGTAGCATATGTTACACACCTCCCTCAGGGTTCAATGGTTTTGATGTGACAGACAGATTAACTTTCGTATTATAGTAGGGCAAATATAATTTGTCAATCGAAAATACTTGATTTCTATGATTTTTTTTAATGAACAGGTAATAATGTTGACTTTTTAAAATTAGGGATGAGTGAGAGTATTATAAATGTAAGAGTAAACAAATATAATCAGAATGCTCCGAACTGCTAAGCTATCAGGAGTTACACGTGTTATTGTGAGCAAACCATAAAAGATAGACATATGCTGTTGCGGGATATTTTTTAGACAATTTTATGAAAAATATTTCCTTCATACACGATTTCTATGTAACTTTAACCATTAAGGCTGCCCACGCGACGGAAGCTTAAAAATGGAGTAACTTCTCCCGTTTTCCCAAAATTTCCCTTCACTACTCTGCTCCTATTGATTGTAGCGTGATGAAAAGTATACTATAACCTGCCCAGGAGTATGAAGAATAATTGTACTAAGTTTTGTTAAAATTCGTCGTGTAGTTTTTGTTTCTATAAGGAACATACATACAGACAGACAGACAGACAGACAGACAGACAGAAAAAATTTTTACTGATTACGTTTTTGGCATCAGTATCGATCACTAATCACCACCTGATAGTTATTTTGAAAATATATTTCATGTACAGAACTGACCTCTTTACAGATGTATTATAAGTATAGATTTACATATTTTTATCATAATGTATTAAATGATGATCATTATGAATAATGCCAAATTTACTATTCTAAAAAATTATGTGATGTTCATTGAGATTTCATGGAGATTGATTACTTTTCATCCAGAAAAAAGTTTCAAAAATTAAGTTTTATATGGTCGTCGCATAAAATAATTTATTATAAAATCAATATCAATAATTTATTAATAAATCGCATAAAATAGTTTATTATAAAATCAATTACTTACTGTACTCTGAAACATGGTGCAAATATCAATAAATACAATGAACGAACGAAAATAAATAAAGAATGTACCCTGTTGAAATCCCAGGGATAAAGGTCATTGTTGTTCGGAATAAGTCCGTCATGATGACGTAGTACATTGACGTATAATCGTTTTGCTCCGACTTGCTCCATTCATTGTCTCTACCGCATTGTCTCTACAGAATTTTCATGTCAATTAACCCTTTATCAGTGATTAACCTTAAATTACATTTTAAGTTTCCTTATTGTTATTTGTGATTTTTTTTTAATTGTTACGGACTAATTAACTCGACCTATGTTGTCCTGTATTATGAATTACGCATATAAATTTTTTCCCGAATTTTAAAACAAGTTTTAAAAAAAGGGGGAACCGACTTCAAATGCGAAATACGCAATTTCGTTTACTTAAATGCAATACTTATTCCAGTTATTTTGAATTTAATATATTAATAATATTTAACCGATTCTGATGAAAATTCTATGGAACCAATCTGAAAGATTCACTTTGTAAGAAAAAAAGAACTAAATCGGGTTCGAATAATCGGTTAAGATACATAAAAATAGAATTAGGGACCTCCATCTTTTTGGAAGTTTATCAATCTGTGAAACTTTGTGATTCATGAAAACCTAATTCGGAAATAACTCATGTACATGAAGAAAATAGCCAAATGGATCAAGCCATCCTCAACTAATGCGTTTTGAGTTTGATACCCCAAAATACGTACGACTAGTATGGGTTAGGCCATACGTACATTTATTTTCAGATATGTATAATTATATATGTACGTATCGATTGCTAGTCTAAAGGAAAAAGAAAGAAAGGAAAATATTAAGGAATATTGGATGTGAGTAATGCTGATTTAGGAAAGTCTAGCCGTACCTAGTAATTTAGTAATACAATAGTTTTTTCCTTATTTTCATAATAATGTAAACATAGGATATTGTAAAACTACTTTTTACTTTTTTACTACTATATTTAACTCAAATTTTTAGTACGTATTTTAGTAGTACTTTTACAACTTAAAAATTAAATCAGACCCCTTTCTCTTCCCGTACTAAAACTCAGCGGCCCGCCTATGCATTCCAGCTTCGCCTCCAAAGCGGTCCTGGACACCGAAAACACTCTTCCGTCTTAGTAGTATGTGAGTTGTTGTCTCCTACATAGATTCCCTTATGGCGGAGGGAATAGATGCGCAAAGCGCCTTCTCCATCCCGACCTTCTGTGGAGTAGTTCTGCGACGTATTCTTATCGTATGTTATTTACGAAATTACATTGTTTACGAAGAACCATGCGATTGTAATTGACGTAGGCGTATACACATCACGTAACATACGTTGCTTATATTGCGGTAGGGCAGGCATTTCCTTAGCTCGACTCGTTTCTACAAGTGGTAATACCAAGAAAAAATCTACATATGTATCTCTTATATAAACAATATGTTATAGTATTATTTTATTGTATTATTGTTGTACTTAACCAAGAAAAAAATGCATGTTGGGATAATAATATAAATAATGAAATGACTGTCTGTTTGTTTGTTTGTGTGTTATATTTCCACTTTTAAATCAGAACCAATTTGATGAATTCTAATACACTGACCTTATCATAGGATACTTTTTGTCGGGAATAAAATTCTTGAATTGGCTGAAGTAGGGGCTGAACGTTTGTACGGGAATCCTACCATTTTTCAAACAATTAGGCTATTCAAAATAATAACTCGACGCGGATGAATTTACGAAGACCAACTATATATTAAACTAGCTTTTACCTGCGACTTCGTCCGCGTTTTCGTCGTTTTTCGTAAAAAAGTAGCGTTTATCCGTATTGTAACGTGATGAAAATATACTATAACCTGCCCAGGAGTATGAAGAATAATTGTACTAAGTTTCGTTAAAATCCGTCGAGTAGTTTTTGTTTCTATAAGGAACATACAGACGACAGACAGACAGACCGACAAAAAGTTTACTGATTACATTTTTGGGATCAGTATCGATCACTAATCACCCCCCAATACTTATTTTGAAAATATATTTCATGTACAGAATTGAGCTCTCTACAGATTTATTATAAGTATAGATGAAGTTAGTAACTCATAGTAATAATTATTTGTTATGTTACATAAATATTGATTTTGTTATGCTATTTAGATGACATATCATAATATAAATGGGAATGACTGGTCATGTATATGAGTAATTAACAAATAACACTATAACATAATATAAAATTAATTATTCATACTCGTCTTAGTACTCGTATTTGAAATAATAGCAACGGTTTTAATTTTTTGAATGTCACTGTAACGTTTACACAAATTTTCGTCTTCTATCTCACTCCCATCGAGTTTTACTTTAGCGACAATAAATTGCCTTAAAGAAGAATATATTTTCTCAAGGGTTCCTATATATTAATGTACATCTATATCAATACAAAAATTAATCAACAACGACTCTGCAATTCATCCGTAAAAAGGTAACAGATAGACAGATATACTTCAAAAATAATATTAGTAAGGATTAAACAGATTCGAAATTCAAGTATAATAATGAGTCAGGGACCAAAAAAAAAGTTATTTCTTTTGTTATTATTTTAGGCATGAATAGTTTGGATGTGGGTACTGAATAGGCAAATAATAAATTGCATTTAGGTAGCTTCCTATTTACATGCTAAGTTGGAATGCAGAGGTGGAATTTTGGTTAACCAGATTTCAATACTAATTTATAAAGAGAAAAAATTATATGTTTGTAAGTTTGTATGTATGGGGTAATTTTTGAAGCTAGTGGATTCAATTTGCGAAAGACTTTTAGCGTTAGATAGTGTTATTGAGAAAGGTTGTAGCCGTAGCCATTACTGCGACTGAAAACTGAGCAGCTAGTTCATAATACTTAACCTAACCTAACCTAGACCTTGCTCGCGGCTTCGTTTACTCTTATATAAATTTTGTACCTACAGAACAAGATTTTTTGTACATTATCAAAACTGTAGGTATCTGATAATAGTAATTTTAAAATAAAAAATATATATATTTTATAGACAATATTCGCATTTGCACTGAACCAACCGGTAATATCGAGGTTGCAATATACAAATTACTAGGAAAACGATAGAATTACTATATACTTTTGTTTAAATAATTTATTAATGAAGTAAATCTCCACTCTTTTGAATCATTGTTTGATCAATAACTTTATTATATTTTGTAATTGTCGATGCCAATCATAAGTTTTTTGTTTATTTTATTTTATTTATCTTGCAGAAATTGCAATGTTAGACTTTTTTTATTATTATATTATAATTTTTATTATTATATTAAAAACAACAACTATAACCTGGTAAAAGTTAAATATGCGTCAATTCAATTAAATTCTTCGGTTAATGGCTTTTAGTTGTGCCAATTAGACACATGTTATTTTTGCCAATGTCACGTGAAATTGAGAAAAAATCGTAATTTTCTTTCGGGGTATTGTTACCAAATAATAACTGGTCAAGTGCGAGTAGGACTCGCGCACCGAGGGTTCCGTACAAACTTATAGAAATCTATATAAGACTAACCCACCTACGCCATTTGTGGTCTTCATCAACAGTTCCATTTCACCAAAAGTGATTTTCTGAAGGTAAATACATAAGTTACTATCAAAAATACCTAAATCGGTATAGGTGTGCCTATAATATTTGAAGAGTTCCCTCAATTTCTCCAAAATTCCATCATCAGATCCTGACCTGAAGACAATGGGACCACCTTGGAAGTATACTCTTTCAAACAAAAAAA
This sequence comes from Hypolimnas misippus, assembly GCA_037950945.1. Lineage (NCBI taxonomy): Eukaryota > Metazoa > Arthropoda > Insecta > Lepidoptera > Nymphalidae > Hypolimnas > Hypolimnas misippus. The sequence continues at coordinate 6,092,253 of JBBEEQ010000015.1, read as the reverse complement.
AAGTGGCAGCGTAATCGGCGAACAAACAAAATTAAAAAATTAAAAAAAAAAAACGCTGTCGAATTAAGAACACTCCTTTTTTTAATTATTATACACGTATGGAAACGTCTCAAAAATTGTTTTGCAACCACTTAGGAGCACATTAATATAAAACAAGATAATAGGTGCAAATCATGGAAACATAATTATTCAATAAGTACTAAATACCTTATACTTTCAAAAAAGCTAAGTTATAGTGCGATTCAGGATATACCCAGCGCCATCTCTTGACAATTACAATGAATTAAGTTGTTGATTTTGACATTAACAACAATTATATAATATTGTATTCTCGTTTTATTTTTCGTTAAATATTTAGATTACTACGTTCGTAAAATATTTAGATTTACATTATCAATCAAAATATATCTTAGTGTTGCCAAGACGAAAATAATTAGTCCTTAATTCGAATTAAACTAATTGTTTATTTATAAATAACTAATTATATTACTAACAACCAGAAGACTTACATGTGTAGATAAAGAAGTAAATTAATTATCGATCTGATTGAATTTAATTTAAAACTTGTCGAACTTAGTAGGAATACTTAATCAAATCTCGTGAACCTTTTTGTATTTAATGTAAATTATGTAATGACGATAAAATTAACGATAATTGATGATAAAACTTTTAAAGGAAAAGTTTATTTTATTATTTTTAGCGCGTTTAAATAATATTTTTAATTTATTATATCTTTATTTTAATATTTAGAATAATTTTAACTAACTATTTCATGAAAATAATAAGATTAAATATTTATTTGTTTTAACTAAAATTTTAAATTTTAAAATTATGTTAGCTCTGGTAACATTATTTCAACATTTTATTAATCGAGCAGAATTGTATCATAGGTAATAATATTGTCAAGAGATGGCGCTGGCTGTACCCTAAATCGCGCTATAGTTTTGTTAGCTGCGATATATAGATTGCATTGCGATGTTTAAAAAGGTTTGCTGCTTTTTAATGTTTTCGTATAGATACAAATTTCTCCTCAGTGTTTGTCAAATTGTTTTTTTGACCATGGTTGACTTCTATGTTAATTTGTTACAAGTCATTTTAATTCTAAGATTAATATATTTTCCGCTTGATCAATTTACAACTTGATACATTTACGCGTTCCTGAGAAAAAGGTTGAAAGACAGACGTACAGACTGATAGACACACGAACAGAAATTTACAGTTTTCGGATTATTTCCTTTATGTATACTAAAGGACCTTGCTCCTGGCCAAATTTCATAATGCTAGGTCAATGGGAAGTACCCTATAGGTTTTGATTGCCTTGCGAAAACGTTAAAAACGCTAAAATACTTAAAATATGTGACATAAATGACCGTATCTTTTGATTGCGTTAACTAAGAAGTTTGATTTTTCACAGCTATTAGTAATTACAACTCTGAGTACTTGACATTGATATAAATTTGTTACCTTCACGCGTTTCTGAGAAAAAGGTTGAAAGACAAACTTACCAACAGACAAACATACATACAGAAATTTACAGTTTTCAGATTTTTTCCTTTATTGGTACCATAAGATCTTTTTTACGTCCATGAATTTCTGAGAAAAAAGGGTTGACAGCCCGACAGACAGACAGACAGACGGACAACAAAGTGATCCTATAAGGGTTCCGTTTTTCCTGTTAAGGTACGGAACCCTAAAAATTGCAATACCTCAATAAAAAATTAAAAAACATAATCTCTTATTTTCAGATATATGCAATAGCGAAGCTAATTGCATAGCCTTACAAGACTGCGAAGCCCTATACAGCAGGTTACAGCAAGAGGCCAACGATTTGATAAAAGGTCTCTTACAGAGATTACACTGCGGCTTTGATAATATAAAAAGACCGATGGTAAATAATTAAGCCTTTATAACATATTACTATTCCGCAATTTCACTTTGATTAACGTTTCGCACCCTAAGTATAAGAAAAGGAACATTACTAAGCCTACGTCTGCGTCATCTGTTCTTAGGGCTGTATATGTATCTGGTTGTAACTCTCACAGAATGCTTGTTATAATAATAAAAATAATTTTTAAAAACAAGCCCTAAAAAAGAAAATAAACTTCGAAGTAAGTCAAAATAGTAATATTGTTACATTATACAATTTTATATGATGTGAAAGCTTGCAGACATGGTTTTTACCAAAGAAAACATAAAACACAAAAACTCCTACTTTAACCTCTTCTTGTCTCCAAGTCGTCTAAATAATAGTTAAATAAATATAGATTGTGATAATAACATTTTTAAATAAAACTTAGATGTATACACTTTTAAATAACAAATTAATTCAAAATCGGTCTACAATCGGCGGAGTAATCGGTGAAGTCACCGATGAATTGGGAGGTTCCCAATTTCCCTCTTTTATGGACGTCGGTTAAAAAGTACACTTATTTTAATTTACAATTACACGTTTCAGGTTTGTTGTCCCCCTAATTTAAAAAATGTGGTAGTTAACACGCGTCTTAAGGATTTCAACCCGGTGGACTTATTACCAGATTTAAAAGTATGTGGTATTCAGAACAATGATCGTATCGTTGGAGGGACCCAGACAGAACTCGACGAACACCCTTGGATGGCTTTGCTGCGATATGACAAACGTAAGTGCGTTGTAGACTTAAGTGTTTTTTAACCCCCACCAAAATAGAAGGGTGTTAGTTTTGATGTTGGTAACCGAAGATAATTTGTCGGTACTAACATTTAATTTGTTCCCGCATCGGAAGCAGCTAAGTAGGGTAGAGCGACCTAAGAACTGGATCTCAATTCTAATACCATAGAGAAAAATTGCACTAATGTCACAGACTATACAGTCACTTGACAACCCATAAACCTTACGCCGGATAGAACGCAAATACAGAAATTATGTAATAAACGATTATAGATCAGTGTTATAAGTTTGACGCTTAGAAGGTTTGAAATCTGTATTTGTCTGCGGTTCGTGGCTCCCTAACAAATGGAGATATTTCTTTGCTGTATTTATAAAAATCTCCAGACGTTTGAATGCTTGGTAGCACCTTTTTAGTTGTTGAAAGTATTTAAGCAAATTCTATTGGTCTAATCGACTCGAAATTTATTCCACTATGAATGATATTAAAATAACATAGTTGTGTAACCTTGACCTGATGATACAACATCAGGTATACACAAATTCTCGCCAACTTACAGCAATAGTATTGTTATGGGGCTCTTTGAAATGATTTTAATGAATAGATTATCGAGGATATGTTAACATTTTGAATTTTATATTATTATCATTATACTAGACGAACGAACAGGTGGGTCATCCGATGTTCACTAATCACGGCCTATAAACATTAGCCGTACTAGTACCACAAATGCATGGGTTAATTTAGATAAATAATACAATAATTATTATGTATACATGTCACTTTAGTTTTAACACGAAAACGTATTCGCAATTATGTATCTTCGTATGAGTAATTATTTATCAATAAAACAACAAAATGTTCATAGATAATACCTATACGACACATATTTTTCCTGTTATTTTAATGATGTTTACACGATGTACTTACATAACGTCTAAATATATATACAGCTAAAGGAAGCGGTTTCTACTGTGGCGGAGTATTGATATCTTCAAAATATGTGCTGACTGCCGCTCACTGTATCAAAGGAGCCGAACTTCCAAAATCTTGGAAACTGTAAGTAGTAATTAACTCCATGTAATGTTATTTTTAGCTGTATCTCCTTAACGGTCACAACCTTAAATAAAGCATGATTTATAAGAATAGTTTTATGAAGAAAAAAAAGAAGTATTGAAAATAAAAAAGCCATGAGTATGTATGAGCCCATGGTCATATATAATAAAAAAAAAACAGCATGATCAATTATTAGCTCAATTAATTATCTATAGAAAGACGGTAAGCACAGTTTTTAGCGTCTGCTCGTAAGGTAATATAATTATAATGAACTCTTTAAAAAAAGCTAACGGCACTTGAATTGATCGTACTCTGTAATTTTGTTAGCACATTAATAGGAAGCTATATAACGAAAATCAGTGTTTCGGTATATTTTTATAAAAACTGATTCAACCGGAATCCATCGAATGTCTCGGTTTGTTTTAAAACGCGCCAAATCTAAACTCTAAAATTGAAAATCCTGGTGTCCAGAATTTCCTACATTGAGCTTTTTAAGAGAATGCTATTTATTGCATTTCAAATTAATTGAGTTTGCAAAACCAGGCTAATAACGGTGAGCTACTGCTATCAGAACGCGATGCATTTTGTTTATTTCCGATTTTTGTACTAAATCAAACAAATCAACCGTCTAAATTTATCGGCTTGTTATAGCGATAGCTCCGTATAACCCTCCTGTCTTATTATCGACTCGTGAGAAACATTGCAATTATTCTATATCTGTTGACCCAAATATCACATATGCCTATCCTGTCTTGCAAGTTCTCATCGCGAAACTATTAAAAACTGTTCTATGAAGGCAATAAGCTTAATTTTCAATAAATATTTGCCAAATATATTTTTCCATCTAATCATTTACTAAATATACTTTATAGATCTCAAGTCCGACTTGGCGAGTGGAACGTCACAAGTAAGAGGGACTGTTTTTCGGACGACTGCAGCCCACCAGTTCTCAATGTACCTGTAGAGGAGGTTATTCCCCATGAAGACTACAACCCCACTGATGGCCACCAGCAAAACGATATTGCTCTGTTAAGATTGGGTCAAGCAGTAGAAATCAACGGTACATAAGATAAAATTATATTTCCGCTCCATAATTATTACTTCTTGGATTGATACAATATCTATTTTATATATGGTTTAATTAATGACACCAGAATTCTATATCGTCAGTCTATATGTGATAGCTCGTACATGCAAACTGCTGAACTTTACAGGAGAGACAAAAAACTATTTTTAAAGCTAACTGTAATAAATATGTTTACATTTTAAATGATTTAAACTTTAGACATTGTAATAAATAATATTATAAATAAAAACTTTTTGAATAAAACAAACCGACTTCGACACCGAAACAAGTAAACTAAAAAGTAAAAAATAAATATTTTCTACCACATTTTGAAGTCGGTGCCAGATAAAAGATTCAAAGTCGGCGCCAAGTAAAATATTTTACGTGTTATTTACTGTTTTTTTTTTCAAAAAGTTTTTATTTTACAGTTTTAAGTGTCGAATATTGTAAAGTGTAGTAAGTTAACGTTTTTGATTTACGTAATTTACAATAGCCTAATGTTAACTGCTTATCACCATTTACAAAGTGTTGCTTTTCCCGATGCAGAGCTGATAATTATTTAGGAGTTCTCCTGGATCGCATCATCAGCTCCACTTCGCCGTATAGATTGTGCCGACCATAAATTGCTTAGCAATCATATTGAAGCAACCCATAGAATACTCGTTATTGAGTGGTTCCGGTTCCCATCTGTGGTCTTCATCATCAGCTCCCGTCATCAAATGTAGCTTTTCGTGAGCAAAAGCACAAGTTACTTTCAAAAATATTGAAATCGGTATAGGTGCGCCTATAGTATTTGAAGGGTTCCCACGATTTCTCCAGGATCTCATCATCAGATCTTGACTTCATGACAATGGGACCAAACTAGAAGTGTACCCATTTAAACAGAAATAATTTCGAAAATCAGTCCGGCGCAACAAACGGCGAAGAAATCGATGAACAAACATAAAAAAATACATACAGCCGAACCTAGAACCTTCGTTTTCGAAGTCGGTTAAAAAGTAAATTATTTGAATACCATTTTCATTGACAAAATCCATTTTTACCAAAATTGTTAGTAACGAGGTATCACATATAAAGCGTCGATATGCTCGTTATGTTAATCCACCTTAAAACTATTTATGCACTAAAATAAAAAATATGAAATATTTATAAAAAACTAAACACTAACTAAGTATAATTAATGAAAATAGATCACAGGAAATTATTATTTAATTTTCAGATTTTGTTAAGCCCATATGCCTTCCCATAAGTTCAGATTTACGGAGTAATTCATTTGAAGGCTACAACATGGAGGTAGCGGGATGGGGTAAAACGGAAACAAGTGAGGCATTGTGTAACATATATTATCTATACTAATATTATAAAGCTGAAGAGTTTATTTGTTTGTTTGAACGCGCTAATCTTAGGAACTACTGATTCGAATTTTGTGTTATATAGTTTATCTATTGAGGATGGCTTTAAGGTATAACACACGTTACGACTCATAGGAGCGAAGCAAAAACCATAAACGCGAGTGAATTCGCAAGGGACAGCTAGATATGTATAGTCAGGATTGTAATTTTTTTTTTAATACAGAAGATCAAGCGAGGCATCTGATGTTAAATGATCAACGCCGTCCAACATTTGCAGCACAAGTAGGTACTAATGTGATGCTCGCTTTAAAAGGAATAAGAAACAAAAGGGTATTGAAAGTAATAACAGAAGGGGTTCGGCTTTCCACTCTTTCATTTACCGTATAAAATGCTGCTACATTAGCTACTTCACGCCGATCTTCTGGGAGAGCGAGGTACTGCCCCGGTCAAACCAGAACGTATATGTATGTGATCAGTGATCTATAGCTAGGCTTAACTTTAATAAATAAAATTTGGAATCTTAAGTTATTACGTTTAGAGATATATTTTGAGATATATAAATATCTGCTTACTCGTTCGTATTATACTTAGACCGCACCGTTTTATGCAATACAATAAAAATAGAAATATCAATATAGAAAATAGTAACAACTATAAGGATAAATATTAAAAGCTTAAAATATTTATTTTGAAAAGTTTTATAAACGCCACGTTAAAAATTCAAAATAATTAGCAAAGGAAACATGTCTAAACCATTACATTTTTATCTTACGATTTTCAGGATCAAGTTCAGAAGTAAAATTGAAAGTTCGTGTACCAGTAATAAGTCGCCAAGAATGCCAGGACATCTACACTAGAGCTGGACGAACGATCACGGAGAAACAACTTTGCGCCGGCGGTCTACAAGGCCAAGACTCTTGTAGAGGAGACTCGGGCGGTCCACTCATGGGACAAGTGTCCACCATGGAAAATTGGATGGCGATAGGTGTTGTATCTTACGGCCCATCACCCTGCGGAACTCCTGGCTGGCCCGGCGTGTACACGCGGGTCAGCGCGTACGTCGATTGGATACTTTCCAAGATTCGACCTTAATTAAATAATAATATTTGGAACATCTCTGATTTAACTTCTTAAATACTATACAAATTATTGGAAAGATATACCTAAATGGTGTAGAAAACTTTCATTAAAAGATTAAACATATCTCGTTTGGATAAAATTAATTTGTATTAGAAAATCGGACTCATGTTCCTTAAAATAATTTGATATATATTTATTATTCATATTGTGATATATTTGGAATTAATAAAAAGGTTGTACCTTTTGTGAAAAGATTCATATACTTTTGTTGCAACATCTTAAATACTCACAACAATGTGCCATGACATGTATCAATAAATGTTATTACAAAAATATGAATTTTAATCATCTTTTTTTTATTAAAGTTTCTGTTCCCATCATTTTGTAATGAAAGTAAGTCTATTACAGAGATTGTCGACGGCGACTAGCTACGTCAAATTATCATAGTCAGTGTGTAATATTACGGCGATTTAGGTAGGACGCACACTGGTGATTTTTGTCAACGTGACTGTTTTGTCAATATTGTTCTGTATATCGACATTTATCGATCCGCGCGCACATTACGATGTGACAACTGCGTGACTTTTTTATCCGCCGTCCAGCGAACAAGTCCGTGATAAAACCGTCACCGATGAAATCAGTCGAATAATATTTTTAAATGCTTTGGGTGATTTTAATACAACAAAAAACTGTAATACATAGTATAGCACTTTCCAATTATTAGCATGTCATCCCAAGACCCAGAAGGTATACCCAGTTTTTTTGGTATTTTTTTTTTACAAATGATGATCGTCTCTTCCACATCCATATCGATAAATGACGTTTCAATTAAAAAAAATCGTCACCTTCACATTCGGTAAGTGCACTCCGCTTTGGAGACGTGACGTGTTAATGACAAAAACTTTTATGTCACCCTGACAAAAGTCGCCTGTGCGCGCCAACTCCTAATGTCCAACGCTATACAACTCTTGTAATAGGCTGGACGTAACTAGCGAGTCACAGTAGATGAAATCGCTGGCGTAAGGATCCAGTATAGCAAGCTTGATGTAAACAATCTCTGATACCTGATATTCGCTTGTCTTGTGTAACCGATATTCTTCGGGTCTTTTATGATGCTCACTCCGTAGGTGCTGCAGCAGTGTACTCGTATGTTTACTTTAGGCATTAAAAAATCTTATTCCTGTTTATTAACCTCAATCAGTGCTTCGAGCTTATGAATAAGAATTTTAAAACTTAGCAATTTATTTTCATAATGATTCAGTATGATCTCATTACTTATATCGGGTACAGATTGCTTTAAAAAAATCATTTAAAAAAGTGCCGAGATGGACTAGTGGTAGAAAACGTCGATGTGACCCGATGATCACGGGGTCGAACCCCGGCTAGCACCAATGAGTTTTTAAGTGCTAAATTTGTGATTGAATTAATCTCGAGCTCTGCGGTGAAGGGAAACTTCGTGAGGAAACCTGCATGTGCCAAAAGCAAGTTCATCAAAACAAAATGTTTTTATTCAAAATAGGATTTCTTTTTGAATATCCAGAAAATGAATTTACCACGGTTTACCAAAAGTATAACCTATATAAGGTCTAAGAAGAAACCGGGAAAGAAACTCAGCGGGACTTTTTTTTTAACACCGTGAAGACTATGATCGCCATTAAAGATTGCATTTAGAGTTTATTGGTTATTTTAATTTTATCCTTTTAAATGTTAACTGTTTTTAAAGACTGCGGTAAGCTAATTTTCTATACCTAGGTATACCTAGGTATAGAAAATTAGCTTACCAGATATAGCAGCGGTCTCTGAGACCGTTCGTCACCAATTACGTTACATAAAAACCATGTCACCAGTTAAAGGTTAACCTAATGTTTAGAACATTGTAATGTGTTCAATATTTTGGATAATGCAATAATCTTACATATTTGAAAAACGTATTATTAGATAAACTATTATAAAATAATAATAAACACTTTTGTAGCCAATCTGCTTTTAATTCATTATACATTTTATCAAAATAGAAAAGAAAAGATGGACATATACTTCTTCAAACAGATTTATTAAGAACTAGCTTTTGCCTGCAACTTCGTCCGCGTTTTCGTTGTTTTTCGTAAAAAAGTAGCGTATGTCCTTCCTCAAGGTTCAGTGGTTTTGATGTGACAGACAGATCGTATTTTGGTAGGGAAATATAAAATATCAATCCACAATACTTGATTTCTATGATTTTTTTATTGAATAGGTAATAATGTTAACTTTTTTAAATTAGGGATGAGTGAGAGTCTTATAAGCGTAAGAGTAAACAAATATAATCAGAATGCTCCGAACTGCTAAGCTATCAGGAGTTACACGTGTTATTGTGAGTCAACCATAAAAGATAGACATATGCTGTTGCGGGATATTTTTTAGGAAATTTTATGTAGAATATTTCCGTCATACATGATTTCTATGTAACTTTAACCATTAAAGCTGCATACGCGATGGAAGCTTAAAAATTGGAGTAACGTCTCCCGTTTTCCCTTTATTACTCTGCTCCTATTGATTGTAACGTGATTAAAAGTATACTATAACCTGCCCAGGAGTATGAAGAATAATTATACTAAGTTTCGTTAAAATCCGTCGAGTAGTTTTTGTTTCTATAAGGAACATACATACAGACAGACAAAAATTTTACTGATTGCATTTTTGGCATCAGTATCGATCACTAATCACCCCCTGATAGTTATTTTGAAAATATATTTCATGTACAGAATTGACCTCTCCACATATTTATTATAAGTATAGATATAGATAGATAAGTTACACATCCTTAGACGCCATTTTATCTAAATGAGGTCCATGGATTGACCTAGTATTGCTTAGTAGCGTCCAATTGTAAACATATGAATAAAATCGGAGTTTTCAAACAGGTGTCAAAATGAAATGTTATTTAAATACTAATACTAAGGAGTATTAATATCAACTTCGAACCAAATTATCCCCAAAATTTTCTACCTCTTACTGTTAGTGTGAAGAATCTTCGTCTTCCATTAATTCAGTTAAAGAATTTTCATACAAAATTTGAATAAGATTGAACCAAGGAACATACAAACTTTGTCTCTCCTTTTCATCCTTTTAGAGGTAGAATTTCGGAAAAAACCTTTTTTATCGGCTGCCTACGTCATACAAAGAACACACCCTCCAAGTTTTAGGTCTCTACGATCGGCGATTTATCCTGTGCATTGATTCGTCAGTCAGTCATTCAGGACAAAAATATTATGTGTGTATGTAGATAATCATAACTCAAATTTACCACTCGCTTGGCGCTTTCTGAAGGTAAGGTAAATGTTCCTAAACATTACGACTTCAAGCTTTATTTTCAATGTTCATTATTGCGTGGGAGCAGAGTTGTGTAAATGGGTGACGACTTTTATCACTCATTTCTTGTTTTCGTTGGTACTTGGTATTTCCAGAGGGGTAAAAAAATCGTGAGGATAACCTTGTGCTGATAACACATTAGACCAATAGCTAGAGAACTATTTGCGATACGATAATTTTTACAAAAATGAATATAATTTTTGTGTTATTATTGAAACAAAAAAAAACACAGATAACAATAAATAGATAACTGTAATCCAATTTTTCTTTTATATAAATACATACTAATAGAAAAAAAAAATAAAATATTAAAAAAAACGTTAATGTTTTAGTAGTTTTTCAAAAAGTCTCAGTCTTGGTTTTAGTAGAAAATGGTCGTGCAAGAATCTCAAAATAAAGAACAACGGAATGCTTAGGATTCTGTAATTATTATTTTAACTGAATTGGTGTTTTCTAATTCCTCCGTTAACTTCACATTTTTTAAAGACTTTTTTATCACTCAAAAGAATTATTTACGTATTACCATTTTATTTCGTTATATGTTTCTTTGTTATTGTATCTCACTACGGCCATTATTTCACTATTGAACGAATAACGAATGTTATTATTTACTGTTACTGTACTAAATCATATTTAATTTATATAGTATAGTGTTATATATAGTTATTATTATATTGTTATTATATATAGTTATGTTATAAGTAAATTCACTATCCGAACATATTATTTAATAATTAACAAATAACAAGCTTTAATTATTGTTATTTTAGTAATGTCACCTCTCTGTCTATAAACAATTACGCTTTGGGAAGCTGATACTTTACCGATAGCCTTTAGTGTGCTCACAGATACAGTACAGTACTGTCGTTTATTTATATACGTATCGTTTATTAGTATATAATAGAAATGACCGTCGTATGTAAGAAAATTCTCGCCGTATTATGTTTCTTAACAGTGTTGTCAAGTGTCATTGCAGGTAAACAAATTATCTATATATAAGGAGTTCGACTCTATACTGCGGTCATTCAAATGGGAGGTTCGGTAAGTGTAACTCATCACATTCCGCATAAAAAAAAAATTCCCAAAAATAGTTTTTAAACATTTAAAATATTTAAATATTCGAGCTCCACTGTTCGTGCGCACGCATTACACTATCTAAGGGGCGTGCCGTACAACTTCGGTTTACACTTACCTCGTAATAAGTAAAAGTGGTCGAGTCCATAGCACCTACCAATACGCAATCCGTAAGTTGTATATAAGGTTTGATACTCATGTTTCGAGTCATCCTTTTGGTGTATCGTAATACTTTAATTTTCTTTTACACAACAACCGCATTTAACTCACTGTATCACTTAACAAAACCTTTAAAAACATAAACACTTTCTGGTGGACACACGAGTGTAAACGCGCGCGAAAGATAATTTAACAAAATAGCTAGGCGGGTCACTGATCTCAGTCAGCTGTGGTTAGGTCATTGACCTACGGTACCTAACTAATACGTCTAATTACCTCAGGTATGATTCGAATTTACCGTCACACTTGATCAGGCTTCCGACTGGCAAAGTAATTCTTCAACATCTCGTAAATAAACTTAATTGAATTTATTATATTACATGCGAAGGATTTCAAAAATTAATCACGTAACATTAAAATCAAAACGTGTCAAAACAATTTGGCGTGTTTAAAAATTAGAATCATCTCTGTTTACCAAAGTCATTTAATATTTCAGAAACAAACTGACGAGCGTATAAATAAGAATTATTAATAACTGTGTTGCGACATTTCGCTAACATAACATTTTTTAATACCTTAAACAAGCCTACTTAAAAACAAAAAAAGAAAATTAATCATTCTTCTAATAATTATTAAACAAGTACATAAATATCACACGCGATCACAATCACTAGACACTCAAAACTAAATAAAAACAGATCATCTGTCTATGGCATTACGAAGTATTCGAGTCTCATCGTACAATTTAAGATAGAAAACAAACACTTTCGAGTGTACACACAAACCACGAGTCAAATTGTGTGCGAAAGATAAGCGAACAAAATCACTAGGTAAGTCACTGACAAAAGTCAGCTGTATGGACCTACCAAACTACGTACAACTACGACATTACTTAACTTTACCTAAGTATGATTCGAATTTTCCGTCAAACTTCACCAGGCTTGAGATTGGCAAATTAATTGTGACATCATGTTAATTAACTTAATGAAATTCATAAAAACATATAACAAAACTGAATAACGTCAAGGCAGGTATTAGAAATTGATCATAGCATTTAAATAAATAAACAAGTAATTAGTAAGAAAATATTTCAAGTAACAACATAATCCTTTACCTAATTAAGTATTACTACTATTTTTTAATAATTATTAGATTTAAAAATGTTCTACTATTGTATTTATAGTCTATCACAACTAATTTTTCATAAGCTATCTTAAATAACAATCATAATTTTTATACCTTAAACAAGCCTATTCAAATAATAAAAAAAGTAATGAAATACTTTTCTAATAAAATTAAATGGTGTCACACGTATGTCATCACTATACATCTGAAACGTACACAAAATATTTATATTATTTAAAAAAAAAATAGCTCACCAAGTATCCTTACGTGAATAGATGTTTTTATAACACTGAACTATTCACAGTATCTATTAAACATATTTATTACGATATCTTTCACAGTAATCATTGTTTAAACATTTTTGTACTTCTAATAACACAATTATTGTCATTAATTCACTGTTTTTACACATTCGAAACTAAAAATGTAACACGCGTAATTTCTAACGTCTGGAGATACCGGAAGTTTTTTGCAACTAAAGTTAAAAAAACAAGGAGAAATGCAAGTGGGAGTGAGACGTAGATACTCAACGAAGACTCGAAGGACAAGGCCGCGCTAGCGGCGAATCTGATAACTTAAAACGAATTATCATTATTTAAAAATATTTAATACATAATTATAAAATACAGAAGTACGTATTACGTAAAAATAAATAAAATATTACTCAACAGTAGTACGGCGGAGTGTTAAACATGTAATTCGTTTTTTCAAAAGTATTATTTAAAAAGACCTTAATACATTAAGATTATTGAACTTCGCTAGTTTACACAATATTATGAAGTCTCATTTTTCGCATGACCTCTGCAACTTACGTATTATTTTAGTTATTGAATTCTAAATTGTTTGTTTTTGTTACTAAACCCTTATCATCAACCACATATTAGCTTTCTTTATAAAAAATGATGAAACCGTACTTCAGCGAAAACTGAATGAACTATGGGTTAGGTTTGTTAAAAAAAATATTACCTACTTCATTTACTAGTTACTGAACGTGGAAAGAGGTAGGTACTATAATGTCTCGAATTGAATTAATTTACAATTTCAAAATAATTCGATTTAAAGTAAGTTCAAATCTACCAAGGAGAAATTTTGTTCTTTGTATCTTACATTCTCTTATTCTCTTTAAAGGTCATGTCACGGAAAGTGTCCTTTAATGTCGCTTAATGTGAGGTCGAAGCATCAAGTTTCAAGGTCACTACTATTAGCCGTGATTTTCGCAATTAAAAAAATAAGTCGATATTTGACTTATTATTATCTACTAATAATGTAATAACATATTATTAACAATACAACTTCAAAGAAAGATAAGGATTGAATACACTTAATTTACGTAACAATTTTTTATGAACTAAAATTATTTTGTTTTTAATTATTATTATTTACAACTTTTTAATAATAACAAGAATCTATTATAAGACAAATAATTTTTCTACTTAAGCACTTACGTATTTTATCCTTTTTATAAAATTTTAAGACTTCATTCATCAGAATGTTTTATTGTGTTTTAGTAAATTAAAGTTATTCCATAAGTAAAATTGAATTTGAAATTGAATTTGATTAATACACGACAATAATAAATATTAGTGTTGATGTTGTTGTATGTACCTAATATGAGTATTATGAAAACAATGTTATAAAAGTCCGATGGCGCTATTTCACGGTTCAATAATACGGCTAAATAATAAAACGATAAAACATCGTCATTTTATTATTTATAAATAAATGTATTACTGTTGAAATATTATAAAAGTACGAAAATAAAACAGTTTAGTAAGAAAATTAATCATATTTTATACGGCAGTGTGGAATGCAGATTAAAAAAAATCTGTTTTAGGTAGCTAGTAATTTGCTAAACAAAAATAATTTTATTGTTCTGTTTTGGCACGTATAAAAAAATAACAGAGATATGGGAAGTGGGGCGCCGGGGTACGGGCGGTACGGCCATCGCCGCTGCGCAAGAGTCTTTCTCCTTCATCGTTAGGCCGGGTGCAGGGGGTGGGACAGAGAGGTCCCGGGATCGCACGTCGCGCGTCGGCGTGGTTATTAGAATTATTAGTATTTCGTTAGCCCTTAGAAATTGCGATACAATGAATTGCTCGCGCAACTACAAGTTGATATTGCTTTGTTTTTTTTTCATTTGTTAAGTGTGTAGGTTAGGTTAGAACTTAGCACTTGTTTAATATTATACGCGTTGTCATCATATAGTCTAATTTCTATTAATTCAATTTTATAAACTCAAATAATCATAATAGTTTTTTAAAAAGAGATATTACTGTAAATAGGGATTATTTAAATTTTTAAACATGCCGAATTGTTGTGACAAAGTCGTTGATTTGTAATGTTTTAATTGACTTTAAATTCGTTAAAATAGTGAAAATATGTTATTATAAATTACGATTTTTATAAACACGTATAGGCTATGACAAATATCGTGCAAAATATTAATCTAGTGGGTATAACAAATGACATCAAAATTATGCTTTGATAAAAATTGTGAATAAAATATTCAATTGGTGTTATCTATTCATATTTGATTTATTTTGTTTATTTGTTTCGGAGGATACTTCGTGATGCCATAGACAGATGATCTGTTTTTATTTAGTTTTGAGTGTCTAGTGATTGTGATCGCGTGTGATATTTATGTACTTGTTTAATAATTATTAGAAGAAGGATTAATTTTCTTTTTTTGTTTTTAAGTAGGCTTGTTTAAGGTATTAAAAAATGTTATGTTAGCGAAATGTCGCAACACAGTTATTAATAATTCTTATTTATACGCTCGTCAGTTTGTTTCTGAAATATTAAATGACTTTGGTAAACAGAGATGATTCTAATTTTTAAACACGCCAAATTGTTTTGACACATTTTGATTTTAATGTTACGTGATTAATTTTTGAAATTACGTAACTATACGTACGCTTACGTAACTATTGGGATAAATTCAATTAAATTTATTTACGAGATGTTGTTACAATTACTTTGCCAGTCCGATGCCTGATCAAGTGTGACGGTAAATTCGAATCATACCTGAGGTAATTAGACGTATTAGGTAGGTACCGTAGGTCAATGACCTAACAGCTGACTGAGATCAGTGACCCGCCTAGCTATTTTGTTAAATTATCTTTCGCGCGCGTTTACACTCGTGTGTCCACCAAAAAGTGTTTATGTTTTTAAAGGTTTTGTTAAGTGATACAGTGAGTTAAGTGCGGTTGTTGTGTAAAAGAAAATTAAAGTACGATACACTAAATGGATGACTCGAAACATGAGTATCAAACCTTATATGCAACTTACGGATTGCGTATTGGTAGGTGCTATGGACTCGACCACTTTTACTCATTACGAGGTAAGTGTAAACCGAAGTTGTGCTGCGCGCGCCTTAGATAGTGTAATGCGTGCGCACGAACAGTGGAGCTCGAATATTTAAATATTTTAAATGTTTAAAAACTATTTTTGGGAATTTTTTTTTTATGCGGAATGTGATGAGTTACACTTACCGAACCTCCCATTTGAATGACCGCAGTATAGAGTCGAACTCCTTATATAATGATTTGAATCACTGACTGACTGATATATAATTGGATGCTGAAAAGCAGTAATGTGTCAACCCACATAAAGTCATATTCTGAGATATCAATATATTCTATACGTATTTAAAATAATTAAAAAAAAATTCAAATCACCTAAACTTAATAAATACGGAAAAAAATATTTTAATTTATTGCTTTCAATATTGTGTCTTGGCACTTCAATAAGTGTGCTCAATATATTGCAATACGCAATAATATAATGTATTTCAAAACCTATTTTTAGATAAAACTTTTTATATACCAACGTGCTCTTTTAATTAGTTAGATATATACATGTTTAGACGAAATTTTCTCAAAATGAAGTCCGAGTGGCTTGACACAGTATTGCTTATCAGAGTGCAATTATACGTACATAACAAATGAATGTATTTATAAAAATA
Source organism: Hypolimnas misippus (assembly GCA_037950945.1). Classification (NCBI taxonomy): domain Eukaryota; kingdom Metazoa; phylum Arthropoda; class Insecta; order Lepidoptera; family Nymphalidae; genus Hypolimnas; species Hypolimnas misippus. Next base: position 6,075,387 of record JBBEEQ010000015.1, on the reverse strand, counting down.
TGATATGGTTTAAAGTTCTTACGTCTATTAATCAGGTGAAACTTGAAAGAGTGGGAAACGGACTGGAAGATGTAGCGAGATATCGTGTGCAGTCATGTTTTCGTTGGACGCTCAATTTCTGAGTCATTTTATCTATATTTTCAGATATATGTCTTGGCGGTTCTTACTGCGTAAGCTTGAGAGACTGCATAGGTCTATTCAATGGTATACAGGCAGGCGGGCTAGATCCCTCCGTTTTAAAAAGCTTACACTGCGGTTTTATAAATAATCAACCAATGGTAAGTGTCATTAAGTAATCTTCCGTGACATGTCCAAAATATTGAGTCTATAACGATGTTTTATATGGATATGAAGGCACGCACCTACGTTGTAACGGCAAGTTCTCTTAAAATTAATAAAATAGTATCCTTTTCCACGCAAAATTATTTTATATGTATTAGAAAATCTGTTAAAAGAAAGTTGTCTTTGCAAAAACAGTGTTCCTTATTATTAGTCGGATGCTAATAAGCAATAATGTGTCAACCCACAATAAGTCGAATTCGAATACATTGACGTATTCTGATAACGTGTCACGTATTTAACATTATCCAAAAACTTTTAAAGTCTTATAAACTAAATAAGTACGGAAAAAAATACTTAATTGAATGTTTCGAATATTGAAGTGTGCTCATTATATTGCAATATACAATAATTTCATATATTTTAAAAACTTACTATTAAATTAAATTGTTTACTAACCAATCTGGTTTTTCTAATCTGGTTTGAATTCATGATTTTTATCAAAATAGAAAAGAAAAGATGGATATAAACGTCTTCAAACAAATTAGTCGTTAAGAATAGATTCGACATCTTTAGACGCAATTACACACACTATTGCTTGTCCGTTTGGACGCTTCCAGTTATGGTATAAATAAGCCCAGAAAATTTAGAACCGTTGTTTTGGTAACTATTTGGACATATTATCAGTAAGTATACTGATTTTCAATTTTGTAGGTACATCACATTTTTAAAAATTATTCTATGTTGTATACTAAATGATTTAATTATAATTAAATAAAATTTAAAATTCGGGCACTCACTCACGCCAATATTCGCCTGAAGATTTGTTATGAGTTAATATTAAGACATTGAAATAAAAATGTACATAAATAATCAATTATTATTATTACTAAGTTATTATTATTGCACTATCCGAGATGACTTAGTGGATTTAATAAGTTAATCTCAACTGATCAAGAACTAGAATAGTAGACTACCCTTAAATAGGGTGGGGCTAGCGGGCCACAGGGCGCAAAGTCTGAAGGGGCGCAAGAATAACCAGATAAGGACTAAATTTTACATATAGCATGAAAAAATAGTAGTTTTACGATTTTAGGTTTATTTTAATAGATGTTGTCCATTTTATTGTCATTGGAGGTATAAAATAGTAGTTTTAGTACTGACTGTACTTAGAATTTGTTAAAATCTAAATAATAACATATTTATAGATTTGCTGTTCTCCTGACTTTGAAACCAGGGCAGCTACCGAAAGCACTAATACAAGATTCAACCCTGTAGACCTATTACCGGATTTAAATGTCTGTGGTATTCAAAACAACGTTTTAAGGATTCAGGGGTCATGGGTGGAACTGGACGAATATCCTTGGTTGACTTTACTTCAATATCAAAGACGTAAGTGATGACTAATAACTACGGAGATATTCAACGTAACAAATTAATTAAGGTGACTTATTATTAGTTTTGTTCGCGTTAACCTAAATTTTAATTATATCAAACGACCGAATGAATGAACAGACAAAACTTACATTCGCATTTAAGATACCAATCTCATTAACTGAAACACGAGAAACATTCAGAATTATAATCATGTCATAGATCAAAATTGTTATTTACTTGGACGTTAAAGCCAATATACCTTTAATATAACATTTACAATTCATGTGATAATGTAATAATATCTACAGCTGTTGGTAGTGATTTCTACTGCGGCGGAGTGTTAATATCTTCAAAATATGTACTGACTGCCGCTCACTGCGTCGATCCAGTGGACTTTCCGTCGAACTGGAAACTGTAAGTCATTAACAAAATAAAACAAAATTTAAATATTATAGAGATAACGAAATAAGTTCTTCCATTCTAACTGTACGTTCTTGCTCCTTCTTGCCGTGAGAAAAGCTTACAATGTCAAGATACGATTACTACTAAGATTTTACAGCAAACTATACATGACCTTCATATTACCCTTGAATTTGAAAACAAAGATTGAACGTCCTATACCGCCTCATCTGCATTTAGTTAGACTAGAGCCATAGGAAACACATCCGATATAGCAAATGATAACATCAACATATCGCACTCCCGGTGGGATATGTCGATGTCACTTATGCAAAAATGTAGTCTTTCAGTAGAATCATTTAAAACTTTCACACCTCACAAAGCAATGATGTTAGGAGATATAGGCGAGATGAGTTGCTTATACTAAAACATCAACCTTAACTTTGATTTAAGATAAATAGTTATAAATAAATATTATTAAAAATATACTATACAATTATTTAAAACTTCACCCCCTCAGAAGTGACGTTGTGCATTTAAAGAAAAATTAAAACTGTAGTTATGTCACACTGGGTTAAAAAGAAAACAAGAAAAACAGTAACGTTATCGCACCAAGTAAAAGGGTGCTCTAGGATAATTATTACATACTTAACTAATTTTTGATTTTTTTGCAAAAGTGACAGTGTCGCACCGTGGTGCGATATATTAAAAAATATTTCTCCATAAAATTATAAATAAATATTTTAGATCACACGTCCGACTTGGTGAGTGGAACCTGACAAGCGAGCCAGACTGTTACTACAACGACTGCAATCCACCAGCCCTCGATGTTCCCGTAGAAGAGGTTATTGTGCATGCAAGTTACGCCTCCTCTGATAATAGTCATCAAAACGACATCGCTTTAATCAGATTGGCTAGGGAAGTCGAGTTTACTGGTACGTAACGCTGCAAAAAATGTTATATACTTATTGTTTAGAATCAATATCACTTAAATATTTAATTAAGGTACCTTTTTATGTATAAGCATGCACTTGTCTTTCAATTTCTAAGTCTTAACTAAGTAAACTAAATTCAACTAAATTAACATAATTAAAAACAACTAAGCTTAACTTAGTTAAATTCTAACAGTGCTACTATTAAACACAAACTGAATAAAAAAGATTTTGTTATAAAAAGTATAAATTATTTTAAAGAAATAATTTATTTAATTTATTCTTGGTAAAAATAATTATTTAAATTTCAGACTATCTTAAGCCCATTTGCCTTCCCATTAACTCAGAATTACGGAAAAAATCATTTGACGACTCCATTATGGAAGTAGCGGGTTGGGGCACAATGGGTAAGTTTCCTTGTAAAAAACAACGTAATATTAATATTATACGTTTTATTGCAAATACCAACAGTATACTAACTTCTAACTAACGTACTAAAACATACTAGTCGGCCGTGGTATGGTGTATCATACTGTAGACGGCCATCCAGCACACACTAGAAATGTGTCTGCGAGATTTATATAGTCTATGCTACACTGTGCGTGGGAGGCACTAATGTCCTTCTGTGAGAGTATAATGCTCTAAAAGGAGACATTAGACTGGGTCTCCATCCAACTCGACACGGTCAACAACAAACCTTCATTTCATCTTGTCCTACTATGTAAGGTTGTCTGAAAGAGATCTCTCTTTACCGATAAGACCGTCTGTTGTATATATTTTTTTTCTCTCTGTAATTTTGAGATTGTCTTGTAATTTTTTCTTTATTTCTGTGTGCAATAAAGAAATAAACATACATATATAGTGGCTTTTACCCGACTGCGCGACATAAGGGAAAGTAATGTGTTTATCAGTCTATGTATGTATGTATTTTAATAAATAACACGTAGTTTAATTCGTCATAACGGCGCGAATGTCATAGAAAGGATAATAATTTGGAAAATTAAAATGGCCGATTTAAGACGCCATAATGTGAAAAAGAAAAAAATTAAAGTCGTTGAACTTTGTTAAATGGAGTGTTTAGGTTTCTGTTATTATTTTTCAATGAGAATTACCTTATTTTTTAATTAATTTAATTATTTAAATATGAGATGAAAAAATGTTTATAATCTAACGATTCGTTAGTACTTTTTCTATGGTCTTATTACACAGTCACGTTTTTGATTTCTTCAATTATTTGCTAAAATGCTAGTAGTACTTTTAGCGCACAAATGACTGAAAGCTAGTGTAAAATAAATGTGACGATTAAATGGCAATTAAAGAAAAATAGCCGGAACTTTGACGATTTTTCGATCTAAAGACATTTTGGAATAATTACGTACATAACATATAATTCTCAGGTTCAAATTCAAACGTAAAGCTGAAAGGTCGCGTACCAGTAATAAGTCGCAAGACGTGTCAAGAAACTTACACAAAACTCGGACGAATGATCACGGAGGAACAACTTTGCGGCGGCGGTAGCGGTCCATACGACCAAACCTTTTGTAGAGGAGATTCAGGCGGTCCATTAATGGGGTTAATGCCTACATCGGAGAATTTGATGGTAATAGGTATTGCATCTTACGGTCCTTCCCCCTGCGTTGCATCTGGTTGGCCCGGCGTATACACGCAAGTCACTGCTCACATCGACTGGATACTTTCAAAAATTCGACCTTAATCGAGTAATAAATATTTTTTTAACAACGGAACAATTATGACTAATTATCTTAAACAAAATCCTTTATTGTCTGCCGGATGAACACTGCTAAGTCTTTTATGAAAATTTTTCATTTATTTTTGATAAAATTACTTGTATGAATAAATTTATTGATAAAAAAGTGGGTTTTAATAAGAAAAATTCTTAATAAAACTTTATAACAATTTACCTAAACAAGTAAAAACTCTAAAAAAATTTACTATGTTTAAATCTCGACTTTATAACCATATTCTGTATAACGATTCTCTGTTAAAATAATTAATTGAAACTGTTATCTCATCTGTCTTTGCTGATCCGAACGAATTGTTATAAGTTAGATATAAGTTCTCATGTAAATGTCGCTGTATTAATGAGAATAAAGTTCTTTAAACTGAATATATTAAAGTTTCTTTTCATATAATTATTCAAGTAAATATTTTCATATTATATTACTATTATTGTATTTTCCATGAAACTCCACCCCTAAAAGGAAAAACAGACGTTGGAAGTTTGTATGAAAGTCCTATGTTATTGAAGTAAGAGATTTGAAATTTGAAATGTACGCATTATAGAATTTATAGATTATGTGAAGTAATTGGAGCGGATGGTTAGTAAGTATAAAATTTGTGGCACTTATTGTGCTGCATGATCATGGGCGGCGGTGATATCTTAACATCACGTGAACCTCTAGCTCGTCTCCCTGCTGTTTTCTGTTCTGGTCTGTGTTTATATACTAAGACTAAGATGAAAAAAAATACTGTCAGTGCTTTATTTTTAACATTCACAGTTTTACGACGTGTCTGCTATACCAACAGCTAGATCAGCACACTTACGAGACACGAGGTATACTATGTTTTTTTCTACCCAAGTAATACATATCAAATTCAGCATAAGCTATGAATATAGTAAATTCTATAACGTTAGTCCACTTTATTAAATAAAACTATTTTAAACGGATTTAAAACGCGTATACTAATTATTTTTATCATACCGACGTTTCGAGAACTTTGCAGCGTTCGCGGTCACGGGTAGACTAAGGTGACATTTGTCTATTTGAGGTTTTAGAAAATTATTTACAACTACCGCCAACGGTTTCTTAGTTGGTATCTTGAATAACGTTCCAGTTGCACGCAGAAAGCACTAACTTTATCTTTGGGTCTTGGGATTTAAAATTTTTAATAAATGGATATATATATGTAATGTACATACATTCCAAACCGGTATTTTAAATATTTAATGGAAACAAGCGTTACTTTGACGATCCAGTGAAAGTTGAAACTAGGTGCAGATTTATGTTGTGAAATAAAAAAAAAACGCAACGTATCCATATCTATAAAATATCATTTTAATTATGTCTTATTTTTTAAAGTTAGCAACCCTTTTAACACTGATGTTTCAGGTCATTTGCGCATATGATTCCGCATTCTTCAATGTCTAGCAGGTAATTTTTACTAAGGTAAAGCCTTGCTATAGCCCAAAAACACCAGCTCCTACTCCTATGCGGTTTGGCACGACCAGGGCAGAACTTTACTCTCGCAGAAGTAGCTAATACTATGATATAATAATAAGGGTTTAGTACAATTAATGAGAGAGACGAAAGATTTATCCTCCCCCTATTTTTTGTCTATCTTCCAATTTCCATTCATCACTTTTTCCATTTTAAGCTGGCAACGTATTGTGGTTATACTAACTCTATGATAGTACACGTCACAAAATATTGTTAACTGTATGGTTATTTGTATTTATTATGAATACACATAACTTCGTGTAAATGGTGGATGACGATTTTTAACACTAATTTAATGTTTTCATTGATACTTGCATTGGATTCATTATTCCAGATAATTTAACATTATCGCGTGAATAAATTCGTGTTTAAAACACAATAAACTAAAAGCCAGAGAACTATTTGCGATACTTCCGACATCATTTTTAAAGAAATTAATTTCAATGTAATTAATAAAAAAAAACTCAAAAACTTAACACAAAAATTAATAGTAAAGTTGTAATCCAATCTCTCACTTACTTAATAATTTATCTTATTATTAGAAAAAAAATTAAAGAATTACAAAAAAAAATCATAATATTTTCGTAATTTTCAATATTCGTACGGAAATATCAAAATAAAGGTGTTTAAATAGGTGTTTTTCGACTCTTCCTGCAACTTAATATTTTTCGCCTGGGACTTTTTATCACATAAAGAAATTTTGATTTTTTTTCTCTTGCTCGATTTCTTGTGATTAGACATTTTATGAAAAACTTTAAAATTTCTTTTTTGGCATCTACGTACATCTTCGAGATAAACCCATTAAATTATTCTACAAAATGTATTACTACTTATACTACGGTCATTTTTACTATTTTTTATACTGTTACATATTAATAATGAACAAATAACAAACCTCTTTTTAAATCGAATTGAGATACTACAGAAGTAAAATTTCCTTTATATACATGATTGTAATATACATACGCAAGGTTGCCGGAGCGGGCTGGATGAGGGTTGCGGAGGATCGGGATGTTTGGCGCAAACTTGGGGAGGCCTAAGTCCAGCAGTGGACTGCGATTGGCTGACGACGACGACGACATGATTATAATTCTAGAATTGTCACATCTCTGGCTATAAACTATTACGTTTTAGGGTCAAACATAAAATCGGTCATTCATAATTTTCAAACAATAAAACGTCACGTATTGTTTTGAAAATCAGTTTTTATGTAAGTAATAGTTTTTTATTATCCTTAATAAGATCGACATAGATATTAGTCTTACATATTTTTACGAAAAATTGCAATGTTTAATTTTTTATGATTACATAAAAGACCTTAATGTTTACAGATAACAACAAACGTCTTATTTACGTAATCGAAATATAAGGATTTGTTTAGGGAAATTAACTGATAGGGATAAAAAGATTGAAAAGATGCAGTTGAAATATTGAAAAAGTGAAGGTCAGGTGATATGGAAGCAATCCTTGAAGTCTACTTGGTTTTGTCCAATTTCGTATTTCTAACGAACCTTTGAAAGGGCGTGTGACAATCTGTTTCAAAAGTTGATCGATTTCAGCAAATCTAGAGTCGTCGATCTTAAAAACATACAAACAAACAAACAATCCATTTCCATTTGCAACGTGATTAATGTGATGTAGTGATGCCTCCAAAACCATCGGTTCCACCTTTTCCATGACTTCATTCAATATAATGCCAAATAATAGTTGCAATACAACACTCTTTCCTTAATAATATTGCGAGTGAAAAAACATGTTCTGGCATTGTGTTAGGAAACCATAAATAAATATATGAAATTAGTCTTTAATTCCTTTTAGTAGTCCAATTATGAGGACGTACATAGCAGTTGGATCGTGTAAGTTCTCAGATACGCTACAGAAAGATAATCTATTTATATTATTTTTATAAAGCTCTAAATTGGTTTTGTAACATGCAGGTATGTAAGAAATTTGAGATTTCGATCCACCAAATTCGCAGATGTTACCTAGTGCCCATATTTATAATTATTATGCTCTTAAATCATTCAACGGGTGACAAATTTTGTTTAACACGTTGCATCGGTTTAATTTGATGAATCATGTTCGCTAAGTGCTTTATTAAAATAGATAAATTTAAATTTAATTTTTCATAGAAATCTCTTTTTGTTGTCTGCAACTTTTCTTTAACTGCTTTACGACACTGCTTTGCAGTATTTCTAAAAGCCTCAGATGTACTTTTTATGAACCACATTTTGAATTATGTATTAGATATCATTAGCATCAAATTATTACACTAAACATTCTTGTCTTTATAATCAGAACAGTTTTTTTTTTAATAAAATCACTGTCATATTAAAATAATGAACAACTATAATTTATGTAACACGAACACTTTTTCTCACGTTTGTGTTTGACCCATTATTGAAGTTGATACGATTAAATTGATAGCCTTTAGTGTGCACTCAGATATCGTACAATATCTATCAGTTATTAGTATGTAATAGAAATGGCCGTCGCGTGTAAGAAGATTCTCGCCGTGTTATTTTTCTTCGGGGTGTCGTCAAGTTCCGTCGCTGCAGGTAAAGAAACTATAGTATTTAAATATTTAGAGATATTTATTAAAAAAAAAGGTAAGGAGTCTTCGCTTGCGTTATTAGTTAAGAGTTTGTTATGCCGGACGACTATCTAAGTCCTATGTTGTTGTCTAACCGATACAACACATACCACATTCTGAAGTTATATATAATCTTCTCGCAAGTGCTAACAAAAAGTTGTCAATGTTTTATCGTAATCGGACTTTTGGAGTCGAATTCCCTTTTTTTAGTTATTGTTTTATTTGTTGTAGTGAGTTCTCGAGTTTTATTAAAAAAATTACATGTAAATATTTGTCACTTAATACTAAATCAAAATTAGTGAAAAACTTGAAATTTATGTTAATTAAAGCTACTGCGTAACTAATACGAAATACTCAAGCAGGGCACCTGGTCGTAGTCTAAATATAATATCTCCTATTTTCAGTTACATGTTCGGGTGATGCTAGCTGTATAGATTTGAGAACCTGCACAGGTTTATACAAAAACATAGAGGCACGTGTTTCAAAGCCGTACATAAATTTGTATAGAGAACTACATTGCGGTTTTGAAAATGGCCATCCATTGGTATGTGTGATTAAGTAACTATATTTCCCAATTTTAATTCTGTTTATATTTTGTAACGCATACCCCACACAGTCTATAACGATCTTTTGTATTATATTTCAAAAAGTGTTCCATATTATAAGGAGAAAGCCGACTCGAAAATTAAAAATTTGAAACTGTACATCACAATTTTTCTTTTCAATTATTTGTTAACATAAATAAAAGAAATGAAACGATTCAGTTGAGCTGACTAAATAAACACGTGTTCACTGTCAGTTAACCGCATTACCATTTAGGTTGAAAAAAATGTATAATTCGACATTCACATAAAGAAATGGATTAGAAAAATCGGCTTAACGTATTAATCTCAGCCGATTGAGGACAAATATGTATTCGAATGCATATGCTCGCGCGTAGATTAGCATCTCTGAATTTTCTGAAAGGAGGATTAAGCTACAATCCTTTTACTAAATAGGGGAGCAGTGCCGTAAACGAAGCGATGCTAACGATCCCCAGACAGAGAGTAGTAACACATTCAAGTAACCTAAGGCAATATATACTGTATATATATTATACGGCTCCTATGACCGACAGAGGACTATTCTGTTAAAATAGGTATAACAAAATGAATAACCGAAACTCTAGATTAATTCAACTGTAAGTTTTATTTCTTAACTGTCACATTACATGATTAGATAATTGTATGTAATATATAATATGCACAGAAAATCTTCGTTAATTGTGTTCTATAATCGTTGATTAGATAGTTTCGTTCTATCGGCGTAAGGTTTCTGGGCAAGTGACTCTGTGACATTAGAATTAAGATCCAATTTCTAGCTCACTCTCTGCTATATGCATCTGATGCGTGAACACATTAAATTTTAGTTCCGGCTAATCATCATATCTTTACCAACATCGAAACAGATGAAAGAGGTAGCCTTCTTATTTTAAGAGAGGCAAAATCATCAATCACATATTCAATTCAATTAAATTTTTTGAAAACTGTAATATCAACATATTTACAGGTTTGCTGTCCTCCTATGCTTAAAGATCCGATAACTACAGAGAGTAATACAGAATTTAACCCCGTGGACCTATTACCGAATTTAAACGTCTGTGGTATTCAAAACAACGTTTTAAGGGTTCAAGGGTCATGGGTGGAACTGGACGAACATCCCTGGCTGGCTTTGCTTCAATTTAAAAATCGTAAGTGCGTTCAAATAATGTTTTAGTTACAGATTATGATTAGGATTTTATAGAATAATTTACAAATTAGGAATATATAGAACTTAGCTAATGAATTAATGTAATATATTTCTTAGCTTTATTTTGTGTTAAAGATTTTTTTTATACCAGGCGAATGAACAAACAAACTCACATTCACATTTTGGTTACTCTGTACCACGCTCATTAACTGAATAAAGAAACAGTCAGAATTATGTTACGTCATAGATTAATATTATTTTTTTATCTGGGCGATGTTTAAGACATATATACAAATATAAATAAAATTAATAATTCACACTAATATTATAAAAAGGAAACGTTTGGTTTTGTTTGTTCGTTTGCATTAAATAGGCTTCAAAACTACTAGAGATATTTGAATTATTTTTGCGTTAATTAGTCCATTTATTGCGGAAAGTTATAGGCTATACATCACGCTACGACTCATAGGAGCGAAGCACTACCCATAAATGCGAGTGAAACTGCGATGTCCAGCTATTCATAATATACTTTATATAAAATATACAAAATTTAGAATACTTGTGATAATGTAAAAATATGTGCAGCCATAGATAACGGTTTCGCCTGCGGCGGAGCATTGATATCTTCGAAATATGTATTGACTGCTGCTCACTGCGTCAGTCGAGACTTTTTGAAGTCCTGGAGAATGTAAGTTTATCATAACCTAAATTTCGTCTTTTGTCTGTAAGTGCGATCAGTGTTAGGTGAACTATGAAATAAAAGTATTTTTAATTATTATTACAGACGAAACAATTTCTTCCATACCAAACATACCACCACCCTTTTAGCAGTGGCTGTGCACCTAAAGCTTTAAATGTCAAGATGTCGTATCTTTATTACTAAGATTTTTCGAATTGCTATGCATGGCCACCATATTTCTATTCAATTTTAGGAAAAAACACTTCACTTCCTATTTGCATTAATTAAAAGAATCTAGATGAAATCAGGTATTTTAGATACCACCTCGCCTAAACTAAGGCAGATCACAACCGCGGGAATCGATATCGATGGGATAGCTCCTAGTTCTTAGGGATATTTCAAAATACATATTATAAAATACATTGATAAAAAATGTCATTTAATGAGTCGTCAGATATAATAGATGATGACAGCACACGCCATTTTTGTTATGTGACGGCAAAACACTATTTTAAGAAGAAAAATATTAAAAAATAACTCTAGAAAATCGGAAATAAATATTCTAGATCCCACGTACGACTCGGAGAATGGAACCTGACAAGCGAATCAGACTGCTACTGCAAAGACTGCAGTCCACCAGTCCTCGATGTTCCCATAGAAGAGACTATTGTGCACGCAAACTACACTTTCTCTGATGACGTGCACCAAAACGACATCGCTCTGCTAAGATTGGCTAGGGAAGTAAAGTTTACTGGTACGTAACGTTGCAAAAAAGGCTGAAATATTTACTATGTAAATGTATATTTATAATATCTGATTATACTTTACTTTTTACTCATTCTTCATTTTCAAGTCTTAAGTAACTTACTTAAGCTCAACTTAGTTAAATTATAACAATGCAATCAATCACAACGTTAGTAATAAGATAGGCGATGTTTATCGAAATTATAAATTATTCCATCGTCATTATTTACTAACATTTTCTCGGTTATATAAGAGTCTAGCCACTAATGCTTTTTATTTTAGTCCAGATATTGACAAGTTAGTCTCACAAGGATAAACACCCAGACCTAAAACAAATATATACACAAATACAACTATCTAAAAAAATAATTATAAGTAAAGATAATTTAAATTTCAGACTATGTTAAGCCAATATGCCTTCCCATTAGCTCAGAATTACGGAATCATTCCTACGACGACTCCAATATGGAGGTCGCGGGTTGGGGTATAATGGGTAAGTACATTGTAAAAATGCGATGAATGAAATGCGATTAATACTAAAAGTATACAAATCTGAGTGCTACAATTAGAGATTATTATTATATTATGGATTTTGGTAATAGGTTATGCTAAGGACAAAGTCAATTGACATAATGCCCAGCACACGCTGGAAATTTATCCTACCTGCGATGTAGATAAACGGATTCTGGTCCTTGATAGTGGGCACGATCTCTCACTGCGAGAAATTCTCTCCACAATGCTACACAGGACGTAGGAGACCATATTCTTCTTCTGTGAAACCGTGATGCTCCAAAAGTAGACAGTACAGTTGTACAATACCGATTCAGTACTTTTTAAGTAGCTTTAACGTATAATTGGGTTACTCTTACGTCAAATCAAAATGACCTTATTGTTCTTTACCTCTTTAATGTCCTTAATTTCCTGGAATAAAAGTTAAATGTATAGAAAATCTTAAATGTTAAAAAAAAATGAAAATCTTAAATAGTGCGTTCCAAAACTTGTAGAGTAAATAATTAAAATCGCAAAAATGTACATGTAAATAATTGAAAATCAATATAAAGTACAAGTTTTTTGAGTAATTATATTGATTCAGTACTTTTAGAGAGCTCCCCAAAATTTTTTTGATATATGAAAAAAAAAAATCCAATTTTGTACATGTCGATATTTTGATAAAAAAAAACACCATATGCTTTTATTACTCCTAGCGCCATTCCCGTTCTTCATATTCGTATCCAAAAATTATTTTTGTGGGCTGTGTGCCAAATTCAGGGTCACAAATCAAAAGCTACGCAAACGAAGCTACGAATAAAAGCTAGTATAAACAAATGTTGCATGTATATATATATATATATATATATATATATATATATATATATATATATATATATATATAATAGTGTAAATGATTACTTTGCTTTTAAAATGACAACAATAAGTCAAGAATTTTACATATTTTTCAGGCTCAACATCTAATGTTAAGTTGAAAGGTCGCGTACCAGTAATTAACTACAAAAAGTGCAAAGATATTTACAATAGAATGACCAAATCAACGATCACGGAAAAACAATTTTGCGGCGGCGGTAGCGGTATAGACGGCCTAAACTTTTGTATAGGAGATTCAGGCGGTCCACTAATTGGACTAATGCCTTCATCGGAGAACTTGATGGTGACAGGTGTAGCATCTTACGGTCCATCACTCTGCAGTAGACCTGACCGGCCCCGCGTGTACACACGAGTCACTGCGTATATAGACTGGATACTTTCCAAAATTCGACCTTAATCGAGTAATAAATATTTGAAAGATGCATCTAACTGATTGAAGAAAAAAAAATACAATTAATTAAGTAAGGTAAAAATCCTTTATTGTCAAGTTAAACATACATACTATTTTATATAAACTAGATTTATTTGTAATTAGTATAACAATTGGATGCTGATAAGCAATAATGTGTCAACCCACAAAAAGTCAAATTTTGGGATATTGATGTATTTTGATACTGCATTTTGCCTTTTTAACATTATTCAAAAAAATTAAGGTCATATAAAGTAAAAAAGTACGGAAGAAAGTTTCCTAATTAATTGATTCGAATTTCAAGTGCGTTCCATATTTTGAAATTTATACAATAATCTCAAATATTTGAAAAACTTCTTATTAGATATTAAGTGAAATATATCAATCTGCTATTAATTAATTACACCTTTTATCAAAAAATAAAAGAAAAGATGGATACTTCTTCAAACATATTTGTTAAGAATACGAGTAGGTTTGACACCTTTAGACGCCATTTTCTCAAAATGAAGTCTGTGTGGCTTGACACGTATTGCATATCAGCGTCCAATTCATACCCATGATCCTTATTTTTTTTATTTTAGGTGTGGTGTTGTAATGTAATTAGAACTGTTGGAAGAATTTTAAAAGTCTTTTTTTAAAGATTCATACACTATTGATTGAACGTCTTTAAATGTGAATGGAGATGTATGAATAAATTTATTTACGAAAATATGAATTGTAATAAGCAAATTATTGAAGTTTTATTCATATAATATTATTAAAATAAATATGAGCATATTATATTATATGTTTTTACATTACTGTGGTACAGCCTAAGTGTAGCTCACTGACTATCATATATGGGGTGGCTTGACCTAAGCAGTACCACATCCCCCCAAAAAATTGGTGTAAAGAGAGAAAGCCGGAAGCCCAACCAATTCCCCATATTTTTCTTGCTTCCACTCTCATTCCTATTTAAGCTGACAACGTAATTAGGTTAGTAATTAGGGTAAACTTTATTGTCATGTATAAATGAAAATATTTTTTTTTCTGTTTATTTCACTTACTTATAAACACAAGAAGTAATTTCTAACACTACAAAAAATCATGGGCGGTAGTGATCTCTTAACATTAAGTGACCCACCTGCTTTCTTCTTCTTCTTCATCTTTCTACCCTGTTCCCACTCTTATGTGGGGTCGGCACAATATGTCCTTCTCTTCCACTCTCGTCTATCAGCCGTCATCTCAGTAGTTACTCCTTTCTTACTGATGACTTCTCAAGGTGAATGATTTTTAAATACCTACTCAACGGTATCTCACATGACATGGTTCATCGATTTTCATACATGGGCTGATAAACACATTACCCTCTTTTGTGTCTCTCAGTCGGGTAAATATGTAGGTAGCTAAAAACTTATTTTAGATAATATTAGGAATATAATAGATAAATAAATAAATAAATAAACACATCAAACTCAACGGCTCTCATTAAGATCTCATGGTGTCGGGAGTCCGGAAACACACACAACACTAACACAGACACCCAGACCACGACAAACATCCATATGGCCAATACAGATATTTGCCGTGAGTGGGGATCGAACCCGCGACCGTTAGCGCTTCAGTCAGTTGCAGTGACCACTGCGCCAACGTGTCTGTCAATATATAGATTATGTACTGTAAGACATTTTTTTGAAAACTGTTTATGAGTTTATGAGTTTTTCTATCATTGAAAATATTAGACGAATTATCATGGGTTATTATTTGAATCTTGTGCGTTGCTCGGTGTGACATATGTACATACATATTCTTTCTTCTTTTTAATATATCTACGAGTATAAATAACTGACAACGAGTATCCTAGACAGATGAAGTTAAGTGATGACCGCTGCTCGTGACATTTGCAGCACCAAAGGAACTAAAGTATGTCACTCTCACTAGAGATCAGTGTAAAGTACCTAACATCGCTACATTTCATACAGTGAGTGAGAGAGCCGAAAGCCTAAGCCCCTTTCCGATTCCTTTACTTACGCCCTATTCCCTTTTTGCCCCCATTCCTTTAAAGCTGACAATGCATTTGTGGGCTCTGGTGCAAACATCATGGATATCGATGACCATTTACAACGTTCACGTGTGGATTTAACACGAAATAATAAATAAATAAGATTATACATGTTTCAAACACGTGATCATCTTAACAAAAATATTATAATAATATCGACTTCAGAGGTAGGTATGTATTTAAAAACAAGTTTTATTTGGCACGTTCTTCATGGACGATGAGGATAAATAATTTTATATATATTATCGATTTTTGCCAAATAAAACGAAAAGTAACTTATGTATTTATTCTTGTTTAAAAAATATAGTAATCTCGTTCTTTATTAGAAAATCCCAAAGTATTTTCCTTAAATATTAATTATAATCTTTCGTAATAATGTTTTTCCGATACTTTTATTTATAATAATTGTGACGAAATAAGTACAATTAGTATACCTATTTCTCGTTTGTATGGCTACTTGGTATTTCCAGACAATAATAAACCTTGTGTTGATAACACATAACACCAAGAGCTAGTGACTACTTGCGAGTAAGTTAGATATAATTTTTTACAAACGCATTTGTGACTCCGCTGGTGCTGCACAGGTTCCTGAGTGGCGATGATCCCTTAACATCAGATGACACACCTGCTCGTTAGATTAGTATTGTAATAAAAACATTTTCTCGTTTGTTTCTCTTTGTTAAGATGGTTGGTAATTGTTTTTTTGGTATCAAATGTTTGCATTGATATTCTTTAATATTTCATACCATCTGATATATTACGAGTGCATGGATCAGAAGATCTTGCAAATAGTCGTAGTCTGGCTACCGGCTAAGGTGTGGTCGTGTATCATCATAAAAAATATGTTTCAGCAATTAAATAATTCTACATATTAAAGTTAAATTAGCTTTATTTTGATGGTTGAAATTTTTGTATTTTCGTTCTCTTCGACTATAACAATTAGGTATTAAGTTAAGCCAGACAAATCCGGTTGATAACCTTAAGCTTAAGTAATAACCAATCAATAGCTTCAGCAGCCTCTAGGCTGACAGTTCTGTTTAAGTATATGTATATGCGACATCATATACAATACAAATGGCCGTCGTGTTTGAGGAAATTCTCGCGGTATTGTGCTTCTTCACAGTGTTGTCAAATGCCATCACTACAGGTAAACAAATTGTATTCATTAAATAATTAAATATTTTTTCTTAAGTATAAATGTCTATAATAATGCTTATGAATTCAATTTTAAATCAAGATATACTTTATTCAAGTAGGCTGAAATGAGCACTGTTTCACCATCAATACAAAAGCTTAAATAAAAAGAAAATAAGTATTTACATTAATGGAAAGCTACTACCTGTTCGGAATATAGATTTTACTGAGAAGAAAGTCGATAGTTACTCTTTTAATTGTCAGTCCCGAAAGACAACCAACGTATACTAAATTCACACAACTTTATCGTCAACAGCTAAAGCATATTATTCTATACAAGAATTGTATGAATAATATGCTTTAGCTATTAGAGACTTTTTAACATATGATTTAAATCTATTCATCGATAACTGAAAAAATTTCTGCAGGATTTTATTATAGAAACGGATACCTTTCCCCAGAATTGTTATAATTTTATCTTTACTTCTCATGTTTACATTATGTATGTCACTGTTTCTCTCAATGAAGGCAATATTTTTGTAAATATAAACAAAATTGTTACACTTATTTGACGCAATAGTCATAAAGCCTACTTTTTTGAAAATATCCCGAAGGAAATCCCGAGCTCCTCTATAGATTATAAATATCATGAACTATCTCTTTTTTGCAAATAAATACAGTATCTGTGCCGTCACCCCATAGCATCCATCCGCATTACATGAAACTGTGAAAATAACCAAAATATACCAAACGAGCTGTATCAACGTCGCGTCGGTTAGTTGACGAGCTTTCCTAACCAAGCCGTGACTGACAGTTTTACTCGCGTATTTATGTACTTGTTCATCTGGTATTAATTAGCCTATACGACCTTGTTTTGTTGATGATGATATTAGGCTACAAAACCGCGATACGGATTAGGAGAAGAGAAGTAAGTAAATATAAAATATTAACCAATCCGGAAAACCGTTTAACGCAGGTAAAATTACAAAGAACATTTATATTTTAATAATATACTTTTCACCGCTAACTAGCTGAATTCGCCGTTAAATTAACAGCACCTCTTTACTATACGGTGCCCGTCAAGCAACGGCCTGCATAATATTCATCGACTTAATCACTTAGCTAGGCAAATAACTAGGATAAATAGCGTTTAACTTATTCGTCGCTTAACTACTTGCCTATTGTGCATCCCGACGTACATCTATCATTATGTAAATATATGTACGATATCTACTATTTTCAGGGGTGTGTAAAAACGATGCTAGCTGCATAGTCCTAGAGGACTGTTACGGTTTATACACCAGGATACTGGATTTCGACGATTATATGATAAAACTTTTAAAAATACTACATTGCGGCTACGATAGTAGCCGCAAGCCAATGGTAAGTGTGATTAAGTATTAATAGTTCAGAGTTTTACCTTTACTTATGTCTTTTAATATATACCCAAGTTAATATATGCCCAGTGTTAGGAGTATGTCATAAAAGTTAATAATACTGTATTTTGTCTATGGGTGCTCGTTGATCAGTTATTATTTTATATCGGCAGTACGCACCCAACCTCTCTTTAGGATAGATCGCTCGTCTTTACTCTCACAATTATATTTATAATTACAAGTAAACTAGAACCCCAGAGATAACATAACACCAAGATGCTGGTCTCTAGCGATCTTATATTTTATGACACCTCACGTTCCTTCAATTTTTAGATCAAAATGAATTCACATATTTTTTTTATTAGCATTCTAACTACGATAAAAAATTGAATAAAAACATTTTGATTGTATGCTCAATTTTAATCAAGTAAAAAACATTTTTTATATACTGTACATTCATAGGTTTGCTGTCCTCCTGAGTTTAAACAGACCACAACTGCCGACCACACTGTCACACAGTTCTACCCCATGGACTTATTACCCGATTCGAAAGTCTGTGGTATTCAAGACATCGTATTGATGCATGGAGGGTCTATAACGGAACTTGACGAACATCCTTGGTTGGCTTTGCTTCAATATGATAAAAGTAAGTGTTTTTTTTTAAAGATGGAGATTCTCAATTTGTCAAGGACTTTTTTGTGTATCTTTGACGATTACTTGAAAAAGGACCGATTTAGTTAATTCTTTAATAGATTGAAAGGGCTTTAACATTAGTCCTAGAAATTTCATCAAAATTAGTTAAGTAGTTTTTAAATCAAAATAACTGGAATAAGTATGTCGTTCAAATAAACGAAATTACATAGTTTGTTCTTGAAGTCGGTTTCCCCTTTTAATGCCTACGAACATAGAAAATAAAATATAAATTAATTATTATACCTACTTACTCTCTACTAATTGCAATAGCTGTAAAAATCTAACAATGTGCCTATGTAACTTAAATATTATGTGATTATTGATATTTATTTATAATCTTTACATATTATACAAAGCTCAGAATGACTTACATAATTTATTTTAGTACCTAATTGGGTACCTACTGAGTTGGCGTTACTCACGTTAGTGTAGAATTGTGGCAAGAATGCCATCAGCATTTCAGTTTTAATAATTATTATGTTTCTTTTATTTTGATGCTAGGTTTTGTACTTATATACTTAAACAATACATGTGTATAAAACGTGGGAATACATGCACAGGAGTAGGAAGCGGTTTCTACTGCGGCGGAGTATTGATATCTTCAAAATATGTGCTGACTGCCGCTCACTGCGTCAAAGGAGAGGACATTCCGAAGAGTTGGAATGTGTAAGTTAATTATTAACCGCGATCAAACACGTATCAGTTTTTTTTATTAAGTAACTTTATCCTCAACAGACATTTGCGTCCGTGCCTGTATTAAAGTTTGTTTCATATAGAAAATTTGATTCTCTGACCATGCCGATAGATGATATGACGAAACAGTGGACACACTTAACTCGTCTTTTCACATCACGTGTTACATCAGTAGACAACCTTTATAGGAATACCTACCTACCTACAGGTATTTTATTTTTTGGTAAACGAAGTTTTCTAAAAGAGAAAGCTAGATCGACTTATCGTCCCCGAAATACTAGATTTTATTAAAATCGTTGGAGAAATTACAGACATTCAGATTATAATTATGTGGATGATGATATGCAAAAGCATATTAAGAATAGGTTTGACATCTTTAGACGCCATTTTGTCAAAGTGACTTCTGTGTCGCTTCACATATTATTGCTTATTATATACAGCGTTCAAACATATATACGAATATGTATAGTTCGTTTAAAGGGATTAGATGCGGCTATCTCAAGACAACATTATATTCAGTTTTAAAAAATAGACAGTCAAAATATTACTGTCTCAAATCAAAAATAAATATTCTAGATCTCATGTCCGACTCGGCGAATGGAACCGGACGAGCGAAATGGACTGCTTCTATTACGACAAAAGCGACTGCAGTCCAGCAGCGGTCGACGTGCCCATAGAAGAGATTATTGTGCACGAAAACTACAACTTCCCTAATGCTCAACAGCAAAACGACATCGCTCTGATAAGATTGGCTAGAGATGTCGAGTTTAACTGTATGTATAAAAAAGGCAAAGTAATAATAATTAAAAATACATTTTTTACGTTTTTTTGCAATGCTTATAATTTTAATTACTTTTTATCATTCAATATGAGTTACTAAATACAATTTGGATTAAAATCAAAATCAAAAAATACTTTATTCAAGTAGGCTTTTAAAAGCACTTTTGAATCGTCAAATCAAATAAAAGTTGCTTAAATGAAACAAAAGCTACCTCCGGTTCGGAATGTAAATTCTACCGAGAAAAACCGGCAAGAAACTCGATAGGTAGGTACTCTTTTAAAATTATGGTATAAAGTATATACATTTAAAAATTACAAATGTGTATATTAAACATCCTGTATGAAATCCAGCTATACTAAATCCATGCATTATTATCATCTATATAATCTTGTACAGAATAATATGCTTTAGCTATTAAAGAATTTTTAATATACAATTTAAACTTATTGATTGACAACTGCAAAAATGTCTTTGGTATTTTGTTATAAAAACGGACACCTTGCCCCAGAAAGGAAACATTTACTTTTATATTAGAACATATTCTATACAAATACTATTTAATTATTAAATTTAAGTAATCAAAAGACTAGATACGTTAAATCCTAATAATGCTTTTTAATTTCTTTCACTTTTTTGACTTACAGATTTTGTTAAACCCATATGTCTTCCAATTCACCCAGAAATACGGAATAATACGCTTGACGACCTCATTATGGAGATAGCGGGTTGGGGTACATCAGAATCAAGTAAATGAACATTTTAAACATTGTAGACAGCCGTCCTTTGTTGTGCTGAATATGAAATCGACCAGGATACAGTGTGCTGGATGTATCCCGCGTGCAACACGGAGACGAATCCTTAATACTAATTGTTGAAAACTATCACTATTAAATTATGCAGTAGAGCCTAGCTGTAGCTCACTGACTGCGACCGGGACTGTACCTCACTCTCACAGAAGACTCGACGTAAAGTAGCCAATATAGCTGCATTTCGTACGATGAGTGAGAGAGCCGGAGGCTTATATCCCTCACCCCATTATTTTTCTTCCTTTTTCCGTGCATTCCTTATTCCTTTTTAAGATAGCAACGCATTTGTGGCCCCTCTGGTGCTGCAAATATCCACAGGCGGCGGTGAACACTTAACAGTATTTGTCCCTGCTAGGCGGCATTATTATATTTAAAAAATGCTACATTTTAACAGTCAAAGGAGGCATTGTACTAAAAAATATGATTGATATTGTCAGAATGTTGCATAAAAATTAAAGGTATATTATGGTTTTATGGCAAAGACTGCTAGAAATAGACTTGGTCGCCTAACATTCGAAATTCGAACGTAGCTTATGAAATTTTTAAGATTAGCAACAGATAATCTATTTTCAATTTAATGTGGTCAAATTGAAGATAGATTATATGAGGTTGACTTTTAATAAAGAAAAGAGTAGGTTATTTGCATCTGTGTGTGTCAAGATATAGGTGTGCAAAATTTCTTATTTCTCTGTTCGCATAATTATTAATTATTGTAAAAAGCGTTTCAAAAGTTCAGAATTTATTAAGTAACTAAATTTTACAATAGTATATATACGGTTTAAGGATCTAAAATCAATTATTTAACATACATATCAATTCATTTTCAGGAACAAGATCGGACATAAAATTGAAATTTCGCGTACCAGTAGTAAATCATAGTACGTGCCACAATACCTACACTAGAGCAGGGCGAGCGATCACGGAGAAACTACTTTGCGCAGGCGGCGGTCAACTACAGCAAAATTTATGTAGAGGAGACTCGGGTGGTCCACTCATGACACAAATGCCTTCATGGGGAAATTGGATGGTGTTAGGTGTTGAATCGTACGGTCCATCCCCCTGCGGAACTCCTGGCTGGCCCGGCGTGTACACGCGAGTCACCGCGTACGTCGATTGGATACTCTCCAACATTCGACCTTAATTGAATACTAAATATTTTGAACATCTCCGATTTTATATCTGATAGACTGAACAAATTATTAGAGAATTAATAAATATATGTTTTTAATAAAACTTCAACAACGTGCCATAACATATAATAATAAATTTGGAATAAAAATACGAATTTTGAAGAAAAAAAAATTCTATTTCTCCTCACGTAATTCTACAACGAAGTTACTATTACAATTATCACGTTAGAGAATATAATCCATGCTATACAAATTTAATAATTACAAATAGCAACACAAAATGCGATAAAAAATAAAGTCTTTGATGATCATAGACAATATATAATTAAAGAGTAAAGTAACACTAGAAAATGTATTGTACCTATTCATCAATATTTTAAACATTCGCTAAATGCATTTAATACAACTTCCGTATTAATGCTAAATCTGCGGCTCCATACAAAAATTAATTGCATCCCACGCAGTCAGTTTTCGCAACACAACTATTATTTACGGTTGAGGCATATCGCATATTACTTAGTCGACCAGAGTGGCGCATCTAGGCTTTAACCAATCATCATTCATCAAGTCAAAGCTTGATTAATGATGATTGGTTAAAGATTTATCAAGGTAGACACTAAAACCTTTGACAATTGGCCATTAGTTTTGTAACAGACTATATCTTCCCATAGAAATTCGGGAAACATTATTACGAAGATTGTACCGTATGTCGACGCTGAATAACAATACTGTGTCAAGCCACACTGGCTTCATTTTGAGAAAAAGGCGTCGAAAGATGTCAAACCTATTTTTAATAAATTTGTTTAAAGAAGTATAGTATATCCATCATATAACATATTTTCTATTTTGATAAAATGTAGAGTGAACTAAAACAGTACAATAAAAACTTTTATCTAATAATAAGTTTTTTTTTTTAATATATGAGATTATTATATAAATTGCAAAATATGGAATGCACTTCAAAATCGAAACATTAAATGAAGAAACTTTTTTCCATACTTATTTAGTTTATGTTAGTTAAAATTTGAATAATATCTAATAGGTAACGCAGTATCAAGATACATCAAAATCTTCGAAGTTGACTTTTTGTGGGTTGTCACATTGCTCATCAGAATCCATGTATAGAACTTGTTAGTCGGTCGTATTATTGGTCGGTCAGCAAAATTTTTGTAGAGGAGACTCGGATGGTCCACTTATAAAACCAATGCCTTCAGAAGTGATTTGAATGGTGATGGGTTAAGATTAGGGGAGGAAAAGAGGCAGGATACCCTTGACCTTACTGGTCGGTCAGGAAGACACATCAGGCTGAGACTTTCCTTAATTTGATCCAGAGATTTGTGTATTAGATATCTATACAAGTCTTAGCTATGATTGCAATATTAGACCTAGTGGGTAGAGCTTTGTTTTTGGTAAACATTCGATGATTTTCAGGAATTGTATAGTTTGCAGGTATCACAGTCACGTAGCAGAGAGGGCTGAGAAATAGATCCCAATAGTAATGCCACAGAGTCACAATAGCACGAATGTCACAGACTATACAGTCCATAAACCTTACACCGATTCGCAAATATCTAATCAACGATTATAGAACAGCGCAGTTGTTGATTCCACATTTTTATTATTTTCTTATATAGAATGTCCTATGTCCCAAGGCATCATAATTCTGCTAATAGTTTATAGGATATCTGAACAAGGTAAGTCTGTCAAGAGAAATACTTTTATGGCGGATTAAACTAATAATGGGCTGGACAACAAACCTTTTGGTAAAACGTTCTTACAGTCAAAAAATATAACATAAGTGAATTTTATAAATTCAATTGGTTAATCTTTTTATTGTCACCTAGTCCAAGAGTATTTACTTTTTTTGTATCTATTTAATAAACGAGTATCTCTATTGTAACAATTTAATAAAACTCGAATTAATTTTTACGACATATATTTAATTTTAATATGTATATCTATGATTTATGAATATCAAATGCCTTTCTCTTCACATTTTAAACACCAGCACCTTTCTATCACTCAAACCTCTTTACAATTTTCTCTTTTACTTAAATTAAAACTTATTTTATTAATAAAAAAATCACTATGAGTATAAAAGGAATACAAAATCTTGGCACAATGTATTTGTTTGTACTTATTTCGTTTGGTCTTTGGAACTGCAGACATTTTTTTTCGCGGGTTTTATTTATCAACAATATAAATAAATTATTAGCTTTTTTTAAAAAAAAAGGTGAAAATATTAGTAGCAACATTTATACGGATTTTATAACATTTAGCCAGTAGTTTAATACAAAAAACTTCAATTTCAAAGTATTATTTAAACTTACTCCAATACTGATCTTTAATTTATCTAAAAAAGTGCTATTGATATGACATATATGTTAAGTTACAACTTTTACACACCTATAAATAATATTTTTTTTTTCGTAATTTCAATATATTTTAGTATACAAATATGTATTAAAAATGTTACTATATCTACATACAAATCTATAATAATGGAAGATAGATATGATTTAAATGAGATTCTAAAACTTTAGGAAGTCGCTAGAATAGCTAATGGAATGCTGTAAATATGGAATGTTATTAAAGACATATAAATTCTTAAATCTAATAGTTTAAAGTAATAAAATTTCTTTCTTACTTCAACAACGAATAAGATCTAAAAATTCAGGTACAAAGGTACCAAAATATTATAATTACTTATAGAAATAACCACATGTCAGAGGCAATTCTATAGTTATATGAAAAATATTCTTACTATAAAAAATAAATAAAATAATACTATCAAAGTATCAAAATCAATTCTTGTGCTTTTTACGATGCAGCAGCGATTTCGACATTAGTACTTTCTTGTGTTGTAACGGTAATTGTCTCATTATTTTCGTTATTAATAGACTCTACTATATTCTCTGGAGCTTCTGTAATTTCTATTCCAAAATGCAATTTGTGCTCTTCGTCAAGATCACCATTTAATTTTACACCATTAACAAGTGCATCCTGCAGTTTAGTTCCAAAATCTGAGTCAATTTCAGACACAGCTTTTATAAGTCTGTCCCGTTCTTCTTCTGCCCATGTAGGAAACCATTCATTAAACAATTTGATCTGAAAATATACAATTTAATGACTTTTTTAATATTGTCACAGTCAAAATTAGTATTTTAACAGAAGAACGATAAAATTGCATAATTTTATATAGACACTTTGAATCTCTAATAATATTACAAAGAGACAACTATATGAAAGGTACATTATTTTAGATAGTTATTGGCTATATTTTATGTTACATGTTATATTTTTATTTAAAACAGCCTACATTAACACGGGCGAGCAAAACCTAGTCAACAATGAATCTAATTAGTTGAAACCCAAAGTGAAAAAAATATACCATGTATATTATTAACTTAAAGTGGTGTTCTTGCAAAATTGTATAGTTTTGTCACTCTTCTGTAAAATTACTAATTTTGAAATATCTAAAATTTTGTAATATTCTTAAAAACAATAGTTACTTTGCTAATGTTTATTCACACTCTTGGAAAATTAACTAATATGTAATTAGTTAGTTTGCATATTAAGTTATTAATTTAGAAAATCTTAAGGGTTATAACCCTCTATTGTTAATTATTCATTTTAATATTTAACATTTATAACATATGCATGTTAGCAGTTAGTATAGAAGACAGATCTACAAAGAGAAATATGTCTGGAATAATTTATTTTCAAACAGTTAACTCGTAGGAGTTTCTGGTACAGTTTATCATATAAACAGAAATTTGCAATCTGGACAGTAATGTGACCTTTCTTTATGATAATGATTTGTTAATTAAATTGTTTTAAAGAAAAATAATTTATAATAAATGAATTGAACTTTTTGTAAAGTAAACTTACACGACATTGAAATAAGCTCACTGGCTTATCCTCACAAGAAAGAGATGCTAGTGTGCTAGCTAGCTGATCAGGCTTCCCACCATGAGCTGCTGCTAAAACAGGCAGAAAGTCTTCCCGCTGCAGTTCACTAAATTCCCCGAACCATTGTAGAATATACCGGAGTTGAGCTTCAGACGTCAGGCCTGGGTTCGACATACTGCGAGGAAATTGACGATATTCTTTGACTGAAAGTTATTAAAATTACAAATGAGCTATCTACTAAAAGGTACATCAATTTAGAATTATATATAATTATTGTAGGCTAATTCTTTTCAGTGAATAGTTTTTTTTTCTCCTAGTATATACTCTTAGGGAGAATAACTAAAAATTTAAGAATAGCCTGTGTATGATGGTTAGTTTTCTAAATAGGCAAAAGCATAAATACTTATTATGCTTTCTGACTATATCTTATGGTGCTGGAAAATAATTAACTATTCCAAGAGATAAATTATAAAAATAACATATTTTTACTTTAAATACTCACTTTCAGCAGTCACAGATAAACAAACAGAAGTTTCAAGTAAAAATGCCATTGGATTAAAACAATTATTTATATTAAAGATATATACGATTTAAACACGATCACTACGAACGAGATCTATAGAGAAACTAAATATTTAGCTCGTAACAACTTTCCAACATTTAGCATCGAACCATGCAAGGTTAAATAATCGGTGTAATTTCACCTTTCGACGAGATTATATCATAATTCCAATAACTTTCTAGATTATAAAATTTACATTTCACAAGTATGTAGTGATAAATGTTAATTTTATGTCTAAATATTAATATTTATAGCAAAATACTCACATTAATAACTTCTGTAGACAACCTAAGGTAACGATGTTACAGAAATTGTAAACAAATAACGGCTTTAAAGTGGAAGTAAAACAAATGACAATAAGTTTGAAATTTTATTATTTTGATTTGAATGGTTATTTGTTAATGTCAACTTTACGTTGATTGTGTTTTGTGTTTTGTGTCTTTGTGATAGAAAAACCTTGAATGAAATTAGAACGTTGAATGAGACACATCCGACGCACTTCTGAATGAATCGTGAATGTGAATGATGACAGTTTGACAAATAGTTAAGATTGCCATAATGAAACAAAAGTCAGTAAACAGGAAACCTGCCCTTTATTTTCAAATCGATATAGAATAAATATAACATTTACATTAATTAATATACTAACTCAAAATACTGAATCAAATTATTTCCTTATTTTTACAACACAAAAGATTGTTTGATTAGTTTTGTAATAAATGTGTAAACTGCAGTAAGCATATGAAACAGGTCACTTGAAGTGAAAGATAATTGAGCGGTAAACAGGAACCGACTTGAATTGCCCGGCATATACGATACTTAAACGGTTCTTCACGAAAGTATTTTAGTAGTTGAAGAAGATTCGCTCGTCGCCTTTCACCTGAAATAATAATTAATGATAACCTAAATTAAGGTACGGAACCCTAAAAAAGTATTAATTATTGATATATATAACTAGTTGATGTATTTATTCCCTTCTTTATGGGATTTTTTTACGAATGCTAACTAAACATTTAGGCGGTTACTCTGGTCAAATAAAAAAAAAAGGTGGCAGTAACATGATTTTTAAGTAATAAGTTAATTCATGTTAATAAATTTCTATAAAGTAAAAGTTATAATTAAATGGAAGTTGATCGTTTTGTTAATTTTACAGTGCTATTATAGCTATTACAAAATAAGTTTTTACAATAAGCTATCTACGTGGTTTTACCGCGTAATAATTTTAAATTTAGTAACGGATTTATTAAACTAGCCCATTTCAGTTTTACAATATTTATTTAATTACATATTTCGGTATGTCTTAATTGTCGTTTATTTTTATTTACTCAACAATTTATACTGCCTCGTAACCAAAAATACATGCTATGTTTATTATAAGGAATAATCATGGATTAAACAATTTAGTAAATGCTCATATGTCTATTCATATTTTATAAGTAAATTTGAAACTTACTTGTGCATGCTATTAGACTATTAGCAATATTAATTAGCAATGTATCCAGTTGTTCCGAAACCATTTCCAATATTATTGAAGGTAAGAATAATACTGCATAATAAAAAACCAGGTGAAACAAAGCTGTCAATAACTGCATATAACTTTCAAAAGCCTTAAACAATTTTTTTAAATTATTAACTATGTTCCATCCGCGGCTTCGCTTTTGTGGTATTTCGATGAAAAAAACCATATTCGTAATACTGACGTATAACTTATAAGCTACAGTATTGTTAAGTTGTGGGAATGAACAACAAACATGGATGATGTTTGTTGTTCATCTTAGTAAACTTTCCCATTTATAATATACATAATAAGATAAGATAAATAAAATCTTTTGCTAATGAAGTTGTCAACATTTAATCAAAGGGGCTAAACATAGGTAAAGAACAGAAATTATCCTAAGATTAAGTTACTCTAAAACAGCGTTGCTAGCATTTTAGTGTAGGACAAATAAACATATCCCATAGATAAAACATAGTTACAATAGGTTGATTTATATATTATAAATAGATTGATTAAATATTTTATGGATAACATTCATAGTCCAATATATTTCTTTCTGGAGCTGTAAATCAATCAGCCAAGGTGTTACTTATATTTTAAGCCTTCCGCTTTCCACGTATATGTCTGTCCGTCCATCTGTATGTCTGTCAGCGGTCTGTATCTCATAAGCCTTAATAGCTAGAAAGTTGAAATTTGCAAAGTGTATTTATTTTGTCACTATAACAAAAAAACTAAAAATCTGCCAAGTTAGCCAAATAAATAAAAAATTAAATAACGTTATATATTTTACAATATAATGGACCCTTTAGTGTGTGATGTCGACTCACCCTTGACCTTGCTTTTTGTTTATTTCATTGTTAAGTTTTACTTACATTTCTTTTCCAAAGTTGTGCCATATGAAATTGTACACTTAATAAATTTATAAAAGCAACAATCATGTAGGTAACCATCTGTAACAAAAAAAAAAATGATCAAATATTTTCGTTCATTAATTTACATTATTTGTATACATAATATGTAATTAAATTTTGACTATATTTATTTATATTTAATATTTTTCAATTTCTTTGCCAACTGTAATAAAAATGGCGTTGAAACGAGCAAGCATGGCTAAATTAAACGTGGCTTAAAATACAAGTATCTTCTTTTTACATAAATACACTTATGCATCTCAATCGATTTTAATACCTACCATAAATTGAATTGGCCAGGCGGTTTTTTGCAAGGACTTCAAAATTCTAAGATAAATCATAACATATTCCTTCCAATCAAACGCGGCCATTTTATTTAGAATCTCTTTTTGGAGGACCTTGCAAAATGTTTTGATCCGGTAGTAAAATAGTATGAATGTCATCACTATGGGTAATCTGCCCATTTCGTTGGCAAGACGCATGACACCCACGTGAATAAATGCTGCACTAAAAGGTAAACAAAAATCGCAAGAAAAAAACAGTAAAGAGGAATAAAGTACAATATAAAATAAAATCAATATCGTTAAATAACACGAAAAAATTATTTTTAACTTTCGTCTAATATAGTTCAAAGAATTCTTGTCGTCGGAAACGTCCACGGTGTAATATTCTTCTAGATATTTCTCCTCCGTTAGTAAAGAACAAAGGAAATAAGACGTATATTCCATAATTCTCGTAATAAGACTAATTCTGTCATTACTGAATATAACACAACAATATATAGTAAGACCCCCATAAATCAAAAATATAATTTTTATTAGGTATCTTATATAGATTCTGTGGTATACATTGTGATAAAACCCGAATAATATGCGTATCTTCATTAAATAATTAATATTGGTAACTGTCACTCCTTCAGCGGCCATGTTGGCTGTCGAGTACACTCTTGTAACTGTTCGATTGAACCACGAACGACCTCAATAAAATTTCATTTTGTAGAGTACTCGTATAATGAAACGGGTCAGACATTAATTCGTGCCAAGTGCAAGAATAAAATGGTTTGATTCCGTTCAATGATCAAGTGCTTCTTTATTTTATATATGGATCTGAAAATGTTTGTTTGCTTGAAAGTATTCATTTCAGAAACTGTGGCGTATTAAGAAAGGGCTTTCTGTGTACGTATATAAATTATACTGCGATTCAAGTATGGATAGGACATTCTTTATTCAAGAAACTCAGTAGTTAATTCCTTACTAGAAACGGCGATGTAGGATTATTTTAAATTTCGATTTCTGTAAACACCTTATACTTGTAAAATTATTCTTATCCTACCGTATATATACGCATATGTACAAGGACTACCCGCCGTCGCGTCGCTCGATGTGTGATTGGCCCTTATTTCCAGCATTTTATTCGAAAAGAGGAACTCAAACCTGAGAGAACCAATAAACTAAAACTACTATTTACTCCTCTTTTATGTACTTCTCGAACACGAGTTCTTTTTTGTGACAAGTAAAGGAAATATTATTAAAAAACTGTTTTTGATTGCCATATTCTAATTTGGCGGAGCATCTGGAAGTAATATGAGGTAGCAAAATAGAAATTCGGATAGAGCATGTCAAAATTTATAAGATCACCAATTTTCTAAATTCCCCCTAATCTTTTCAGGTAGGTACATAATATCTTTTGGTAGTAACAAAATATATTGTTAATGGGACTGATGATGATGATGATAATTACACGGGGCTTGAAGAGTTGCTTAGCAACAACCAATTTACCATTTATATATGTATTATTCTTTAAAAAATCAAATTATGAATTTAATCCCTTATTATTATTCACTTTTGTGCCCCTCAAAATATATGTTTATTGATGACCCCATTCTTGTAATAATACATACAGACGCAAATGTAAAAGTTCAATCGCAAACCAAACAATCGGTTTTATTTGCAAGACTTGGAGCAATAAAGCTGAAATGCTTCTGATTTTTCCAATATTTCCTAAAGCTTTCTCGGCACGAAGTTTTCATTTTTTTATATCAAACAAAATCTTGTGGCACGTTAGAGTAAAAATGTATAAATCTTTATCCTAGAAATATTTAGTTTATAGATTCCTAAAAAAACATCTCTTGAAATAAATTTATTTTAATTTACAAATGATTTGTATCTAATAATAATATAGTAATATATGTCTGTAAGATATCGTCAATAAAAAAGTACGAATAAGTAATTTTTCATTACTCTATCAATAATTATAAATGCTAGACACTAATTTTTCATCTATTCATCAGTAATAATTTTCCTGATTAAAAAGTATGCCATATAACAACCGAGCAGGGGCGGTTTCAGGAATATGGAAGAACGACATCTTCTTATGAAGGTATTTTGTTACAAGGAGATCTCAAAAACGCGTATTTCTATATAACAACTCTGTAAAAACGAAATAAAGATTATTTCTATGGTTGGAAAGGTTCCTTGACCAGTGCTAAATCTAGGATTTTGGTTTTGGAAGGGCTTTACCCTGGTCAGATCTTAAGAGGGAATGGATGTGGTCAAGATAAAGATTAAGATACTTAAAAAGTACTTAAATTTTGTCAATCGGTCAGTAGGTTTGGAAGGGATTAGAAGAAAAATTGTACTTTCGCATTTTGATATACAATAATTGAATTTGCTAAGAAATTGAAAAATATTATTTTGAATTTTTACATCTTCAGTTGTTTATTTAAACCAAAATGATGCAGCATTAAGGTCATCATGTTTTGATAGCAATAATGTTTGACAGTTGCTATACAGCAATTTTTAGAAATACGTTATTAATAATATTTATTTTGGGACACATATAAAAATTTAACTAACGTTAAATTTCGGTAATGATATATGTTACTACATAACTGTTAAAAAAATAAAACACAATAATTTATAAAACGAATATATTTACACAAATTATAAAATATATTTACACGTTATGTACTCATGTATAAAACTGTCTTTGCACATATATTTTTAATTGCATAGAGCTTATTTATTAAACTAAATTCTATTTCTCCATCTGCTTAGCTCTTATATCACAGACAAGACGCATGTCAGAAAAAGCTGCATTTTACACACTACGAGTTACACGTTATTTGTAACTATAGATACGTTACGTTCATACAAATAATGTTAAAATCCAACTTCGAGAAACTTATCAATTGCTCAAAGAATTCTGCGTCAACTATAACAATATGATAAATGTTCTAAACTTTATATAGGTTCAAAATCCTTACTTCCTTCCTACTTATAAAATAAAATGGCAATTATTTATAAATCCTGACTTTCGAGAAATGAAATTTGTCATTATGACCGAAGAAAATATTTGTTATCTTTATTCTATTCCGTTCATTGAAGCACTTGGGACACAGAAGGAATGCCATAAAATTTATAATGTTCACTAAACATCTATAAAAAATATAAAAAATTGCATATTTTTACCACATGTTAAGTAATCACTAAAAATGTGGTAAAAATACACTCACACTCACAACTATAATTTAAGTTATTAAAATAATTTGAGTGATTATACAGAAAGAAATGTTACAGAAAAGGATACTAAGATAACAAACATAGGACTAATTTAATTTATTATATTATAGAACTTATTCTATACTGTTGAGCAGCTGTTTGGTATTGCTGTGTTGTGGTACGACAGGTAAGTGAACCAAGGTAATTACAAACACAAGGCATCACTCATAACAACGTAATCAGTTTTAGATGTTTACATTGCATAGATAAGAAATTATTTATTTTCTAAGATTTTATTAATTATTGATTCGCCTGTGTGGAATAGCGTGTAATATGTATATTTAGTTTAAAAGATAATTAAACCTGAACATACCATCATTTATTAGCCTCTCCTATTACTAATGAATTAATTACAAATAAAAAAAATGTCTGATCCAAGTACTTTTATAGGTACATACTAAAACGTTCTTATTTATGTTTTAAGTACAGCCATTAATTTATTAACTAACTTTAATCTAAGTTAAAAAAAAACGATTTTAACGAAACTTTCAAATGTAAAATTTAACATACATAGGTATGGGTAACGTAGGTAACCAACTAGCCTGTTAAAAGAACTTATTTAGAATATCCCACTTGCCTATACAAAGTGTCATAGTTACCGCGGCATCTATACATATTTTTATTACAACTAAATCATGCTGACTAGATTTATATTTGTTAATTTCACAGGCTTTTAGCATAATTAATATTTCTGATAACGAAGAAAACGTGTAACTGCATAATAGTAGGTTAAAGTCATGTATAATTGTTACTAACACAATTATGTGTAGTATAATTGACTTATTATTAAAAAAACTTAAATAATAAATACTCTGTTCACAGAATGGTCTATGGGCTATAATGGCGTATTATGCAAGAACGCAATTAATAATTCTCAGACCGAAAAGTATATGTAAAAAAGTTGGTAGTTCAATTTCTTTTAGTAGAAATTACTATATACAAATTTTAATGCTTAATGCGTTGCAATGCATTTATAATTTCATTTGGCTTATTATTTACTTAGTACATTATTAACTGAATTACAATTAAATCTTTTAATTAAATTAATTATTTAAATCGTCATAAGCCTAATGGTCGTGACTGTGACCATGATCATGGCTGTGGCCATCGTCGCCACCATGAGAGTGGCTGTGCGAATGTCCCGCTGTAAAGAAAAGAAAGTAATGTTTTATACTTGTGTCAATTAAATTGAAGATTCTTTAAAATAAATAATTTTAACATGGAATGAAATATATATTAGAATTAAATATAGCCAATAAGTAATCAAAATGAAAATCTGTTTTTTCAACCGACTTCAAAATAGGAGGCTTTTTTAACTTATATATTACATATATTTATTATCAAAATCCGTTCAATAATTTAATTTTAAAATCGAAATACTTAACTGGTAAAAGTGTGTCGGCCTAGTTAACGAATTTCGTTTATTTTGCTTTAAAGTAGGTATCTTTCTTTTATTAGAGAATAAATATTTATAAATTTATAATATACAATAAAAGATCGAAAATACTCACTAAGCAGCTGTAATCCGAACATTAATCCGAAACCAAACAATGCCGCAATGTATTGCAGGATGCCAGTTCTGTCCGACTTCCAGATTTCAAAGAATATGACATACAGCAGAGTACCAGATGCCAGGCCTTGGAGAACCACAGAGTATACTCCAGCCGCTGTTGCACCCTCACCGCCGACCAGGATCAGACCAATACCGATACCCAGGGGAGATACAATAGCGAACGTTGTTATGTATATCACTGCAAGCCACATCTTGGTACGGGTAGCAATTAATTCCACGCCGATACAAAACGCTATGACTAGCTTGTGAGCAGACACAGCGCCTAACATATACCTGCCAAAGTTAAAATTTATATTAGTATACATGTTTTTTTTTTCAATTATTCAATTAATTTTTAATATTAAAGTACAAAAACTTAATTAGTTAGTTCAGCGCCATCTAGTATACATTTTCATAAGTTATAATAACAAGAATAACACTACTCGAAGACAGATGGCGCTGCCACCATAATATATTTTAATTTTAATGTGTATTTTAGTAATTTTTATTAACTTACCAAACATGTGAAGTGCTTGATTCTAAACCAACGGCTAAACCTTCAAACAGTTCATGGATAGAAAGAGCCAGTACAATAAGCAAGCCACGTAAAGCCGAGGTCACATCATCATCTGCCTTTATTGGTAAATGGCTGTGGCCATGTGAGTGACTGTGGTTGTTGTGGTTCATTTCTACATCCTGAAAAGACACATTTTTAATTTAAAAGTTGTTTTGAATGGATGACATTGATATTACCAAAAGAATATAGGATTTTATATCTTTTTTTTGTTTTGTTTTTGTTAAATTATTTAATTTTATAATTTAGATATTTTTATAATTTATATTTTATAATTTAGATATATTTTATTTTGCTTAAAATATTATAAACATTATATCATAAACATAACGTTTGGATCTAATTATCTTAGGTTGAAAGGGGGCGTACCTTTACCTACTACTATTCACTATCTAATAATAGAATATCGACTATATATAATTTAAAGGTTATATAAATTTTAATCTCACTGGGCTTTCATCCCACGTCCCGTAGGACTTACGTTTTGTCGATTGTATGTATATTGTATATCTGTGTAAATAGTTATTTCAACCTCTTAATAAATTTTAAGATATACGAAACTGTTGCTAGGCTGCTAGACTTCTTACGTTACGTAGGTAACCTTACGAAAGCTGTGGGTATCAAAAATAAATGCACTAATAGTAATCTCTTTCAGATATGTCTAGGACGCGTCCATGTGCTGTAGCACTGACATACAACTTATGTAAATCTTTATGAAAGTCCGAGAGCTTATTACTTATTACTGTAAGTCAAGCGTTATAATTACATTAAATACGTATTTATTAATACTAATAAATGAAATTGAAGTTTCCGGTTGTAATCTCTAATTAGCATCAAAAACATGATTTTCAAAAATTTTTGTCTTTATTTTTGTCTATCTGTCTGCCTGTTTGTTCCGATTAATCTCTGAAACGGTTAGACCGAATTTGTCGGGACGGAAATAATGTTAAACTTAGGTTACTTTTACTTTAGAAAATATTTATTTTAATTAATAAATAAAAAAGAGTGTAAACAATATCCGATTCCAGTCTGGAAGGAATATAAATAAATTTTTTACTCAAATTGCGTTGGTGGAATCGCAGGGCACAGCCAGTATCAAATAAACTAGAGGCAAGAACTTCAGTAAAAAGAGAATACTTAACATACCTTGCCTTTGGTGATGGAGGACGGGTCAATGAGGTCAGCAGTGGAGTTGGTCGCACTCTTATCACTGCTCTCCTTGCCCTCGCTGCTCGCCCGACTCCTCCGCACGCTCAAGTTCCTCACGAGAGGGGAGGATTGGCCGTTCTTCTTCTCGCGTTTGTGAATATAAATGTGTACCAACTCCTCAACCAGGTACATAATGAAGAAACCGCAACACATCAGCAAGGCAGATAGTGAGAATTCAAATTCTGGTAGCTTGCCCGATGCTGGAAAGAAAATTGTGGTATTTGATAACGATTTCATCATCAGTTATGACACAACTAACACCCACTCGCGGCTTCCACGGCTTGGTTTGTTGAAAAATAATCTTTGTGTTATTCTAATGTATAAGCTATAATACTCTAAAGCGTCATCATAATCTGTTTAGTAATTTTGCGTAAAAAAGGTTCAAACGCCTACCCAGTATACATCCATTCACATAAACCTTCACATTTATAAGAGTATTAGAATTGAGGCAATTCGATTATATTTTCAAATATTTTTGATCAAGCAAACGAGCGGACGGGACGCCTGATATTAAGCGGTCAGTGCTGCCCATGCACAGTCGCTGCACCAGGAGAGCGAAATGTTTTGCCAGCTTAAATGAATAAAGGGTATAATAAAATAGAAAGTAAAGACACGAAAAGCTTCCGGCTTTCTCAATCACTCATTCAGCTCTATTAGCTACTTTACACCGATCTTTTGCGAGAATGAAGTACAACCTCAGCCCATATACGGACACGGAGTCAATGGGCTACAGCTAAGCTCTACCCTAGGGGCGTAACTATAGGGTGGCAGGGCTAGCAAAAAGCCACGGGCCCCTGACCCGAGAGGGCCCCGGCCTAAAAGAACTTTATTAATAAAAATCTTATTAAAAGTAAATTATTATTTCATTATAAATATGTATAAACCTATGCTATATGTATAACTAAAATGTACACAATAGTTTTGGGTAACTACTTAAGTGGTTCATTAAAATTAAGTTATAACGTGACGATTTTTACTGGGAGGCCCCATCCAAAGAATTTGGCTCTGGCCTCTGATCGTATAGTTACGCATCTGCTCTACCTTTAAATTAGAAGTGAAATATTTTATATTCATAAAAATAATTAAATTTCTTACAAAATATTCGAACTAAGTTTTAATTACAATTTGTTCTCATTTTACAAAAGGGTATTAAGTTTCAATTTAAAACTGCAGTTAAAGTAGTTTTAAACTAAAGTTAATAGTCTTCTTCGAGTAATAAAATTATTATTACTGACAATTATTTTACATATTAGAGTCAATTCTTTTGTTATGTGTATCATTTAATCCGGCTGTTTGTCTGTATTGTTTTATTTAATTGAGTAGGAAATAAATTATTCGAACGCGTGTCTAAGTGTATTAATGCGTTATTAATTGAAAGTGTTCGAATTTATCGTCTTATATCTTTTCGAAATTTTATTTTTATACAAAATTTAATTTTTGAAATATTATTAAAAGTTTTTAGTGTCATATTTTGCAAATTTCATTCCGTATTAATAATATACGTTGTTCGCAATCAACGTATAATACTTATTACATACAAAATATAACATTAAATGGTGAATATTACAAATAATCATTGATGACACTAATATAAAATTCCGCCAGCTGTGCTAATTTACACACCGTGACTTCATATGCGATAAATCATTCATCTTAAAAGAAAATAATGCAAATACAATCGTAATAGACGCACATAGTAGTAGGATTGTTTGATGTTTCATCAGCAGCTAGAACGAGACAGGAAGTCTAAATTACATTGTCCTCTTCTTTAACTTTTGTATTTTGTAAGTAACTAGCTGTGGGTCGCGGTTTCGCCCCCGTATATTTTGGAATTTCACATAAATAATTTAATACACCCTAGCGTTACTATAAGGGATGATTAACAATGATAATAATCTTTGTTTATCGAGCGGAGATGGCTTAGTGGTTAGACCACATGAATCTCGAACAATGATTGCGGGTTCAACCCCGGCTAGCAACACTAAGTTCTGAATTTCTAAATTTGTATTTAAATTCACCTCAAGCTCGGCGGTGATATACACATATATATATATATATATATATATATATAT
Organism: Hypolimnas misippus; assembly: GCA_037950945.1. NCBI lineage: Eukaryota > Metazoa > Arthropoda > Insecta > Lepidoptera > Nymphalidae > Hypolimnas > Hypolimnas misippus. The sequence continues at coordinate 6,037,121 of JBBEEQ010000015.1, read as the reverse complement.
ATATATATATATATATATATATATATATATATATATATATATATATATATATATATATATATATATTAAATATATATCAGTATATATCAGTCCTTATTACAACATAAACATATAAAACTCAAGAATAACTGCGTTAATCACAGATGTTGTGCTATCCTTCAGTTTGACTGGTTTCATTACCATCTTGATCAGTTAAAACTCTCAAGGTTACCATAACCATTCAACAGACAAAGAATAGAAACGTCGAAGATATCATCTTACAAACACACGAATAAACTGAACCTCCTTGTTTTTGGAAATCGACAAGAAACAGCAATATTTTTCACATTAGCTTATAAGGTATGTCATAAATCGTTTCACAATTTAAAAACAACATTTTAATTATACCAGCAGGACAATTATACGTGCGCTATCACTATCGCAACGCGATACATTTTGATTTATGATTTTTGTTCTAAAACGAAGCAAATCAACTGTATGACCCTTAAGAAAGATCGGTGAATTTGCCAATATGGCGTCTCTTCGTTTTTATTTCGCAAATTCTAATTTATAAACCGCAATTCTATTCGCAAATGAACGTATGAATAACATTGTCAATTATATGCTCATCTGTCCGAACAATGCTCGCACGCGCACTGAATCTTATAATCAATTGAAACGCTATTGTCAAGAAATGTATTATGTATCGAAAAATATGCAAGGATGCTAGACGCATACGTATTTGTTTCTTGACGTCAAAAAATACCGGAATGTCTGGTTTGTATTGGTTAAAATCACCATTTTATACCTAAAGTCTATACATATAAAATTCCTTGCCCTGATTGATTCATTAACGCAGAGCCTAAACCGCTGGGGTTAGAAACTTGAAATTTTGGCTGTAGGTGCCTTTTGATGTGTAAGCATCCACGAAGAAAGGGTTTTTCGATTTTCCACCCCTAAGAGCGTTAAAAGGGGTAAAAACGTCTTATTCCATGGTCATATTAACTTAAAATTTGATACACATACTTCTGGATGATAATGAAATGTGAACCATAAAACGCACGAATATCATCCCCTATTGAACTGCAAGGGGGTGGTGAAGTTTGTATGGACAAAATTTATTTTTTTGGCCGATTATCCTTAAACTTAGCATAAATATTCCTTACGGTGTAAATAAATATCTATATCCCCGAATTCAAAAATCATCCATTATAGTTGTGCTATTAAAGTATACCTACGCGGGCAACGCCGCGAGGAACTGTTAGTATGTTATAATTCGTGTAGTATGAAAAACCCAGAACCCCTATCGCTTTGGAAGACGTTGCCTAAGAATTAGCTAGCAACTGAGCATGACAGGCAAGAGTGCCTTGGGGCCAATAAAACAATTGACGAGCTTGCCAGAGTTAGTCATTAGACCTACAGATTTTTAGCGTCAAATAGTAGGTATACAAAAAATAACAAATTTATAAGTATAAAAAATATTTAAAAAAATTAAGTAAATAAAAATTTAAAGATTAAAGATTGAATGTCTTTTTCGAGGTCTTGATTGAGATTTAGAAAAAATTATAACAGGATAAAATACCATTGAGGAAAATAATTTACCTGAATAGAATTATAAATAGCCGTCATTGCGAAATCAAAAGGAAATATTCTTAATCAAAAAAGGTTTTTTTTTTTAAGTTTTTGATTACAGATTCATCCTTATGTATTGTGTTCGTAAATAAGAGTTTATTATACGTACTTTGATCAGTCAATCAAGTTCTTGGTGAGATCATAACATCGATGTATAATGCAATGGAAACATAATAATTATTATTTATTAGTTAATTCTGAATATAATTATGCTAAATACATAATTTTGATTCGCTACATATTTATTGTTAACATCATTCTTAAAACATATTATACAGTATTTTACACTTTTGTATTTTAGAAACTTTCATTAAATACAGGTTAAAAATAAGTTTTCATTTATTCATAGCGTTTTTTTATTATAATAAGATATATTTACTACAAAGGCATATAAGATACATTTTAAGTGAAAGTATACTATTATATAGTATAGAAATATTTCTGCACTTATTTTAAAACATTTATTTGTATGAATAACATATTATTTATATACAGAAAAATAAATTAATTGAAGTAAATTTTTAATGCTTGCTTCGTATATTTTTTTTCGTCTACAGTAGTTATTATAAAAATGCCTAGTGATTTAAACATCAAAATAGTTTAACAGTAACCGATATCATTATTAACATTTGTTGGATAATGGCGACGCCATTTAAAACTTTGATATACACCTACCATTAATGTCGCGTTCCTTATCTATAAGCCTCTGCATTAATTCAACCCACAAGTAGAGCTTATTTTACAGCAATGACTCACTAGATACATGTCTAGGAATAATCACTTGAAAAGTCACGTGTACTTTCGGATAACTTTGATAATATGTAGTTAGATTAATAGATTTAAGAAATATTTTATAAAAAATAAAATAATTTTCAGATAGTACAATACTTTATGTAAATAAGCTTATTATTTTTCGTTATTTTATGCAACGTGTTTGCATTTGTATTGTATATTAGTACAATAAAAATAAGGATACCATATTTAAATTGTATAATCTATACATATATAATCACTTGTTATATTGTGTTTTAATGTACGTTTAAAGATATTAATAGTTGCGACACAGTAGGATTCCAATCAGCACCTGCTCGAATATTGTCAAGGTTTTATCATTCATAAGATTATTTAAATTGTAAATATATATAAATATTGTATGTGAGTATATAAAATTATATTATATTCTGTTAATAATGTATTTTATCTGAGAGTTGGAAAATATTTTTTTAATATTCTCTTCTAAACTATTAAATTACATTGTGATTTTTTAATTATTTTTAACTGTCAACATGTTTTATTTATGATAGAGATCCTGTTCGACAATCCCGCTAGTCAATAAAAGGTTTTTTTTTTTTATCACACAAATTTAAATAATTTAGAAACAGGAAAATAATTGAATTTTACGGTAAAACCAGATCTTCGCAAATTACTTAAGTTCTCCATATTCTCGTTTTTGCTTGCCGCTTGCATTCCGACCAGTCTGTTGTCGATGAAGTTAACTCTTTTGTGTAGCTTATTCTTAAGTTCAAGCAAAAATCAGCTGTATACGTAACGAATTTAGAGGCGAATTTAAGTGCTTCCAGTTATACCTTGAGGGCTCAAACTTAAAGAGTTTTTAAAACTGTGTCGCACGTTGCGCCATCTCCTGCTTATAACCTTGAATTATTCTTTTATAATATCATTCCATATTCTTCCATGTTCTTTTATATTATCATTTGTCGAAAACAGATGCATTTTGTATGATAAATATTAAATAAAATAATTCCCAAATATACATTAAGTAAATATGTAATAGTGAAAACGCAATTTTTATATTTTAGTCAGACTTTACATGGATTTAATTTCAATTATTTTAAAATGATTGTAAACCATTGTATATATCTAAGTCAGAATAAACCAATTCAATTATTTTACAATTTGAAAGATAATCTTTGATAATTATGCTCCATTATGTAAAAAAACGGATTCATTAGTCATCGCTATCGTTTTATTTAGTTTTACGCTTCCATGTTACACAACCAACGGAAGTTTTAAACCTATGTCCATTCATTAGTAAAAAAATATGGAAATAAAAGCAATAATGTTCCTGCCTGTCAGTAATGCTATTACTGACCTTGAGATCGAACTACTTAACTTCTAACTGAATTCAGATTTAATAATGATATATTATTTTCACATCTTTATTTTGTTTGTTTTTTTTTTTGAGCTACCTTCCACTTCTTTGAACTATTATATATCTGAGTAACGTCATCGTAGCAAAATATACAGTAAGTATACAGTAGGTTTTTTTTTTCAACCATTTATATATAATCATAAATATTTATATGCTTACAAACTTATGTATTTTTTTTTCTAATTTTTGTATGATACTCAAAGGAATACAATAATTTTAAATCCGCTGTTTTATAATATGGTTTTATAGCCAACGGTTGAGTGACGTCATTCGAGGCTATTGAGTGGCCGCTAAATGATAGTCTCCGTTATCCTAGGAAACCTGAGCTAATAAGATAATAACTACAGTGTTATTTATTACTAATCAACAACAAAAAATTAAAAGAAGCGATCAATTTTTATTTTGAAATAAAGATATTTTTTTATGGAAAGTTTAGAAATTTAAACATAACTGCCTCACTACAAAAAATTTAAACACACGTTAAACGCGTATCTATAAAATCCTGTAGTTTTGAGTTAAATATGGTTTAGACCTAGTTTAATTATGTATAAACATAAGCTTAGGTATTTTTAAAATATACTTAAAACCTAGTTTGGCTGTCAAATATAACGTGAGACATTTTATTAATAAGTTTCTTTATAATTTTACATGCAGTGTAGCAATTTCGACAAAATTTTAAACAGTGTGTAATTTTTAAACATTGTTTAGCTAGACACGTGTTGAACATGGTTTTATTTCATCTTTTGTAGTAAAGCAGTAGTTTCTTTAGTAATTAAGCTGTCACTCGACTATAAATATGTCGTGTTTTTGTTCGACGTTAAAAATCTGTACCCATTTCCAACTATGTCATGTTCATCAATTGACTGAATTGTCAGCGATAATACTCTCGCCTGTCATATGCAGTCGCTAGCTGGTTGCTAGGCAACATCGTCCAAAGTGTTCGGCCTTCAGTATCTAAAACTATGAGCACATAGCATATCTACAGCTATGTAAAAGAGTTGCTGTCATTACTATAAATTTATCACGGAAATAATAAGTAATACACGCAGGCGAAGCCGAGCGCGACCGTCTGTTTTGTAAAAAGTATATTTTTTAATGAGGTAACATTACCAGAAACATCGTATATGTGGAAAATCCCAAAGCGTGGTTTTTAAGTCACGCTCGAGTAAGCTTAGCTGCATATTATTAAAGCTTGCAAACAAATAATTAAATCAGAATAAAAATACTGGAATTTAGCTTAAAAAACAATGTTTGTCTGGCGTATATAATACTATACTAAAACTTAGTAATTAAATAATTTAAATTTAAATAACCTTATCATATGTAAATATTAAATGAACATTTTTTTTTTATTTTCTGTAAAAATCTAAGCCGGATATCCTTTTTAAGTTCTACACGTATTAGTCACACAATTATCAAGTTTAAGATCAGTCACGACAATAACAATCTAAGTATAACAACTGGCTTTCGTTCTAAACTCCGCGTCGGCGTGGGCGTTGTTTTTAACCCACGACCCAAAAAGAGGGGGTATCGTTAGTTTGACGTGTGTATTTGTGTATCTATGTATCTGGCATTGTAGCTCCCTTACAAGTAGATTGGATGGACAAAACTGATGCGGTTTTTTGTTTGAAAGCTGATGTAAGCGGGATCGTTCTTAGCTATAATATATATAGATGCATTCAGACGTTTGAAGGTTATCCGCTCTTTTTTAGTTGTTGAAAGGATTAGAACTTTTAATAATCTAATCAACTCGTAATTTACTATAAGTACTATGAATGATATCAAAATATCGTAGCTACATAACCTTGCTGCAGCTTTCTCCCCCTCCTAGAATTATCGTGCGGGAGCTCGTTGAAATGTCTCTATGAGTAGATTATCGGTGTTTTTAGGGTTCCGTACCTTAAAAGGAAAAACGGAACCCTTATAGGATCACTTTGTTGTCCGTCTGTCTGTCTGTCTGTCTGTCTGTCTGTCTGTCTGTCTGTCTGTCTGTCTGTCTGTCGGGATGTCAACCCTTTTTTCTCAGAAATGCATAGACGTATCATGTTGAAATTAATATCATATACTCAAGTCTACGATGACATGCGGCCGTGAAAATATTAAAGTTCTAAGTCAACGCAATCAAAAGATAATGGAAAATATGTCATATATTTTGACCATTTTAGCGTTTTCGCAAGGGAATCAAAACCTATAGGGTACTTCCCATTGACCTAGCACGATGAAATTTGACAAGAAGTAAGATCTTATGGTACAAATAAAGGAAAAAATCTGAAAACTGTAAATTTTTGTATGTATGTTTGTCTGTTTGTAAGTTTGTCTTTCAACCTTTTTCTCAGAAATGCGTGAAGGTAACAAATTTTTATCTACGTCAAGTACTCAGAGTTGTAATTACTAAGAGTTGTGAAAAAATCAAACTTCTAAGTTAACGCAATCAAAAGATACGGTCATTTATATCACATATTTTAAGTATGATAGCGTTTTTAACGTTTTCGCAAGGGAATCAAAACCTATAGGGTACTTCCCATTGACCAAGCATTATGAAATTTGGCCAGGAGCAAGGTCCTTTAGTATACATAAAGGAAAAAATCCGAAAACTGTAAATTTCTGTTCGTGTGTCTGTCAGTCTATACGTCTGTCTTTCAACCTTTTTCTCAGGAACGCGTAAATGTATCAAGTTGTAAATTGATCAAGCGGAAAATATATTAATCTTAGAATTAAAGTTATATGTACTTGTAACAAATTAACATAGAAGTTGACCATGGTCAAAAAAAACAATTTTACAAACACTGAGAAGAAATTTGTATCAATACGAAAACATTAAAAAGCAGCAAACCTTTATAAACAACGCAATGCAATCTATATATCGCAGCTAACAAAATGATAGCGCGATGCAGCGTACAGCTAATGCCATCTATTACAACATTATGACATTAACTGTGATATAATTCTGCTCGATTAATAAAATTTTTTATTTTAATTATTATTTAAACGCGCTAAAAATTATAAAATAAACTTTTCATTTAAAAGTTTTATCGTCGATTTATAACGTCGTTACGTAATTAACATTCAATATAAGAGCTTCACGCGATTTGATTTAAGTACTCGTATTGACTTAGTACGAAAATTTAAAAATTAAATTCAAACAGATCGAGTTATTTAATTTACTTATTTATCTACACATATAAGTCTTCTGGTTATTAGTAATATAATTAGTTATTTATAAATAAACAATTAGTTTTGTTCGAATTAAGGACTAATTATTTTCGTCTTGGAAACACTAATATATATTTCAATATTTTGATTGATAATGTAAATCTAAATATTTTACGAACGTAGTGCAGGGGTAGTGGAGTGTAGTAGAATATAAATAAAAATAAAACGAGAAAAAAATATAATATAATTATGTTGTTAATGTCAAAGTCAACAAGTTAGTTCATTGAAATTGTCAAGAGATGGCGCTAGGTGATCCTGAATCGCGCTATAACTTTTTTTTTTGAAAGTATAAGGTGTATTAGTACTTAAAATAAAATTTTGTGTTTCCATGGATTGCAACGATGATCGTGTTTTAAATTAAAGTGCTCCTAAGTAGTTTCAAAATAGTTTTTGGGACGTGATCCATATTTACATAATATTGATTATATTTAAGCGACTTCTAAAAAGGAGTGTTTTCAGTTCGACCTTGTATTTAATTTTTTTTTTTATGTTTGTTCGCCGATTACGCCGCCATTTGGGTACCGATTTTCAATTTTTTTTTTTAGTTTGAAAAGATATACTTCCAAGGTGGTCCCAATGTCTTCAGGTCAGGATCAGATGATGGGATCCTGGAGAAATTGAGGGAACTCCTCAAATATTATAGGCAAGCGTATACCGATTTAGGTATTTTTGATAGTAACTTATGTTGGAACTGATGATGATGACCACAAATGGCGTAGATGGGTTAGTCTTATATAGATTTCTATAAGTTTGTACGGAACCCTCGGTGCGCGAGTCCTACTCGCACTTGACCAGTTATTTTTCTATTTTATAATTATCTTGAACTTAACCTCGAGCGCACTACTACCGCGCGGTTTGTGTTATCGTTGGACCTTAAATTGTATTTTATCCACGTGTGGGATTTTCTTAAACTCGGCCGACTCAACCGTGTCCATATGCAGCATTTTTTTCTATTAGGAAAGGATTGCACTTGTAAGTTTTACTCTCGTAATTTTAATTAAACGCAATATTTATATAACTTGGTAATTTGTAAAAATTAAAAATAGATATTGGCATTACATTCTTTCAAGTGTAAAACAATGTCAAATAACTCATGTAAATCTTTATTAAAGTCTGAGAGCAGAACTTATAAGTGTAAAACTCGCCTTAAACCTACGATGTAGATAACTACTGTACGGACAAGAGGAACATTAAAATAATGAATTTATTCGAAAAATACAAATCCCTTAAATACATTTCCATTGACAAAAAGGAAATATAAATATACATACATGTACCTATATGATATAACCACAAACATTTTTATATATTTTATAAAAATGAATGAATGATCAAGTGGCGTTTGGCCTTGAAGTTCGAAATTAATTAGATACATGCTACCTTAATGCCAGCAAAGTGAAATACATTTAGACCAATACATAATATAAATCAACTATTAAGTATCTATGCTTATACAATCCTACTATCCCACTAATATTATAAATGTGAAAGTTTGTATGTGTGGATGTATGGATAGATGGATGTTTGTTACTCTTTCACGCAAAAACTACTGAACTGATTTGGCTGAAATTAGAAATGAAGATGGTTTAATTCTTGGATTAACACATAGGCTACATTTTATCCCGAAAAAAATTAAAATTCCTATAGGAATAATTTAAACAGTACTTTTTCACATAAAAACTACTGAATCGATTTGATTGTTTGAAATGAAGATGGTTTATATCTTGGATTTACATTTACCCCAAAAAAATTTGAAGTTCCCACAGGAATAACTCACTAAGAAAGTTCTGAACCGATTTGACTGAAATTTGAAATGAAGATGGCTTATATCTTGGATTTACATTTACTATTTCACGCGAACGAAGTCGCGGGTGAAAGTATACATATACATATAACAACATTAATCCTTATTGACAGACGCGTTGGCGCAGTGGTCACTGCAACTGACTGAAGCGCTAACGGTCGCGGGTTCGATCCCCGCTCACGGCAAACGTGTGTATTGGCCGTACGGATGTTTGTCGTGGTCTGGGTGTTTGTGTTAGTGTTGTGAGTGTTTTCGGACCCCCGACACAAGGTCATGAGATCTTAATGGGGGCCGTTGAGTGTGATGCGTTATTTTTATTTATTACATACTTTAAAGAAGGTCGATTAAAAAAATATTTGTAAAAGTTTTCAATGCACTTTATGTATAACAGAACAAAAAACCAATATCAATATGTACTTTCTGTCTGTCTGAATAATCTGAACACGAATAAAAAACTACATAGCTTTATCTGCAGTTAATTGCCGAACCATTTTTTTAATAAGTAGACCTCAAAAATAAAATAGTTTTAAATTCCCAACAATTCAAATTCAAATAGAATATTTACAGCACTTTTGAATCGTCAAAATACAGGTCCATTGGTTATAGATTATTTTTTAATCTACCAATATTTTCCTTTATAACTTTCATCGCTTAACACTTGCGTAAAACATTGAATTTATTTTTAGTCAAATAGATAACAAGAATAGTAAAAAGGCACTAAATATTCATGTCGTACAAAGCGTGAAAGATTTTGCCCGTCGTCTGTGCATACTAGATGGTGTTAACCGTTTAAGATTCAGGACTTGCGCCGTGACCCGCTGAATATGTAAAATACAAACGAACAGAGAAATGTCAATCAATTTTCACTCTTATTTGTAGTGCAATAAGAATTCTAAATGAGAGACAAATCATTCATGCAGTCAGGTATTTCCTTAAACATCACTGAACTGTTACATAATTTTTAATTTTAAGAACAGAGGCACGAATGTAATTTTACTAACAGTTGGCGTAAGCGTTTTGTATGACTTGTATGACGCGTTTAATGGAAAGTGCCAAAAGAAATGATGTTATGTAACTATACATATGTTATAAGCTTATGGATTTGAGCACCCAGAATGCCTACAACTTTGGGAGATGTTACCTAGCAACCAGCTAGTGAAGCTGACTAGCAATAAGATAGTTGACGAGCTTGTCAAAGTGAGAAATAGGTACAGTTTCTTAACGCCCAATAGTACGAACGTAACATAACTATGTATAGTTAATAGTAGGCAAAAATATAATGATATAATAAATATATAAATTATAGATACGTTGCACTAAGTCAATAGAATTACAGAAAATGAAAGCCTTGTAATTTCTTTACAATAGATTTTTGATGGTATTGTTAATCAGTACAACGTAACGGTAACATTGCGTCAACCTATACACAGGTTTAAGACCATGTCATCATGATTTCACTTTTATAAAGGTGTCCTGGAAGTAAATGATTAATTTATAATTACGAAGAGGATTATAGAGTAGGTCATAACTGGCCAAATAAGAAAAAATAGATTTCGTGTGTGATATATTGACAAAAAGTAGCCTATGTATCGTTTAGATGAGCTTTATTACTGTAACTTATTATCAAAATCTGTTTAGTAGGTACTTTTTGTGTCAAAGAGAGATAAACATCATAGATGGATATTTGTCTTTCATTCACACATCCATCCATCCTTACAAACTTTCGCATTCATAATAGACGAGAAGATGACTAACTTAAAATGTTTAACTTGTAAGTTCTCGTATCGAGTTACATCATATCTACTTCGAAGAACATTAGAAAAGTTATTTGTGCTTGTAAAGCAAAAAGACGTTCGCCGACTTTTTTATAGACGTACTAGCGACTTGCCCTGGCTTCGCACGGGTGCTGTGTAGTTTTTTACGATATCGCATAACAACTCTTTGAAATTCTCTTTTCTCTGCTACAACATGCATGTATATTACATATAAACCTTCCTCTGGAATCACTCCGTTTCTTGATTAAAATCTCATTAAAATCCGTTGCGTAGTTTGAAAGATCGAAGCGTATAGACGGCGGGAAGCTACATTATTTTATACTGTGTAGAAAAGATACTTGTGTCATTAAAAAAACACAGATGTAACAGCATTGTACTGTGTGTAATTGTCGAACACTATTTCCATCAAAATGTAAATAAATCTGTTTAATAAAGTGACTTTATTTTATGACCCTGCCTAACTATACTAATATTATATAGAGGTATTTGTTTGTTTGTAAGCTTGTAAAAAAAAGTGCTGAAAAATTACTTTTCTAATAGACAGCCTATTTATTCAGAAAGTTTATAAACTATTTGGCATCATAGGATCGTAGCAATTAGCGCAAGTAGAAACGCGAAAAGTAGCTAGTATTAATATAAAATAGAACATTATGTTAAAAATAATTTGTTTATTACTTCAACGTTAAGTATTCTATTAATAGAACTTTTTTTTTTAAATAAACGCATCACACTCAACGGATTAAGATCTTGTGACCTTGTGTCGGGGGTCCGGAAACACTCACAGCACTAACACAAACACCCAGACCACGGCAAACATCCGTATGGCCAATACAGACATTTGCCGTGTGCGGGGATCGAACCCGCGACCGTTAGCGCTACAGTCATTTGCAGTAACCACTGCGCCAACGTATCTGTCAAACTTTAAACGTTAATTTCTATTATTATGTTCGTTATATAAATAGACTGACATCTGATAGTTAATTTTTTCGTCACGGGAGAATGGTGGCATCGACCGAATGTCGCAATAAGTCACACGATATTTGTAATTGATGCTCGTAATCCAAGCGGAGTAATTGTCGAACACTATTGCTATCGATATTTGAAATACTTTGACAGTTAATGTCGTTATTATCTAAAATGTCAGAGATGTGTGTAACACATTTTGTCACGTGAATTTTCTCGAATATATTTGACATTTGTCCTGCAAATAATTTTACTGAAATATGTTTAAAATTTTTAATCATTAGATTTAAGGACGGTTATTTATTTATATTATTAAGTTAAAAAAATAGTTTCTTTACAAGACTTTTATAAAATGGAACTTCAAAAGCTTAAAACGTAATTTCGATTACTTAAATGATAATCTTGTTCCAGTTATTTTTGATTGATTTTAAATCACACTACTAAATCGATTTTGATAAAAATTCTACAGAACTAATCTAAGAATATAATTGAAACAAAAAAAAAGAAAGAATTAGAAAAATCGGTTCAAAAGTTTTCGAATGATCGGTGAACATACACAAAAAAGTCTTTGACGAATTGCGAGCCTCCTTCTTTTTTGGAAGTCGGTTAAAAAGTCTATCTATAAAAGGAAATGAATAACTAATCGACAACTCAGTTTATCGAGACAATACTGAAACCCCTGATCCGATTCCGTTGAAACAACAGATATTCACTTTGACATAGGTATCTACTAACGACGGATTTTTAATAAGACAACCTCTGAAAGAATGAAACGATGATACAAAATTGTATAGAGAAATAAATCTAGAAGCGAGCAATGCTGCAAGAAAAAGCTGGTAGTCTTACAAAACGTTAATTTAATTTCTTCGTCATGGGAGAGCGACTACAAAAAAATGGCCAATGATAAGCCACACGTAACAAATGCTTGTAATATGTTAATACAATGAATAGTAAACGTAGTATTGCATTTACAGATATGGTAATAAATTGTTTATTTTCCTTTTCCGTAAAGAAATTCATAAATAACATTAATTACTCAACAACAAAGAATTGCCTTAACTGATTTACAAAGGAACCTATTTCTTGCTACATAACAATAGATTCCGATCATAACGCCATAAAGAGGAGTAATACTTTTCCCTTTTTTGTGTTTTCGTAGAGGAAATCTTCGAGGATTCTTTTATGTGGAGATTTGTACCCACTAAATCCCCTGCGATAGACCTCCTCAGCACGGAAATGGATAGGCCTCATGATCGCTTGCGCATGCGCATCCGCTACCCCTCCCGAATACTTTTCCCTATTTGTGCATGTACGTGTTACGATGTCTTTTTATTAAATCGGATAAATGAAGGAGAATATGATGTAAGGAAAGAGTTTTGGGAGGGAGGGAGACTTACTTTTCTTCCTTTTGCATATTTAATTTCGAGGTCACGTTCTTTGCATTGTTTTAGTTATAGTATTTACGAAAAACATTTTAACGCTTTTTTGTATTATTTTATTATTAAAAAAAGTAATCTCATTTTGTAAAAGTGAGCTTTTTTCTCCTAATAAGTAAAAATCAGATGGTACAATAATATAGGTTATGTTTCCATTTCAAAATCAATGGGTTCGATCCCTAGCTAAGAAAATATTTTTTTCAAAAAGCTAAATCAGTTTTAGTTTTCATCAAAATCGGCCCCCAAAATCGTTTAAGAATTTTTCGCTTTTCCTTATAGTCTTAGGTTTGGCCATCCACGCCCAGTTAAAAAATTAACCATTAAATTTTTTTGTGATATCTTTCATTTAACCGATAAGTAATTTGTAATACATGGTATTACTTCATATGTGTTCACTAATGTGACTATATGAAAAAATATATTTCGAAATAAAAGTAAAATTGCGTTAAGAGATAGATAATTAACAATTTTTGTTAGTGTGTATTAATTAATTTCTTATGTATTTATATAAAAAGAAATAATAAAAGTAACTTTTTACGTAATGGAAAAAATATTATATTTTGAGTTATCTTTTTGCACTACAATTGAGGCACCTGAAAACGTTTTCCAAATCATACAAACTAAGCGTAATAATGTATTTGGATATGGGCTCAGATAATAATCGTCTAATAGTTTGAACGTAACAATCTATACTTATAAAACTTTAACCTATTTCAAGCAAAAAAGAAATACAAATACGCGTCTGAAAACTTTAAAAAGAGAATACTTTAATTTCGTCGGACTGACATTTCATGTTCTCTACAAAAGCGTCGCGGCGAATTAGGTTAGTTTGACCCAGTTTATCCGTAACCTACAAACACAGAACAGATAGTCTAGTGAAAATAGCATACACGTGCGTAATTGTCACAAAAATCTATATTAATATAGTAGTACAAAATAAAATTAATTCTGTCTAAATACAGTAAGACTTGAAACAAACTAAACTTATTTATAGGTATTATTATAAACCTTTAATAAAAACTATTTGGCATCATGAGCACGCAAATCATAATATTTTTTATGAATTTTATCAATATGTTTATTTGCCATAATTTTTGTGGCATTAAAAAGTAACGCCCACTTTATTATACAATGTTCTGTGGCTAGAAGAATACGCCGCCCTGAAGCACTTTTAACTTGTGCCACTTTTTGAGAACATAATTATTTTCTTTTAAACGACATAACATAGAGATTTTAGTAGGTTATTTTACTATTTTATGTGTAAAAAAACCTATAAAAATATTTATGTATAAAGTAAAGTAAACCACCTGAATGAATGAATGAATGAAAAGTAAATATCTACTTTCTTGACTTATCTACAATCAGCTTTGTCTGCGCCTTTCTCGCGTTAATGTAAATTTTGTTACGCCGTACCATGAACAACAGCACTACTTTTTTTAGATAAACCTAAAGGTTTAAGGAATCTTGACAGCGTTTATCCAAAATTTAATTATGATCGGCTAAGTAGTCGAAACCGGAAAGCGTGAAATAAACAAACAAATTCACAGTTGTTACGCTACTGTCCGTCAAAAAAAAAACTATGCACACTATCATATTTTTATCTGTGGTTTACTCTTTCCAATAAAGTGAACATATCAACAAATGCGTTATAATTAAAATACTGAATGAATTATCCTGAATATTAGCGGCACTTATACACAAAAAATTTCATAATAATCAATTCGACCGTTTAAAAGGCGTTCGGTGACATACATGCAGACAGAAGGAATATATATAAAGATAGGAATTTTAGAATGTAATAATTGATATGCAAGACATGCGTACTGCGTTTGTGAACCGGTAATCTTTAGGTTACTCATTCATCAATAATTCAATCGTTTTCGGTGCGACACAAAGAGGCGTGTGATAGACTTGTACAGATGGTTATGACGTAGGTTGTAAAATAGCTGTTATTTTATTAAAAATATATATTCATTTATTTTCCGAGCCCTTTTCAGTTCCAGCCAAATTGTTTTGATATATTTAGTAGCTAAGTAATTCACCAAAATTGATTCTTAAAAGATGTTTTTAGGCAGTTATGTAAATACATTCATTAAATATTTTTATGTGAATTAAATAGTATTCCAAAAAATATTTAAATGAATATAGAAAAAAAACATATTACATATAATATTAAAAAATTAACGCACTAGTTAAGCTGCGTGTTAATGGGTATCACGAGTAGTTAGCGTTAATTTTGAATTTGCTACCGTAATGCATTCTGATATGATAATTTGAATTAATTAGTCAGCGAGCGTCGAGATTATTTATTCGACCTTGACAATGTTTTAGAGGGCATGGAAATATCGCAATAGGTATATTCTATTGAATATCGTCGCTATATTGTCTAGAACAGGCGTTCTTTTGTTTCATACAGTAAGCTTCAACTTTCGACCAACTGTGATGAGCGAAATAACAAGTATTGTGCGGATTCACTGAAAGCACGGCCGTTTAATTAAAAACATTTCATCTTGCATGGCGTGTTGTATATATTTATCTGTTCGTCGTGATTATTGTAAAGAGGTTTGTTTGTTTGTAAGGGATCGTTTCCGAAACTACACCTCCGATGTCGATTTTAAAAATTCTTTGAAAACTACATTGACCGTTGATTTGAAAAAACATAGGTTATCATCTATCGCTAGGAAAACATATTCCTAAATACAACTTTGTTTTTTAGCTGGATTAAGGAGGTTCTCATTGGGGATTTTTTAATGTATGTTCACCGAGTACTCGAAAACGGCTGGACGGATTTGGTTAATAATTTTTGTTGCTTCTAGATTAGTCCTATTAAATTTTCATCGAAATTGAGGAGTTTGATTTTAAAATCGAAATAAGTAGAATATGTCAATCAAGTAAACAAAATTGCCAATTTTATTTTTAAAGTCTGTTCTCCCTTTTTAAAGAAGTATTGTGTATAGTAAATGTCAAGTTCACGGCTATTGCAAGTGACATTTTACTGTTGGTCAGCACTAGCGTGATTAAATCGCAAGGTTTTGTATCTGTGCCTAACAAGCTAGAAATAATTTAAAAAAAAACTATGTCGTCAAAACAGCCTTGGCTTATTGCCTGTCGTTTTCACTTTACCCTCGCGTTTTTATTTTAAACGAAAAAAAATCATGCAATACTCAAACAGCCTTTAAGATTATAATTTATTGAATTTACTTAAGCGATAAGAATAGTACTTACAAGGACTAATTAGTTACTTAAGCTGTCACAACGATTAATGAAGGTTTTTTGTGACATTTTAAAATTTAATTTTTCTAATTTTAAATAATTCTAATTCTTATTTTAAAACATTAACGTTTTTATTTTTTATAACTAACATATTTTATTGAAAGCAGAGAGTGTTAAGGACTTTACGCTTTACGTTCTATTTAAAAAAAATTATACCCTGTTAGAAAATCTGGCTTTGATGTTTGACAAAAATTGGAGCAAGATGTTAAAAATATTACTAAAAAAAATCGGGTACATATATTATTTAGAAATTAATAGTAAGTACTTCATTCAGACTATTTATAATGACACAATGAGACATTAAAAATAAAATTAAAACAGTTTATGCAGGGTTCCTAAAGTAAACGATTGAAGCGGAATATAGTCTAGGCCAAATAACAAAAAATCGTTTGACACAAAGTTCTTTAGTGTAGGACTTTTGTAAATGAAAAATCTATTATATACATATTTTTAGTATATAGACCAGCTGAGTTTAAATTCAAAGATTTTGTTCTTTTCATCAATTTACCTTGATAACTCATACTGTAAAAAAAAACTACACATAATCTGCAACTAGACCCTAAAATTAGCACATCTTAGATAAGAGCTAATGGTAAAAAAATATTACATTTAATTGCTTAAAATAAAAGATATTGCTAGTAACTCACAGAAGGTACCTTTTTAAAGCTGATTACCTTTGGTCAGGTTTTTGTAGATTAAAAAAAATGTTTTAAAAGCTGTATTTCGCAGAAAAATAAAGCAGCTGGCTGTCTGCATTCTATAAAAAATCAGTATTCAAAATGTAATAGGTACTTCTCTGATAATATGCACGATACCAGGATGTAATAAGATTTTACTTAACATAATGTTTTTATGATTGAATTGTCTTCCATAGTGATAATTGCTCCAAATCAATTATGCAAGCATGCTACTATAAAATCTATTAAAATGTGTGTATAAATAGCCATATTACGATTAAACTGCTCCGCTATTAGCTATTGCAAAATAATCAACGACTTTTATTTATGAATCTTCTAGTTCCGTCAAGTAAAAATAAATACAAAGTTGCAGTGTTTGTTTGTTTAGGACTTGACTACATTATATGTATAAAAAATAGGTATTTTGTATGAAGATTTGATTTAATCTGCACCTTACGCATCTTCATACAAATTTCCTATTTAATGCGTTTTAGCCCTTAAACGTTCTAATTTTAGGATCCATTGTGCTGATTTGTAAAAAATATTTTGTCGATACATAGTTAGCCCGTTTAATTAGAATGATTATAGGCTATTAATATGACGCTAAGACTCTTAGAAACAAAACAGGGACAATACACGCGAATAAAATCACGAGAATGATCCCATTGTCAATATTCCTTTATTCTACAATTTCTTCATAAATAACCTAATTAAGTAAGTATAATGAATGGCAAAACAATAATATTTCAGCTTAAATTATGGTATTTGTTACATTAAACAATATGCAATATGATAATAATTTATACCTAACTCGTTGAGATTACTCGAGTGTTTAATTAATAGTGAAATGTGTTACAATAACTAAAAACAATGGATTGTAAAAAGGATGGCTTGTCCATGGGTGCCATCAGCTTTGTTCTAAGGCGGTGATGCATGGTGACATAAATAACATTGTTTAAATTCAATGGACACTCATATATCATGCAAAAACACGCAACGCTTCACGTAGGACTAGTGTTAAACAAAATTCTACTATTTAAATAGACAGACGTATAACAACGAAATCTATAAATGGCTGTCAACTGTAATATAATATCTTTACAATAAATTATATCTGCTCTTCTATAATAATTAAATAAATCATGAAGATGAAGAAGAAATTGTAATATTCTATTTTTATTGTAACGAGCGCGTAAATAATTTATCCGTTTTTCGATCGCCTCAAAAAGTTTACTATTTCGTCACATTAAATCGTATTCGTTGTTCCAGTTTCAAAGAAATAAAGTCATTTTTTTTAACAGCCCCTGCTGATTTAATTGAATATTCAAAAACATAAGGGACCTCCAACGAAGTGTACTACTCAGTTAAAATACTCTTAATAAGGTCTGGATTAATCTATAGACCAATGCATACACTATGTTTCATTAGTATTGTTAGCTTTTTATCAACTTCAAAATTTAAGTGGGTTAGTTTACAAGTTCATATGTGTTTGTGTGTATATTACCAGTTACTTTTGGCGTTTGAGTTTCTTTCTTATTAAATAGCCTACATGTACCAAGAAGATTACCTTGTCAAGAAATTATAACAATTTTCCTAGTCTGAAACATTATAATTATTTCTTCTCTTAATTTGATTTCTATATAAATTCTGCTTACCTAATCGTTATTAAATCTACATAATTAAATTATTGCCTATTGTTTTTCAGAAATATGACACAATTTAAAACAAAAAAAAATGTCAGTAGTAGAAACCTAAAGTTACAAAAGTAGATTGAAGGACAATGAAACGCTTAGTTATACTTTATAGACTATAAGAAAGTGTAGTTCCGTTAAATGTCCCAATAATTGGTCAACAAACATAATGTGTAGTGTGTACGCGACATTATTACAAATTCGACCTGACATGCGAATTCAGCAATTCTTGCAAAAGCATGAAAATGCATTGTATATTAGTATACTAAGTGTTCTTATATGAACCAATATTTGAATTATGATTATCACCAAATTCAATCTTTAAAACGTCCAACGGAGTCTCTTCGTTTATGAAAAATATTTTTTAACAATATTATACAAAACTGTATATATCTTTATTATAGTTTTACAATTTACACCTATTTGTTTAATAGGTACTAATTTTAAAATAGCATGGCTTTCAACTAGCATGTATACGTACGTTCCTAACTGGATGCTGATAAGCAATAATGTGTCAACCCACAAAAAGTCAAATTTGGAGATATTAAAATGTTCTGATAATGCGTAATGTATTAATTATTATTCAAAATAATTTCAAGTTATCTAAACTAAATAAATACGAAAACATTTTTTCTTAATTTAATGTTTCGAATTTCAAGTGTCCCACATTTTCAATTTATACAGTAAACCCACATACCTATGTATATTAAAACTTATTATAATATTAAACGTTTTATTACACCAATCACTTTTCAGTGCATTATTCCTTTTACCAAAATAGAAAAGAAACGATCGATATATACGTCTTCAAACAGATTTATTAAGAATAGGTTTGACATCTTTAGGCGCCATTTTCTCAAAATGAAGTCGGTGTGACTTGACACAGTACTGCTTATCAGCGTCCAACTACATATTATACCATGTCTCTTTAAAACATCATTTCGATGTTAATGTTACTATTTGAAAAAAAATCTACAGCAGTTTTACACTCATACTTTATATGTAAACGTATAAGATATACATTTTTACCGGCTGCACGACAACAAAGACATGTTTATGTTTTTCACTGACTATTGAGATTTTTATGTCATCGAAGCATTCGAACAGATAGATTTTAATGATTTAGGTAATGTAACCTAAAACTATCGCTATAAAAAAAATGCTATGACTTGCGACTTTGATTACTGATATGAATACTAAAACGCCTGCTTCAAATTGCGGAACATTTTGATAGCGACAGTTTTATACAATTAGATCATTAGTTTTGATTTATAAAACCAATATGGCACCAGTAGTACTATCAGTTTTGGCAGTTGGATTTTTATTTTTCCTTTAAATAAGTTAGTTACTATCAGAATTTAGCAATACCCGAATATACCTAATATATCTTATAACGGAATTTTTTATGCGAAAAAGCTTAGGTATGATAGATGGTTTTAACATAATCGCAATCTTGTTTTTATCGTAAAGATAAACGAAATGGAAATTCGTTTATTTATGTCTTATCTGTAACGACTATTATCTAACGGTTACGACGTTACGCGATTACATCGCTAGTTTTAAAGAAATAAAAAAACGATACGTAATACTTTTTCAGAATAATATAACAAATTTACTGCACTAAATATCGGTCCGTTTTTTTTATATTCATTCTTATATTTCTTAGAACCTGAATAGATTTAGATGAAAAGAACCTTGAGAGTCTGAGTATTCTTAAAGTTAGCACGTGTTCTTAATAACTTTGAGCCAGTATATTCGACACGTGGATGAAATGCTCTATTTTTATGGTTTCTTATTATATTCAAACTTAGTAGTTTAGTATTTTTTTTAACTACCGGTCTATAGAATAAGTATTATGACTTGCTCAGTTTCAATAGCGTATCTTCCTGCAATTTTAATATTACGATTTTAACGTACTATACATATCTGAAGATTATATCAAATTTCTGTGCTAGAAATAGTCAGCTTAATTACACATTGATAGTTGAAAATATACATAATTAATAATGGCCCTTAATTTTGGTTAAAAAACCAAAGTACATAGCGACAAAGCGTTGTCGAGCTATAACACGATACGAACTCGTGATTACGGCGTCACATCGTGAAATTTTACGACCTGCATCGTAATAAACACGACAAGATGTTGTACCACCGCATTTTAATGCGTTATTAAGCTTCATTTCGTGACGTCGTGAAATTCTACGACTTGCATCGTAAAAACTCACGATATTTTGTCGCATCCTAGGACGTTGCGTTGTCGTGAAACATTACCGTGTCGCGTCGAGAAATTCTACAGCGTGCATCGAAAAAACACTACGTTATGTCGCGTCCTAGCACATTACGATGTCGTCACCATGGAACGATATCGGAACGCTGTTATTTTTCCGTAAGCTAATCAGAATTTTGAAAATCATGTACGAGTATAAAGTTAAGATATTAGAATTAAACGAGTTATATTTTTAAGTATGGATTAACAAAAAAACAATAAGCTGGTAATTACAGATTAAGAAATTAAACCTAATATGATACAAAAAAAAATAACTTTTGAAATACCGTTTTCCTGGGATATCTAATCAATTCAAGCCAAGCGGCTTAGTGAAAATTAGTCTTTCGTAATTGTCGAACGCAATCGATACTTTATTGATATTGCTAGGATACCATTATTTATGATGCCGCAATAGATAATAAATAACAAATGATAAATATATATTTAGAAATCTTTTGTTCATATACTGATATATATAAATATTTTTGTATATGTTCATTTTAAACGATAATTAGACTTATAAGTTTTGCGTATAGACTTTCATCAATAACATATATTATTAATCGTTGCTACAGCTGAAATAATTTATAATTAACGATATATTTTTTTTTCACTTATATTTTTTACGAAAGTAAAACTGACAAGTGTATTCCTCGCCTTACCTAGAGTTCAAATTGAAATGCCGCTGAATGAGTCATCGTTATGTAGAATACACCTATGTATCTTGACTAATATATAAAGCTTCAGAATTTGTTTATGGGCTTGTCTCAAGAAAATTTAATAATATATACATATGTTATTTGATTACCCCACATGGAGGGTAATGTTTTTGAGTATTCCTTTGTATGTATTCCTTTAACCCGCTTTGTAGCGTGAATTTTTGTAGACTTGATGAATTAGATTCGACTTAAATGGCAAAGTGACATTAACGTAAACTTTTATACGGAGACAATGTTTAATTCAATTAAATTACTTTAATTTTAAACTCAGTTATAATTCAGTTATTTAAAAGTATATACTTATTTAAAATAAAATGGCGGCTTCTGTTAATTATTACTTAAATATTTTTAACTCAATCTGACGTGCAACAGATAACGAAATTTTGTTAAAAATAGTTAGTATCTATTTATCTATAGATATCATGATCTATATAGGCGTATCTGAGTTTCTCTCGACATCAGGAAGAAATCCAAACTCCTTAAAAACAAGTTACACGCATTACGAATTGTATGCATTCCTAGTATACGCCATTTATGATCGTCCAATAGTTTGTTGCGAAATCGCACTTTCTTTACACTGTGGTCAAATCATGCGGATAATTTTAACTTTAATTCAAATTTCTATTGTTATTTAGCTTGATAACTTTCGAAAATATAAATAACGTGGACTTTAGATTATACATATAATAACAAAATGGAAAATCCCTAATAATGGAACAAAACATATTACTAGAAAACGATGCCATTTCTCGATGGGAATAAATAAAGAAGTGATATGAAATAATAAATTAATTTTATTGGAATAATATGCATACTGATGATTATACTTAGTTTTTTCGGTACGGTTTATTTGAATATTGTCATTTAGACTTTTTTAACAAGCATAGTATTACATTACTTAACCCCATAACTATTTTCCTTGACTGAGTAAAGGTCGTTGACCACGGATAAGATACGACTTCGTAGAAAGGATATCATGTAACAGTTTATTAGGTACGGCCCCTTGTTTTAATTTCACATTAATTGTTTTAATATTTTTATTCTTATACTTATAGTTTAGAAAATTATTTGTATGTTGTATTGTGTATAAATGCTAAATATGCATAGACCAAAAATAACTTTAATACAATAAAGAGTTTTTACACAGAAATGATCTCAAGGCAAATCAAAGTAAATTGACATATAACAATATTGTTTATGTGAATCGATCTTTGATGAAAATTCATGTAGCGTCTGCAGCGATTGGAATTCTTTGATGATATAAATAATCCCGCGTAGGAACATACCTAGATGTGTGTACCTAGGTATATATTATTTACTTAAAAACATAGCAGTCTCAGTGTTACGCAGGTAATAGCTAATTAGAAAATGTTTTACATGTCATGGAACCCGATGGCGTGAATAATAAATTCAAAAAACTACTAATAAATAATATAATTAACATGGAATAGTAATATAAACATCGAATAATGAATGTAATAGACATTTGTTTTTTTTTTAATTCCTCCAAGTCTCTTTGTAATTTTCTTTACAACTTTAGTATAGTGTATCTCATTGATATGCCTAAATGAAGAGGCTCAAAAGGGCTTGAACCCGGGGTCGCAAAACAAGTTAATAAAAAAACCAATTCATGTCTTTGCCAATAGTAGTCAATGGCCTAAATGTATAGCCGTATAGGTACGACTTTAGCGCACCTAAGCAGGTAACTTCCCACGCTCAGACCTAAGATTTCCTCATAGCGAGTGAGTAAGCGTTACTCACCTTACATCTAATTATGTTTAAAATGTTACGTAAATATTTTTTAACAATTCACAAGCTCATAACTTTAAAACAATAAAGAAAATAAAACCAAAAAATTTGAGGATAAGTCAGATCTCGAATTATTCGAAATTTAAATGGAAAATATAGGCCTTGACACGAAAACGGTTTTATGCTATATTCTTTTTAAATTAAAAAGTAAGCTTTAATGCAAATAAAAACTCTTCGATAGCTCTAGATTTATAAAAAAAATAGTTGTAACGACACATGACAATGTGCGTCTTTCCACTTAACCAACATTTCCTTATCTTTGTAAACAGTAATCATCACTCCATTAAACACGTTTATTTGCATATGATGATTTTACATACTTACATAATTACCTAAACTAATATGAATTTATAATTAAAAAAATAAAATGCAATCGTTTTATGAGTAGGCAAACTCTTTATAAATATAGAACCTTTTGACACACGTTGGCGCAATGGTCACTGCAACTGACTGTAGCGGAAGTGTTAGTGTTGACTATGTTTCCGGGCCCTCGACACAAGGTCACAAGATCTTAATGGGGGCCGTTGAATGTGATGCGTTTATTTATTTATTTATTCTTCAACAGATTTCAAATAAAGGAGGGTATTCTAAGTTCGTCAGGGACTTTTTTATCTGTGTTCACAGATTATTATTAGATGACTTATATAGATGATAAGATGGCTTAATCGATTTAATTTATCCTATTTCAAAATCAAATGTTAATAAAATCGTTTTATTAGTTTTGTTTTAATATTAAAATAAGTATGTCATCCGAGTAAACGTATTTACTTTTAAAGTCGGTTCCTATTTTGTTTTAAATATACTATCATAAACAAAAAATCTATATAAAAAAAGTTAAACTGTTACGAACGCAATTATCAAGGGATCGCAATGTTATAATGCGGCTTGCGTGCTCGGAGCTCTCTGTTTCCCTTCATTGAATTGGTAATAAGTTAATTGTTTAACGTGTCCGGTCCCAGCATTTGACATCAGGAAAGTCGGCTAGACGACTTAAATAACGATCAACATTACCTGATAAAGTTTATTTATAAACTGTACCTGTATTTTATACGAACGATTTTACATATATTCATATGGTAGTCGGGAAATCCTAGCCTTGAAATAAAATATGGACGTGTTTTTAAGAATGTATGCAATGACTCTTGAATACATAATAATTTATGCTTCGATTTTAATTGAAATATAATAATACGAGTATGTTAAATAACTTTTTAGCGACTTCGTTTTAAGTATCTGCAACAAAGCTAATTAGAAGTATTAATTCTTGCAAGTAAATATTATGTTACGCGAGGTATAGGATGTGTCTGACAAATAAATAAAATACAGCAGTAAGTTCTAAACGATACTAAATAAAGGTAATAAATTGTTGTGTTGAAATTAACAACTCGCAACGATGATGTCGTAACAAAACATAAGTACAATCGACTGTTATCAAGATAAAAAAAAAACTGTTAAAGAATTAATAAAATATTGACTCAGTATCGAGATGAATGGTCACTGGCACACATACCCACTACGCAGCGAGCTGCGCTTGCGCAACCGCTGCGCTATTAGATAATGTCCACTTGAGTTGGTACATTCTAATGACCGCCGTCAAAACAATCAAACCTTGAACCGCTAATATCTTTGTTAAGTTCCGCTTTATTTCTTTCAGTGATAGGGTTGTATCATGTAGGGTGTAGTATGTATTAATTTTTTAAGTTTATTGTTCAATTTGTAATTATTATAAATATTTAATACTTTTATATTAGTCACTTTCTAAATATGTATATAATGGTTTTTTTATAGATTAAATGTAATGGTCCTTAGGTCAAAAAAATATACGAGATGCCCTTATCCGTTTTTATGTAATATGTAATCACTTCTAGTAACTAAACTCTTTATAAGTAAACGAATTGCATTCGTAAGTTTTATTTACATGTGCGATATAAAAAAACTCTTATAACTTAATAACAGATACGTCGTAAGTAGTTACGAAAGCTATGACCGTCAAAAATAAGGCGATGACAGTAAATTATTTCAGGAATATATTAGTAAGAAATAACTTATGTAAATCATAATTCTGAGAGCAAAACTTATAAGTGTAATTTTCGCCTGATAATTTATTTTATTTCAATAATAAAGAGAGAAATTTTGTATGTGCGAAGTAAATTCCGGTAATATTTAATCTTATTTTAATAGACTTCTAAAGGGAAAGGAGAAAGTTCTCAATTCGTCGGAGACATTATATATGTACGTTTATCGATTACTCAAAAATTGCTGGAGTGATTTTGAATAATTCTGTTTTTCTGTTGTCCCACTGAATTTTCATCAAAATCGGTTTGGTCTTAAAATCAAAATAACAGGAGCAATGTGAATATGTAAGTAGATATATCATTCAAATAAACAAAATTGCGAAATTTTGCTTTCAAAGTCGGTGTCACTCTTTTAAGTATTTTATAAACTATGGTGTCATCAAAGATACTCATAGATTATATTTTATCTATATAGGTATGTCTTAAAACAAAATCTACATAAACGCAAGAGATGTAATAAGAAAATCTAGTAAATTATAAAATCTAAACAAAAGCCCAAGTTTCAGGGGGGAAAAGATAAATACGTAAAATAATTCTTATACTAATAGAAATAGAAGCAAAGTAATTTTTAAGAAATTCATTTAAATGTCAGACCCTAATAAGTTACAAAGAAAATAAAATGGTTAAATTCCTTGGAATTTGTTATAACAAAAATATGTTTTCAATGAATATTTAAATGAACCAAGGTCCTTTACCGTGATATTCTTCGCCAAAATCTTGACGTTTTTGTTACTTAATTACATTGAAAATAAAGAGACTTTTTATGTAAATACCGTGCACGATCAGGCGGGTCACCTGGTGTTAAGGGATCATCGCCTACCATGAACATGAACATGAACACTCGCAGAACCAGAGAAGCCAAAATTGACACATTTACTTGCTAAATTACACTGAATATTGAATTTTAAACGGACTTTCCTCGTAAATCGTTAAACGGTTTCGTCTTTACGCCTCTATTCTTCGTTTTCCTGTTAAATCGATACTATCTGAACGAGCAAAAACATACATAATAATTTATAATTATGTCAGTATATTACCGTTTTTAGACCAAGATGAGTAAAAAATTATATTTTTGGTCTATATTAAGACTTAAAGTTTTTA
Source organism: Hypolimnas misippus (assembly GCA_037950945.1). NCBI lineage: Eukaryota > Metazoa > Arthropoda > Insecta > Lepidoptera > Nymphalidae > Hypolimnas > Hypolimnas misippus. The sequence continues at coordinate 6,010,538 of JBBEEQ010000015.1, read as the reverse complement.
ACATTTTTTTTTTTAAATATAAGTATATTTCAATTGTTGTTAAAAATAAAAATATATATTGTTGTTGTTGTTTATTAACTAATCATCTCTTATTTCATACTAACATATTGATATCGGAAAAATCGGAAAATTGATAAAGTAATTTATTAATTTATTTCAAAGGCCATTATAACTACAAAGTATTTTAATGAATATTTATAGACTTTGAGAAGTTACTCGTACATTATGAGATATGGAGACTACATAATACCTTTTGAGTTGACACAATGTATGCATAATATATACTCGTATCAATTACACGATTATGTATAACTGACATACTTATTACAATGTTTATTTACCTAACAACCGGTTAGTATAAATTTAAAATTAACGGTTAATTAAAACAACAAAAATTGCCGCGTATTTTTGAAAATCCGTAAAGCTAAAAAGGTCGTTAAAATTTCGTACACAAAACATAAAAACAGGCTAAAATTACTCACACTGCAAATGTTCAATATTGTGGCCGACCTCGGGAAGTAAATGCAGGAAGGTGGTGGACAGCAACACGCCCCCACCGAACGAAAGCAGAGTCATGACCACCCTATTTCTCGACTTCAAGTTCTCTGCATCACCGGGTGTAATCCATCTCAACTTCTTCGCCAGGAACAATGGTACGATACCACATATCATGGAGGCGCAGAACAGAACCGCCATGGAAACCCCCTTAGCGACGACCACTCCCTCTGTGTCATTTTCATCATGACTGTGCGCTGGAAGGATATCCATTTTTATTTTTAGGTCGTACTTCTTACAAGTTCGGAGTAGAATTGGCCTGCATTAAGGACACGTGCTCTTTTATACTGTTTCGCGGTATCAGCGATATGCGCGTGCGCCGGGTCGAAGCGACGCGATTGTACTATAAGCCACCGGCTTTTCTGCTTTAGTTCGTTCCACTCCCGCGGAGCCTGTGAACAAAGCCTTCGAATGCGGTGTGCTAAATGTCTTAATTGAGGTATTAGTATTTACAACATGCAATGCGTTAAATTATTTGTTAAAAAGATTCTGATAACGATCACGCTTTATTTACACTAAATTTATTTATTTCAATTAAAATGTTTATTGGGACATCTTCTGTTTATTGATTGTACGTATTAGATTATAAATCAATTTATTTAATCATAGTTTTATTTATTGTTATTAAACTTTTTGATGACATTAGAGCAATAGATGAATTTTTTGGAATTCTTTCGGTATAATTACTTTTTTTAACAATATTAATAATTACGTAGATGCATAATGATTCGATGCATTTATCGGGAGTAAGACATCCTTTGATCACTTATTGTTAATTTAGGGTATACATATATATTAAAAAATTTAATTACTACTATTCAAAATAATATATTCAAAAATAATATTAAAGATTTATTTTTATAAAAGTGTATATAAACAACAAACATTAATGTATGTAAGATATTAGGTAAACGCAACATTCTTGAGATTTAAATACCGGAAACATTTTAATAATTGCTTGTAATAATCTGTGTATTTTTGATAAACAACTCATAATTATTTATATCAATTGAAATATCTATAACGAAACCGTTTGTTTATGAGTATCGAATATATTTTTTCTTTGTTGTTGATGCTTCATATAAAGGTAGAGAAACAGTTTTTTTCTAATATGGTACTTAGGAGGTTTAGAATTCATCTCGTGTGTACTGTGAAGGAAAATACCGATATAAAATGGTTGCACGTGTTGGAAAAGTTCTGAAACATAATGATATACTCGCATTATCTGCTAATCTACAGGAATGGATTAAGTTTTCGATTACGATTTAAGGAATTAAGGTTTCGTGGTTCCATTCTCTTTAACAGGACGTTCTTCATTAAATTGCCTAGCTGAGGGATATATTTGCGTTGTCTCATCACTTTGTATTAATTTGTCTGCCTCTAAAGAAACGGAAATCTTAAATCAGAGTATATAAAATCGCTTATACGAAGACGCTTATTACGTCTAGTGCTTAATGTAATAAGATAAGATTTTTTCGCTATAGACTTTTATTATAACAATAGCGGAAAATTAAAACTTAAAAAAAAAACTGACTTCAAAATAATATTTAATGCAAGTAATCTAAAAAGCGAAAAATAAATATTTTCTACAACATTTTGAAGTCGGTGTCAAGTAAAACAACCGAAGTCGGTGCCGAGTAATAGTTATTTAATTTACGTTTCTTATTTATAAGTTATCTAACTAAATCTAAGAATTAAATTAATTAACCCATCACAATTGACTTCTACGACTATAATTTCATATATATTATGAAGATACATTATATTATTACACATATACAAACATACTTACAAACAAATAATTTTACGTACAGTCTTCTATACAATGACTTAACTGAAACAATTACCAAATCTTTGCATCAGAATTTGAAATGTGTTGGTAATTTTACACTGTTTCTATTCCTATATTACTGGCAAAACTAAATATAATTTGTCGCGCTGGATGTTTTTAAAGATTAATTGAAAAACCGTACTCAGTTAATTAAAGTTAATAAGCATTTAAGCGATGAAATGGCTCTTACCTTTTGCATGGTAGCATCCTGGGCCCCACGCTATTTCTGGTATATATAAATATCTTCGTCCACTACCCATTTTAAACTGTTACGTCGATGTTACAATCTTAGTTATTGCAGGAGGTACGTGGAAAAATGCCTTTATGCCCTAAAAATGGTATCTGATTGGTTGATGCGGACACAAATCCACTTAGCCTAAACATTATTTAAAATTTTCTTACATATTCACAGTCTGCTTTCACCCTTCTGATGGTTATATGTTAAAGACACATCTGTAATTCCCTAAATGACAGAAAATGTTCTTGTCCGGCTGTAGAATATAATTCTAATGTAAAATATCTTGGGCTACTTATTCATAACACTTTGGAATCTACAGATATCTAATTTAACGAATATATTTACAAATCTTAGAACCTCGACGAGTAAATCCACTATATTTATGGTATATTATGCAATACTTCCAATATCTACTTATGTATTGTATAATAGTCTGGGGAGGAAATATCACGTCACTGTTATACCAAGAAGGAGTGCAAAGATCTATTTTTAAAGTTATAACAAATACACCCTCCAGATTCCCGACAAAAGAGTTATATGAAAAATACAAGTTTTTATCGATACGGCAATTCTTTATATTTCAAACTATTATACGTAAAAGAAACAAGTAGAACAGACCTTACAGGAGACAATATTAATGAATTATTATAATATTTATTCTAGACTTACGAATAAAATTGTTTACATATTGAATGAGGATGCCTAATACATATAATTACTTCAATCCTTATATACAATATCGGTATAATAAATCGGAAAATTTATTAAAATATGTTATACATAAACACAACAACTTAAGTAAAACCCGAGATATAAGTAAACACTGTCTTAATTAGGTTTGCTATTACAATGTAACATTATATTTCCATTTTTCGAATTAATATTAAATCCCAGTGGCTGGAGATTGCTACAAGTGTAACTAGGTACTTTATACTAACGTAGTCCAGAGAATTGCCTTAAGTATTATTTAATAATGATTGCCACATATTCCGAATCTTACCCGTGGGATACTTTTCCGCGTATATTAAAATTAGCTGTGTGTCGCGGTTTTACTGGCGTTTATGGTTAATGCTAACCATGAACGCTTAATATATGAGTCGTAGCGTGGTATTATAGCATTAACCTTCAATGAACAAGAGAGATGTTTTAGAGATTATACCAACATACATTACATTACATACACAAAATTACAAACAAATGTTACCACTTTATAATATTAGTATAGATTAAATTTTGCCTCCGCCTTTAACGCTTGGCTGTAATTGTATATAGTTATATATAATTTGCATTAGCAGTTAAATGTAACCCTCTATAGAAAAGCTTCCGTAAATAGCTTTTTGAATAATTTTCCGTTCAATTCGGAGGTGGCACTCGCGTTCAATGAATTGGGGAAGAAGATTTTTGAACAATCAAAAAATTTAGAAACTGCAAAATAAAAATAATTAATTTTAAAAAATCAAAAATAATAACTGAATCTTTGAAGTTGCTTTTATTTTTTTTCGTTAAAACATTACCACTAGATTTTATTAAAATAATATTCACGCGCTGTTGATATGAGATTTTTTTTTGTTATATGTATAACGTAAGGCGGGATTTACAGTTGTGAGTTTTACTCTCGTAACTGATATAAAACATCGCTTTCTCTCTGGTAACAGACACCCAGGTAGCCATATGTATGCTGTGGGTGTTGATAAATATTACAGTGCCATTAAATTCTTTCAGGTGTAAAAAGATAAACGATTCTTATGAAAGTCTGTGAGCAAAACTTACAAGTGTAATTCTCACCTAATTTTTAGCGATATCTTAAAAGGAAAAACGGAACCCTTATAGGTGTTATGTTATCACTGGGGTTCTAGTCTCTAGTTTATTTGTAATTATGAATATATTTGTGAGAGTGAAGAACGATCTATCCTAGAGAGATGGTGCGTACTGAAAATATATAGTTACTAACTGATCAAAGAGTTTTTATAGACAAAATACGGTCTATATTTATATTATTTTTATATTCCTAACAATAAGATCACTTTGTTGTCCATTAGTCTATCAGTCGAGACGTTTTTTATTTGTAATAAATGTTTTAACATTAATCAGCTTTGTTGTAGTATAAGGTTTTCCTATAAATTTTAGTCACTGATATTTCAAAATTCTAATTAGCGTTTTATTAACTGCAATAAATCTTGTTTCAATATATAAAAATATGTTTTGAAAGCCTCTTCAAAAGAAGCATGTTTTTATTTTATTTTACGAATTAAACTTGTACCTATATATGTACATATATATTCATACATTGATATGACGCAAGAGTGTGCGTGATAAACGAAAAATAACGAATGCTCTGATAAACATAACGATTTTCAATTCCAATCATAAGCACTTGGCTCGGAGTATAATTAGACTGATTAGATGTTATCGGGTACAATTGACGCGAGGATTACTGCAGGCAAGCGATATTGCTTAAGGAAACGCGACATTTAGGTGATATCTAGTATTATTATATATCCCTAGATAATTATGGTGAAATAATTTTATATAATATTTAATATTCCTACGTACAATAACAACCGATTATATGTTTTTAACAAAAATAGCGGGCAAACGAGGAGGTCATTTCATATTTTAACATATTAATAAATAACATATTAATTAATTTACGTTTTAGGGCACCGTACCCGAAGAGTGCCAACGGGACCATATTAGTAAGCTTCCACTTTCCGCCTATTCGTCTGGCTGTCCGTCCGCACATCTGTCTGACCTTCTGTTTAAGGCAGTATCTCATAAACGGCAATAGGTAGAGGTGATCCTAAAACTTGAGAAAGAAAACGTCTAGAAAAGGTGTATAAAAATGTCTCCTTAAACTGTCCAAAACGTGGTATATTTTGGTAACGACAGTTTTACACCATCAACCCCAAGGCCCTGTACTATTTGCAGCGGCACCAATTTCGAAATATATACCAAACATCTCAAATATTACTTTATTGCGTTTTGGAAAAAGAACAATTTTTATTTTTATTACATAATAAATTTTTTTTAGACGATAACATTTTTCAAAATTCTTCTACATCATTTAGAATTTATGCGTACGTGATTAAGAAAATAATAAGCTAGCAACAATGTAACAACTATTTCTGATTTCTGATGAATTCGATTGAAATAAGTCATTCTTGAAATAGCATTACTGGTATATTTCTGCGACATTAGTACGTAATGACGTATATACCTACGCGTACTCTGGTATAATTCTGTACCAATATCATAAAGGTGATGAATTTGTCTGTTTGTTTAAATGTTAATCTAGAGAACCATTAAATAAAGTGATTTAAGAATTTCCATTCCTTGAAATAGCCTGATGTGTCTGTATTGAAGAAGATACCTCAGTAGTATTAAAGTGGCGAAATTAAAAAATATACAGTTTTGGACATAAACGCAAAAAATGTTATACTTCGATTCGGCCGTTTATTTAGACTAGCATAGCTATTTTTTTTTTTCATAAGTATACATTATGTACCACCATTGTATATGAAACTAAATTTTATTACGCTACCCAACTCGTGTGACATAGATTTTAAATCGGTCACTTTAATACTTAACTATGAAAAACGAAACAGAAGATGTAACCATTACACCAACGTCATCGACAAATCATTAATCGAGCGTATACCAAAAACGAGGCAAACCGTATGACACGTCTAGTTAATTACAAAGAAATATATAAACGGAGGTCACTGAACTTTAACATTATTAAATTTGGTTACATTTATCATGACACCGCTTGCAAATAATCGCAGAATAACACTTACACAAGATTTAAGTAGTGTTGAAAGAATAAGCAACATAAATACTTGACATACTTAATGCACATTGTACGTTGATAAACAAACGATCTAGCTATAAGCTAAACTTATAATCAGCTAACTTAGCCTATATTTTATATAAGAAGGCCCAACCAACCAAAATACGGTGACCCTCAAAAAATGAAATCAAAATATTAAAACTAAATAATTTTAAAGAAACGTAAACAATATTCAAAATCCAACCAAAAATATAAACGATTCAGATAATTACTAATTAAATAGAGATCATTTAAACAGTACAGACGTACTTTTCTGTAAATTCTATACTTACGCAAATATAAAAACAATTCTTACGTCTTGTGGGTGTGAGAACGACTAATACGTGCCCCGAGTGTAAGTTTACGCAAACATAGCAATAACAGCGTTAAATGAATGCGGCAAAAAAAACAAATGGCTCTTTCGGGCGGGCTGTATTGTCCACCTAGGTACGGGTTCTTAGGCCATGGCCATGCTCGGGTATGCCTTCACGGGTGTGTTAATACAGCGTATTCATTTTTTTCGGCCCGATGCGCCGAGGTCTCGCGTTCGCATAGGCCTAGCGGTAGTCATATACACATCGGTCTTCATTATCCTTTTCTGCTAATTTTGTTTTGTCCGAGTGGCAGTCCAATCTGTATGGTAGTCATATCCGAATGTTATCATGTCCGGTATATCTTCGCCTCCTCTGCGTCATCCAGATCGTTGCCTTCAATGTCTGCGTTGGACCTAGATTGCGGCGGCCTCAGGAGCTCGCGACGGACGCTCCTCTGGTGGTAAAAAATACTCTCCGTACATTTGTATTGTGTACCGGTTTGTGATAAAATTATCCGACATGTAACGCTAACCAACCGAACCGAGACCGTTGAAACCCAAAATCGTAGTTTATTACGCTGACAAGTTGAGATGAAGCTGTCGCGGACTTTATCGGTAACCGGTGAAACAGGACCTCAATCTCCGATCACCGTATGCGTATATGAAAACAACTCATTGCGTGATAAATACGCAAAAACCATAGCGGTGCGCAACACTTCCGCGCTTTATAAAACCTTTGCTTTCTCGTCCAGTCATCGGTTATGATGACTAGTAGGATAACAAACCCGAAGATTCATTTCTTTGTATTTTCTTTAGTAGGGGTGGTCAATTTAACAAACACACAGTACATTTGAAAATATATTATAAAATATAATGGGATTAGCTCTCAGATATACCTATATATATGTATATCTCTATATATTTTTATGTAAAACAAAAAATTTAAGTTAAAAAAGTTCTGAACGCCTCGATTATGATGATATCAGATATTTAATTTTTTTTTTAATAAAATAGAAAATAAAAAAGCTAGAAAAATTGAACCTATTAGATATAGGTTATTTTTATCAGAAATGATTATTATTGCTCTCTTCAATAAAATAATAAACATTTATAATAAAATTTATCTATTTTTTTCTTGTTTTATACATTTATATATATTTTATATACATAATAAAAAATATTTGATCCATCGGCGGCAGATAGTGAGCCAGGCCACCGGCAGCTAAGGCTGAGGAATCTCCTTACTATACGTATCGCTTCAAGCAATACTGCCTTCTGTTTTCAGCCGTTGATCAAACGACCAAGCGAAAGTTTCTGAAGATGTTTGTCGAAACAAAGAAATTAATAAAAAATATTCGAACTATATAATTCTAATTACTTATAAAATTAATAAAATTGTCATTTCTTCAAATCACTTTAAATCGTCTTCAGGGACTTCCCAAATTGTTAATAGTTATACAATGACTGTATGAGTTCCACTACGAACTGTTTTATTATTAGCCCTCAAAACTAAGTAATATACTTGTAAAATTTACTGTTATGAACTGGAATTTTAAGAATAAGGCTTCCTTAAAATATCCTTTATTATTAATTGAATAGTTTTCAAAATATACAAATACCGTTAAAATCTTATAGATGTTTGCTTCAAAGGTTAAGGGGAATTAAAATATACGGGAAAACCCAGACTAGCCCTACCCTAATTATTCATAATGCCATGTACATTTACCTATTTACCTACACACAGCTGAATATAACATCTATATAAATGTAAGCCGTTGTCTGTATTGACTATAACTCAACCGAATCACATATCCTTATGTTAATGTATTTTGTTACATTTCAACTGTTTTCCCACACGACACGAAGAAAAATAAGCCCTAAATGCACGTGGCGTCAAAATTTGACTGTAGCATGGATGTAAGTTACTGGCACGCCAGTAAATTGCATGGCCGCTTCCATACGTCACCAACAGCTGGCACGAAATCAAAACAAAATTTAAACTTTAATAAAAAAAATATTTTATTTAAATTGGTTTTTTAATGTACTTTAAAATCGTCAACTTACAAATAAGTGTTTTTGATATATGGTTAATGTTTTGTTTATGGTTTCCATCGAGATGAATCAAATAGCATTCCATCAACATTCCATCAGTGCCAATTAATGGCATGCAATTGACATAGTATTCTGCAAGTTGTCTAGTACAGCAGTCCTGAGTATTTCCGGAGATATAATATTTGACATAAAGCATCAATAAAGAGCTTATATCAGTAAAGAGCATACGCACTCTTTGAAACTATAATTTATTTTAAAATTTCTCTGCAAACGTGCATACCCGCTTGTACACGGTCCTGCGTTGCCGAACAACCTCATTCAATAAAGCTTTTATAAGTTTTTTATAAGCTTACGCAATAAAAAATCAATTTTGTTTTGATCTTCAAGCGCGGAACCAGTTTGCGTTAACCTTGGACGAGGTATTATACATTAAGGTTTAAAAAACAGATTCACGTAAAACTTTTATAAGGCGTGAATTACACTTGTAAGTTTCGCTAATAGACTTTCGTTGTGATTTACATGAATTGTGTATCATTACTTTACACTTGAAGTAATTTACATACAGTGACTTATTTTTGACAGTTACAGTTATGTATGATCACTTATCTAGTTCTAGGTTACATCATATGAAATTGTATAATATAACAAAATGATGTCTTTTATTTACTTCAAAGTCTATTTTCTTCATTTTGGAGAATTTAAATAAAATCTTTTACTTTACATATCGCTTGCATATTATTAAGGTAACTGAATTCAAATTCAAATATGTGTGACACGAATTAGCTAAGTTAATAATTAAATAAATAGAAATAAATAAACGCATCACACTCAACGGCCCCAATTAAGATCTCATGGCCTTGTGTCGGGGGTCCGAAAACACACACAACACTAACACAAACACCCAGACCACGACAAACATCCGTATGGCCAATATAGACGTTTGTCGTGAGTTGGACAGAGCCCGCGACCGTTAGAGCTTCAGTCAGTTGCAATGACCACTGCGCCAACCTGTCTGGCATAGCAAAACATTATTGTAATTATTATTTAGTTTCATACTATTTTGTATTATTATCTATGACTTTATTAAAAATAAATAACTATTCTATCAACAATTTGTGACATTTATGTCTACATAACCGGCCGAATTCTCAAGTTTTTTTTTTTCGTTTTGTGGACAAAAATGTGAATTTTTGAATTTGATCACTTTGATACTAAACGTGCGATGTTATTAACTTAAGAACTCGTTTGCAACGTGCAGCGAGAAGTCATTCTGTTTATCGCATTTGGGATTCCCTGACTCAAGGATATGGCGAAAATCCGGTTTCATTTTGTTCCATACATTTTCTCTTTTACAAGCTTTCTCAAGTCAAAATATTTATATTTCATTTCATTGTATTATTACCACCTAATGATATTTTAAGCGGTTAAAATATGTTATATAAAATTTTTTGTTCTTTTTTTAGTTTTAATTCCTATATGATTTGCGAACTTTGAGATCACGATGCGATTTAAAAAATCAACAAAAATTATTAATATAAAAATCATTAAATTGCCATCAATGGTAGATAATGGCAATAAAAAGATATTTGGAATTAAGCTATGAACGCTAATAGTCTTCCGGGATACGTAAACGATTCCGTGCCGCCCAACGAAGCTGATGAGCGTATATACCACCGAATTTTTTAGTATGACGCATTATGGCGCGGCAGGAGTCACACATACCCGCCCAAACCTCTCAGCGGGATGCATAAATGCATTTGCCAGCGTTAAAAAAATCACTGGGTACTAACTCTAAACCATTCCAATCACTTATTTTATGAAAAACATATAATAAATATAATATTTTTTTCCATAGAAATATATCAAATAACTTTCATAAGCATATTAAAAATAAAAATAGAATTAATACGTTTTGATTAAAATACATACTAGCCTTTTTAAAATTAGGTTCGAATATCTTTTTTAACTTATTCTTTATATGTATATTAAGAATGTTATGACTCACAAGTCAAATGAATCAGATATCAGCAAAATCGTGAAGATTGTGTCATAAGTTCCAAAGGATACAAAATATAAAAAAAATAAAACATTTTATTTCTTAAAAAATAGTTTATTTTCTGTTTTAATGATATAAAATAAAAAAATTGTTCCAAACAGTTTCCGGCACATATTTTATTGTCTTTTATTTTAGATTTTTTGCATCAATCTTCATGATTAATTAAAAAAACTCTTGTATTACTAAACTAAAACTATAAAAGAATATCAAAGAAACGGGCATAAAAATAATATTATTGATACGGAAATAAATTGTATAAAATAATAAGTATCAATAATATTATTCCATTCACTATTCACATTTATCTGTTTGGTCGTGATTACGTGAAAATCTTCGGATATTATATAATATTATCCATATGAAACTTAGCATAAAACTAGTGTAGGGTAGTTTTCATTCACGCATATGTGGGAAGTGTTCGTGCTACATGGTAACAAATAATAATGATGATGGTAATGATGCGCGGAATATAACAAAATTGTGATGATTTAGTTAGAAGTTAGTTCAATTCAATGTCCAGAATATGTTGAAAAACTTAGCTATATGTGAAGCTAATAAATTTGTATTAAAATAGTATTTACTTGGTGTAAATAGTTATGTATATTGTATATGTAGCTGGAATGTTTTCCACTATATCGTTGGCAATGTTTAAACACTCGTTTTAAGCACTGAGGGTGTACATGTACATTCAGACGAGAACTGAGAAATGTATGTTTTATAGCTTTATTTTATGTAAAAATAAAATCTACGATTATACGTACTGTAAGATAGCAACAAGCCCAGTACGTCTAGTATTATAAGACCAGATTAAAAGCTTAATACCGTTTAAGATAACTACATCAATACATTACTTCCAAAATTATAAACGTTTGAGGCAATCTTTGATATAATACAACATTTAGCTATCATGATAATCAAAAACCTAACACCTGTATAAGAGTCTAAGAGTCTTTGTCATTTTTTTTTACAGCTGCGCAAATCGTGTCCCGTATGATACTACTCTTATGGTAACGGACGGCATACATTTCCTTGCGTAAACACATGAAGTGTACCTCTCAAGTTTTGCAACATAATAAACTGCAGTATTTACGAGAAAGGCAATGCAATTTCGCAGTCATCATTTCAGTACTTATTTTAAACTTATATCGTTCTGTCGTTTATTCTTAAATGAAATGGTTTTAGGTAAAAATATGATTACGAATAAATAGCAATTCATCCGGATGTGAAAATTTATATGTAAATCTATTTAATTTACAAGTATATGGACTTTCTAGGACATATCGAATCTATGATATGGAGTTGATCTATTCCACTTCTGATATCGGAGATAGAGTATATAAGACCTTGATCGGAGCTTGACTTAAAATAACCACAAGACTTCAAATAAAACCAACGGATTTCAAGAGCAGAATACTCAATTTCCTTTGCCTAGATGACATACTCCTTCAAGTTATTTTAAGTTAAAAACTCTACTGAATCGATTTCGATGAGAACTTTATGGGACAAATCGGAAAATATACTCTTTCAAACAAATAAAAGAATAACCAAATCGGTGAAGCCCTCTTCGACTACTTGGACAACACACAACTGCTGGATAACAGATAAAAAAGTCGAACTGAGAACCTTCTGGCTTTTGGAAAAAAATAGGGATAACTTCGACACGGCATTTGTTTGACGTATAATATACCTTAGATACAATTTCGTCTTGTCTCATGCTGAAACTCACACATTATCATTTTAACCAAGAAAACGTATATGTATTCTATACAAGATTCAATACCTTAAGCAAATCCAATATACAAAAATATGCAAATATTGAAAACAGAAATAAACAAAGAATTTTTTACAAATTGCTGACATCGTGTGGCCAATTGTAATAAATAAAGTATAAAATGACATTTTACAAATAAATGCTTTTTCCGCGGAGTGCATGATATTGATTCGTAACGAAACAATGCATAATATTTTATAAATAATATTTCTATTGTGAAAAGATTTTATTATTGGTTTTATACATCGCAAAAGCAAAGCAAAATGTAAAGATTATGTTTTCTAATATGAAATATTTACGGCAATATAAAATAAAGTATCATTTACGTAGGTACATAATAAATCTAATAAAATAATATCTCATAATATGTATATAAAAAAAATAAGTAGTAATATTTTATATCAGTAGAATTCTTTAATATTTTGTAAATGTTTTCTTCTATTTTAAAAAAGTTTTTTTAAAAAGAAAAACTAAACAGAAAATATTTTCTTATACTTGTTATAAACTCGAAGACAAAAACAATAAAAACTTAAAAAAAGCAAACAACTTCGTAAATGAAATAAGTAAACTAAAAAGTAAAACGTAACTATTCTCTACAACATTATGAAGTTTCAACCTCCTCCTTTTTCAAAGTCAACTAAAATGTCATTTCGAAATATTGCTTTTTGACTTAAGGGGCAGAAAACCAAATGTTAATATACATAGAGATAATTAATTGAACTACCATTTGGCTACATATTCCTATATTATTGATTTCTTTCTATAACAAGTAGCTACGTGATATCAATGTTAGATCCGCGCGCTAGTTAAGCCAAGGTCTCTGCCAAAACTACACGAAAGGAATCCCCTTTGATATCGCGAATTCTGTTATTTCCTGAGACGTGACTGAGTTCCATAATTCACCATAATTATTCGCAATTCACTCATTGTTGTTCGTGACATGAATATTAAATAAATTACGGCTCTTGTAATCTAATAATTATTTATATTAAAATTGTAATTTAAGTCGTGAATTTTTGTAATGAAAATTTATTAGAACAATGCTTAAATTGAATGAAAGTCTTATTAAATATATACTGTCGTCCTACAAAAGACAATAAAACCATGTTCAACACGTGTATAGCTAAATACTGTCATACTACAAAAGACGCATTAAAACCATGTTGAACACGTGTCTAGCTAAACAGTTTCTAGTTCAAATCTAGTTTAAACATTGCTTAAAATATTATCTAAATTGCTTAACTGCGAATAAACTCATAAAAAAACTTATTGATAAAATGATAAAAAGTTACATTTGACAGCAAAAATAGGTTTTAAACATCTATTAAACTCACTTAAACGTATATTAATCTATGTCTAAAGTATGTTTAACTCAAAACTGTCTTAGACGCGCGTTTAACGTCTGTTTAAATCTTTTGTAGTAAGGCAGAATAGTGTTTAAAAATTAAACATTGCCTAATATCATGTCTAAATGACGTAGCAGGTAGTAAAATCATGAAAAACTTATTAATATAATGTCACACATTACACTTGCAAGCTAAAATAGGTCTTAGACATCTGTTAAGCGTATTTTGTCTTCAGCACGTTTTACGTATAAAGCACGTTAAACTCAAAACTGTAAAAAGGCAGATAAAATCATAGAACTTTTTGATATTGAACCAAATAATTCACTAATTTATATGATACCTAGTAGCTTTTGCTCGTGGCTCCCTTAGCGTTTTTTTTTTTCGAAATAATACAGATATAGGTTTGCACTTTGAAATATACCATCTGGGATAACAAACCTTTATGGTACCATAATTTTTTTTAAATAGATTTAGTGGTTTACCTCGCACATAATAAATTATCTTTGTTTCTTATTCGTATTAATAAAGCTTTTTCACTATATCATTCTTGAACTATTTTCTTTACAAATTATTGAAATGATTCCTTAATCTGTAAATAATTAATATAATAATTTACGACAAAAAATTAAAAATTATAATGTAAAAATATAATTAATTTGAGCTCATTACGCAATTTATAAATTTTATCTAATTAAAAAAAATAGATAATCAAGTGCTTATCTTAGGTTGCATATATTTTTTCCTTTGTGTACTTTGCACCCTTTTATGTGTATATTATACCTACATTTTAATCTCTTAGTATTTTACTAATCAAAATCGAAAAAAAGAAAGAGATTCTTAAATTCCCGACTACTAGAAAACAGCTTCACAGGTTAATTTTTTTTTTTGAAAAAGTATACTTTCAGATTGGTTCAGAAATTTCCACAAAATCAAAATAACTGGAATAAGTATATCATCCAACTGAACAAAGTTATGGAATATTGCAAGATATTTTATTTAAAGAATTTTTTATAACGTGATATAACTGGCTGGCTAATTTTTTACTTGTATTGGTATTTATAAATATTTGATGTCCGATTATTTCCAATACTTACGTTGCCTTGCATGTGTGTTTGTATGTATGTAGAAGTACATGTATAGCTAGACCGAGCTGAAGTATTTAGACACTTGAGATGAAGTTGCAGTCGTAACGATATGTCTGAAGATACAAGAATTTGAAACATATATCAGATACGTTTATATCTTTAACTCTCAGTTTTTACTTTTATGCATCAACTTAATTGGCGCAGTGGTCACTGCTGACTGAAGCGCTAACGGTTGCGGGTTCGATCCCCGCTCACGGCAAACGTCTGTACTGGCCATACGGATGTTTGTCGTGGTCTGAGTTGTTTGTGTTAGTGTTGGGTGTGTTTCCGGACCCCCGACACAAGACCACGAGGTCTTAATGGGGGCCGTTGAGTGTGATGCGTTTATTTATTTAATTCACTATAGCTTGCACAATATACACACATAGAGACAATGTTATGTCTATATTTCTATTTATATCTGTCATCTAAAACCTTTTAATATATTGTTGATTACAATATTATAACGATCTCTTATATTTTATTCCGTCAATTATCGTATTTTATTTTAGAAAATATTTTTTTTTATCAAGGGAAAACAAAGAAAGACACAAGTCATATCTTGAACTTCTACCACTCTACTACATCGTCGTCGATCATCGTCAATTTTCTACTTTCACATAAATTTTCTATTTTCAACCGACTTCACAAAAAAGAGGAAATTCTCAAATCGTAGTGTTTTTTAATGTTTCTTAATGTATTCAGGACTTCGTAATTTTTAAACTGTTTTAAAGAAATCATTTTTTATTTGAAAGGATATACTTTCAGTTTAGTCCAATTTGTAAAAATATGGGTTAAATTGTTTGATTTAAAAATCAAAATAACTGAAATGTATCATCCAAGTAAACGCAACCGCGTATTAGGCTTCTGAAGTCAGTTCCTTTAAAAAAAAATCTCTTAGTTATTATGTTATCTATGACTTTCTAAAATTTACCCAAAGCCTTTGTTCAATAAAAATAATCGCAATGAATATCACAAATACCTTACACGTTTATTATTTCAATAATCTCCCGCGATATTGTCAAACATATCACGTTATCTTGACGTATCATGTTTTTAACGATTAACGACGCTAAGGTAACGTCGTGTAGCGGCCGTTACTTACATAACGATAAGTGTTATCTCGACAACTTAGATACGGTCATTGTTACCGATAAGTCGAGTGCGCAATTTTTCGCAAATAGGAACTGATCGAACAATTCGCTTCGATTAAATTCTTAACCTTGGCATCGAAGGCTATTTACTGTTGCTAATATAGAATATAATTACGATTATATAATTTAATCTATTGCTTCATTACTTAAAACAAAATCTAATGAAATGTATTCACAAGGCATAATTTCATTTAAAAGCAGAATAAAAAACTCCGCTTATTCGTATTCTTATGTTCAAGTGCTGAGATAAGCAGGTATTAATGGAGCAAGTATCGCTAGAAGGGTACTTAACGAAATTTTCATAGCCTATATCTTGACAGCTTTAAACGAATCGTTACAAAAAAAATTACATTTGCCTCTAAAGCGAGAATTACATTTGTAAGTTTTATTCTCGTATTTGACATAAAATATCCCGCTAACAGTTGCTTAGGTAACCTCACGGAGCTGTTGCTGTCAAAAATAAAGACACTGAGTCACTGACAGTAATTACATATTTTAAACTTTCGCTATTTATACTATTCATATTTAATATAACGGGTCTTATCGTTGAGAGTCAGCTCCTGACCACGACGAATGTAACTTCGTCGAAACGTCGGGCAATAAAAAGGTGTTACTACCATTAGTTATCGCGATAAGACCCGTTATATTAAATATGCACTGACAGTAAGTTCTTTCAGGTATAAAACAATGACTAACAGCTCATATTAATATTTATGAAAGTCTAAGAGAAAGTCGTAGATTAAACAAAATTAAGCATAAATGAATGTTTAAAAAATTTTTATTAATTTCAAATTAAGATTTTTATAAGGGTTAATCAAACCTCTGCAAGTTTATACTATATCGCACTAATAGATCCAAGTAAGGGGTAAGCTATGGGGCTCAAGCATTCCTGTCCGCTCCAATGAATCTAAGAGCATGATTTAATTAATTACTATCCGCCCCAAGCGAATTCGCCACTTATTATTAAGTGGGTAATCCAGGATTCCCCACTTAATAATAAGTTGGATAAACCCGTGGGTAACGAACTGTAATCGTTTTCTTATTATCTTGTTTCTAACGACTCAAAAACGTATTTATATACACACCTATAACGATTACATTTTATAAACACGTAACCTAATCTAAGGTAATTTATTGGCAATCATTTATATATCTTTAAATGTTTTTAATAATATGCAGATAAATTGTTATTTACTGTATTGGTGAAATTTTCAAGGCTGTATAATAAAGAAAAAAATTTATTATATATCGTATATTTAATCTGTTGTTGATTATATTTAAACCTAACGAATTCCGATGTAAATATCGTTATGATACGACTATTTTTTTAACAATAAAATTTTCAATACAATCAAAATTGAAAACGATTTCTCTTTGCAATATGTTTTTGTAAATTAGCTAATTATGTCTGTTTCTTCAAGGTATTTCTTTCTTTATATATAAACATGTATTTATAAAATAAAATTATTCTACAATAAAAGAAGTTTTCGCCTCTCGAACAATGTCAATTTTCACAGTTTTCCGTGATTAACAGTTCACAGTTACGCGTATAAAATTTGTTTTAATTTATTAATATTGCTTACAAAATAAGTATTATAGAGGAAGCATGAAAGTGGCGCCAGGGACAAATTGAGAGGTAATAGGTTAGCGTGGTATGGGCATGTTGTGCGGAGGGATGAATGTGGAGAGTTGATAGATATGTTGGTCAAGGTAGACCAAAGAAGAGATGGATGGATTTCGTGAAAGTTGATATGAGTAAGAAAGGAATACCTACTAAGATGTTAGATGAGAGTGGAAGAGAAGGACATGTTGTGCCGACTCTATAGAAGAGTGGGAACAGGGCAGGAAGATGAAGAAGAATTCATCTATATTGCTTAAAATCGTATCCTTAGCGATATTATTATTTGGACCTACAACTCAAATTCAAACACTAACTATAGCTTGCCTATTGTCATGTAAGCTAGTACATCAAACTCCAGAAAACAAACGCCAATTTACATACAAAGCAAAACCAAGGTGCTTAAAAACCAATGCATAGCGAACGCGTTGCGCTAACGTGATCGCGGCCACCTTTTGCATGGATCTATAATTTAAGACAATGCACACTAAACGAAGCGCGCGGCGGGATTTTCCAAAAACTCCTCACGATCTCTGCCTAATCATACTGCGTAACAACTAGCATTACATGGGGCTTTCTTTTATTTTGTTTATAATTTAGTATGACACTGGACATAGCTGCATATAAAATTTGATTTATTCGAAAATCCGTAATTCGTAAAGTTACGGACGGATACTGATCTTTCTTCTCCCTCGGATATTCACGAATACGGATATCCATCACATCATTATTAACAACCTACCGCAATTTCCTAAAAATCTCTACACTACTCTGTCTCTAATAACTGCACCGCGACGCTAAAAGCTAAAGAAATATTTTATCAAGTTTGAGTCAAACTCGAACACGTAGGGTCCCGTACTTTTATACAAGATTATTATCATATAAAAACCAATTACTTTTTAAAGAATTGAGTAAAAGAAATAAGAAACGTGCTATAATAATGTGAAAAGTTTTGTAAAGTTTGACTAACACTCGTCCGGTTATTATTACAACTAGCTTCAGAGATACAACTCGTTTACAGAAAAACGGATTGACGGACAGCTGTAACTCTATACTAGGGTTCTGTGCAGCGCAGGCCCTAATTATCTCAGCCCCCTGGGTAAGTGATTCTTTTGCCGCCCTGGGCAAGTGATTTCTTTAGCGCCCTTTTAACCGACTTCCACAAAGGAAGAGTTCTCAATTCGTTGGGTACTTTCTTACGTATGTTCACCGATTATTCGAAAATTAACTAATTATTTATTGTTATATAATGATGTTTTTAAGTTGTAATATTATGGTTTTTGATTATATGATTTTTATTTATTAGATTGAAAGAGATAGTTATTAATATTAAATAAGAGTGAAGTTAAGTCGACCGGTTAGCCGCCCCGTAAGCCCTATTGCCCCTCCCTTCTACGGCTATAGTCCCGTGGTAATCTTCAAGTAGAAATTCCCGAAAAGCAAAAGGAATCAACACAATATGTCTTTAACAGTTCCATAGCGCACTGCATAGCATTCGGTGCGTTATTTCCTAAAAGGTAAATCGCACTTTTAAATGAAACAAAGGTATCATCACGTACTTATGTCTGACGTAATATTAAAAGGGGCTGTCCATTAATCACGTGAGGCCCAAAGGAGGGGGGGGGGGGTCTTAGAAAAAATCACCAAATATCATCACCAAAACGGGTAGGGAGGTTTTCTAAGATATCACGTGTGATTCCTTTCGAAACATATACGGTTGCATAATTTTTCAGAATTCGATACGATTATATCTGTTCTTAAAGTTAAGCATTTCTTTAATATTCCTAAGTAGAAATATTAGAAGAAAAGTTACTTCAGTAACAAGTAGGTACAAAAAATACACGTGATCGTGAGTGGAATAACTAGGGGAGAGGTGGGAGGTCTAAAAAGTTGCTAACAAAAATCACGTCATTAATTGACGAGCCCTAAGTGATTATCATCACCCGTACATTCTCATCTTACCGTTAAGGAAAGATATTTTTAAAATCAATACTGTGGTTAAAAACAGTGAATGACTACTGTGACGGAGTGACTATGACATACGTAAAGAAAACCGCAATATGTGACTACTGTTCATCGCTTGTACTTTATTATCAATAACATCGTATTCATCTATAATTTATTGGGGACTGTTTACTATTTACATTCTGTAATTTTCAACCGACTTCTCAATACTTAGTGTAGGTTTTTTTTTAATATAATGTTTGTTGTCTCAGAACTCAGTCATTTCTTAATCGGTTTTGAAAATATTTTTTTAAATGAAAGGGTTATCTTTCAGATTGGTCAAACATAATTTTTATCTAAATCGATTGATTAGTTGCTTTTAGAATCGAAATAACTTGTATAAGTGTCGTGCACGTAAACGAAATTGCTTTTAAAGTTAATTACTTTTTTAATTCTTAATTATTAGTTTCTAGCACACGTAGTGCTTTCGGCCACATAATTTGTGTTTTGTCAAGGAAATTACAGAAAAGGACTTATTCAAAAACTAAGAACCAATATTCCATCCCTTTGGTAGTTGATTTTTTGCAAGCCTATGGTTCAATCCGTCCTCGCACTAAATGGCATTTAGTATAAATGTAGATTTTGTTTTAAAATACTACTCATATTTGCATAAAATAAATCTAGAATGATCTTCCTTTCAAATAGTACCATAATTTTAGAAATAGGTTAAATGGTTCCGGATTTACTCCGCTCATATATACAAAATTAACTGTATCTCCTTATTGTATACCTAGATTATTAATTATTTCATTATAAATTTCCAAAACTGAATAATTTTTTAACAGATATATAAATAATTCAATGCACAATATCTAATCGATTGATATACGTAATTGATGGGTTAAGGCTTATTCAATACAACCTTCGTAAAACCGACGCACGGATAAAAAACGTGATAGCGAAAACTATTTAAAGCCTATTTCCAAGGAAATGATATTATATTTACGTAACGGTACACGAATACATTTTATACGATTTTATCAATAAAATACTGTATGATTACGCATATCTTTTTTTACGTTATAACTAATTAAAGACGACCGTTAGTAGTCTTTCGTTTTAGTTTTATATCTCTGATTTTTTTCAGGCAAAAAGAGAGAGCTTTATGTTCATGCTAAGAAAAGGAAATAATTTGTTATTTTCGAACAGATTTAATTATGTTTTTAAGAAAACATTATTAATTCATTTTATCGTCGAACACATAAAAGTTGTTCCTGAAAAAAAAAAAAATATTTTAATCCGCCACCATCACTTAAAATCGAGGTGTGTGATCGCACCAAGAAATTTAAATAATATATAAGAATTGTACTAAGTGGTTTTTTTATTTACCCTTACTTAGTTAATGGTATGGTAAAAGTGAATGCGATATTTGGTCAGAATTGAACCAGCGATTTTCTAGAAAACAAAATAAAAAATAACGACATAACCAAAAATACGCCCACAAAAGGAGAAAAAAAACGTTAATAATAAATTTCAAGTAGTAATTAAATATATTAGAAAAATTGACTTACATCGAACAAATAATTCAGATAGTTAGTAATCGCCTTTATAAAGTATTATAACACAAATTGATTTTAACACATCATTGAATGTATGTGATTGTGTACTAATTACATTAGTATATATAAATTATTATTTGAAAAATTTCAAAATTACCACGGAAATTCATAGTTTTGCCACCAATAAGCTATTCCTTTATTACTAAATTTAAAATATTTTATAAAACTACTTATGTGTACTAAATTGTTCTATTTTAATTTATTGAAACCTTGCGTGATAATATTAGAATAACAACAATTTTAAAAAACATGCAAATTTTTTAATTGACGATAAAGTCCTTGTTCTAAAATATATGTTAATACAATACGTAATAGAGTTCGTTTGTATTCAGCAAAAGATTGAAAAAAAAATGTTTTATTTTTATAAATTTGAACAAATTTAAACAAATGAAAATAAGATTTTGCGCCATCTATTATCAAGTAGCAAAACTGTTATTAAAATAAAAAATAAAAATTTTTGAAAACTCATCACAAGATGTCGCTGTAGAACACATATACTAAAATGACAATAATACTATATTTTTTAATGAATTATTTTAAATCATTACTTTATTAAAAAATATATTAAATATTTGTCATATTTGTATCCAGTTTTACCATTCTGTTATACCTAGAATTGAAACAGTGGTACGCGCATGACAATGACAACAAAATTCAATGCGCATAGTCAAAACATTGCGCATTTCGTTGGCTAACCTCTTCGAGTCGATCGACCGAGGTTCCGTAGCAAAGAAGAGAAAGTCTTTCACTTCATAATTGTGCTGTATTTTGGTGCTTAGTGCGTGCTGAGTGACATCGAGGGGATTTTGTTTAACTTAAGTGCCAGACACAAAACTACAAGTAAGTTATATTTGAAGCACTAAGCTGCGGTATTTATTCAATAAATAATCAATAATCTTTTTTTGGTACGCAACGATTCTTCACGAAATTCCCAATATTTAGTATTTATTTAATGATCAAAAATGGGAAGTAAAAGGAATTGTATATAAAAGATAAAAAAAAATATCTTAAATGATGTCATATGCTGATTAAAGTAAATGACGTCAGGCGGTATACATTCATTTTTATTCTTTGTTAATGAAAATATTTTATTAATATACGCCTTTTATATTATATTATTTTTTACGTCAATTAAAATTATTTGATAACATTAAAGTATAATTTTAGTTCTAATGCTTGAAATAAAATTTAAAAAGTTAATGACCTTACAATATAATTATTTTGTTAATACTATAATTAACCTATTGAGTTTCCCCATTTAATGGTGAGGAGAATTATGTCCTACTACCATATTGTGCTTCAAGTATTCAGACAAATATAAAAAATTAAAAGATTAAATCTGATAGACGCCTAAGATCTACTAACTGTCTAAAACCATTTAAAGTACTCATGGTCTTAAATACCTATATTTTTATTTCTGATGTTGAAAGTAAAACTATTTTTTCTTATATTAATACACATCCATACTATTGCTGTATCTAAAAATATAAAAACTTCAGACTAAACTGATATTGCTTTTATGTATGTATTAATTAAGCTTTTGAAATAACATATCAGTAACATTTATATGTAAATTCAAATAATATTTTGATGGTTACAATTACACAAGCTAAGTGTTACTATTTAACAATGGTTAAAATTTAATATAACAGAGTGAATACCTAATGATAAAATGTATCATTTTCTTGCATAATAGAAAAATTAAATATTACAAACCTAAATTTCTTTCTCTCTCATTTTTAAACTTTAAAAGCCTTTACATTTTATATTAAAACAATTTAATTTAATTGTTTTCTAATTTACTAATATGCCTTATTTAACAGTCAAAATATGACATATTTTGATAACATTTGTTTTAAATAATTGCCCCTCTTGTAACATTTAAGCGATGACAAAATAAAATTTCCTATGATATATAAATATTTTCTGATGTTTATCTTATATTTTATTAATTTAAAAGGTCAACACTATACATTAAACAATTACATGTAAGACTTTAAACTAACAAATTGGTATTTGTTACAAATTATGTACACTTTTAAGTCTTCTCGTACTTTTATAGATGAAGCTTCATACATTTACTATTATGTAATTAATGTTTCCATTTATAAGGCAAAGAATCCTAAATATCAATACCCATTTGATACCTACAAAATAAAGTGTATGCAAAAAATTTTAATACATATAATGGATTATGTAATTATATAAAGCTGAAGATCTTGTTTGTTTAAGCTCCTACATGCCTGTCCATTTTTAAAACATTATTTTTGTTATTTAACTGGTTTATTGAGGAAGTTATATAAACCATTAGCTAAAACCCAAAAGTAATCATAAATTATATAAACAAAAATTCTTTAAAATATACAAACAATTTCAGATTAACAAAGTTTAAATATAAAATGGGCACAGGGGCAATTCGAACCATTCGCATAAATCTGCCATTAATGACTTGTTAAAGAGCGCTAATTTGTACTGACATATTTTGTTGCATCAAAATAATTACAAAGTAAGATTTTTTATATTTTTGCACATGAAACTAAAAAATACTAAAGCATTGTAAAATATGTTGAAAATAAATGAAGAAGATTAATAATTTTCAGTTCCTTTTTTTTATTGAAAATATCGTCTTTCGAGGTTCTGAAGGTGATTTTAAAACAAGCGGTAATATTATTTTGCGCTAATTGTAATGCCTAAACCGAGGTCAATAATACTTCTCTAACATGTATTTCTAATTATTTTCCTATATCGTGCATCCGCGATACTAATGCACAAAATATTCTGCCCATGTCACGGATGTTGAAAAAACACGGAGAAGATTAAACGTTAAAAAAAATCCTCGGAATTCGTAAGTGATGTGCTGAGAAGCTGTAAAGATACAAAGCTACAGAGATCTAAATCAATACAAAAATACAGTGGGTTCAGATTAATTAAATACAGCGTTTAAATACAAATATGCGTTTAGCGATGACCTATCCATCACCTCGTTACCTATATCACTAATTGTACGACTCATTGTTAGTATAAATAACACAATTTCAATTGATTCATTAAAATTTCGTCCCTGGATGAAACAACAACACCATGTGCACGGAAACTGCAAAATCTCGCAATTTGGAGCACTGCGCTGTAATTAATTCCGTATTTTAAAAGGATAAGGATACGTTAAAAGAAATATGTGCAGGCTTATCAGTTCCTGATGATTCTACACTTTCAAATACGATATTTCTCATAAAAAAGACTTTCAGCAAAGGGAGACCTGTAAAGACGATCCACGCTCAGCGACAGTCGCGACCGAAGAAAAGTCAAGAAATCGAAAAATTAGAACTAGCTGATCGAAATAATAAATTTGCTACGGATAGCAGAAAAGCTACAGATTAGCAAAGAACGAGTTTGATGGATTGTTCATGAAGATTCTCACATAAAGAACATTAGTACGCGCTGGGTCTCACAAATGCTGACACCGCTTGACAAGCAGTGACGAGTTGTAAGGGCTTTTTGGAGTTGCGTGAACCTGATTTTTAACCATATTGTGATCGTTTGTAATTGGGATTCATCATTATGATTCCGAGTTAAAGCAAGAGCCAATGCAATAAATGAGAAAGGCGACAAAATAAAAAAAATCGAAGACGAATATTATGGCTATAATTTTCTGGGATAACGACAAAATATTAGTTATAGATTACTTGTCTAGAGAGAGTACTACAGTTAATACCCATTTTATACTCATAGATATTTTCAGTCAGTTCTTCTTAAAGACTCGGTAAAAAATAGGCACATTTGTAACAAATAAATTCAGTAGACAAACAAAATACATCTCCAAAAGTACTTCAAAGAAATTGTTATGGTAAAATAAATTAAGTTTTTCAATTATTATACCAAGGCTAGTCCTAAAAAATAAGTTCCAACAGAAATTGGATAAAAAATAATACATATGCGAAGTTTCATATATTACTTAAAATAACTTTTCACTTTACTCATTAGATTTAGCTTTATGTAGGCGCGCAAAGCAGATTTCTCTAAACTCTCGCCTCACATATTTAGAGCTGAGAAATGACGTCATCCCCTTCGTGTAATTAAACAAAGTTTAACTTTAATGATAAACTTCTGCATGAATTTGACTCATGTCTAAGTTTTGAAAGGAATTAACTCGCGAATAGAATAACTAAATTAATGTCGCGTAATATTATGGAGAACAGAAAATGTTATAGGGATAAATCAAATATAGATTACTTAACTATTAAAAAATAAAAACCTCGTATTCAGAAATTCAAAATTCTATATATTATTATTATTGTTGCCGTAAAGTTTTAGTGAAACGTAGTAATAACCTAAGCAAAGTCTTGATAAGTAGTACTAAAACAATTTCCACTCTTTTGTTCATATATGTTACACGTAGGGTGAAAATATGTAAGTATAATATTCATATTTTCAGATGACTTGAAAGCAACGACAAGCTATCAACCTCTTATATGCTCCATAAATTGCGTTTCCAAGCATGAAATGTCTAGACTTTCATACATTGCTGGTGGTAACAAGCTGTTGTCGAGATTAGTTAGCTTATAAAGGAGCTATCTTGAACACTAAATAAGTTAAAGTCGTATGTGGTCCGGGTGTGGGGTGGAAATCGCGGAGGCGGTGCGCGCGTCTATTGATTTTACTCCGACAAAACCATCGCTCTGTCTCTGCAAATGCCAAGATTATGGCTACAAGCTATTTTTAGAGAAATTCAAATCTATTAAAAATAGTTGTAAATATTTTAGAGGAAATTTACTTTTTAGCAATTTAGTATTAAGTACCAAAAAGTTATTTGATACATAAAAGTACTTAATCTAAATGTGTTTTCCTAGAATTACACGAAAATCTCGTATTCTCAAAAACCAAATCGTTACTAATATCGTAAAAACTTAATGTGTTAGAAAATTATTTGTATATTTCAGTACCTGTATTAAAGATTTAGGACACTTATTTCCTTGGTCTCTTTAAATAAAAAAATATTGATGGCAAATAGAAACGAAATTGAAAGTGTAGTTTAAAATTCAGTAAACGATGAAAATATAAATCCAACTTATCCTGTAACAGGTCTTTGTAGACATAATCGGATGGTAGCATTAAAATTCAAAGGTCAGAGCGCGGCTCACGCTACTGCATGCACGCCAAAGGTTTACAATATTTATGACTTGCTTTCAGCATCAGAATTATCAAAGTTTGAAACTGCTTTCGTTTTCAGTCGTCATTAAAAATTTCTTTCTCTTACTGAATTTTAATTTTAACACACGTTCTTCTTTCCCTTAACGCCATCATCCATAAGCTTACAAAGTTCAACGATCATTACGGCAACTTATTTTGTATACTGTGATTATTAATGAAAATGGGTAATCGTTACAAAACATAAACATATCTTTAGCCAAGGTATCCTCTAACCTACACTTCTTTTCCACGCTCGTTAGTTTTTTTTGTTAACTTTGAGTATTACAAGATCTTTTGCCAGTCCCTATGAATAATGGAAATGGTAGAGGGTACTAAAGTTATAACTGTTTCCGGGAACGAGAAAACTACAAGGGAATGAAACTCCTCAACATTGTCATAAGAGTTACGAAAGATTTTTTTCTTTTGTTAGAGGACATAAATATTTACAAGCTTTTATTGTCTGATTATCAATTTGGCATAATAAACCTTGCCAAATCGACCTACTTATGGATTGCCAAGTCGGCCGAATTTAAATGACTAAGTTATACTTATTACATAAAGCTGGCAAAGAGGAGCTGTTTAAATTGGAGCTTGGTTTTTTATTGGCATAAATAGCGTAAATACGAAATTGCGTAACGGTTTATTAGGGCACGATCAAGAATCGTAAATATATAGTATGGATGGTAATGACGCAAGTCGTAGTGAGGTGCCCCCATCCTTTGTTTCAGCGTTCAAGGTCGATTCACCCACCGCCCCTTTATTTACATTAACCAAGTTCAATGTTCACTGACAAGAATTCGTGAAGAGTGATTTTAACGCAAAAAAAAAAACGAAATCAAATTGACCCAAATTCCATTTATAATTAAATTGGGGCTACATAATAGATGTATTGAACGTTACTACTGATTTATGTAGAGATCAAATCAGTATAAAGCAAGGCAAAAAATACATTATAATTAAACTCAGTCTACAAACTTATATTTTCAACAACATTTTAGATGAATAATCTTTTATGATCATACTATAACCAACATCACTAGAATTGTCTTTTGTTGAAAACTACGCATTTGGAGATATTAATTTGATTACCATAATTTCACCATTAGATCCTAATTTGGTGGATATGGAACCACCATTGATATACATTTACCATTTTAAACAAAATATGTCTTTAAATCCGTTCACAATTGATGAAGATAGCAATACACAAAAATATATACATAATATAAAGGCGAATATTGAACCTCGTCCTCATTTAAAGTCAAGTAAAAATAAAACAATAGTCGCTTCTCCAGACAAAAAGTCGTGGGTATAATATATTTCTTACATTTATTAAAAGAATAATAATAAATAAAATAAAACTTGGAGAATAAAGACAATGATTTTTATAATGTTTGGTCTTTATATCCTTATTTGAATATATTAAGTATGTTATCAACCAGACAATGGAATGTCTGCTGCCTCGTTAGCTCTGTTAACGGCATTTAAGAAAAGTGCTTTTTGTGGGATTATAAAATTAAATTTATTGTAATACTATATAATATAATATGTAATGTTGTTTTTTATTTATTTAATGAACATTACAATTTCATTCTTTATAAACATAATACATAAAAGTTAATAACTGTATTATCCGGCATAAAAAGATTAACTTTTAAAATGAATCTTTAAATATTTTCATGTCTGTTAAGATATTCTATTAAATTAAATCTGAAACTAAAATTATTATTATATGCTGATAAATATTTACTGACTTTTATTACCAAAAATCTGTAAAAAAACCATGATCTTTGTAGTATGTGAATATGTGGCTACTAAATTGTAATTCTAATCAAAATATAAATCAAATATATCCATCCAATTTTTTGAATAAAGTAAGTAGTCACTGTATCTACAATTAATAAACGAAAAATAATAATAATTAATAATTTATTGATTTCATCACAATCAAGGAGAAATTGCAATCTCAAATCATTAACATAATTTTGCTCTTGGTTTAATTTAAGACATATAAAGCCTTACATAATACATACATATCCTAAATATGCATATACCTACCTACAAAGTTATAAACTCAATTAACAGCCATCATTTTATCAATGTTAACACACTAATTAGAATTATAGACTAAACTTAAGTCAACAATAATTGACTAAACATTAAAATTTTTAAAATCCTCCAACGATCTATTATTGAAACCATTTCGAGAAGCACTTAATTGCAATTATTTTCCTGAAAGGGTTTTTCTCAGTCTCCATGCATAATTTTGGCAGTTGCTTATTAAATATCTAAAACTGAAACATTCTTCTCATTTATGACTAGTACATTTTAATATAATCTTATAGTTCATAATCTATCATTCTCATCATCCAACACTACATCATTTAATATTGATAGCATTTTAATTTTTACTGCCATTTTTTTATTTTTAGGAATTCTCTTCATGGTTTTATGTAAAGATAATAAAAACAGACGGTCTTCATCTTCTTCTTTGTCACTATCTTCATCTGAAGCTCTACGTTTTAACTTATTTTCTATAACATTTGACTCATTGAGTTCAATATCATTGTCATCATAATACACATACTCTGGCTCTTCATCCATTTCCTTCTCTGCAATATTCATTACTTTTATAAGGAAAAGTAATTGTTTGTAATACATGTATTCACTCTTCCGGCCTACTCCAGAGCCATAATTTTTCTGTCTTTTAAGTTCTCTAGCAAAGCATGTTCTTATGTTTTTCCACCTCTTTCTTAGTGTAAAGCCTGAAACATTAAGTTTTTTACATTTTACATAATGTATCTAAAGATTTGCATACTTGGGTAATTCTATCCATTTTCCTATAATTTACCTTCATAACCTCCAAAACTCTTTATTTGCAATATTCTGACATAATACCTAGTCATATTCAAAATTTCAAATATTCTTTCAACCTTCGGTTCTCTGTTTTACGGTTTTATGTTTTGCACTAATTTTAAACAATTATACATTCTCATATATAAAAAATAGGATTAGTATAGTTATATATACTATTTGTAGAGTATTATTATATAAAGTATAACTTATGAAATTCGTCTTGTTTACATAGGAAATTTATTTTCATTAGTTTGTTTGCTTACCCAAAACATGTCTATCTGTCGCAGACATAGTATTTCCTCCAAATATTTCGGTCACTTCATCCCAATCCCTCTTTTTTAATTCTTTGTTGGAGTGATCCGCGGAGGACGTATCCCAAATCGATCGTCTCTTTTGAATTTCACTTATAAAAAGCTCGGTATCGAAATATTTCGTCATTTTATAATAAAAACAATATTATGATAATTTGACAACGACAGATAACGTTAAACTTGCAGCTTGCTTTATTTCGGACATAAAGCGTCATGCGCACTTGAAAGCGGACCGACCGGTAGCGCGACTGGCAGCCGAATGTTAGAGCGAGAGACACAGAGTATAATATTGTTGCAGTCGCGGGCAAATTGCGCGGTAGAACTACCAGTCACGTCGGCAGGGCAAATCATACTGCCAAACCAATTGCACAATTTATTTGATCATGTATGGGACGTGCAGTCGGACAATTAGTCGAGTTGCAATTATATAAATTTGCACAAGAAGTAAATAATGTTATATTTTATTATAATTTTGTTTGAATGTTGATTGCTAATACAGTATTAAGTACAATATACTTACATTTTTATTTCATGAATAAGCGATGTGATAAAAATACTTATACCTACATTTTCAGAAAATAATTTATTATTGAATATCGATATCAAAGATGTGATTAATTTTATCAATATTGAAATTATTATAATATTGAACCAAAATTATTTTGCTTAGTACATGTTTATTAGATATAAAATAAGCACATTGTAATATTTCTTATCAATGGGTGTTTCTGTTATAGGAATGTCTTACGTTGGTCTTCTGCATATATGTATTATAAAAAATATTTAATAATTTACTATATATTTTACATACATATTTTTTGTATGTGTTTGCTAAAAATTAATTTGTATTTTTCAGGATGCCTTCAGCAGCACCCCCAGCAGAAAATGGCGCGCCGCGCAGCGAACTCGAGCAGCTGCAACTACGTGCGGGCCAGGTGACTGATGAGGTGAGTGTCAAACTGTCATATAACTATCAAAGAATATAATGATGGATATTAAACATTAAAATTTATTAGGAGGTTTAGTGATTTTTCCAATGACTAGATATTTGTAAAGTTAATTTGTTTGTTTTAACACTCTAATCTCAGAAACACTGCGATTTGATAACATGTTTCCTAGTGATATACTTCATTTTATAATGAAATTTTGGGACCAGCTGAAAAAAAATAGGACATCTAAAAATTTTAGAAGTCACCGATAATAATATATGCTCTTAATGGATATAACCAATATTTTAAAACTATAGGTATGTTCCGTTTCATACTTTTTGACATTAAAAATCTGTACCCATTTTCAACTTGACTTGTTGACTCAAGCATTCTCTCGTCTGTCATACTCAATCGCTAGCTGGTTGCTAGGCAACCTCGTCTAAAACGGGTGGCATTTTATGTTGGCATATCTAAAACCCATGAGCTTATAACATTATTAATTATAAAGCGAAACAAAAAATAATGTAGTATTGAAATTGCTAATATTATCATTTTTTTATTTCAGTCCCTGGAATCCACCCGGCGTATGATGCAGCTATGCGAGGAGGTGAGTGTCAAAGCAATTATTACATAAGTAATATAATGATATTCTATTTAATAAAATAATGTCATAACATAATCTTTGAAACTTGAGCAAGTGTCCATTTAACTGACTACTGTAAACAAATTAAATGTCAAATATTATGTTATGGCAATTTTTGAAAAGACCTGAAAATATACTATTCTTAAATGTCGAGAATACCTTCTGAAATTAAAATAAATTAAAGAAATAATCGGTCTTATATCGGGTTGATGTTATTGTTGAATAATAAAGAATTGGCCTATTTAATTATTAACAAACCTTATTGAAAAACTACGGAACCCTGATTAATGATACTGTAAAAAATATGTAACTTGTACGTTTCAGATGACTAATAATAATTTTATTGTGTATTTCTTAAAATTTGTGTTATTGAATTTACAAGCGAATCACTGGAGAGAGTTTCTTTATCCATTGGCAATTAGTTAAAAATAGATGTGACATGCGGAGTCGTAACTTAGACGTGTTTTAAGTGACTTTATGTTAACCTAAACCTCCCCCCCCCCCCCCATAGTTTGAATATTTATGTTCAGTTATTCCGTTGTGATTATTTGTAAACATCTGTGAGAGAGGTGTTCTCGATGCGAGGGAGTGAGGGGTATAGCGAAGTGTCCCGGAGAGCCCCAAGCTCAGTTTGACCTCCGAAGCCCCCCAGAACCCCTTAGGGCGCAGCCTTTGCTATCCCTGGCTGTTGTGTTATCGATGTCGCTATTGTTATATATTATTCGGTGTGTATGTATTCTATTGTAGTTGTCCGATTATGTTTTTTCCTTTTATTTTTTTTTACATCCTTATGCCAAAACATATTATTTTTTATGATTACCATATTATTGGGTGTTGCATGATCCGTGCCTACTTGTATCCGACATTGTTAGTGATCTCTATAGCCCTTTGTGTTGTTCGTAGCATTTGTAAAGTTTTATGTGAGTGAATAAAAAAACCTGAGCCCAAAATTTGGCGTTGACAGTTAATTGTATCAATTTAAAAACTTACAATAGCTTATAAAGCATTCAAGAGTTTAATTGGACTCACGTTTATAAAATTAACTGTCAGCATCCAATAAATTTGTCCAAGTAGACTGTTTTTAATGTTAAATCATAGCATGAAAGCCCATTTTATAGATTGTTACCAACATCCCCAATAGATGATAATACTTCTCGTCGTCCCTAGAATGTTAATTATCCAGAAATGCTTTCCTCTCGACATAGTATGTTCGATTGTGCTTGGGCTTGCTTTCAAAATAATATTCCTTTTAAATTGGACGCATTTTTCAAGTGACGATTCGCCTCTGTGGCTAAAATCACTACTTCCAAAGCACGTTCTACTTTCTTACTTCCTCTTTATAATAATTTGTTTTTGAACACTATCGAGCCATTTTACTGTGAAAATTCTTCCAGTAAACAGATTAAATTTTGAATACTTCATGATTTAACATCCTAACACCTACTAAAATTTATAACGGATTTTTTTTTTAAAGTTTATGTTATTCTCTCTCTCTCTCTCTATACTTTTTAGTTAATTCTTTACGTAGGTCTCTGTGTAGTGGCTGTTCTCTGTTGTTGACTGTGTTACTATTATGTTGTATGATTTTCGTGCCTTCTCCAACATTCACAATACTGCAAAATATGGGCGTTATCGCACGCCGTACCTACTACTAACTCCAACAAATATATCGAGCTACACCTTGCAAACTCTCACAACAAATACAGACCACCTATCAATATATAAATTAATGTTTTATTTTATCCTATTCTTTTTTTAGTTTAACTTACAATTAACAACATATATTTTTATTTTATAGTCTATACGTTTACGCATCAACATCGCAACAATTCAATTTACTTTCAAATATAAAATCCGTAGGTCTGTACAAAATCTCAATTCAAAATTAACACAGTACAGAATGTCAATAACTACAAAGTGACACTTCAATTTTATGGAGGATATCTTTACAAATGCAAAATCTCTTATAAAACGTAGTGAAGAGATTAAGAATTGTTTCAAATTCAACAAGAGTGTTGAAGATATCCTCCCGACACTTATACCGTCACTGAACACGCATTCGCGCGCGCGTGTCGCAATCCCCTCGCGGACGACACCCTGGGGTCGCCCCGAGCGGTTCCGACTCATTCTCCACTCACTCCACTGTACCCCTCACAACTAACATGCTCTCTGACTTTTTGTTTCTGCGGCTGGTGTAGAGCAAGGAGGCCGGCATTCGTACTCTGGTCGCTCTAGATGACCAGGGAGGTGAGTGAACTGCAATTGCAACACTAAATAATTTTCAATTTTATCTATTTTACTTTTCGCTAGCCTTATTGGAGCATCGTAGGGTTTTCAGCCCGCCCGATAACGGGCTCGTCGATAACGAAGAAAACAAGGGGGTATCGCATCTAAAGTATATTTAAATTACGTCTCTAATGTTCCAATGCAAAGGTGCGGGCATCCCTTAACTTGACTCGTCGACATTTAATAACACACACTGAAATTATCACGGAATACCCACATCTTTGTATCATTATAATGCGTTATGTAGCTAATATACACCAAATTGCACTACTTATCAGCGAACGCTATTATCGACGACGCCGGCTAGTCCAAACAAATTTACATTACCAACGATTATATTCGATCGTACGAAACTTTATACATTCCGCATTAAAAATGTTCGTACTCGACTCCTTATCGACAACTTACCTAAATCACATGAAACGATAAAAATAACCGAGCGAAGTAAATTCGAAACGCTTCTCCTCAACGCACGACTCTTTAACATTACACAAAATAATCATGATTCATATGAAACTGAGCACAGATAAAACTGAATCTGGTTTAACTTGCAAGCTTCACTGCATGCATGTCGTTGTTCGAGTAGTGAGTGTTAGCGCCGCACGTCGCCGCTGCGACTAGCGCGTCACGCCGCCGCCACGCAGCCCGCCGCACGCCCCGCACCCGCGCGCGACCCGTGCGGTCCCCCGCGAGCACCAGCCCCGCCACCCACACCCCGATACTCTCTCCTGCGATATATTATTTTGATTTCTATTTTATGTATAGAGCGAGGACGCCGGGGGGCAAGCGCTTCATATGTTGAGTCACCAGGGCGGTAAGAGTTAAACTGAACACATGGGTAGTCGAGCCGTGAGAACGTCTGTGTTGAATGTGCAGTTAATAAATTAATCTCTTTGTTTTTCTTTGACGTTTCTCTTGAATAACGACTTATCTCAGATCGATGTTGCGTATGTTTCTATGTTTCGATGGGGATGATTTTGACAACATAGTGTAAATAGAAGCCCGATGGCCGTTCGTTGCTAATTGTCGCAAAAGACTGTTACTCTATCTTTTGCTGAAGATTTAATTTGTATGAGCTGCGCAATCTGTTTATTTCTTCCGTTGATATTATCGTCGGAACGCTTTTTATAGGTATATTTATTTATCTTTCCGAATCTACTCCTCTTCTCTTATAAACTGCGGTACTGAAATGAATGCGCGTTTACCGAGTGTGTCTGTTGATGTATTTGCTCTATAGCAAATGGTATACGCCTTCATCTCCATGGCTAGCAGCGTATTGTTAATGTTAGCGCCGTAGGTCTGTAACTGTTAGCTCGATGCGATCTGTGCCAGTGCGAGGCCGGCGGCACCGCCTCCGCGCGCTCGCTCCTCCACGCCGCATAGTTTGTTCATTTCCTCTTCGTTTGATATAATACTTTGCTATTTTCACGTATCATTTAGGAATGGCTTTATCGAAACGCTCATTTGCTACTTTATTTCATTATTCACCTAATGCGGAGGAGTGGCCGCCTGCCTCAGCGCGGCTCACCGTGATCATTTCATGTATTATTTTATTTTCTATTTAGTTGTCAGTTTGAGTTGTATTGAGTTGAGTTGTCGAGGCGCAAGGCGCGAGGCGCGCGCCGGCCGGGCCGAGCGCGCGCGCCGCGCGGACGCTTCGCCGCATTCGTTTGGCGAGCTATAGTGACATCATTATTGTGTTGTAGAGTCACGAGGTGGGCATGAAAACCCTGGTCATGCTGGATGAACAGGGCGGTAAGCATCCAGTAGTACTTTTTACATCACCCATAACTTAGTAAGGCTTCTGTCTGAAATGCCAGTTCAAAATGTTTATGAAAAATCATTGAATGGCAAAATATAAGTTTTAACATTTTACATGTCGATTGAAACGTGCTAACAGTTAAATAATAATGGATAATTAATAAAGGTAAAAATGTCGCCTCCATAATAATTAAATAGAATTATAATTATATCTCCATTCGCACTCGCCTCGACGCGAATGGAGACGTTGAGATTAAAACGTTATCATCCGTCTTATTTTATTTAGTTTTTATCACGCATCTAGCCATGCACGTATACTTCAATCTTGCTGTTGAATGCATGAATTTAGTATTTATTATTGTTCTAAATGTTAGTCATAAAGTATTTTTTATATTATTATCACTTAGTCTCAGCACATATACATCATATAAAGCAAGGTAAATTAAAATATAGTTTTCAATTTTTAGTCGGATCAAGTGTAAGACAATATGAGAAGACATTGACACAACAGCTTTACTGTTCAATTGAATCTAGACGCTTTTCTTTCGAAATAGAATTGCTGTTATAGAATACGTATTGAATGCATGGTCTATAGTCGAATAGTAACCATACTTTACAATAACTAAACCTTGTCTTACACTTCGCTCCGATTTTTGTCGAGAGCGTTGAGAATTTACAAGAAACAATTAAAAAAAAGAAATTACATTAAAGAATCGCGATTAAAAATTAAAGTGATTGGTTAGGAGCTTGACACAAAATAATATTTAGATTTAAGTGCGGTTTTAAAGCTTATGATGGTATGTGTGGACAGAACAATTGGACAGGATCGAGGAGGGGATGGACCAGATTAATGCGGATATGCGCGAAGCCGAGAAAAATCTCTCGGGTATGGAGAAATGTTGCGGCATTTGCGTACTGCCCTGCAACAAGTACGTATATATACGTATTAAAGTATACTTTTGTTTCATATATCACAAGACATATCCTCATTTAAAAAATGTAAGACAAGTCTATGGACTGTTACTAATGTCAAAGCACAGAAAATGGTATAAAACTTCGCTTTTGAGTAAATATATGGAAATTCTAATTTCGGTTACTGATTGCAAATGTTGTGCTATTTCAGAGGAGCATCGTTCAAGGAAGACGACGGGACATGGAAGGGCAACGATGACGGGAAGGTTGTGAACAACCAGCCCCAGCGAGTGATGGACGAGCGCAACGGCATTGGTCCGCAAGCCGGATATATTGGAAGGTAAGACAATATTTTTAAGCGTAACTTCTTGGATGGCGGTAATCGATAAGAAGAGAATTTGGAATATTAAGGACTGCTGTTACTTAAACGGCTTAAGTTTAACAGTCTGCCCTTGTTAAAATATTGCATTTATCGCCATTTTACTTCGTCCGATGAGGAGTTCTATACTCTGCTGGTTTCTAACGGATCTCGATCGAATAGAGATGTCGTATAATAACATTATTAATAATATGCGTAAGTATTATGACAAACAAGCTGCTTTTGTACAGAGTCTTGGTTTTTGTTTAAAAGAAGCAAAGTTTTAATTAAAATTCAACTAGCTTTTTATCATAATAAATATTGTGACAGACACGTTAGCGCAGTGGTCACTGCAACTGAGTGAAGCGCTAACGGCCGCGGGTTCGATCCCCGCTCACGGCAAACGTCTGTATTGGCCATACGGATGTTTGTTGTGGTCTGGGTGTCTGTGTTAGTGTTGTATGTGTTTCCGGACTCCCGACACAAGACCATGAGATCTTAATGGGAGCCGTTGAGTGTGATGCGTTTATTTATTATTTATTTATTTAATAGATTTCGTCATTAGACAAGTACCTATTAACTACTAAGAACAACAATATAATGCTAATGTTGAGTTTAATCTAATCTTTGAGATTTCTTAAAATGAAATATTTAATATCAATATTTTTACTAAATTCAAATGTCAAAATGTATACGATACAATTTCTAAATATCAGATCTATAACTAACTCACCTTTGACCTTTGAGGCGCGTAAATGTTAATTAGTTATCCATACGTATTGCCCTTTGCGTACAAACATAATATTAAAGGTCAGTTCAATTAATACCAGCAGCTAATTAATACTATTGATCCGTTAAGCTATTTTAAAAAGCACTTTATTGGACAAAATGTTCTTCATTTCCAATTGATGTTGAGACGAAACAATATAACTATGTAAAGCCTTCTTTTTTTTCTATAATTGAAAAAAAATACTACATTTTTTTGCTTATTAAGATAATAAAGTTTCCTGCGTAGTTCCCCTTATGTGTATTTGTTAATATTCTTATTGTGTTCCACATTTATTTAAACAATAAATATTTTTATCTATTGTTTTAATTTATTTATGTTTTTTTTTTTAATTTATATGCCTAGTTAATACGCCATGTAGAATAGTCGCAGATATCTTTTTACGAACTAGGTTCGTTATCGACAAGTTCTATTTTATGCTAGATGTAAAGTGAACATTACGTGGAAGACCATCTTCCATGTAATGTTCACTTTACACCTAGCATATTCTGAATAAGACTTGTATTGTCTTGACTTGTTGATAAACGACCACATGTTGTATGAGTTAATGTCCTATCGTGAATTACCCCTCTTTAAGTGTTAAGTTATCTCTGGGGTTCTAGTTACCAGTTTATTCGTAATTATGAATATATTTCTGAGAGTGAAGACAAGCGATCTATCCTAGAGAGAAGGAGGGTGCGTACTGCCGATATATAATAATAACTAACTGATCAACGAGCTACCATAGACAAAATACAGTATTATTTACTTTTATCATATATTCCTAACATTAACTTACACATCACTAGTCTTGAAATATTATTTGTGTTCAAATCAATTTCAGAACTGTATAAATTCGAAACTATTGACATACCAACTAGTAGTTTCTACAAGCTGTTATTTGACTCACTTTACTAGTTAGGGTGAAATCTTGCAAGCCAAATTAGAACCTCTAATTCTATGGAATTGAAATTTTACATAATCGAATGCCACTATATGATTCGGTAGAAATTCTTCCCAATTACGAATAATCCATGCCATTAAAACTTCATTCAGATAGACCTTAGCTGTAGCTTTGTGACTACAGCTCGTATACAGCCTGGCTCGACCGAGGCAGTGCCTCACGCTCACAGACCATCGGTGTGAAGTAGCTAATATAGCTGCATTTCACACAATGCGTGGGAGAGCCGGAAACCTCTAGCGTATTCATTTCCTTAATTTCTATTCCCTTTAATCCTTTATTCAACAACACTTGTGGCTCCCCTGATGCTGGAAATGTTCATAGGCAGCCGTGATCTTTTACCATCCTGTGTTCCGCGTATTCGTTTGCCAGCTACTTTTTATAAAAAAAATAGTACCACTGCCGATTAAATATTACAGGATAACAAACGACGCCCGTGAAGACGAGATGGAAGAGAACATGGGACAGGTGAACACGATGATCGGTAATTTGCGCAACATGGCTATCGATATGGGTTCTGAGCTCGAGAACCAGAACCGTCAAATCGACCGCATCAATCGCAAGGTATATAAACGAATATTATATTCAGCTATTATGGTACTAAATGAGCTTGCATAAAAGGCACTGGTCCAAGTTTTTTCCTAAAACGATACGGGTCAGTTGGGGTCTTTAGTAGTATACATTCGTAATAAGAAAAAAATTGAAAAATAATGAGAGAATACTTGTAAGGAAAATAGTTTGTGTAATATTGCCAAATTATAGAGAATATTGGATTTTTTTTATGTTTTGTCGTTGTTTGTGACTGGGAAAGTGCTTTTTGTGTCATCTTGTTCAGTGATGTATAATAAAATTATCGGTAAACACGCGAGTTCGTCTTATAATTTATTTAGAACTAAATAATACTCGAATACAATACGTAGAATATTTTAGATTTATATATGTTCAAGACACTAAAATTTAATATTTAGAAATATCTTTTATATAGTACCTAACTATCTCAGAAGCTATTGAAACTGATGGTTTTTGATAATTGTCCTATTTTTAAATAATTTAAGTCTCAGCCTTTAATTTAATTATACCATAAGTTCTAAAAAGTGTATTTATATCTGATCACATAATTAAAAATGAAAATACTTATCTACACTTGTAAAGACGGATTCGCGTGTAAATTGTATAAAATTGTAATTTATACTTAAAATTTTATTCTTAAAATAATATTTTGTTTTGATGCTTTCAATATTTGATGAGCGAATTTATTAAAAATTAATAAATTCGTCTGTTTCTTGAACATCATAACATTTTCACCATTTTAGTGTTTGATTCACCTTAGATGTGGACGTGGATTTCGATTTTATTTTTTCCAAACTGTGTTTGTGACGAATCTATCGCTTATTGGCCTTCGACATTTCAAAACGCTTTCCTGAACTCTGAAATTCACCTAGATCTATTCTCACTGAGCATGTTTCTTTCATACATAAGTAGTGAATGCGATTAGAGTTGATTTTGATGTTGTGATATTCCTTTCTTTATTGGAACATGGCCACTAAACTCCAAGGACACACATCCACAGCCATTATAGATTCCCATTCAGTAACTAACATACCCGCAGAACTAGTCTCATCAGTAACACTCATTCGCCCCACTCATTACCCGTGCATTAATATCAAAACGACTAACAGCTCACAAGAAACATTCAAAATAACAGTCCGCGTACATGAGAAACTTTTCCGTCAGTGTGACACCTTTCGAAGTGTTGCTTATTGTTTTCCAATATCAAACTTTATTTCAAGACGTAAAGGTTTCGAATGTAAACTGATTGTAGAAACATGAAAGCAAGACAATCGTTTTGTATCATAGGGCGAATCGAACGAAACGAGGATAACGCTGGCCAACCAGCGGGCACACGAGCTCCTCAAGTAAACGACGGCAGCATACACTATACACACACGTCTCGTGGTTCGGCCGGTTGCATCCCAATTACTCAATTCCAAACTAAAAAGGTGTTACATAAACTTAAAAGACCCCTTATATTACATAATGTCAAACTTATCTTTTACTTGATCACTCATTTCTAAACGAATCTTTTTAATCTGTGACGTCATAATTAAACGTCAATTCCTTATTTGACGTTTCCCGCCATTAATGTCGAATGTTATTTTTGTATTAACTGAATACAGCAACCGGCCCAGTATACATAGTTTGAGTTATTACACGGTGTTTACACTTTCAAAAAATATATTATATAAAGTACCTTTTCATTATTGCTTATATCAATTAACCTGATTATTTTGCTGTCCTATATGTAATTAATACGCTCAACAAAAATACCATATTCGGTGCTCATTTTATGTAGACCAATATGTTTAAATAAAAAAATAATCATCAAATAATATACCTTGTAATAAACCTTTGATGTAGAAAGTTAAATATTGAGATTTATTATTTTACTAAAATGCATTTACCTATTGTTAAAGTTACTGTATTAGGAAGCAAACGCAATGTTGATAGTTGAACAAAATCATAACCAAATTAATATATCTAATCTAATCCATGTTAACATTATCCCTATATGTTATATAGAAATTCAATTATAATGTAATCAGTGTAGTGTTAATTCTAAGAGTAATCTAAGATGGTTAGATCAATGCTAACGGATGAGTTGATATGTGATAATAGTTCGAAATTAAGATACTAGTTTTAGACAATCATGTCTAGGAAATTTTTCGAATCTGAGTAACGGATCTTGATACATTTCATAGGAGCATTTATGT
Source organism: Hypolimnas misippus (assembly GCA_037950945.1). Lineage (NCBI taxonomy): Eukaryota > Metazoa > Arthropoda > Insecta > Lepidoptera > Nymphalidae > Hypolimnas > Hypolimnas misippus. Next base: position 5,969,347 of record JBBEEQ010000015.1, on the reverse strand, counting down.
AACAAAATGTTTAGTTTGAGCTTTAATAAATAGTTCAGAAATAAGCCGTTTTATTTTTTGAATATAAAGTGTTAATGTTCTACCTAGAGTTTTGTCTTATGATTCCGTCATACCATCTAAAATATAGGATCGGATTTATGCATATCCCTAAAACATATCTGCTTCTATGAACTGATGAAACAATTTCATGTTTATTTATAATGAGCAATTACAAATATATTATCGTAGGAAAATTTTTATCAACAGAGTATTAATTTGAACAAACGAAAACTTATGATTTATTTTTTCTCCTATTTTACGAGACTTATTTACTTTTTTAGTCTGAATTTGTATTTAAATTTATAATTAAATAAATATCGATTAGTACATTAATACTTTAAGTAATAAAGCAAATAGAATTACAATTGGCGTATAGAAAAGATCTAACAGCTATACTTTAGAGGCTAATGTAATTACTAAAAAAAATAACTTTTCAACTATTTTCTATTAACACTTTTCACTTTACATAATATAAGACAAATGCATATACCCAGTCTCCCAATACCTCGACCACGAGACAGACACATAAACTCATACACAGACAAGTCTGCGACGAATGCCGTGAGTATTATAATTTTTTAAATGCACTTTTAAGCTATGCGTAACACAGCTTGTTTATTCAAGCTAAATCGCTTTTTTGTGTGTAATTTAGATATGCTATAAATTTAATAGTATTTCGGTAAGTTACGCTTACAGTCAACGTTTAGTTTAAGAGTGTAAATATATATGACCTGACATAATTTTGTATTAAGTACACTATTTTCACAAATGATTATAAAGTACAAAAAATATTATTACAAGCTAGATAAATTTTATTTGAATTTAACACACATAAAAAACTGCACAATTTACATATCAATAAAAAAAAAACAATTATAACAACACATATTTTTTTTATTTTTCTAATATTTAGAGTATTGCCAAATATCAAAAAAGAGCGATATTTTAAATAGCAGCTAGTAAAAATCACAATTTTTTCTATTTTAATTCTAAAATCATAAACAACTCAAATTTTTACACTTTTATTTATATTATATTTAATCTTAACCTTACTTTCCACTTACTTTCACCAACATAAAGTTTTATTAACTTAAAAAGCAGCTTAAAAAAGGAAAGTAAACTAAGCAGTACTTAACACATTAAAAGAAACTATTAAAATTATTATTAAAAAATTTGTAATAGTATTTGATCGTAACTTAATTTTAATTTAAATTGTACAAGGGAATTTTGTCTTTAAACTTAAAACGAGATACGGTCAAAATACTAACTTTAGATTTTTGATTCTGGCAACATTAAAATGATATTAACTGTATCGTTTATTCAATATTAAATCTTGTAAGAAACTGTTTATAAATTGTACACAACCAAATCGAGAAACAGTGTTATATATTTTTAAATTTATAATAATAAAGTTTTCTTTTTTAAGCTAATACATCTCGACATACATTTCATAAAAAATCATTACAGTGTATATAATAATATGTTTTTTATAACATTTTAGGGTGAGAGTAACGAGACACGCATAGCGGTTGCAAATCAGCGAGCGAATAAGCTGCTCAAATCTTAAACAGCTCGTCGAAATATGTTGCACGTTATAAAAAGTTTGACGAAACGGTGTTGCCCTATTAATAATTTTCCCCTTCCATACAACAACGAATACCGGCTGTACGCAAATGATAATAACGCTATTTATAATTCGCGATATATTAGTTTTTAAAAGTAAAACAAGATATTAAAACCCTAGTTTTGGTCTATAAAATTTTATGGCAACATCTTTTTGCGCAATTTTTTATTTATGGCTAGTTATAAATATAGCGAGTACGTTGTATATTCGAAAGACGAAAAAAAAATGTTTGCAATAAAAAACAGCAAAAGTATGTAACGAGCCTTCGCAATAATAAAGCAAATATGCCACCGAAAATATATTTCACAATTTTGCCATATGTTTTATGTAGACCACACCAAACATTCAATTTGCACATATTTTTACTTTAAGTAATGTGCCAAAGTTCCTTTCTTTAAAGTTTCATCTCGTAAACGTGTTATAACAATGACACCAAAATTCAATTTACGTAGAGTCTATTATAAGAATGAATAGCTTATAACTATAAATTATTTGCTCGAAACAATAACATTGTAAGGAAGTACCAAGTTAGCTCAAATATAGAACCGATATTTTCGATAGATAAAAAAAAATAGATATCCTCGGCAGAATTCGGCTGATATTTTCTCGAACAGCATTTAAAATAATATCTTAGACTAGACATTTGAATATCTAAAATGATAGTGAGATGTATAACGTTTAATATATTTAGGTCCGAAATGTAATGTTGGCGTTCTATGTATAACATACACGTATTACGTTATAATTACGCATTAACCCGTATTTATTAATACGTTGAATTATAAATATTTATTATAAATCTATCTACTTTTATGATTTCCAGAAAAATGCTTTTTATTTTTTAGATTAAGATTATGGTGCCTATAATACTTTTTTGTAAGTTTAATTTTAATCTGTTCCATAGAGTAATTATTATTTTATTTTGTCCCTTTTGTAATTATAAACAATGGCAATTTTTTTGTAGAATGGATTGTCGCAGTTTGGTGTTTGATATATTTGATCTTAACTTATAAAAAATTTAATAAAAAAATTTTAATCTCCATTTCTACTCGTAAGTTCTTATTTTCTATATCCAGTTACTAAGCAGCGTTGTAATGTGATTACAGTAATATGCAATAGTCTATTTAATAGTTGAATATTTAAAAATTTATTACTTAAAGTATATTGTTGTAAGTATGAATAAGGCGGTTGCGCGAATTCATTTATTGCCTCTATTTTAATAAATAATAATTGCCTTTGTAAAGTTAACTGTATAATTTGAAATAATAATCGATCAGCTGTGTGATACTCAAGACAGAAACAGCTGCAGATTAAATAAAGAAAATTAATTTAAAAAAAAAGTTTAAATAATGGACAAATTCTTATTTTAAAATGGCAATAAATTAAACCGCGCATACACTGCCTTACAAAGATGTACCGGCCTTAGGAATAATGATTATAGGAATGTTAAAAGGAATGGCTTGACTTATTATACTCAAGTACAGGGGGCCACTGACCAAAGCCAACGTTTCAAACTATTTCCAACTTTATTCGTACGAATTAAAGTTTTTCCAATATTTTGTAGATTTTTTGTCACTTCACTAGTGGCCCTCTGTACGGGCGTTAGTATTAAGGATTTTCAAAATGTTTCTCTATGTCTCTCTCGATCGTATTAGTTTAAGTAGCGTGGGTCGAACACCGCACGTCTTATCTAAGTACATATTCCAATAATAAAATATTTTAACCGTATCTTTATTAACGTATAGTGTTGTGTTATAAGATCAATTTATTCAATAGATGTGTATACTTACCGCCTGCGCAAATATATTCATTTATATTCAGCCTAATATTGTCTAATACAGTATATAGATAAATAATATCTATTTTCTTTAAGAATAGAATAGTTAGTATAAAATGTTAATTTCTAATTAAATTATTGATTTGTTAAAATTACCTATAAACCGATGTATTATTTATGAATCCCTTTCTTATGATAATAACAAAAACAACAGATTTTGTTTTAAAAAAACAATTTAATAACACAAAATAAGTTTAGAGTTCTTATATAACAAGTTTAAGTATAATTATGTCAAAACATTACGTCATGAAAGTTGACCGCCTCTTCTTGACCGAAATCCTCATGTTTGATCGATGATGTCCACAACATTTACATCAAGCAACTGAAAAAAAGCATATTGTTATTTTTTGTAATGGATAAATAGAATTGTATCAGCTAATTGGAGTGGATATTAAGTGATTTGAGATGCATCAAATTTCGTTTGATATTCAGTTTATAACACATGAATACTAATTTTATAAAAAAAATTATAACGAAATTTAACATTGATCAAAATCGGCAATTCCTCAGACTGCTTTACTATTTCCACTACTTCTTATAGTTTCGGTTTTGCCCTTTACGCCATTAAAATAAAAATTCTATATAGATTTGCTTTAAAATTTTTTCGTAAGACTTTATTTTCAATATAAGATTACGTCGAGATTTTTAATATATTAACTAAAATGTTTTATTTAAAAAAAAAAAAACATTTTAATATACAAATAAGCTACGGGAGTGCGTGGACACATAAAAAAATTTATTCTTCTTAGCTACTTCAAAGTTAAGTAGTAAGTACTTAAGAACTTAATCACTTATCAAGTCTCAAGATTGAAGATTTATTTAATCTCGTTGAAAATACGTGACGAGATACATATAGTAGATTTTATCACAAAATATCAAAACACTTATTTTAGATAGACATCATAAATCTAGAAAGCATCACTTTCACAAAATAATATATGAAACAAGTCTACGTCACTTTTAACAAATAAAGTGACCACAAGATTACTAATAGCATAATTTATGCGATTTTGTTAGAACCGTAGAGCGCTCGTAACGGAAGGGCAAAATAATGTGATTGTTTTTTAAGCTTAGTATCCACCAGAGATGTACGAGTTGGTGTGCAAAAAATTCCGCTAATAGGATCATATCATTTTCCTAGCCTCGCTGAGCGCAACTCTTGTGTGCAAGACTTTAAACAAGTAAATAATTAAAAAAATTAAAAACTCGACTGCGTAATAAGACCATCTGCAGTCAGCTGTACCATTTAAATATCAGTTCTGTCTAAAAGCCTGTAAGTAGGAATCGTTACCAACCAACTTAAAATATATAGATCCTCAACGAGAATTCTGGCTGAAAAACGATATAAGTAACTTAAAATGATTTTAAAATATCTACTAAATGATACCCTACTTGACATAGTTCGTCAATTTTATTTTTTTCATATTCACATCATGGCGTCCAAAATTAGCCAGATTAAATTTTAAAAATTTTTATACTTTCACGCCATCATGACAAATAAAAGGACGTGTCATGTCAGCTACTGCACTACCTGTCAGCAAATGATAATACCCATGAAATGAACCAGTCAGCAGATTCATAACGACGCATTGTCATACCGCCCATATTGCTCGCGTAGGTTTAATTGATACGAAGCTTTCATATTTACGTTAATTTTACTAACATTTTTATGTACAAGTAGCTTTGCTCGCTACTTTGACTACGTGAAGCTCTGTATGTATAGACATCTCTGCTTTTAAGCTGTAGTAAAAAAAAGTAAAGTAACAGCCTTTAAATGTCCCACTGCTGGGCAAAGACCTCCTCTCCTATTAAGGAGAAGGTTTTAGAGCTTAATCCACCACGCTGCTCCACTGCGGGTTGACGGATATACATGTGTCAGAATTTCTCTCGACACATGCAGGTTTCCTCGCGATGTTTTCCTTCACCGCCGAGCTCAAGATGAATTTAAACACAAATTTAGCACTTGAAAAACCAGCGGTGCTAGCCCGGGGTTTGAACCCGCGATCATCAGTTAAGATCGACGTGTTCTAACCACTAGGCCATCTCGGTTCAGCATCGATATAAAACAGCCATAGGATTTTAAGTTACACCAGTACAACTGTGAAAGGTAGTAAAATAAACAGTTTTACAAACCTAGTTCTACGACAGCTTCAAGAGAAACCATTAGTGCAAACCCAAGCACTGAGCAGACAAATTGTATTAATCCCGTTCGGTCTTGTCTCCAGACTTCAAAGAATACGACATATACCAAAGTTCCGCATGCTAGTCCCTGAAAAAAATTGTAAATGTAACAGCCGGACATATCACCTCCCTACCGGACAAAGTCCTCCTCGCGAGAATTTTTTCTACATACATACAGGTTTCCACACGATGTTTTCCGACAGCCATGCGAGAGATTAATTTAAACACAAATTTAGCATTAAAAACTCAGCGGTGCTAGCCGAAGAATGAACCCGCAATTGTCAATTGAGATCGATATGTTCTTATTCTGTATATTTTTTCTGTTAAGTTACACAAAGATAATAAAAGAAATTAGCAGAAACGGCAAGAAATTTTTATATTTATATATTAATATAAAATAATGTTTGTTATGAATTGTTATATCAAAATTAGTTTATATATTTTTTTTATAATTATAATTGAAATTAATGAAAAGCTACCACAACTCCTTACATTTCTTGTACCTTTTTAGCACTACGTACGCATGAATTTACGTTATATAAAAAAATACACAGCTCTGCAGATCTTGGTGTATACTCATAAAGGCAGACTATTAAAATTTCCCTTTAAAAATTGACCTTCATTATTTGATTACGCAACGGCAAAAACGGAAAAATTATATTTTTGACATGTATCTGGTTGTGTGTTTATACCCTCGGAACATACATGGACTGGGTGGACTTTAACTAATAAAATATTTATCGATTTGTCCAAAGTTTAAATCAGTACTTTCGGTACTTTTAGTTTTAGTAGTCGGTATATCATTTCTTTTGAATTAATCTTTTCATCTTTAATTTAACGCTGCATAATTATTCAAATAATCATATATTAATCTCGAAGACACATTTAGTAGAATTATCTTTACTACGGCTTTCTATTATCTGACATTGTATATACATCCTATGTATTAATGATAAATCGATTGGTTCAGATCAAACAGCATCACGCTTTTTATATTTTCATCAGTTATTTGCACTTATAGATAAGGAATACGTGACTCTTGTCGTCGGCTCACCAATTTCAACAAGAAGCGCTTGACGGCTCAAGTTTATTCTTAATGCTACTTATGTAAATTGAGGAAATAATGAAATATTGTTGCCATGTGTATTTGTGAACAGATAGAATATTTTTGTCTATCTGTAGTAAATTTATTAGATAATGAACCTTATTTTAAAGTTTATAATAACAAATTCCTGATTTTTTTTTAATAAACGTTGCTAATGATAATAGTATCTATCAATTTCTCGGGGTAATTCAATTCAATTTTTAAAATAATATTTATAGCAATAAGAATAGTACCTACCTGTTAAACAATCAACGATTTTAGAATTCACTGTTTAAAAACTTAACATACTCAAATGTAGGTACAGAAAATTATTATTCAAAGTTAATGCAGAAAACATCACGCGATGGACTCAATAAAACCTGTCATTTTCATATTTACATTTGTAATAAGTAATAACTTTATTGTTAGGGAAACATTAACCGATAATACCTCACAATAATTACAAATAGATTATTTAGATTAAATAGTGAAATAGGATCCCCTGAAGGGGTTCAGAATGGACTTCCATCCTAAGGATGAGTCCTAGTGAGATCGCACCTCGGTTTAGGAGTGGAGAAAATATCGATGAAACTATTATCTATCGGTCCACTGTTTTTTTTCCGAAGAACTTTCATTTCTAACCGCGTGAAAACGGCCTAATCTGGGCTTTTCGTCTATCTCCAACATATTTTCATTGTTATCGGTCATCGGTGGCAGGTCGAAAAATTATTGATAGGCCATTTTGATTCTAAAAAACACATATATAAGATGAATCATTTATAAAAATGTTACTGTCACCGTTCTTTCTCTCATTGCTTCACTTTGTACCTACTAGTGGTTATTTGAGTAAAAATGAATTATACTTAATAAAAAAATCATTGTTACCTGTAGTACAACAGAGTATAAACCGGCTTCGGTAGCACCAGCGCCTCCAACGAGTAGTATTCCTACCCCGATACCCAGCGCTGACACGAAGGAAAATGTGAAGATGTACACAATTGACAACCATTTCTTAGTACCAGCTGCCAATAGTTCCACACCGATACAGAACGCGATTATGTACTTATGAGCTGATACTGCTCCAAACATGTACCTAGACAAAAAAACATACCTAAGTAACTCAAAGAATTTCATAGTACTTTAGGAGTTACAGGCTCTTTACGGCGTCGCGCCGACGCCGCCGTGAATATTTACGTCATCGCGTCGTGAAAATCTACGATATATATTGTAAAAAATTACGTAGTTTTTCATGACACAACATCGTAATAATTTACAACGTCCCGTATCGGTACGTAGTTATGTGTTTTGGCCTTTTAGTGTATTTACAGATCGGGCCTATTTTCGGCGTGTATAATTAATTAATTAATTTTGTTTTTTGACACACGTGTTATACTCTTGTAATACAAGAGTGCCTATATAATTTCTATCACTGAAAATCGAACTACACTAGCGTAAAGTGCTTACTTACTTATTGGAGCCTAAGAAAACGAACATAATATTAGTGTTTTATAAAACAGCAGATAATACGATGGGTGTATAAACACCCTTAAAACTACAAAAAAGTACAATAAATTTTGTTCACGATCTTAAATTATTATTTCTATAATTAGTCATAAATCAATGTTTTATTTGTAAACCTCGATGTTATCTCAAAACAAAAGGTACACATTTACATTTATTTAAATTATTACAATTATGTAACGACTTTTGATGATTCAAGTCTTATTTGCGATTAAAAACAATAAATATGGTAGCGCAAACTACCAAGACGTGATGATAAAAAAGTTTTTGTATTATAGTTTATTTATATATATTAATAAACGTAATAATTTATGTATATAACCAGACAGGTTCAATATTATAGCGTCTGTCCTGGTTTAGGCATACTTATTAAAATTAGTTAGGGTTTAACTGCAATTATTAGGAAAGAATTGTCCCACATTGACAAACAGGTTGGCGCAGAGGTCAACTACTGAACCGCTAATGGTCGTGGGTTCGATCACGGCAAATGTCTGTTTTGGCCATACGGATGTTTGTCGTGATCTGGGTGTTTGTGTTAATGTTGTGTGTGTTTCCGGACCCTGACCCAGGATCATGAGAGCCTTGAGACCGCTGAGTTCGATGCGTTTATTTAAAAAAAAGTCAGTTGATGTAAAAACGAATAGACAAGAACTTTACCTGATATAATACATTTACAAAAGAAACATACCATACACTTCTCGCGGATGATTCTAATCCAACAGCCAATCCTTCAAACAGCTCGTGTATAGATAAAGCTAAAACAATTAAGAGTCCTCTTAGAGCCGCAACGATTGTATCATCAGAAGCAACTGCGATATGACTATGACCATGCTGATGTGCTGTAGCCTCCAACTCCTTAATGGGCTTATCAGAGGCATTCTCAGCTTCACTACTGTTCCTTCGTATACTCAATACTCGGGTGAAGCTAGTGTTCGCTGTTTTGTTCTCGCGACTGTTAATGTACACGTGGACGAGCTCCTCGACTAAGTACATCATGAAGAACCCGCAGCACATGATGAGCGCGGCTAGGTATATTGGCATCTCTGGTATGAGACCGGACTCTATAAGAAATAGAAAGTATAATTTTCTTTTAATTTAATATTAATTACATTTAGTTATATAGATATCTTTAACTCATACTTAACATTTAAATATGAATCATTTGTTTATTATTTGAACACGCTAATCTCAAAAAATACTTCTTTTGATTTAAAAATTATCTTTGAGTTAGTTTATTTACAAAAGTTAAAATCTAAACAAGGTGCTAAATCAATAACGCTCAATTCAATTCTTTGATTAATGGCTTTTAGTTGTGCCAATTAGACACATGTTATTTCGCCAATGTCACGTGGGAACAATAACGCTCCGAGTCAAAGGAATGGACAACAATAAAGGCAAGTCCTCAGTTATACAAGTTGGTAGATATTAAAAAATATATAAAATTAATAAGGTAAGCCTTGCATGTTTCATTAATGCCCATAACGCCTCCTACGACCTTAAAGTTACGTACATACCTATTTTATGCTTATTTCTCTCTCTATTTTGAAGCTCAACTGTAAATACTTTATTGACTATCATTTAAGATTAACAATAATATAACGTATCTACTTGCAAACATATAAATAAATTATTTAAAAGAACACTAGAGAAATCATTACATCGAATTAGTTTTTACTGTAACTGAGATATTGTTTGTCATATTTTTAACCGACTTCGAAAAGGAGGAGGTTCTATGTTCGGCTGTACGTATTTTTTATGTTTGTTCATCGATTTTTTCGCCCTCTGTAGACCGATTTACATTTTTTTTTTGTTTAAAAGGGTATTCCCATTTATTATCTCTTACGGGAAGACTCAGCTCTGCATCGTACGCGGCTAGAAAAATTAGTCAACTAATCGATGTTGATACAGCTCGATTAGTATATTTTGGTTATTTTCATAGTATCATGTTTTATGGATTGATGCTATGGGGTAGTGCTACAGATATAAATACTGTGTTTATCTTATGAAAAAGAGCTGTTGATGTATTTATAATCTAGGAGCTCGAGACTCCCTTTGGGATATTTTTAGTAAAGTAGGTATACTTACTGTTGCGTCACAGTACATTTATAATAATATAGTTTACATTCACAAAAATATTCATTCTTTTGAAAGAAATAGAGATAAAAATAATATTAACACGAGAAAGAAAGATAAACTTGTAACACCTTGTTTTCGACTTCACAAAGTAAATGATTTCTTTCTGGGGCAAGGTATTCGTTTTTATAATAAAATCCCTCAGAAATATTTGCAGTATTCGATGACTAGATTTAAATCATATGTTAAAAAGTCTCTAATAGCTAAAGCATATTACTCTAAACAAGATTACGTTGTCGATAAATATGCATGGGCTTAGTATATGCTGAATTTCGTACAGGATAAATAAACAATTTGTAATCATAAACTATGTTGTATTGACAAAATTTTAAAAGAGTAACTATCGAGTTTCTTGCCGTTTCTTCTCGGTAGAATCTACGTTCCGAACCGGTGGTAGCTTCATTATTGGTGTAATGTTTTTTTTTTGTTTTTTCATGTATTGACGATTCAAAAGTGCTCGTGAGATCCTACTTGAATAAAGTATTTTTTGATTTTGATTTTGATATACTTTCATTGTAGTCCCATTGTCATGAAGTCAGGATCTGTCCAGGAGTCAGGAACGATTAATGATAACATAATTTATGAGGAAATGAGTGCCTCTATTTTTTTTACTGATGAATGTAAGGTTTTTTTTGTGCATAAATAAGTTAAAGCTGATTTTTTTGTATTTATTTTAAACTAGATCGTATCGATATCAATAACTCTTTTGCATTAAATAGCTCGTTTATTAAGAAATATTACACCGCACTCGAATAAAACACTAAGGTCTACTATAGAACAATACATTAAAAAACTGATTTCTATACAAGTAGCTGCCCCTCGCGGTTTCACTCGCACTTATGGTCACTACTTCGCTCCTATGAGTCATACCGTGATGTAATATAGCCTATAACCCACGTTGATACATGGACTACCTAACGCAGAAAGGTTTTTTCAAATCGAATAAGTAGTTTCATAGATTACTCCAAACATACAAAATTGTAAACATTTTACCTCTTTATAATTTTGTATTGATAAGTCTCTTAACTGATAAAAAAATAAGAGGATAGTAAAATACCCTTCAGTGAACATAAAATTACGTTCCATCCTGGGCTTCCCGGAGAGAAATTAGACAATTTGAGCGGGAGCAATTGTTTTAAGTAGTCTAAGTATCAATAACCGACGGCGTAATCCTGAGGGATCCCCTGTTTTATCGTATGCATCATAATAATAGGTATTATAGATGGTAGATAAGAATGAGGAAAATAAATTTACAACATTAAAAAAATTAAGTAAGTTTTCGATGCTTATTTCATCATGGTTCAATAAATAGTAAACGAACAATATTCCTTATAATAAAAAAGTGTTAATAATTATATTAGCATTTGCATTTCATTTTGACATAGAGTTACGGATTTTAGAACCTTTATAGAATTCACTTAATCGTTTGTAGATTTTTTATAAATGTTATGTATGATTAAAATATAAAGCTATAAATATTTACTCGCTATATTTTTTTCAAGACCAAACACAAAACACATTTTAAATACAAAATAACTTGAAAATCAATTCATACTGGATTTAAGAAGGGGCATTTAACGCATACTTTATTTAGCGATATATTTTATTAACAAATAATCTTTACACTAATCCAAATAAAAATAATACTTTTACATTAATCAATCAAACAAAAATGTTACTCATATTTGGACGCTGATAAGCAATACTATCTACAAACCAAAGAATGACCAACAAGCCACACGGAATTCATTTTGAGAAAATGGCGTTTAAAGATGTCAAGCCTATTTTTAATTAATTTATTTAAAGAAGTATATATTTATCTTGCCTATTCGATTATGATAAAAATATAATAAAATAAAAATAGATGGGTATATTAAAAAGTTTTATCTAACAAGTAATAAGTTTTTTAATCTATGAGATTACATATTGCAACATATAGAACACACTTCAATACGCGAAACATTAATTTAAGAAACTTTTTTCCGTATTTCTTTTGGATGGCTTAATTTTTTTAAAGTGTTAAATATATGATGCAATATCAGAGTACATTAATATCTCCGAATTCGACCATTTGACTTCATGTGGGTTGACACATTATTGTTTATCAGCATCCATTCAAGAATCATTTTGCCATTACCTTATCGCTATATTGTGCAATGTTAACATCTCTATTCGTTTATCAGAACTATATAAAAAAACTGTCTGAAATTTAATCTTATCGAATCATGTCAAATTGTTTTGCATTGATATATATCTTCCAGACGCAACGTAAAACAATTGATGCTTCATAGTAGGGGAGATAATGCTACATTTAAAATAGTTATTTCATAGTGACTGAAAATCAGTACAATTTTAGCTTTCCAATTGTGTATAATTTGGCCTTTCCAATTTGTTTTAAATTTAATATCCCATTACGCGAAGATGTCGCTATGGAAATACGATACAATTTGACAGTTGATTTGATTTGTTATTTATAAAAGACTTCTAAAAAATTAGGAGATTCTCAATTTGTCCGGGACGATTTTTTTTATGTACGTATGTTTACCGGTTATCGGTAACATACGTACATTTACTCGAAAATTACTAGGTCGATCTGGGTACCCGTTTTTTATTATAAATTGTACCCTCTCTCCGATTGGTCAAAATTGGTGCAGTGATATAGTTTTAAACTCAAAATAATTGGAATAAGTATGTTATTGTATGGTATATAAACGATGTTAGGAATATATCATAAAAGTAAATAATACTGTATTTTGTCTATGGTAGTTCGTTGATCAGTTATTATATAATGGAAGTACGCATCCTCCCTCTCTCTAGGATAGATCGCTCGTCTTCAGTCTCACAAATATATTCATAATTACAAGTAAACTCGTGACTAAAACCCCAGAGATAACATAACAAACGAAAGTACATATTTTACTTTTAAAGTCCCCTTTTTAAAAAAATCTTGTATACATTAAAATCAACTCCTATACTATCTAAAGCTATCTTTATTATATATAAGTAAAAATAAAAATAATAAACCTTGTAATCTATGAATAAAAATAATCTCTATACAAAAGATTCTTTGTCTAATAAGAATAATATTGTTTGAATTAGGCTTATGTTAATTTTTTAAAGTTCAACCACTTAATTAGGCGTTAAGAATAAATACACAGCCCTGACCCTACATATAAAAGAATAACGTTGCCGATTTTTTCATGCAAAAATACTTGTCTTGTAAAAGAAATAAAAGAAGATATTTTAATTTATATGAATAATAAGAACGATATTTTCATAACTTCCAAAAAAGTAATAGGTATTCTTATAAAAATACTGGTGCCCACCCTGGCTTCGCACGGGTGATCTAATTTAATTAAGACTCACTTTAAAGTTTTTTAACCCATACTTATCACTCTTCCAGAGGATTTTCCAAAAAGTTTTCATTTCCATACAAACCTTTGAGGTTATTATGCGGATCAATCGCTTCTGCAACGCGACCCATTGAGACAGTTGATTAGTTTCGTTTTAATACAAAAATCAGAAATCAACTATCGAAATGTATCGCATTGAATTAGCGGTAGCTTAACGTAATTAACCTGCTAGTCTTTATGATGTCACGAATAATTACAACACTAAATATCAGCCAAATAGGTGCAACCATTCTTTAGTGATGCGCGTACATACATTCGCCTATTATTTTTATTTATACAGATTGACTTTTTAAAAAAATTATGTAAGCGTTTCTTCACTTTTATTTAAATAAAACGTTTGCTTTTAATACATTACTAATATTTGCGTGTATCAACGGATATATAGTTTTTGTAATAGAATTCACCTAACAAGAATTTAAGGTGTCTTTTTTCTCCTAGCGTTAGAGGAAGAATGAATTATATACATACACAAGTATGTACATGTAGGTGTATAAAATGTGTTTGTAGGCTAAAACAAATGCTTTATGTGACACGGACACTACTTATTCCTATTTAACCCACGCCTGTAAATTAACTGGTAAAGTGTTAACATTGTATTATTCAATGTGTTATTTAAAACCTTAAGATTCACATTATCATTATCAACTTTTATGACGTATATTTGCTAATACATTCGTGTTTACCTACTTATAAATATATTCGCATTTACTGTTCAAGATTTCATTGACTTTTGAAAATAACGTTTTTATCACGCGTGTTCCGTGTTTGAAGGATACCCACATTACCCTCTTACTAAGCCTCCGCTATCAGTTCATCTGCCTGTCCGTTTGTCAACGAGCTGTAACTCATGCACCGTAAAAGTAAAGGGTTGCAATTCTTATAGAATGTGTATTTCTATTGCAGATGTAACAACAAAAAAAATCAAAATCCAGCGTAAGTCAGACACACCGAGGATTTTGAATTACTTATTCTTCTAGCTCCTTTCTTGTTTATTTTACAAAAGTATTTACAACTTACCTACTCATCATCTGAATCTCGAAACGGCGTTAAATTAAGTATGCACATGAATTCGAGGACGATCGATCTAACTAAGTGAAAAAAAAATACCGTACAAAGCTCGGCCATCTGAGTACTAATTATTTTATTTTACATTAATTAGGTTTGCAATTTTATAGGCTATAGGGCCTATAGCCAAACTTAAAACATTTTTTTTCGAAAACAATTTAGTACGTAGTTTCTAAGATTAGCGCGTTCAAAGTAACGAACTTTTCCCCCCTTATATTTTCAACCAAATTTGATTTAAAAAAGAAGAAAGTTCTCAATTTGTAGCGTAATTTTTCAAATGTTTGTTCAGAACTCCGTCATTTTTAGCTGATTTTGGATTTTAATTTTTTTTTATTCGAAAGATATAAATATATATTCAGATAGATCCTGTAGAAATTTGACCAAACTTAAAATCAATTCAGTAGTATCGTTTTTAAATCAAAATAACGGGAATAAGTATGTATGTCAATAAAGTTAACGAAATTACGTGTTTTGCTATTGAAATAGGTTGCTTTAAAAAAGTCTTAATAACTATGCAGATAAAACAATTATATTTTATAAATGTCATGTAAACTAAAACGTTTGAAAAACTTTGACTCCTTCTTAGGAGAGTCATGGGCGATCACTAGTTTGCCATGTGTTTACATTCTACACGTTACCTTTAAATGTCACAGCAAAGGTTGTTGCCACTGACTATCCTATCTAGATTAAATGAATATTGATAACGGATGTAATAATTAACAAAGTAACAAAAAAAACTGTAGCCAGTGTGCCATACTGTAATCAGTGTATTATTTTAAATTAACGATAAAACAGGTTTAGTCCTTATTCCACTGTTTTTAAATAACTGCAAACTTAGGC
The DNA here is from genome assembly GCA_037950945.1 of Hypolimnas misippus. NCBI lineage: Eukaryota > Metazoa > Arthropoda > Insecta > Lepidoptera > Nymphalidae > Hypolimnas > Hypolimnas misippus. The sequence continues at coordinate 5,953,610 of JBBEEQ010000015.1, read as the reverse complement.
AGTTTTACTTCAATATTTTATATCTCACCGAACGAGAAATAATTTAATATGTGAAGAATTTAGGAGATTTAGAAAATATCTTTAAACAATAAAAAAAAATATTTTAAACTGTCTCACCTTGTAATAACTCAATATTTTCATCGACCTCCGGCAACAAATGCATGAATGTAGTCGCAAATAGCACACCACCTCCGAAAGACAGCAATCCAACCACGAACTGATTGGAGGCTCTCATGTTAGAGCCATCTGATTTCGTAAACCATCCAAATTTTAATGATATAAGCATGGGTGAGCAGCCGAAAAGCATCGACACACTAAACAGGCAGACCATTGTTATTATTTTCGCTTTCAACGCGTACCCCTCATCTTCGTTGACATTGGTCATATTCATTGTTCCACTCATAACGTCAGTTTTAATTGAATTCCTGGCGGTATACGCGCACTGCTCGTCTCGTCAGCGTCTCCTCGCTCAACTGATTACTGAATATCCTACGCCCCAGCCGTAGGTGGACTGAGATAACGTTCTAAATGATAAAAATGACAGTGCCTGTTTGCTCTCAGCCGCGATGATTATGTTCCGCTCCTGTCTACTACACTAAGACATATGATACTAAAACAATGGTATATATCTAGAATGGAAATGGTAAACAGTTTCAGTGGTTTTGACTTATATAGGATTCGTTTTTAAGATTTTATCAGTATCTTTATCTGTACGTGTGTGAATTCATGAAGTAGAAATTTTTTTGAATATCTACACAATATAACTTAATACCTACAACTTTTGATACTTATTGAATATTATGTACGTCTATAAAGACGGCAAAGTATATCGCTATTTTTAAATTATATGTGGGTATTTGTATCTCTGTACAATTATACATAAACGATGCAGTATGGGGAATACTGTTCGCAACCTTCGCCGTATAGGGAGACGACATCTTTGCCCGGCAGTGGAGTTTTCACTAGGTATCTCTTTAATTTATGTCTTTGATATCCCATTTAGATTAAATTTGAGGCAATAATTATATCGTTTTTCATTGTTATAGACATCAAAAGTTAAGGCTACATGACACGTTATATACATGGCATAAAAAAATGTTGATACTTAAGTTATATACACACTAATATATGTCGTGTAATAAAATACATATTTATTAATGTTTAAAAAAATTTCATAGGCTTTTACTTCAAAGTTTGATGTAAAACTAATAGGTGAACTAGAAAGTTAAAAATTTCGGTTATAAAATCTCCACAGCTAGTAAGTCTTAATTAGTGGGTACACCTGTGCGAAGCTAATTATTTATAAAAGTTATTTGTATCATATATATTTTTTTATAATTATCTATATTCATTGGCTCTTCGTGAATATTTACTGCCAAGTAACACATATCTAGCTAACACATAACCCAAACTTAATGAGTTTTGTATTCACTGGAGTTTTTTTTTCGGGCCACTTTCTAAACTCGCAGTCGTTCTCCTCACTATTTTTCTCTAACATCAAATAACCACTTACATCAAGAGCATTTCATAAACCTTAAGTAGTCAATTCTTTAAAGAAATTATTAACCGTTTAATTAAATTAATGTAAACATTTAATAGCATTTTGTATAACAATAAGCCATTTCATTTAGTTTTCCGTATATCATTATTTCCCAAATGTTGATCCATCAGATAGTGCAATAATAAAGTATGTCGTTTTTTTTTTCAAATTAGCAGAATCGATTCCTGTCTCAGAATATTATTTTTCAATAAACTAATTATGCAGTAAAAACTAAGTATGCAGATTTTGAGTACTCAATATTCTTTATAGCTTCGGATTTGGCCTAACACATCCGTGTAAAAAATGTATAATTTCACGTCGTAGATTTCGGAAGAGATGTCGCAAATGAGCCATGGCCCGCGACGCGACGTCGCAACGTAGATATGTATTTCGGTTTCGCTCGCTTTTTATATGGAGATTTTTAACCAAAATTTTTCAATTTCTTCTACGATTTTATTTATTATATTAGAACAGCTCTAACCGTACGAAACCGAAGCGAGTTATAAATAATTAAACACTATTTATAAAAATATATTTATAAGAGGATATATATAATTTATATATTTTTTACTCTGAATATTTTTACATAATAATAGCTGGCAAATATAGCTACTTTTGTCGCCAATTTTCTGTGAGACTAAGGTACTGCCCCGGTCGAGCCAGCCTGTGTACGAACTATAGTCCGTAGGCTACAGCTAGGCTCTACCTCAGTATAGGTCGCATTTTCTACGAATGCTTACCTGATTTGAAAAAGATTTTTAAGTTAAATAACAAAATAAAAGGTTATTAGCTATATAGCATCACGCTACGCCCCATAAAATCAGCAGTAACCATAAGCGCAGATGACACTTCGAGTGGTAGCTAATACTTACTTTGTTATTTGTTTATTTTTATATGCGCTATTCTCAGAAACTACCGAATTAATTAAAAAAAAATCTTTAAACGCTAAAAATATATTTTTTTTATTTTATTGTGGAAGAAAATACAACACGTTAACAAAATTTTCTTATTTATATTATATAGCCGAAACTTTTATTTAATATAAAAGTAAAACTTTTTTATACATACTTTTTTTAATGTATAAATCAAAATTAAAGATTAAACATACAGAAGTCATAATCATAATCTCCACCATTTATCATAGGGAATGTAGCATGTATCGTACAATTTTTGTTTCGAAACGAAACTTAACTGTCATTTAAGTTCAACGAAATCGTTACGAATAAGCAAAATATCAATAAGTGATTGTCAGTGTCAAATTTTCACAAAATCAAAAATAGAAAGCACAAAATACAAATGAACTTAAAAAACAATTATATGTGCGTTAAAAAATGAATTTTATTATTTAAGAAAAAAATGTTTAACAGTTACAATCACAAGTTATGTTAAAAGTTACTTAATAAAAAGATTATTTTAAATTATTTACCATTTACTTAATAATAACAATATGTAAAGTACACTACAAAATTTATATTTAGAAAAATGCCAAAAAAACTCGTATTTTTAATTATCATTGCTTTAATATCATTATTAATATGGATTTACCATACTTCAAATTACGAATACAACAATACGATCCTCGTTTTGAAACAAAATAACTATTTCCGAAATACTCTTATACAGCCTTCAAATACCTCATGTAATCGTAAGTAAATTAGTAAAGCAAACAATAATAATAGCAATAATTTTTAAGACTTTTCATATTATTATAATCCAATTTGATTTTATAAATTATTTTAATTTCTTTATATGAATAAAAACTATATGCTTTTTACTCTTTGGCCTACAAAAAGTGAAATGTTTACATCATTTTTCAGGAAATCCCTTTCTTGTTATAATTGTCACATCATATGTAGGACATGTTGAACTCAGAAGTGCTCACAGGAGAGCAATGCCTCCAGAACTTTTATCATCATTGAGAATTACAAGAATATTTTTGTTAGCGAAAATTCCACCAAATGAAAGGTAATAATAATGAAGTAGCTTATAATACAATATTGATTTAAATATTATTATTATTTCAATATTATAAAAATTTAATCTCATTAAAAATGTAAACTACACTTAAATTGAACTAAATCTTTACCAGGTATATAACACAAGAAGCAATCAATGATGAAAGTGATACGTTTGGTGATATACTCCAGGGATCTTTCTATGAAAACTATAGAAACCTCACTTACAAGCATCTTATGGGATTAGAGTGGGCATCCACTACATGCAGAAATGCTTCCTACATATTAAAAGTTGATGATGATACAGTTTTCAACTTTAATCGCACATATAATTTTCTTAAAAAACTACCAAGAGGAGAGAAAAACCTAATAATGGGTTATGTTTTGAATAATACTTTACCAATGAGGAATGAACAAAACAAATGGTATGTGACATTTGAAGAATACAATAGAAAAATTTATCCACCATATTTATCAGGTTGGTACTACATAATCAGCCCAAAAGTCGCATCCATGATATGCGACGAAGCAATGTACAACACATTCTTTTGGATTGATGACATTTTTATAACTGGTCTCCTTTCTGAATCTCTTGGTTTAAAATTAAAAGAACTACCCAAAGACTACTGGTTGGAATATTATGAACTTCTTGAATGTTGCCTTCGAGATATGATAACAAAATCTATAAAATGTGACTATGTTGTTGGTCCTAATGGAAACAGGAACAATCTGATAGTGGAGTTCAATGAAGCTTATAACAAATGTCAGACAAGAAATTGCACCTTAAGGCCAAAGGACCATGAACTCAAAAGAGATTGTATTATGTACAGAGAAAGAACAATTTTCAGTGACGGGAAAGCTGAAGTACATAATATAAACTTATAGACACAAGAAAGTCTATCAAGAAACGCAAAGCAATGAAGATGACATTACTCTGTCCTTGACAAGTTATAGAAACTGCACTATGAGAAAAAAATCATGTAATTTTTTTAACTCTGTAACACTTAAAATTATAACACTATGGGGGTTAGAATATATGGGGTTTAAAATTTACCTGGAAAATAATGGACAATTTAAAAAATTTGTGGTTAAATTTTTTTCACAGTGCAGACACACTCTTGATATAATATATAAGAAATAACCTCCTACTAGTCATACTCATAGCTGGCTTTATAGGGTTATAAATGATCAACTGCATGTTTTAACAATTTTTAACCATTTACTCCAATTAAATTAACCTCAATCTTTATATTCTTTAAATTATTACAAACTTTGTCTGTTTATAACTAACCTTGTTATCTACATAAATTTTTCCATTTTCAACTTATTTTAATGTATATAATACTCCGATTTTAGGAATAAGTCAGTCAATAGTGTAGAATATTCTTCAGTACCTGTTATATAAATTAGAGTAATTTACATTTCATTTTAAATGTTTATAATAATGACATTAATAGTTCAAAATAAATAGAATTTTAACGCTACAAATTTTTAAAGCTTTAGCTTAATTTTAACATATTCATATGTAGTTACTATAATCTTATAATGCAAGAACTAAATTCCTATTAAAAAAAAATAGTAACTGTGATTTTCTTACTCTTATTTAGTCAGTAAGCATTTTAATATTTTATTATTAGTTTAAAGGGTTGTAGTTGGATTAGGTGTTCGTAATTTTGATCATAAATAAAAGATTACTTGTAGAAAAATAAAATATATTTTAATTCAATTTCACTAATATATTTTAGATTTTAAACTAAAGAAATTGTATATGGCACTATGTCAAGATCAAGTTGAAAAATTATAACTTTAATAGAATTACATGAATGGTAATGTCAAAATTTACTAACAAGTTATTGTTAACAACCTATTTAACTATATGACAACAAATTAATATGTAACAATCAGTGGGTCAATAAACAATTGAGCATTAAACAAGTCAAAACACAAAAGTGCTTTTATTTAAATCCTAAATAATAATTGTCCTAATTACAATAATTTAGTATCATCAAGATTCAATCCATGTATTAGTGACTGAGGTGCCATTAATGATGCAATCTTTAAATCCCTTCATAATGTAAGTAGATTGAAACCATTTTATTTCGTCAGTTGATTCAATTTCATTGAAATCATGCTCAGAGTTGTCACTGTTTATGTTAAGATTATCTAAATTTTTACTGATAACATCACCAAATACTTGAAATTGATTGCAACATGCTACATTTTCGGGATTTTGAACCTTAAAGTCTAAAACGACAACTTTACAGCTTCTTGGTATTTTGTATCCATTAACTAGTACAAAACTGTCGTGACATATTACATCCTTATTGCATATCGGATTCTTTTTTAAAAACACATACATGTTGGTTGGAGGAATTGAATTAAAAAAAACTTTACTCAATTCTTCTGATGTCACTAAGTTTCTGAAACAAATTCAACATTCAATAACATAATAATTAATTCTATTAGAGTATTAACAATTTTATTTAAAAATGTGGCTTATTAAAGTAGAAAGTTAAAAACTATCAGCTACCTGAAAATGTTTCTTTGTATTTTCTGATCATTTGCAATGTGTGTTGAGTGGCATTGTGGCTTATGGCAAATAGTAGGCAAAAGGAGGCGATATATTTCTTTGCACGTGATTGGTGTCGCACCAAGGGCTATACATATCTCTTCAGGTAAAGCTGCACCGTCAATTTCTTTTAAAAGGCTCTAAAATTTTAAAATTTATAATACATTAATTTAGAGTTATAATGGTTATACTCTGCAAAACAAAGTACACCGCGATATCAAACGAAGATAAAAGCAAAGTTTTTTTACTTACCTTAATAATAAAATCCAGATTTTCTAGTGCTGTAGACGCAACACGAAAGTGCCTTTCAGACTGATAATTTTCTTTTATATTTTCACGCGCTTTTCTTTTATTAATAATTTGTTTTAACCACTGATACGTGTACGGAATTTGAAGTCTTTGATAAGCTAAAAATTTTATAATTTCTACAACAATGTGTCCACAAGATATAGATGTTAATTGATCGCCTATGTTCAAATCAAGTTTAATATAGTTTTTCATGTTACTCATTATAATTATAATTTATATTTAGAGCAAAGTAAAAAGTTTTAATTTTCTTCCCCTTAAATACGGAACTTCAAAAAGTTTTTAGAATTTAAAGTTTAAATTGTAACCGTAACTTTTCACAGCCCTCTACTTTGGATACAGATTATATGAGTTATCATTTTCTTAAATTATTGAGGCCTCTATAATGAGTATCCTAACGGATGTGATCTTGTAACAGACAAATGACAAGTTTTGTTTAATAGGGATAAGTTTATTTTTATTTCTCAAGATATGTTATCGATATCTATATTACATTAGATATTTTTATAAAAGAATTATTTGATATTTCTGAGATTTGTTGGGGAATTATTTATGTAATAAAATAATAATCTTATTTGATAACATACCTTTATTAATAAGTGTGTCCACAAATAACTATATATAAAATATTAAATAGAAAATTACAAAGAAACCTGAATATTTTAAATAAATGATTTATAATTTTTACACACGAAATAATAAAAAAAACTGTAAAACTCAAGACCGCACGGAATGGTGTTATGGTCCAAAGGAATCAAGTAGGTTTATCCATTTCACAAAATCACTAACACTTATGGTATCGTTACATTGATCAGGAGTATCGGCGCCGACATTGCAATAAAACTTGACATGGTATGACCAAAATCGCTATGGATGTAGTATAAGGCTACTGTAACAACACGATTACGCTTTTCACACCAATACTATGTTAACTATTGGTATATTGCTGTTTTCTTTTTCGATATAAAAAGCTACTGCTTAAAAAAAATCAAATCGGGCATGGAAAAAAACTATTCAAACAAACACATAATAAATAAAACAAAAAAAAACTATTCAAACTTACACATCATCGTCACAGGCGTGAAAAAAAGGAACCATTTATTTAAATTATAATAGTTTAAATTTCATTAATTAGTTAGTGCTTTTTAGGGAAAAAATACATTTATTTACATTCCTATATCACGTTAGCCAATAAATTCCAATAAATACCGTGTATATAATAAAAAAACAAAAACAGACACCATTTTTCAGCGTGGTATTTTGTATGAAACTAAAAAAGTAAAGTTTAAGGTAAAGTTTAAACCCTATTTTATTCATTTTTATATAACACAAAACACTCTAGTGACATGATTATTTCAAAATAGAATACTTGCCTTGTAATAACATATAAAATAAAAAGTCATAGGAATCTCATACAGCTATTGAATCTTTAGTTAAAAATAGTGCCACGCAAAATTTGAAAAAGGTACACCGAGTAGTGGCTTCAACCAAATATTCGATCACAATTCAATCAACAAAACATTTTCAAAAGATTGATTGGTTTTACTTTAACCTAAGAATTACCTTAAAAATGGTTTTTAAGAATTCAAAATGTAATTTATGAAATTAAATTTATCTGAGTATACTAACGTAAAAATTTTATATGTAATTCTGCAATTTAACGCATATAGAAATATAGTTCATATAATAATATAACTTTAAAAAAGTACAATAAAATTTAAAAACCTGTAATACCAATAAATAATTCTGGCTTGATTCAGTTTTTAGGAGGAAATTTCAACATTCTATATTAGAATTAATCTGTCATTCCATATTAGAATTAGTCATTTACTGCATGAGTTTATATCAAAATTTTATTATCTAAACATAGTTTTCTTCTATAATTCTCAAAAATAGGTATTATATAATGTATCGTATAAGAAATTTATCAAAAAAAATTAATAGGAAATATACTTATTCGTTTTCGAACCAGCGTTTCTTTGCTAAAGAAGTGCGTTTTGGTCCAGATGTAAAATCACTCATGTTACAAGGAGTTGATATTCTAGCTGATGCGGTAGCAGTAACAATGGGTCCAAAAGGACGAAATGTTATCTTAGAGCAAGCATTTGGACCACCAAAAATTACAAAAGATGGAGTAACCGTAGCAAAAGGAATAGAATTAAAAGATAGATTTAAAAATATTGGTGCCAAACTTGTCCAAAATGTTGCGAATAAGACTAATGAGGAAGCTGGCGATGGAACAACAACGGCTACAATATTAGCCCGAGCTATAGCAAAAGAAGGTTTTGCTAATATTTCTAAAGGTGCTAATCCAATTGAAATACGAAAAGGTGTAATGCTTGCCGTAGAAATTGTAACAGCGCATTTACAAAAAATTTCGAAATCCGTTACAACATCAGAAGAAATCGAACAAGTAGCGACGATTTCGGTAAATGGTGATAAAAGTATCGGGAAACTTATAGCAAAAGCTATGAACAGAGTTGGTAAAGATGGAATTATAACTGTTAAAGATGGGAAAACATTAGAAGATGAATTAGAAGTAGTTGAAGGAATTCAAATAGAGAAAGGTTATGTATCGCCATATTTTATAAACTCTAAAAAGGGTCCTAAAGTAGAATATAACGAAGCCTTAATTCTATACTCCGACAAAAAGATTTTTACAGCTAGCCAAATTGTGCCCGCTCTGGAAATAGCTAACAGTCATAAAAAACCATTAATCATTATAGCGGAGGATTATGAGGGAGAACCTCTATCTGTGTTGGTGGTAAATAAATTAAAAATTGGTTTGCAAGTAGCCGCGATTAAAGCGCCTGGTTTTGGCGAATATAGGAAAAATACATTAATTGATCTCGCTATCGCAACTGGAGGTGTTATCTTTGAAGATAATGAAAATTTATTACGTCTTGAAGATTGTCAATTTGAAAGCCTTGGAAAAGTTGGGGAAGTTGTAATAACTAAAGATTCGACACTTCTATTAAGAGGACAAGGAGATAAAAAGGAGATTGAACAACGAATTGAGCAACTGCGTTCCGAATATGACAAAACTACTAAAGAATCTGAACGACAAAGGTTATTGGATCGAATTTCTAGGCTTAAAAGTAGCGTCGCTATTTTACGTATTGGAGGATGTAGTGAGGTGGAAGTAAACGAGAAAAAAGATCGAGTTAATGATGCACTTAACGCAACGCAAGCCGCAATTGCAGAAGGGATAGTACCTGGTGGTGGTGCAGCGCTTGTACGATGTATACCAGAATTAGAAAAATTAAAACCACCAAATTCTGACCAAGCAATTGGAGTAAATATTATTAAAAAAGCTTTACGCACTCCATGCCTGACTATAGCAAATAATGCTGGTTATAATGGTTCTGTTGTGGTATCAAAAATTGAAAGTATGGATTCTAATTACGGCTATGATGTTCTTAATAATGAATATGTTGATATGATTGAAAGAGGCATAATTGATCCCACAAAAGTCGTTAGAAGTGCATTAGTTGACGCTAGTGGAGTTGCTTCGCTACTTACTACTGCTGAAGCAGTAATTTGTGATTTAGCAACAGAAAAAGAGAACACAAGCTTTAACCATGAAAACGCAGGTGTTACAATTTATTAATAATTTCTTTTTAATCAAATACACTTTAAATGTAATAATAAATCATGTTTTTTATTCAAATAAATTGAAATTGCAATTCTTTGGTTTATGGAATAATATAATTTAAAACAATACGTTTATAAACGTATTCTATATATAGATTGTTAGAAAATATCATTGATTTAAATAGTAAATAGCTATTTGACCCTAAAAATCTATACCCATTTTCGTCAAAATTTGTTGGCCCTAAGGTACTCTTCCCTGTCATATACAGTCACGAGCGATTTGTTTGGCAACGTAGTCCAAAGCCTCCGGCATTCAGGATAGTAAATCTTTGAGCATATAATCATATTATATCTAAAGTATATAGTATATAGTATCATTATTGAAACGTGTTAAAATAAAATTTAAACGTGTATAGCTTGTACCCATATATGCTGACGCAACTGCATATTTGTGCAATAAACCTATTGCGCAGAACTAACTGAACGTGTAGAACTAGCCTAATACTAATAATCAATCGTAGACAACAGAGAACAAACAGCTTCAATGTCATCCACATTGTCAGTGACACCTTATTTAGGCGCGAAATTGTATTAAGCAATTATGAACCAAACGAATTAATCGTAATGTGAAATAATAGCTGTATCGCTCATATAAGTAAATAAAATAAGTACAGTGTGTTGATAATCGTTACTTTTTAGCAAATCCTTGTGTTTATGTTTTGGATATAATATTGTTAGTGTTATATATTCAGTGTTTTTATTTACACGTAGCACTAATGCTTGAAAAATAAATTAAACTTATTGATTACAATGACTGAAAACATATATTTTGATGAAATTCACACAAATGAGAGATGTTTAGAATCAAATATGGAGATTGAGATGGAAAAAAATTGCAAAAGCTTGATTCCGGACGACGATGAAGAAGAGCTCTTTACTGTAACTAAAAAACGAATACAAACTTTTTCTGACAGTGAGAGCGATTTAGACAAGGAAATTGACGAGGTAGTTGAAAAAGATACTTTGTCAAATAACTCTGAAAAATCGTCTGACAATGAAGAGGTTACAAGCTCACCTACACTGACTAACAAAAGATTTAGAATTAAAAATCAACAAAACTCTGATAGTGACCATGAATCTTCTCAAGATATTATTTCAAATGGAAAACAAAAACTGTATGAATCAGTACGGACTGAAATGAAAAAGAAAAATCTTAAAGAGAAATTCAAAAGTTTGCTTTCTTCAAAATCTAAAGAGGCAGAAAAAGTATCTCAGTCAGACTTAAATAACACTGATGATTTAGACGAAGATTCATATTGCCTAGAAATTAAACAAGTAAGTAATTCCATATTTTTCCATATACCTAATATTGATTATATGAAGTGTGTATTCTAATTTTTGAAAAATAATATTTTTAATTTCACACTTTTGTTTAAGTATTATGTTATATTAGTATCTAATATAAACTGGATTAATTGTAGGTAATTTTTTTCCATCTGGAAACCTAAGCTTAAAAACTGGTGTGTAGTTTATATTTCTATGATTATGAAAGTTGGAGAACCCCTGTACAGAAGTAGTTTGGAAATTAAGTGATATTATTTTATTAATAACATTAATTACATTTATAGATATTAAGAACATCAGTGAATCCAATGAATTCAATCTGTGATCCCGATACATCTGATGAAGACAGTGATAGAGAGAAGAATATAAACAGAAAGAAACATAAATCTAAAGCAGTAAAGTCTACATTAGCAAAACCATTAAGAGTAAGATAAAATTAAGTACTTTTAAAGAATCATTTTTGAAAAACATTTTTTATTTGATTGTTGATCATTATTAATTATTTTTGTAAAAATAAAATATGTGTAGAAAAGATGTAGAGTTGACAATATTACATTTATGTAGATACTAGCTGCCCCTCATGGTGTCACCAGTGTTGATGGTTATTACTTTGCTCCTATTAGTCTTAGCTTTATGTAATATATTTAGCTTATAATCTTCTTCAATAAATGGATAGTCCATAACATAACACAGAACAAATTTGTTAAATCAGCAATCATAATTTCAGATATTATACCCTACATACAAAGTTACAAACCTTGCCTCTGTATAATATTAGTATAGATTATAATATTACCAGGTGATTTTATAAAATTTACAAATTAAAAATTGTAGAAAAAGTGGCTGATATAACCTAAAAAACAAATTAATATACTTTTATAGATGTCTGCAAAACAAGCCATGGAGAACATGCAGAAAATAAAGAGTGAATCGAATCGGATGTTGCGAGAGAAGGAGGTTTCACTACCCTATCATAAGCCAAAAGCTTTATCTTTGAAAGATATCATGAGTAGAAGGAAACCTGCAGTGACATCTGACGGAAAGGCCTTGCCTATTAAAATGAATGAGGAACAATTGAAACAATATGCGTGAGTTTTTAATTGTGTTTTACACATATATATGTACAAATAGATCTAATAAATTTGAATTGTTCTGGAAAACTGTAGCTCTTGCTTCAATACTAAGGTCATCTGTTTATATGCTAAAAATTATATATTGATAATTATAAAGTCTTGAGTAAAAAAAATATTGTTTTGTACATGTAAAACCCATATTCTATTATAATTATATATTCTATAATTGTATATTTATTTATCTTGAACTTATTATTACTATAATATTTCAGCATGATGTTAGAACAGAGGCAAAAAGAAGTGATAGAACTTTGCAAAAGTGACTCGGATGAGGAGGAAAATGAGCAAGAGAATAAGGAAAATGTTGAAAGTGACACAGTTGATTTAAAACTTAACACAGAATCTACAAATACTCTCCAAAACACTGTTAATGAGAATGATTTATCATTTCATAATGATAAGTTATTTGACTTAAGTGGTGAACAAGACAACAGTCATAATGTAAAACATATTGATGCGTCAGATATTGAAACTATTAAAGAACAAGATATTGATACAATTACTGAAGAAATACAAACAGCAAAAGAAAATGAAGTTGAAAATAATATAATAGTTAATAATATAAATGAACAAGAACAAATAGAATGTATGGATGTTTCGGTTGAAGATGTTCAACAAAATGATGTTAAAGATACCTCGAATAGAGAAACCGAAAGCCAAGTTATGAATTTGCATTATGAATCTGAAAAAGTTGATTCTTTTTGTGAAAAAGACATTAACAAAAATACAAATATAGATCAACTTGATATTGATAACATTAATAAAAATTATAGCAAGGACCAAGATTCATTTGAGGATGAATTAAATTATGATAAAATAGAGAAAATAATATGTGATATAAACAAAAAAACAGATGATACTTTAGCTGTTAATGGTCCTCTTAACATAAACCCTAAATTAACTGGATGTCCTGGTTCATTTATAAATCTAGATGACAGTGACCCTTCAGGTCCTCGTAAACTTAGTGGTGTGGAAATGCTAAAAGAAAGATTTACATATTTTGCCAAACTTAACGCACTGGAAGATACCAATAAAGAAAGAGAGAAAAAGTAAGTAAAATTGTATTTTAGTTTTTGCATAATAATATTATTATCAATATTTTATTACTTTTTTTTATAATTATTTATTTATATATATATTTGACCAATGAAATGTAATTTGTAATACTAGCTCTTGCCAGCTTCTTGCGTCGCGTCAGGTTTTATTTCTGCATACAGATTTTGAAAATAGTTTTACACATTTTTAATTATTTCTTTCGAGCTATACATTCTTGCAAATTGCAATGTCATTAAAACGACCTTTGTGCGAAATTTAAACTCAAGCCATTTCAACACCCAAACTGTATAAGCAGTCCTGTGATAAATTAGTCAGTCAAAGTATTCTTTTATATATATGTATTCATTAATTCGATTATACTTTTTTTAAACATTGTATTCAAATTTTAGGTACAAACCAGGAACACAGCATTTAAAATTAAAACAAGCATTAGAACAAGAAATAGCAGAACAAAGGTCAATGGAATGGGAAAAGCGTCTCGAGGAAGAAAAACAATTGAAGTCTGAAATGAATGGTGACTTATCTGATGACGATATTGAAAAAATGGAAGCTAAACTCGAAGTAACAGAAGCTGAAGAAAAAGTTGATGAAAGCTCTGAAAGTGAAGAGGAACCTATGGAGGATGATATAATTTTAGAGGACAAACCAAAGAAACGTAACCCAATGGTTGATGATGAAGCAGAAGAGTCAGAATGTGATGATGATGTTATTGCTGATGAAGAAGAAATAACAGATGATGTTAAAGACGCAGAAGCAAATGATGCAGATTTAGAAGACAGTGATGATGAATCAAGTGACAGTTCAGAATCAGAAGAAGAAGTTGAGTCTAAGCCTCGGAAAGGACGAATCTTAAAAGCGTTTGAGGATTCAGATAATGAGTCTGCGATGAATAACCAAGATATCTTAATAAATAATGAAGAAACTGACATCACCAAAGATGCATCTAAAACTATTGATGAAGAGGATATTATTAAAGAAACACAAGGTAATGTTAATATATAAAATATAATTAACATAATTATGAGTTATTAATCTATTCTTTACATTAATATACTTATTTAGTTTAAAATTTGTCTGTTTGAACACTATAATTTTAGGAACTACTTGCACAATTCTAAAAATGTTATCACATTAAGTGGTCTGATGTTTAGAAAAGTAGTAAGGTCTAATACATCTCACTGTGATCTATAGGAAAGAAACAATATTCACAATATGAATTTCTATAAAACTGTAACACATAGAGATCATTTTATATTGGACCAGCAACATATGACATAACCACATTCAAATAAATATATTAAATTTCAGCTTATATATTAGTATAGATTAACATGTAAGCTTTTACTTCCCACTTTATCTTACTTATTTTTCTAACAGATGATGATTTACAATTGGCTCAAGCAAATAAATCTTCAGATGACTTATTTTCGACTCAAGAGTCCAACACTTTAACACTAGGTACTTTAAATAAAAACAGTGAGGATAACATCAGTGCAGATTTGGGTACTCAGTCATTTTCAATTATGAATTCAGAGGGCACAAATCATCAAACGATAAATTTGAATTCGCAAGAAAACCTATCTATTGTCTGTGAAACACAATCACAAGAGGAAGTAAGTATATAGTTAGTTCTGTGTTTTATATCCTATTTTCAGTTATATGTCAAGCACCATATGCTTCTTTAATCAGTTTGTAATTTTGGGCTTATGACTTGCAGAAGTATGTAACATTGTCTGAAAAATAAAAAGTACTAATAATTATTATTAATATTTTTTTAATGGAAGCTTTGTTTGTTTATGTCATACAATTAATGGTTGAACTCAATTTGTTACTACACTGTTTGTTTTCAAAATAAAATTATGTCCAAATTCTAGCAGTAACATGTATTAGATATAGTCCGGGTTCCCTGGCCTATTTTTTCACTTGATTAGTAACAAGCTAATTTTCCGTGAGTAGCTTCGTTTCAATGAGACGCCCAACTTTTTCCTGTGCGAAAATTCTCGATTGTGGTAGGTGACAGGGGTAGCAGGAATAAAAGATGTTGACTCGATGATTCTCATAAATTTATTACTAACTAGATTTTTTTTTGTAAAATCTAATGATAATAATCTAAATTATTCGAAAACATTTTTGTCCTACAAAATGTATGGTTTCATCAAAATGTCCCCCTCCTTCCAACATGTATCGATAACAAGGTCATCAAAAATAATTGCTAACCAGCTGATTTATTTTTTTTTACTTCGTTAATATTTATATAATCTAACAGTTATATTGTCCTACAAATTGCATGGTACGTTATCCCGGTCCTACGCTCGAAAATAGTAATACAGATCCATGATATTAAAATAATTACTATCAAGCCAAATCTTCGTGAATAGCATCGTTTCTATAAGACGCCCAACATTTTCCTATGGAAAATTCTCGATTGTGGTAGGTAACAGGTGTACCAGAGATAAAAGATGTTGATTTGATGATTCTCAAAAATTTATTAGTAACTGGATTTTTTTCCGTTAAATCTAATAATAATAATCTACATTATTCAAAAAAAATTTTGTCCTACAAAATGTATGGTTTGATCGAAGAGTCCTCCTTCTTTCAACCTGTATCGATAACGAGGTCATCAAAAATGATTGCTAACCAGCTGATTTTTATTTTTTTACTTACTTAATAATTATATAATGTAACAGTTACATTGTCCTACAATTTGCGTGGTACGTTATCCTGGTCCTCCAATTGAATCTATATTTAAAATTCATGAAATTAACAAGCAAATTATTATCTGTATTTCGTTACTACAGCGGTAGTCATGCGCAGAGCATACATATTTTTCTACCAATTTTTATAAAAAATAAAGTTATTTAAATTTAAAAAAACATGTTATCACTGTATTTTTACCCTAACATTTAAATTCTTGGGAATTTTAAGTTATTCAATGGTCGAAACTCGCAAAAAATGGGACATAATTCCTTATTGGTTGAAACGCGAACCATCTTCATTTATTATTGACCAATTTTGAAAATAAAAATTAGAAAAGATGGTAGACCTTGCAGGCCGTCCCTGTAACTTCCCGCTATTCCCATACCTAAGTGCTTGGATTTCGTTTATTACCCTGTTTTTGAGCTCTGCGAGCTCAAAACTATAAATAGTACATTATTTTGACCTCTCCGTGCTCAATACAAGAGCTGCTCTATGCTTTTGAGCTCTTCGAGCTCAACAGTCTGATAACAGTTTCATAAAGTACAATTTATGTAAATTTAAATTGCCATAACTTTTGAATGAATCAACCGATTTTCACTCGATTGGTGGCCATCGATGTTATTTTTCAAGTCCTGTGGAAGACTCAAAAACACCTATTGATCATATGAAAATTTTCGAAATAATTTGAAAAAAATCAATTTTTTAGATTTCTTTCGTTCACGATAACTCACAAACGAATCAACCGATTTTGATTTGGTTTGCGGCAATCGACGTGGTTTTACAAGGTTGAGAGCTGATTAGTTGTTGGAATTGATTGGTTAAGCTATTTAAAAGTTAGTTTGAAAAAAACCACATTTGAAAAATTTATTTTTTTAGTTTTTTTTGAGATTTCTCAAAATCTAAAGAATGAAATTGGTCCAAATCATATTAAAAATCAAAGTTCAAACAAAACCTTTCGAATGACACCAATTTTTACTAAATTGATCAAGCCGTTCAAAAGTTATAAGGGAGTTACATACTCACACACACACACACACACACAGGCATAGTCACACCCTCGCGGGAATGGTCACGGAAGCTTCCTAGGACCCCGAAACATTGAGATCTGATTAAAACTCGATTTTTGCAAAACGGGGTAAAACCAATAACTTCCCGATTTTTAGAAAATTGTTAATTTTCTTAGCGGGAAGTTAAAAATATTTGAGAGTCTTGAAGTTAGTTACGATTTCTTATTGGTTGAAATTCATTCGCATGCACTTTTTAAATACTACTAGAACTACTTTTAAATACTAGCAGAATAAATAACTTTAAAGATATTGTGACCGATAAATTAACAAACTTAAATATGAGATTGAGTGATCCAAATAAACTTTATGGTTCCTTTTTTAATTTGCTTATCACCGAATTTAATAAGATTTTTAAAACAAAAACATTTTATAAAAATACTAAATTAAAATTTAGTGATTGGGCAACCGTAGGTATACACAAAAGCAGAGATAAGCTATATGAATTGTACAGTATGAAGCAGCTTAATCAATCCATTAAATTTAAAGAATATGTAAAAAACTATTCCAAAATTTTTAAATCGGTTTGCATGTACGCAAAATCTAAATATATTAAAAACAAAATTTTAAGTTCGGACGATAAAATTAGGGCTACATGGGATGTTATCAATAGTATCTCGGGACAGCGAAAGAATAATAATGAAAGGATTAAACTACAGGTAGATAAAGTAAATATTACTTCGGAAGTAGAAGTGGCAAATGTTTTTAAAAATTTTTTTGCTAAAATACCTAACGAGGTAACATCCCATTTAAACTCATCTACATTAGACGCTACCACATTATTAGAAAATAACGTCGCTCTATGTAGTGTCCGTTTTTCGTTCGAATACGTTAGTCCTTCTGATATTATTAAAACATTTAAATCGTTAAATATTAAAAAATCCAATGATTTATGGGGCATATCAGTCAAATTACTTAGTACTATCATTAATGATATTGCTCCTCATTTAGCTTTAGTTTTTAATACATGTGTAGATTCGGGGTCGTTTCCTGACCTTATGAAAAATAGTAAAATAATACCTCTTTTTAAAACAGGGAATAAGTGCGATCCCAGTAATTACCGGCCAATTTCTATACTCCCATCTTTAAGTAAAATTTTCGAAAAAATTATTTTAAATCAACTTCTAGTACATTTTAAAGCTAATAATATTTTTCATAGTGAACAGTACGGGTTTACGAAAGGTCGTTCTACGACTGATGCGGGAGTGGCCCTTCTAAAACATATTTATGATGCTTGGGAAAAGTCACAGAATGCTATCGGAGTTTTTTGTGACTTATCAAAAGCGTTTGATTGTGTTGTACATGAAAAGCTATTGAAGAAACTTAATTATTATGGTATTAAAGATAAAGCTCTTGATCTAGTTGCTTCATACTTAAGCGGTAGAATTCAACAAGTTACTATTAACGGAACAAAGTCTTCTGGATCTGTTCTCCAAATGGGTGTTCCACAAGGATCAATTTTGGGTCCTTTTTTATTTTTAATTTACATTAATGATTTGCCTTTTTATGTTAACAATATTTGTGATATTGTGTTGTTTGCTGATGATACTTCATTAATATTTAAAGTCGACAGAAAGAAAGATAAGTATGACGACGTAAACAATGCACTATCGCATGTACAGAAATGGTTTACTCTAAACAATTTAGTTTTAAATGCCAAAAAGACGAAATGTGTCGAATTTGCACTACCTAACGTTAATAAACAAAATTTTAATCTTGTTTTGAATAATGAAATACTTAATGTAATTGATAGTACAGTATTCTTGGGCATTACTTTAGATTCAAAACTTCAGTGGAAGCCCCATTTGTCATCCCTTGCAGGAAGACTCAGCTCCGCAGCTTATGCTGTTAGAAAAATTAAAAATTTAACTGATATTGATACTGCTCGTCTAGTATACTTTAGTTACTTTCACAGTGTTATGTCTTATGGTATATTACTTTGGGGTAATGCCACAGACATTGAGACTGTATTTGTCTTACAAAAAAGAGCTATTCGAGCAATATATAGTCTCGGAGCTCGAGACTCCCTTAGGGATGTATTTAAGAAGATAGATATTCTCACGGTTGCGTCACAATACATTTACGTTAATATTTTATATATCTTTCAAAATAGTGATGGTTTTCCTAAGAACAGTGAACTCTTTTATTCCTGTGTAAACACTAGAAGAAAAAATAAACTTTTCATACCAAACTTTCGTCTTCATAAAGTCAGTTCATCGTTTCTGGGATTTGGTATTCGCATCTATAATAAAATCCCGCAAACAGTTTTACATTTGCCACTTAATAAGTTTAAAGCCTACGTTAAAAAATCTTTAATAAATAAAGCATATTATACCATACAAGAATATTTTGACGACAAAGAGGCGTGGATTTGATAAGCGTTGATTTTCTATCCGGATAACATAATTAAAATGTAATAAAAATACATTATGTATAAATGATTTTAAAAGAGTTACTATCGAGTTTCTTGCCGGTTCTTCTCGGTAGAGACTACATTCCGAACCGGTGGTAGCTTTATAAAAATTAAAAATTAAAATATGACATGTAACTTGACGATTCGAAAGTGCTGTTAAAGCCCATTTGAATAAAGTATATTTTGAGTTTAAATTTCTAGAGTTACAAATAGGAAAACGAAAAAATGGCAATTATTGTAGGACTAGTAATAGATACCTGTTTTTTTGTAGGACATTG
This sequence comes from Hypolimnas misippus, assembly GCA_037950945.1. Taxonomy (NCBI): domain Eukaryota; kingdom Metazoa; phylum Arthropoda; class Insecta; order Lepidoptera; family Nymphalidae; genus Hypolimnas; species Hypolimnas misippus. Next base: position 5,933,661 of record JBBEEQ010000015.1, on the reverse strand, counting down.
TTTCATTTGGGCAGAGAACACACTAATCTATTATGTAATATTTTTGTCCTACAGTTAGTAATGAAAAAGATGGTCTTGTAGTATTAACCATTTCGGAGTGTAGGACCGGGATAACGTACCATGCAATTTGTAGGACAATATAACTGTTAGATTATATACATATTAACGAAGTAAAAAAAAATAAATCAGCTAGTTAGCAATTATTTTTGATGACCTTGTTATCGATACATGTTCGAAGGAGGGGGACATTTTGATGAAACCATACATTTTGCAGGACAAAAATGTTTTCGAATAATTTAGATTATTATCATTAGATTTTACAAAAAAAAATCCAGTTAGTAATAAATTTGTGAGAATCATTAAGTCAACATCTTTTATTCCTGCTACCCCTGTTACCTACCACAATCGAGAATTTTCGCACAGGAAAAAGTTGGGCGTCTCATTGAAACGAAGCTACTCACGGAAAATTAGCTTGTTACTAATCAAGTGAAAAAATAGGCCAGGGAACCCGGACTAATATGCTAGTATTGAAGAGATTTATAATATTAAAATTTTTGTTATTTCAGTCAAACATGGATCATGTCGTCGTAATGTGTTCTGGAAGCTTCTCTCAAAATATTGTGAGCTTACAAAACCCACCAGCTCTATCACAATCACAGGAAATTGGTGATGACGTAGCAGCATTATGTACTGGTAAATTCTATGATAATCCATTTGTATCTCAAGTTGACAAGAAAAATATGGATGAAGAACTACAACTTACTATTTCAAATGAAAATAGTCAATCTCAAGAAATTGGCGACGACGTAGCTGCTCTTTGTACTGGAAAGTTCTATGATAATCAATTCGTATCACAAAATTGTGATAATAACAAACCTCTCAATACTGAAACAATGAAAAATACCGAAACATCAGAGCAAAAAGGGGATAAAGAAAACACAATATTAAAATCTATACTCGATGAATTAGATGAGCCAGAATTAGATGTTCCTAAGAATAAATATTTCCTTAATACACAACCTAAAAACTCGGTGAATATTGACGGAAGCCAATTGAAGAAAAAATTCGTTATCGATTCTGATGATGAAATTGATGATAGCGTGCCAAGTAAAAAAACAAAAAAATTAAAGAAACGAAAAGCTGAACACAGGGCACTGCAGATTTCAGGTAAATATGTGATATACCTTAAGTACAAAAAATAATTTATCTTTTAGTAACGCCAAAATATAAAGAAAACAATAATTTCACAGGAAAATGTGTAATCAATTCTAAGATAATATCAATACTAAAAATTTTATTTAGAATGCCAAAGTACTGGACCGATTTTGAAAAAAAATTAAATGGAACGAACTTGAAAGTGTTGATAAAAAAATCCAAAATCGGTTAAAGAATGTCGGAATTCTCAGGTAACATATATTTAAAAAGATATAAACTACATATTGAGATTCCACCTTTTTGAAATCGGTTGAATTGCGAATTTTGTATTCTCGTAAGTCAGGGTAACGTACGTCGAGATATCAGTAAGATATAAACATATAGTATACTTAATACTCATCATAACCTTGCAGATGATGAAGAAGAAGATGTCGAAGAGGAGGAAAATTTAGAGTCTGAAATAGAAGAAGAAGAAGATAGAATTGTTGAATATGATTCAGAAGAGAATGAGGTACTTTATGTTCTGTAAAATACTAAATGCTTCTATGATTCAGATGCGTGGTATTCGAGTTTATAAGTGAGATACTATTGTAATTAATATTTGCAAATTTCTATAACAAAATATAATTATTCAACACTAGTGATCTGCCCTAGTTTTGCATGGATGCAGGGTAATTTTTTACGACATCGCCTTACAAAATTTTTGAAATTCTCGACTTTTCTACTACAATATCCATATATCTATATATATAAAAGCAAAAGGTCACTCACTCACTTAACACGAAATCTCAGAAACATCAAGTTCTAGGAATCTCACATTTTGCATAGGGGTTCTTTTTATGACGTAAGCGCTCACTAAGACAGAATTTAGAAAAGTTCGACACCCAGGGAGGTAAAACGGGGAAGTTGGAAGTTTGTATGGAAGTCTTATGTTAAGCGCGAGGGGCCCCTATGAATATAATTCCTTCCTATTGTGTCACTTGGGTCATTGATGAAATCTGCAGTAAAATCCGTTACATAGTTTAAAATATCTAAGAGATCAGACGGCGGGAAGCGACGTTGTTTTAATACTATTAGAAGTGTTTATAAAGATAATATTATTTATAGGTAGAAGTTCAACTAAAACCACTCAAAAAGAAACGGGTGGGGGAATTCTTTGAAAACGAAGCAGAATTAACTTCAGAAGATGAATGGGTGGGTTCTGGTGATGAAGACGAGAAAGGATTAGACCGTATGGAGCGTGAGGAAGGAGATAACGACGTTTTCCACCAAGGACAGCTGCAGAGGGAACTCGGACAGATTCATATGTGAGTACAGATTTCAGTATTAAAATAATAAAAACATGGCACTAAATACAGAATTAATGAATGAAAAAACGGATTATGTGCCTTGTGTAAAAAAAAGTAATAATATAAAAAAAAATTGCAATAATGTAATATTTGTATTTACTAAGCAACATTGCTGATGACTGATTTACTGTACTATACGTATAACATGTTGATGAAAAATAGCCTATATTATTCTGATGTATACTATATTACTTTAAAGTTTGATAATTTGTTCAATAGTTTCTATGTGAAAGAACTACAAACTCCTACCCGTCCATCCTCACAAAAATTTAATATCTGTAATAGTTGTAGGATAATACTCTGCACGTTCACAATATCGCACACTTACTATTAAAGTGATCGAATTTGAAAGTTCACACTTCGGCCACAAAACGCAAAAAACGTTTTACACTTGAGAATTCGTTTATTTATATCTTTTCTATTACTTAATTTCATATGATTAATTTTACGCCCCTTTCCCCACTCTAAATTAAGTGGGATACACTTCTAATAATATAAATATAAACTAGCTTTTGCCCGTAATTGGGACTGTATTCACTTCAGTTTTTAAAACTTTTGCCACAAATTTAATTTGGGAGTTGGAACTTAAACAATTATGTTTCACTTTAACAGGCGTGAAGTGCTCGATCAAGATAAACGGGAAGTGAGATTATTACAAGAATTGCTATTCGAAGATGGCGATTTAGGTGATGGACATCGGCAGCGGAAATTCCGTTGGAGAAATGCAGGTAAATTAAATCATTAGATATTCATGGCTCGTATTTGATTGATTTTCAACTGACTTAAAAAATTAGCAGCATGTTTTACGTTTTTTATATCTCGATTTACGTGTGTTCGTCTGAATATGAGGTCTGAGAACGATTATCTTGGTGCTTAATTTAGTGTTCTGCGCTGCGTATTGCGCATAGTTCAGACCATCACACTAATATGAATTGAGGAATACCCCAGAACTATGTCATATATTAACCAATTTTTAAAATCCTTTTTTTGTTTGTTTGAAAGAATATGCTTTTAGTTTGGACCCCTATAAATTTCATCGAAGTTGATTTTGATTTATTTTTAAAATCGATTTTCAAAACGAAATAAATATGCGTATTTCGCATTTGAATTCGGTTCTCTTTTTAAAGTCGTTTTTTTTTTAATCTCAATCTATATTTTAGACAAAACAGTTTATTTTTTTTACAATTATTTAATAAAATAAAGTAATTTTAAAAAATCTAAAGTATATTTTGTGTTCCCGAATTACAGATGGTGAACTAGAAACTGGAACTAATCCTGATGAGTTTCATGACACTCAGGAAGACGAATTTGAGTCTGAAGAGCAGTGGAGGAAGCAGAGGCATGAAAGGGAAATGTTCCTGAGAAAAATGGTCTGTATTATTTATACAAAATTTACAATAGTTAATACTTACACACACTTACTGTATAATATTAGGCGAGAATTGCACTTATAAGTTTTGCTCTCAGGATTTCATAAAGATTTACATAAGTTATTTCTTTTTGCATCTGAAAGAGTTACTGTCAGTGCCTTATTTTTGATATTCTAATTTTGCAAAGAAAATTACATTTGTAAGTTTTGCTCACGGAATTATATAAGATTTACATATAATGATAAGATATACTTAATGTCACTACGTCTTGGTCTTACGAAAAGAAAAAAAAAGCTCCTTTTGTGTATGTAAAGATCGATTAAAATCGGGTTTTGAGTGAGGTACTGTCTCCGTCGATCCAGCCTATTTACAAGCAGTAGTTATTGACCCATAATCAGTAGCCAGTTTATTTCTGTATGTTATTTTTGTTTTCTCTTTACAGCAAGAAACAGACCAGGAAAATCTTGACATCAGTATAAATAGAACTACGATTATTAAAGCTAATCTCAATTCTCGAAGTATGTCGACCTTGATCTCGGAAACCAAAGTTAATATGACTGAAAATGTAGACAACATAGTACCAGAGAAAAAATCGGCGAAAGATATGCCTAGTCCTAAAAAACCATTTACCATATTTCAGGTAATACATTACTATTATCTTATATACATATCTTGTTTTGTAAGTTGTACGTGAATAAGTGTTCTAGGTTAAGGTCAAAAATGTTTCTTCTTTTGTTTATTTGTTATATAATTTAAAATTATTACTAAGAGTACATAGTAGGTAAAAGTAGTCTCTGTTTGTATTTCAGAAACTCAGAATTCTTATGATGTAGAAAAAAATGATATTATAATTATTTTAATTGTTGACAACACACTTTTGACAATATTTATTAAAATCGAAAATTCTCTAATTCAACATTCACACAAAGTGATGACACAAATCGTTATAGAATTAGCTCAGTTGTATATAAAAAATATTTTTTATATATTATAACAAAATTACCATGGATCCTTTACTCGTGGATTATTGCCCGTAGGCGTAGAGCGCTTGCTCGTCTCACCGCACACGTGATACCATTTGCTACAAATCTTACCTTTTATTAAAAAAAATTCAAAGATTTCCACTCCACGGTTATACAAACGTTTTAACGGATTGGCACTCGATCATTATAGAATCAGCTAGATCAGAGCTTCTTATCTTTTTTTAGTTCACGGAATCCCTAGAAAATCATATAAATTAATAATTCAAAAAAAAAAAAAAAACACACAGAAATATATTTCGGACAATTTATTTTTGATTTAAGTACTGCAGAAAATTAGCTTTTTCTTAAAAATGAATGAATGTCTAAGTTATTTTTAGCAGAACGAAATTAATTATATTTGGGTTCATGTTATTATTAGTTGTAATCTCTAATCGGATTCCAATTGTAATTTGTTTTTGTTGAGTATGTGGATAGAAAAGGCATGTTTTTCACTAGCAAAATTATATACAATTATTTTTTCATATATATTTTTAGCAAAATTACCATGGTTCCCTATTGACTCGCGGCCGTGGAGCACTTGCCCGTCTCGCCGCACTGGCGACACCGCTTGCTACTGACAATGACGACGCTCCCAAAGTTATAGCTTCGACCAACCGACGAAACTTTGTTTTCGCCGCAGTCACGGCCGATGAAGAACCTAAGGTATACTATCCTATGTTCCATTTGTTGAGATCAGATGACCTAGTGGTTATAACACGTTAATATTGTTAATATCTAAAGTTTCAAGAGCTAAATTTCTGTTCTAATTCATCTGGTGTTTAGTAGTGAACACATCACGAATAAATCTACATGTGTTGAAAGAAATTCTGACACGTGTACATTCGTCAATCCGTATTGAAGCTGTGCGGTGGATTAAGTTCTTAACCATCTTCTTAATAGAAGGATGCCTTGTCCCACATGTGGACATACGTATGACAATGTACTCTATGTAACATGGTAAAAAAAGTCCTATAGAACATCCTCATCAACAGTGAAGTTGTTCTTATAGTGTGTAATTTAAAATTAGCAGCTTTAAATGAAAATATAAATTTAAAATACTTTGAGCATACATAGTTTTTATTTTATTTTTACAATTTGACGTAGAATTATAATATTTTGTACATTAAAGTACTCTTAAACCCCTTTTCCCACTTGCTCATCATCAAATTGGTCACTGATATAAATAATTAAAAACAAAACCATTAATCATTTTCTGTTACAGGTGGCAAAACGTAAGGCTGAAAAAATAAATACACCAAGATTAATAAAGAAAATGAAGACTGATGAAACAACTAAGCATATAAAAAATAGTTTATTTGATCATTTAAAAACTTGATTACTAGCATACAGCACTAAAACTAGTATAAGTTATAATTATTATGTAATAATAGTAAAAAATATTATTTTATATAAGCTGCGAAAATTATTATTAAACGACTGTTATATATTAAAAGTAAAAAATAAAATAAAGTAATAAATTAAGTGTTTTTTTTTCTACAAATAAGTCATTATTTTAAGATCCATATATCAACTTTGTAACAAAATAAAATAGTATAAATTCTTTTTACTTGTAATGATATAGATTTTATGTGGATATTAAAATGATGTATGAGAAGATAAATTTTAAAGTCACAGATTTTGGCACTTAGAATGCCGACCACGTTGCAACGACCAGTTATCGTATGAGAACTGACTACAATAAGGGAGAGTGCCTTTGAGCCTACAAGTCCTGGGGTTAGGGATGGTGTACCTGTATATTGACAGACTGTAATCTGGCATAAAAATGCGAGTTTTAAACACATTTCAATTTAAATATGTCGATTATTTTAAATATAGACTAGTAAGACAGTTCTAATCTTTTTGTAGTAAAATACTAACTAACAATACTTTTAACGTGTGATTTTATTCAATTTTTCCTTTTACCCTATCTAAAGAATAAACCTTGTACCCTATCAAAGAAAAAATCTCCAAAAAGAATAAACCTCTGAAGTTATACCTTGTATAAATATTTTCAAAGAATATATTACTATGACAATATCGTAACGTTAATTTTGCAAAGATGATTTATGGGGATACACAAATTGGATACCTTATTTATATAAAAATAATTTCCTTAAATTAGTAGTAATATTTAGTGTAAAAGTACGACACAGTCAAGATACAAAGCTAGATTATATTATAAAAACAATATTTTTATTTCTTATAGATATTTATAAATACAAAAATAATTGACCGAAGTGTAACAGCTGGCAATATCAGATAAGTAATGTTTATGTTGGATGCATTGATATTAGCTACATCCTTCCGCTCTTTTATCTCAGTCCCTCTTTTGATGAATGCATGCATCCTGCTCTCTCCTGAGCTAGCACCCGCGCGTCCTTCAGTACGCCGTGCTCTCGTGTCTCGTTCAATCAATGCTTTTTTTCTGTGGTGTGGGGTAGTTGTGTGGCGTGGAAGAAATTCTAGTCAAGTAAAAATAGAAAATAGTAACGAAAGTACTCCTGATAAAGGTAGTGCTGAGCAGAAATGGCTAATGAGAATAAAGAAATAGGTGACATCGTAAAGAAATGCAAAATTTTGCTTTTAGACATCGAGGGAACAACAACATCGATCAGCTTTGTTAAGGTAGGTCTAAATAATTGACCGGCCGGTGTTTTGTATTAACACGTGATAAATGTATATTCATTCTTTTAATGAATTGCAAAAGTTATTTGCAAAATATTACATGCTGGTTCTGGGATATTTTCTACTAAAATTACTAGTTTTCGTCAATGGCTGAGAAATGCAAAATGGTCGCGTTTTCGGATTCGCAACATGGAGGACAAATTCAAAATGGTACCTCTTTTATTCATGAATTCCTTTGTTGGTCGGTCTTATTCTACTTGTGTTCAATTAACACTGTAATTATAATTTTCATTTAATTCATTATATCGAAATTTTCTAGGAAAAAAATAATAATCATTAAGAAGATTTATTCATTATCAATGTATCGGAGAAAATCATGTATTTAAACGTAAATATATTTTCATAAAATAGTTTTTTTTTTTACAAACGCGTAAGACAAAAATTCTAGTCAACGCCTACCGGCATAAACAGCTGTTCGGCGCAGCTGGCTGGTAAAAAAATGTGGAACAGTTAACTGTCCTCTTCAAACGAACGTCAGGTTAAGAGAGCTGTCTCTTTTCCACTCGTCATATTAGTAGTGAATCAAGACGGAGACAAAAAATTAATTGATGTTATATTCACGAAATGTGCGATTTTTTACTTCGATAAAAATGTTTACTAGTAAAAATTCATTGAGTATATCTAAAAAAAACTTATATTATCTATACAGATAACGACATTTAATTATTATTACGTGCCGTTTACCCGAGCCCCATCGACGATAAGACTTTCGTAGCAATATAGCCTTTATTCTTTTATAAATAAAAACTATATTTTAACGTATTCGAAACAAAAGTGGACATGATTGTGGGACCGCTCCGCCGAAAGCGAAATTCCGGCGCGTGGTTAGACAGGGTCCAGTTTTTTTACAATACCTTGCGAATGGTGAAATACTATTTGCGTATGAGTTGCCGTGATATTCGACGAATTGAATATTTTATTAAAAGTACTTAAACTATACACCTACTTTACTGTACTTTAAATTCAAAATCTATTGTTCTATATTGTTAAATATTTAAATTTTGACGTTTCTTTTGTAATTTTAGTTTTTACCTATACCTATATACAAAAGTTTTATACTTTCAATAAGAAGTATTTTTATAACTTCCAAAAAATAAAGTATAATTTAACCACAAATATAAGTTTAATTACCATGTTTATTATTTCGCTTTTTGCTTGATATTTGATCTGCGTTTATATTTCGGGCGATTAGCGAAAGTGAATAGCTGTTTGCATTTAAATTATAACTTCATATTAAGTTTATAAATTATATGAACAATGAAGATAATATACACAATTTTCAACTTATGATTTAGAGTTATCACAAAAAAAAATATTACTCCTGTAGATTAACTGTTCTTAATCATTTCTTAATGTACGACTACTATTATAAATGCGAAAATTTGTGGCAAAGAATGGATGGTTATTGCTTTTTTTTGACGAAAATTTCACAGTGACTGTTTAAAAGCTTACCTTTTAATAATATCTTATTTTTAGAGTGATTAATACTCTCTAGGAAGAATCCTAGTTAATACTTTTTGTAAATAAAATTGATAGACAACTAAGTAACTTACACATTTAATTTTCGTATTTATGTAAATATTTTTTTACAAAACAATAACTATCTCATCCCTGCATTAACTGCAAGTGGTTTTTGCTTTTGTTAGTTAAAGAGTTAAATTCTCTAGTTCGAATATTTTCCATTGATCTTTATATAGGAATACCCTCAATGTATAAACTTTGAAGCTGTTTCCACAGCATGTAGCATAGTTTCTAAAACAAGCTATTCTATTTGATAAAATATCTGATAATCATAATGATCTGATTATTATAATCGATCGATCGAATTTTTTTTTTCGAATAATATTTAAAGTTGATTAAAAGTGTATAATAAATAAATCTAATAACGATAGTAAATAAAGATAATAATGCTTTATTTTTTATGGTAGTAGTTTTAAATAATGCCACGAGAGTTATACATATTGGATAGTATATTGCTTTCGGATTTTTTAATTGTTTTTGTAGTTTCGGTTTTGGTTAATAGTTTAATTTACACATATTTCTAATTATGTAAATAATTTCATCTATGAGGAGACATTTGTAACTTTGATTCTCGTAATTGACTTAAAACGACTCTGTTACCTGGTAATATTTACCTAGGTTAGCCTTACGAAAGGGTTGGTCAAAAATAAAAACACTGACAGTTCTTTGAAGTGTAAAGCAATGATCAACAACTAATGTTGTTATTTTTTATAAAACTGAGAACAATTCTTATAAGTATAATTCTCGTCTGAGTCAATAATTTAGAATTAAATGTGAATTAATTCATAACATTATTAAAAATGTTTTGTACTAGCTGTCCCTTGCGGTTTCACTCGCGTTTATGGTAACTGCTTCGCTCCTATGAGTCGCAGCGTGATGTAATATAGCCTATAGCTTTCATCAAAAACAAACAAACTCTACAGCTCTATAATATTAGTATAGATAGACAAATAAATTACGATTTTTTATAATGAGTAAACACGTTACTTTCTGGGCATATCAGTCTCGTAACTATTTTTAACCATCGACGCAAAAAGGGGTGAGGGGGTTGCACCTCCCACAAGCACCTTAACCTCGACGTATCAAAATATTAATTACTAAGAATCCCTATAACATATTTGCTAATTATTCTTACAAGTTCAGTTAAAATTTGTCTATGATTCATTGAGTTTTTAATAAACAGCAAATTCTGTTTTGTCGAAATATTCTTCGATTCATTGAAAGATAAAAATAAAGGTTATTTTTACATTTTTCTACAAATAAAATTTTCATTTAATGTTTCATTGATGCCCTGTTGGCAGATAACATCGGCTTTTGTAATTAGGCATCTGTTTAGTAGTAAATTTACTAAGAGAACCCTTTAGGGGCGTTAAATTAAAACTTGTAAGTTATTGAAATTATAAAATATTTAAAAAATACTCACAAATAAAAATGCTTAATTTGTTTTTGTGTCAATAATAATTTACTTGACACAAAGTGGACGCTGTCACTACTAAACATTGATTTAAAAGTAAGTAAAGTAACAGCCTCACGATGTTTTCCTTCACCGCCGAGATAGAGACGAATTTAGACATAAATTTAGCACTTGAAACTCAGCGGTGCTAGCCGGGGTTTGAACCCTAGATTATTGGTTGAGATGGACGTGTTCACTAGGCCATCTCAGCTCTGTAAACATTGGCAGCATTCAAATGCGTCACCGGCTTATAAAGCAATAGGGCCATGCAATGTAGGAGCCAGGTTTTCCGGCTCTCAGTCATCGTTCAAAACCCAGCTACACTAAGTTAATGCCGATTTTTTGTACGAGTTCGAGACGGTACGTTCCCGGTAGAGTCAGCCCGTACACGAGCTGTAGTCATTAGGCTACTACAAAAGAAGCCTGGCTACGTAATGAATTGCTCCCATTATCTTTATATCTCTAAACTTTTTCTGAATTTGTTAATACGTAAATACATTTTTTGCATCAAGTAATAAAATGTTGATACGAGTCTCAATAAATCTTCAAATTTCTTTTGTGAAGATCCTAATACGAACTGCTAATTATTAATAATTTTTACTTTTTGTTAAGTAATCAAAGATAAACATGGTGATAATAAAATTTTAGATTCATCGTGGTTTAATTTGTCTACATGCAACTATGTAGTTATATAAATGATTTAATGATTTAGCCGTGAGAACGTCATCGAAAGACAAAGGAGGTAGATTCGGGTTGGTTGATCTGTTTGGTAATTATATAGACTTGACTTTATAATATACAACATAATATAATAAGCATAGCGAATAAACTCTCTTCTTTCGGAATGGTGTATTTTTTTTTAATCGAAATATTTTTTGGAATAGATTCAATAATTTTAAAGATTAATCCCTATAAACTTTTTAACATTAGCATTTTTGATTTAATTGTTGTAATAATTAAAGTTCAGCTTTTGTTTTAAACACTATATAATTGGAGCATATAGCCGTATTCGTAACGCTTGAGAACAAAATGGCTATCCCTGCCGGGGCCGGTCGGCTGTCGGCTGTCGGCTAGGCGGGCTATCCGGTTTGGACAGCGATTCGCAGTTCGTTCACCCATTATGCCGCATCGTAGACTGAGTTTCACTAGCGTATCACGTTATGCTAAATGCCAGACTAGGTTTTCATACGTTCATTACTACGAATATTTATTTATTATAAGAATTTGGAAAGAAATACTAAAAGAGAAGAATGATTAATTTTAATTAAATGTTAACATTTCCGCTTCTATGAGCCTTAGAGTGATGTTACATGGCCTATAATCGTTCCCAATCAACGGTTTATATTGTGTAAATAACATTTTTCAAATTAGGTGGTAGATTCTGATATGAGATAAGGGCCTTCAATCAAATAAATAGTAACGAGCTACTCAGTCTGAGATGTTACATTAATCTTGTTAGGTGCCTTTTCTGTAATGAAAAACGAATTTAAATTCATTTGGAGCTTTTCGTCTTTAGTCCCAATATACCTAGATAGATATGGAGATTGTTGGTATACGCTATGGCATATGTCCAAATAGGGTAATCTAGAAAAGGGAAAGGTAAAAAATGAACTTACTACCCTCATTGGATGGATCAAATTATAATATGGTATATATAATATATATCTGCATAATATCTTGACCTATCTGGTGTCAATATGTTATTTGAGAGTAAAATCTTGAATAGTTCCCTAATAAATTTATATAAATTCTATTTTATATTTTGGTGTTTTAATAATATTTATTTTCTCACCATTCAAGAAATATATAAAAACGTGATTTGTGTTAATTGAAATTACTTTGAAAGTTTACTAGAAGATTATTCTGAAAACCAATTAGATTCTTAATAGGCGCTGATAAAGTGGGTGGGGAGTGGTGGGGTGGCAAAGGGTGCGTTTGTCACCTCCCACTCAAGTCTATGTTATCATAGAGTTCAACGAAATGAAACTTACGGACTAATCATTTTTTTTTAACTTATTCTAATAGAACGTATTTACGTTGCGCCCTACCCAAATCACGTACATTAAATAATAGACGGTATTTGTGGACCGTTTTTTTAAATTTTTGCATTTTGATCCACCTCAAATAGAAGAATAATTATAATTATTAAAACATCTGAAAAACGAACATAAAAAAATATATATATTAAGAAAATTATTTATCTTATACAAACATTTGTACGGAACGCCTAACTAGTTCACACAATTTATTGAATCTAAAGCAGAACAAAAGTTCGCCGTGTCAACTAGTATTTAAATATAAGAGTTTGAATCGTTTGAGTTATTTTCGTCGTCTAATGATTGGAGAGTCCTAATAAAATTAAAGGATTGAGTCTATATATATAAGTATGAAAATAAAATTTTGCGTCTATATTTTCGGCGTAGATTATAAACTTAATAGTTTATTTTATACTGGGTGGCCAGATCTATGAACCTCATCAGTTATATTAAAAACTTATCTTTATATAAAATTATCTTTAGAATGGTACCAATATTTTATTTTCTTAGAAAGAGCGAAAAGGAGATCGAATGAATGAAGTTTACTCGCACATGACCAGTTTCTCTCTGTATCGATAAACCCGTCAAGCATAAAACGGATTACATATATAAGGTTCTGTACAATGCTACGCATACTTAAGTATGTAGTTTCATAATATTTCATATATATTTTAACGTTTCAATAGACATTGATTGCTTAAACTAGATGTTTCACTGTAAGTTAATAAAGTGCGTGCAGTGGCGTCCTCAACAGTAAAGTAATGGAATGCGGAAATGGTAATAAAAATAAATAAAACGCCTCACATTCAACGGCCGTGTATGGGGGGATCAGATACAAAAGCTATGAATACCAATAGTTTGTGAAAATATTTCTCAAGAGTGAGGACTAAACCAATTGCTGTTAGCGCAACGTTCAGTACAGGTTTCTACTGCCTGATACCTGAGTCACCGACCAAATAAATTGATAAAAAATATTAAAATAGTAACATAAGAAAAAATATATATTATATAGTATTAATCAACATCCTTGCGGATATTAATAGTCGGACAAGGGACTTTTGTTCGAGAATAACTAAAACATCCGAATCGTCACAAAATAAAATATTTCGGAATACTTTTTGGTACACGATACATTTAGTCCGTCGTGTGTTTTGTTAGCATTATGTGATTGAGTTCTAAACCAAATATTTCGTCAGACAAAAAAGTACCCCAAGAATATTTTTGTCTGCACAAAACTCTCAATTAGCTTTTATTGTAGTAGCTTTTTCGAATGGTAAACTTTATTTTTATTCTACATCAGTATGTCAATTCTCATAGAGGTTAATTTTTTCTACGCGGAACCCTAAAAAGATAATCGTATCACGCACGATTGAAATTCTTCATTATTACGTGAAAGTATGAATGAAGTCTTGTTGGAATCGAGATTAACGATTTGTTATTGTTTGTTTGTAACAAACGATTTTTCTTTTAAATGTACGATACGATATTTTTTACTTTTTTTTTTAATTTTTACTATTGTTAATTATTTTGGTATACAGTAAGTCACTTTTTGCCTGGTTTGGTTAATTAATATTTTTGTACGTAGTTAAGCTGTATTTTAAAATATGATTGATTTAATTGGGTTCCCTACCGGCTCGAGGGAAGTCGTTGTTGTTCTAGTATAGGCGAATTATAATAATAGCGCGCCTTTATAACAAGAATTATGCACAAATAAAAACCTCGTATAATTTTAACTTGGTGTACTTTGCTATTTGAGTTAAATGTGCGACCCTCTACCGTATCTTTAATTTTATACTCAATATAGAGTAACATAAAAATAACGAATTATATTATATTTTATGTACACACAAGCGGACCCGACAATCGTCCTATCCTAATTGAATATATAAGCAGCGCCATTTTCTTAATGCAGTTGTGTATCCAAACTATCTAAGAAATCACTAACACACAAGAAAATTTCACCAAAATCAGTCCAACCGAGGAGCGTAATTGACATACACACAAAAAGAAGAAATGTAAATAAAAAGAATCTAAAATATGTAATTGTTATAGTTAGTTTACGTTGTGCTCTTGCTATGCCGCCCCGAAATTTTAGAGCCTTAGGTACTCGCCTAGAGCCCTAGATCAATAACAATATGGCCGTGCCACGCTTGAGTTAGAATAATAAACCTAAAGACTGAACTGCTTGTTATTAAAACTAATAGTAAAATAGTGGAATTCAGTCACACGACACAACGTTATTAGTGTTTTTGATGACGAATAAATACCAAACTGTTTATTTGATCGGATCAATTATTTTTAAAGAAACATAACTTTTTTCGGGCTATACTTTACTTACATTAATATTATAATAATCTAAAATTTATAATAAGTCATCACAGTTGGACGCTGATAAGCAATACTGTGTCAAGCCACACGGACTTCATTTTGAGAAAATAGCATCTAAAGATGTCATACATTTGTTTGAAGAAGTATATATTCATCATTTATTTTCTATTTTGATAAAGGTATATTGAATTAAAAGCAGATTGCTATAATCAAAAGTTTTATCTAATAATAATTTTTCAAAATATGGAACTCATTTAAATATTCGAAACATTAAATTGAGGAACTTTATTCCGTACTTATTTATGTTATATGACTTTAAAAGTTTTTGAATAATGTTAATACATGACGCAATATCAGAATACATCAGTATCTCCGAATTTGATTTTTTATGGGTTGACACATTATTGCTTATCAGCATCCAGTTATGCAATAAGATATAATTTGCAGACAAGACATTAATTGAAACAAAAAATATATATATAGTTTCGAACTTATGTGTTGTTATAAGGCGAAAATTACATTTATCGTGGTCGTAGCGTGATTTTGAATTGACTCTTTTCTCCTTGTAAGAACTGTGTCAATGAGATAGTTCAAGTTGAGTAAATCGCGAGTTTTCGATTTAACGATAAAAGAGTACAACTTCGCCGCTTCGCGTTTGCAGAGTTCGAAGTACATTTTAGCGATTGAAGTTAAAGTTGCAGACGCATAGATAGGTAATATTCCCGCTTCGAACACTTTTTTATAGCAACTTTTATGTTATGCTAGCTAAACTGGCATAAGAGCCATCATAACAGATATTTTTTATAAACAGCTGACAATGAGCACGCGGGTCACCTGATGTTAAATGATCATCCTCGCTCATTGACATATGCACCACCAGAGGAGCCACAAATGCGGTTCCAACTTAAAAAGGAATGATGAAGGGATATTAAAGCCTCTCTTCAGCCTCTCTCTCTCAGTACGAAACGCTACTTCATGCCCATCTTCTGTGCTCGTGAGGAACTGCTTCGAATCAATATTATTTGTTTTGTTTTTAATTACACTAAGTAATTATAAGTCTGTTTATTACTGACATGACAGACAGGTTGTAGCAGTACTCACTGCAACGGACTGAAGCGTTAAGAGACGCAGGTTCGATCGCCGCTCACGGTAAACGTCTATATTGGTTCATATGGATGTTTGTCGTGGGCTGAATGTTTGTCCTGTGTGTTTCCGGACCGCCGATATAGAATCATGAAATACTAATGGGGGCATTGAGTGTGATGCGTTTATTGTTGTAAATTTATAGTTAACATGACACTTTTAGGCGTAAGACCGTACATTAACCCAAAAAAATCTACAGATTAGGCGCTGAAAAAGCGATGGTTTTGTATTTTTTGTGTGATTTTTTTTAACTTTTTTCGTGTTTCTGTTATTTAATCTTTTACATATTTCTATATTTAATTAATCTGTAATTGTAGGACAAGCTGTTTCCGTATGCCGAGGAAAATGTGAAGCAGTTTCTGGAGAGCGAGTGGGAAAATGAGGATGTGAAGGAGGCGGTGAATGCGCTACGAAAACTGGCCCTCGAGGACAAGGAGAAAAGCGTTGAGGGACTCGTGTCTATTCCTGGGGAGGTAAATCTATTTTGTTGTTTTAACCTAATGTAGCTATTGGTGTAGCTGAGCAGAGTGAGATAATTGTTAAAAAACAAACCTAATATTTGTATGTATGATTGTACATATAAAATTCATTCAAACTTGAAAAGCACTATTAAATTGGGTCAGTGGTATCTTTTTTTATAGCATTAAGGACAAACCTCAGTCGTTTTTTTTTTGTAAATTTTAAGTTTGTAGTATTATGGTTAAAATCGTCAATATATTTTGTCATATTAGTTTCGAAGGTACAGCCGCCGGTTCATATTTACTGTACAATCGATTTGAAAATGTGCTACGAAAAACCTATTTGAATAAAGTAATGTATTTTAGAAAAAAGTTGGATTTTACGAGTATACATGGTGATTTTTTAATTGGGCGTGAATGACTAAATCTGAAACTATAAAGATTATCGAAAAATGTTTAACATAGCATAGGGGCCGATTTTGATAAAAATTAGAATTGCATCATTAGACTATTTAAAAAAAAATCTAGTCAGGATTTGAACCTGTTTATTTTGAAGAAAAAGCACATTCTGTATTGCACTATTTGCTATTGTTACTAGCAAGGATCAACTTCTGAGGAAAAATAACATACAGGAAACTAAAAGAAAAGGCTCATTTTTGACAAAATGTTAATAAACGCGTACCTTAATATTACCTTAACTAATCCATTGTTTAAACCAGTGATCAAAAATCAAAGTGAAAATTTGAAATAAAAACCGTGTAAGTAATAATGAATACAATCGTCGAGTTCGGATGGGTCTAGAAAAATTTAATTTAGAGCCTTTTCCTTTAGTTTGCTGTATGTCATTTTTTTCTTGAAATTGATTCTTATCAGTGACACTATCAAGCGGTGGTTTTTCTTTAAATTCTACGGTTCGATTCCTGGATAGGAAAATTATTTTGTCAAAATACTAATGATGCTGATTTCGTTTTTATTAAAATCGGCGCACGACCTCAAGCGTTTTTCTTAAATCCTTATGGTTTTAGATTTGGCCTTCCACGCCCAGTTAAAATATTATGATCAAATAAAATGAAATGTAAAAATGATTAAAACATTATATATGTACGGTGGCAAGTAGGTATAATTAATATTTTTATCAAGGATTTAAATGAATTTGAAGTATAATCGATAAGTTTTCATTCGTAAACATAAACAGTATTAAACTTTCAACAGTTATAAAATATTAAAGATTTCCTTGTCGTCTTACAAGTGGACAAAAGACGTTATTTTCTAATACGTGCAGGATTTTTGCAGCGTTTTCCTTAACAGTCGAATATGAATCGTAAAAACAAATTGAAAATTTTAATGATTACCAACACCAATACTAGGAATTTAAAATAGTAGTCACGTCCAGTTCGGCGTAACCAATAAATATTTATTTGAATAGTAAAGATGTTTAAAAAATCATCACTATAGGTGGTAAGGATTCAAAACAAAATGTAAAACAGCTAACTTTTTTGACATATGATCGATAATGGATTGTATTTAAAAACGAACTATACCATCATCATGTACTCCTAATATATCCATAACATAGGATCTATTGGAACAATATTAATCTATATCTTTATTTTTACTAATATTATAAATGCTACATTTTGTAAGTACGTATTCATATTCGCTATTCTTTCACGCTTAAATTACTGAACAAATTTTAATGAAACTACAATAATATAGCTTATACATCAGAATAACACAGCTGTCATTTATAAAGATATTGTGTGCAATGTCCAAAATATAAAGACAAGTGTCAAGTAAGAAGAAAAATTTCTACCATCTGCCAGCTATTCTAGCGTGCGCTGCAAAAACCGTAAGAGTTACATATACATAGGTATATAATGTTTAATGGAAATGGTCATCTTGCAAAAAAGCCCGCGACAGCATATATGTATCTTTTATGTGTAAGCCATTTTCGCCAAAATAGTTAACTGTTATTACAATGAAAAATGATAATTTCTTTCTAATGTACATTTGACAGTAACAAATTCATCTTATCGAAGCAAAGTGGCTCGGTCTGTTTGTCATGCACAACTAAACCGCATAACCAATTGTGATGAATTTGGGTATAAAGATAGATAGGACCGTTAAAGGAAAAAAAGCTACTCGAAGTACTAATCCTGTGCAGTAGCAGTAGCGGGCACCAGCTAATAAATAATTAATGCTATTAGGGTTTCATGCCAAATGAAGCAAGGATTTTTTTATCCAAGTTTGAAATTAGACAATTGTTTTAATTCTGATTTTCATTTATCGTATATGATCGTAATTTACGTAATACGTAAAAACTATATTATTTAATATACATAGTATGTACATATATTAATTTTGTGTATAATTAAAAAAGACCTGTGGACCTTATAAATATGTAGCAGACTGGCCATTACACTATTGAAAACAATTGAAACAAGTGAATTTTATTTTTATAATAAAAGCTTGTATTGATGATTATTGATTATAAACTTATAAAAAGAAAACTTCGTAAGAAAATCCGTCAATTTCCTAAAGCTCATTTAATCGAGTACTGTTTTACTTCTACGAATCTATATACTACAGATTTATAAAGTTATTCACAATAAATATAGTCAACTTTTCATAAAACATTAACCAGGACGAATTTTGTTTTTGCATTTAAGCAGTAAATCATTAGCCGTTTGTCTAAATTTCATTATTTATAATTCTGAATTATAGTAGAAAAACGGACACACGCAGTGAAAAAAAAATATTTACAATGTGGTAATTAACGAGATTTTTTCATATTTGTTAATAGATGTAGAGATTTTTTTTTCTCAAAAATTACTATAATATTGAAATAAATCAATGACCAAATTAAAAAAAAAATACATATAATTATCAAGATAATTAATTATTTTAATGAGGAATACTATTATAACAATAAGTAGTCATTATTATTTTATAATTTTACCGGGTCAGACATCTCATTAGATTAAATAGAGAAAATTTTGTACCATCCCCATCTCCTAAAAGTAATCCAAAATTGCAAAATATCAATTAAATTTTTTTACTACTTTGGACTGTTTCTCAGATTTTTTCTTGTTTTTTAAACCACTCCAGTATTGGAGCGAATAAAATACACAAATCAGTCTAGCTATTTTCGACGATAATGCACGGTTGTTGATTTTTATATATGTATTTATTTATAATAGCAAAAACTAAATTACATTTCAGGATGCGTCAAAGGAGGATCAAATAGAGGGTTTAGTCAACAATGTGAAGTGGCAGATGTCGTCTGATCGCAAGGTGGGCGCCCTCAAGCAGTTGCAAGGTCTAATATGGAAGCAGGGCTATGACAAAGGGGATATAAAGGGCCAGTGAGTATTATTCTATTTATATACAGTATAGGAATGAAAAGATTAAGTTATTTTATCGTGTTCAATTTGTATGAAGGAAGTGATGTCTATATTGTTTTTAGAGCATAAGCATGTAGATATATTTCTTTGGCATGGGAGTGACTTAGAGTATATTATTTACCAGAATTACCAAGGGAACGAAATATTTGCGAGAAATACAGATCGCTAATACCACTTCTCTGATTTTATAACTTCTTTCACCACTGGAAAGTTTCATAATAGATGTATAACATTTGTAACAATTGCTGTCTTGGTTTTAATTTTTTTACATTACTTAACTCATGTTAATGTTCAATGTTTAATTCTCAATAAAGATTTAAACTACTACGATTGTAGTGACTGTGATGGTATCAAACTGTGATAGTTCAAGGATTACACTTTCGCGATTAATAACTAGTGAGTCCTATGTCCTAATGTCCTTCGTGCCCAACTGCGATATGACCTTACATTGATAAATCTCGAATTTGTAAGGTTTATACCATCACAGCCATAACAAGACCTTATCACGCTTTAATGAACCATCATCTATTATTAACTGAATTTTAATATTCTTTTTAAATGAGGTTAATAGTAATTATCTGTTATTCGTGCATTAAGCAATTCTTCTACTCAAGTTTATTTGAGATAATTTCAGAGATCAGAGTTCACATTATCTTCATTATAATAATACATAGACAAGTGTATCTTATTTTTTTACATAAAGTTTTTATTAAATTAATAAATACTATAATAAGAAGGCAAAAAGTGTTGTCTTGTAGAGCAGAACTGCTTAATTGTTGCAATTTTTTTTTATTGCAATATTGACAGACAGATATTTTAGACATTTCTTTTAAAGTCAAAACTTGATATAAAAGTTTTTATTGATTGATTTAAAAAATGAAGACTTTTTAAGTAAAATAAATCGACTTCAAAAGCTATAATACGTAATTTTGTTTACTTTGATGATAACATAATACTTATTTATTTTTTTATTACTTCGAGTTATCATGATTTGAAAATTAAACCACTGAATCGATTTTAGTAAAAAATAAATGAATCCAATCTGAAGTATATATTTTCGAATAAAAATTCGAAATCGGTTAAGAAGATAGTTCTGAGGTAACAACCATAAAAAATCATATGCCACGAATTTATAACTTCCTCCTTTTTTGAAATCTGTTGAAAGTCAATCAACAGTGCAGCCAAATTTAAGTTTATGCAGTTTTATATTTTCTTCAATATTATTTGTGATTGCTTGAAACAGTTAATGTGCTCTCACGGCTATATCATAGACAGTTAAAAAATATGTTTTATCTCATTGCACACAATAGATCTGCTTAGGTTAATTTCATCCATAAATTATAAATTTGTTAATTTATTTTATTTCTTTATCTTACTATTATATAAAGCAACTCCCATGGTATTAACTTTATTGTTCTCTGAGTCTCTAGAACTTTTGAAGGCATTGATTATTTTTAAAAGACTCAATTTATAGATACCTAATAATGTCATGAAAACTAACTTATTTACAGTGTATACGATGATGTATGTTCAGCCCTCGAACAGTGGCACTCGGTTGAGGGGCAAAAGATCTACATATATTCGTCAGGTTCAGTTCAAGCTCAGAAACTCCTATTCGGCCAATCTCTTGTTGGCGACTTGCTGAAATATATTGATGGCCATTTTGACACCGCTGTGGGCGCCAAACAAGAATCAGCCAGCTACACATCGATTGTCGAGAAAGTTGGCTGTAACGCTGATGAAATTCTGTTTCTTACTGACATTGTTAAAGGTAATTATATTTAAAATAAAACAATTTTAACATTTGTATTTCTTGGTACATAAAATTAAATGATATTTTTAATGTTTTACTTAATATCACAAACCTTTAGTAAAAAAGTCTTCATTATATATTAATCTGAATATTTTTTGTTTTAAAATATTCATCTCTTAGACAAACTCTTATATTCTTATAAAGAAAAAGGAAATGATATGGATTTTTTTTCATCATGTTGTACTACTACGAATTGGCGGTTATACTTTCAGAATTTCATTTTATTGTACAAAATAATATTTAATGATTTGATTTGGAAAATTCCGTTCGAGCTGTAAGGATTTTAAAAGCATTAGATGTATATTCTAAGTGTTGATTTAATAATTTCACAAGATGTACTGCCTTACTACAAAAGATTTAAACAGACGTTAAACGCGCGTCTAAGACAGTTTTGAGTTAAACATACTTTAGACATAGATTAATATATGTTTAAGTGAGTTTAATAGATTTTTAAAACCTATTTTTGTTGTCAAATGTAACATATAACATTTTATCAATAAGTTTTTTTATGAGTTTATTAAGCAATTTAGATAATATTTTAAGCAATGTTTAAATCTTAAACACTGTTTAGCTCGACACGTGTTCAACATGATTTTAATGCGTCTTTTGTAGTATGACAGGTAGTGTTTATTTTGAAAAATTCAAAAATTGTTTAGAATTGAAGCATAAGAGGTCATATGTTCTACTAATTGTTCTATTTATTTATTAGGTCTATTTATTTATCTTTCAAATCTCTAATTACAGAAGGCGAAGCTGCAAGAAGTGCTGGTTTGCACGTTGCACTGGTCAGCCGGGAGGGAAATGCTCCTCTGACCCCAGAGGCCACCGAGTCGTTTGCAGTGATCCACTCATTCGAACAACTGGCAGTCTCCAACAAGCGCAAGACTGAACCCCAGGTGCAACGATGATACGATGTTATTCACAGTAGCCAGCTTGCATGCACTATGTATTTATATGTTTATATCGGGAGAGGAGGTTAGTATATGGCTTCGTGATTCTAAGGTGATGGTTGCGTTGTTTTCTGTGAGAGATGTTATTAGAATTTTTTTTTTTGTTAAGTTTGTTTTATTGTAGACGTAGTACCAGTAATACTTACAATGTTAAATCCTGTTCACTTTAGAGATTTTATTAACTTTTAATATGTAAATAGAATGAGGTATAAAGTTTAAAAACTATAACCTAACTACGTAAATGAATGCCGTCATACAGAATTTTGATAAAATTTTTATATGCCATTAAAATCGGTTCAGAAGCGTAGGCGCTGCGGTGGAACATACAAACATACGTATATAAACTGCCAAAATCATTACCATTCCTTTTGACTTCGCCGTATTCGGATAAAAATATTTCCACTCTTTTGATCTCTAGCGTCAATAAACATAAGACTAGAAGTACTAAAAAAATAGAAGAAGACTAAGAAATACTAAAAAAATATTAAGAGTAAAAAATCAAGATAGATTTTTATATATAAAATAATACTCTTAAAATATTAGTTGACAAATTATACTATTATTTGCCGCGTATAACTGAAATTTTGCAGCATGCAAGGAAACATCATTTTATTAGTTGCAGCAATCTAGAGGTTACCAGTATTCAGTTTGCATGCATTATGTTGCATATGTTCATATTAACGGAGGTTATTATATCGCTTCGTGATCCTATGGTTATGGTTGTACTGTTCTGTGAGAGATTTTGTTAGATGTTAACAATGAATGTTAATTTTTTTTGTTAACTTAGTTTTATTGTACAGGCAGTATCTGTAACCTTTACGTGATAAAATTTTAACATTACTATTTTCTTTATAAGCTAACTTATTTTCTATTAATTAGTGCTAATTCTTATTATTTAACTTCTCACTAAAGCCTCAATTGATTTTATATAATATTAGTTTTGTTAAAATTTTGCTTGAATGCTATTATTAAATATATTATAGTTATCGTCTATTTTTCTTAATTATCTTTATTTGGTAACAATACCCACAACGAAAATCACGAATTCTCGAAAAAATTTGTTTCATTATAATTTTTCAGTATAAAAAACGATTCAGTTTAATCATTCTGTCGATAAATTATCATCTAACTCTTATGTGTAGCTAGAAATACGCCATATTTGTCGGCTAATTACCGCAAGTTAAGGAAAATAGTTTATTACAAAACTTCTGTCCGACATATATACCTTTAAGTATTTTTTTGTAATTATTTCATAACATAATTGATAGTAGTTTTCCACCATTGGTCTAGGCATATGTCATTAAGTTTTCGAATGCACTACCAACTAAAATATCTCATTCAATCTTCAGTATTTTTGTTTGATTACACTTAACTTTTAATTTCTGTTCGCAAGACAATCATTATGTAAAATGAAAGATGATGGTCTTTTATAATGTTAAATTACATTTCATTTTAAATACTTTCTAAAAACTTGTGTAATTTTTACAAACATTATTTGGTTGCTGATAAGCAATAATTATCTACCAACAAAAAGTCAAATTTGAAGATATTGATGTATTCTGATAATGCGTTACGTATTTAACAATATTCAATACTAATGACTACAATTAGTGCGAAAAAAATACCTTAATTTAATGTTTCGAATATTGAAAAGTGGTCCATATTTTGCGATATAGAATAATCTCTAGAAAAACTTGTTAGTAGATAAAAATTATCATATCAATCTGCTTTTAATACCTTTTTATCAAAATAGAAAATAAGAACATAGTATGGATACAGTGACATAGAAAGATTTGTTCATGTGATTTTATTGATACTAATATTATAAAAGCGAAAGTAACTCTGCCTTTCTGATTGTTGGTAACGTTTAATCAAATAGTTTTTTATAAGATCTTTCAAATTATCAATATACATGTTTGTCATGACAGTTCTAGATGAAGCTATTGTAGTCTCCTAATGTACACTCTACTGAGAAGAGCAGGCGAGAAATTCGGTATTTACTATTTTCAAATTTTCTTGTACAATATTGTTGGATACAATAACTTGTGAGAATGTCAACGTACTGTTACTCCATGCTGTTCGAATTCAAATTGGCTGTTCATATAGGCTTTTTAACCCATTTAGAGCCGCCGTACTCGCTTGAGTACAGCTAGTTTTTGTTACCTACCTTTTACATACGGACGATTCAATATGTTTGTGACCGCTGTAGTCATGCGAGTACACCCTTCAAAAATTCTCCATAATAGGAAAACATTCCTTTTTCTTTTGTATTTAAATATGTCACCAATAATTAGAAAATACAGGATTTGGCGCTTAATGGGTTAAAGCACTTGCGAATCATCAAGTTACAGGTCAATTGGTTATAGATATTTTTAACCTAACCTAACTTAAACAGCTAAACTAACCATAATAGACTTTGAAAGAGAACATAGGCTATTTTATACCTAAACTGTTTGATGAAAGTTTCTATGCAGACAAAGTCACCAACTATTTATTTATAACTGAAACACAATTTTTTACATGTCTTTTTACTTCTATTCTATCTCTTAAGTCAACAAGATTTAATTCAATAGCATAATTTAATTTAGTTTTTAAGTTGCTTCATGTTTAGTACATTCCAATGCAATATGCAAAAAATATTAATATAATATTTATAGGAATCATTTCGATTTTTTATTCTCCTTTAACATTAGTTAAAGGAGAATAAAAAAAGCTACTAAGAATGAAAAGAATTTGTTAAATATAAATAAAAAGACACAGAGAACAAGTCTAGCAATGTCGATAAGCCTTACTTAACTGGTAATTATTTTATTAACAATGTAGTGAACTTGCATGATACTATTTTTTAAATTTTTAATTAAATGTTGTTCTTGAAACGTCTTTTGTATAAAGTTTTTAAACATTCTTTTTAGTTTAAAGCTGCTTTGGTGATGGTGGATATATCTTTCATGTTTTCAAGTTTTGAAGTCTTATTCTAAATATTTCTTTTGATAGATTTGAGATTTAGTTGCGTAAAATAGAAATACAACGAGATCATAAATATAGAAATACCAGGTCTTTTCATGCTTATCTGGCTATAGTGCTTTGTATATTTATTTAATTTAGCGCCTGTTTCACAAGTTCCTGATAAAGTTATCCAACATGTAACAATATCCAACAAGTAATGGTTGCTAATAATTATATTTTGACCTTTGAAACCCAAAATCGTAATTTATTAGGCAGATAAGTTCCGATGAAGCTATCGTGGACTTTAACAGTGACTGGTGAAAAAGGCCCTTAGTGTACATATTGGATTGGAATATAAAAAATATTGTAATAAGTTTAAAAACCATACATAAAATTATAAAACATGTTCTTATATGGGTTGTAATCGGTTTTTCTTTCTACAATAAATTATGTTAAAGTTCATTTTGACTCTTTTTTTGCATGAAAACTAAAGTCTATTTTTGCCTCAACTGTATATCTGCATTAAATCTATTATTATAAACAAAAACAAGGATTTTTTAGTTTTTGAGTGATTAAATTAATTGCTAATGGACCAGCATTTGTTCTGATTAATTTAATTTTGAAGTATATTATGGATCAGAAAAAGATTTAAAAGAAAAAGATATTGGTCCCGTGGAATTAGTTAAAAAATACAAAGAATAATAATCGAAAAGCCTTTGATTATTGATCTAAAATTCTAAGCCAATGATACTAATAATTATGTTGAAAATCGACATATTTGAAAATATCATTTATTTGCTAAATATATATGAGTTGTAATTAATTGAAAAAAAAAATGAATAAAAAGGTTTATAATTCAATGAATTGTCATAATATTATTAATGACGAATAACGAGTAATTAGAATATAAAATAAATTTTATATTTACCATAATTTTATTATTAGGCAATGATATTTACATAAGTAAAGATATGTCATAAACTCATGTATTTTGGCACCCATTATGTGGACGTTTGGATGATGTTGCCTAGCAACCATGTGCATCTTTGGACCAACAAGACAATTGAGCTATTCAAAGTTGGAAATATGTAATGGGTATTGACTTTTAATGTCAACAAATAGCGTGAATTTAACATATCTATAGTTATAAAATATCATTGTTTTTAGTAAACGTAATATTTATATTATATTTTACATCAAATAATTGTATTATTTTTTAGTGAATAAAATATAACCATAACTCTGTTCATTTTGTTACAGGATGAGCAACCAGCTAAAGTTCCTAAGACAGATGTTAGCGATGATGTTAAGACTGCAACAGAAACGGAATCTAATACTAACGAAACTACCGTTCAGGATAAGAAAAAGGAAGAACCCGAAAAAATGGACGTCGAAGAAGACAGTCAACCAGTGAAAGAAGCAAAATCGGAGGATAAAATGGTTGAAGAGGGGGTACCGGCAGTTATTGAAGAAGCTTCAAAAGACGCTAACACTCCCGTGTCTGAAACCAAACCTGTCATAACTGAAGTTAACAACGATAAGGTTGAGAAAAAAGAAGAATCCGAAGTTATGGAGACCGATTCTATCGAAAAGGTAGAGAACACTGAGTCTACCCAAAAAATAGAAATTGATGAAAAAGAAAAGACTGAATCTAAAACTACAAAAGAAGCAAGCGAAAGCATTGAAACAGAAAAAAAGACTGAAAAAGAGAAATCTGATGTGCCAAAAGAAAATTCTGAATTAAAGAAAGGTGACGATACCAATCCTCTTGCTGAAGAAACTCCGCCTACTGTTATTACAGAAATAGAGGAAATAACTGATAAAGAAAATATTGCCGACATGGCAGAAATCATTGATGATATTGAGCCAGTTGTGGAGGAACCTAATCCTGGCGAAGATATGGAGGAATTACAGAATGTTGGCGAGGTTTTAGAGAAAGAATGCGACGAAATTTTATCGAAGGTACAAGATGTAACAAATTTGGACAATATTCCGCTAAAACCCTTATTAAATCCTATTGTCGAGGAATCCATGGAGACTGAAAATGTAGATTCAAATGATATAGTCGAAAGGATATTGGAAACGGAAATAGAACTTGAAATGAAAAATCAGGACAATAATGAAAAAGTGACTGAAGATGCTAAAAATACAACAGAAGTCGATACGACTGTAAATAGTGATAAGACAGATGGAAAAACAGAGATAGTTGAAGAAAAGAAAGAAAATATGAAAGATAATACAGAAAGTACAGAAAAGAATGAAGAAAAATCTGCTGTTTCAGAAAAAAGCAGTGTCCCGGAAGAAAAAGTAATAGAAAGTAATGTAGAGATTGAAATTACTCCAGAAAAAACAGAAACAAAAAGCAGTCCACAAGAGAAGGAGTCAGTAAAAGATAATGAAGAAAAACAAAATCCTGTAGTTGAGAAGAATGTTGAATCTTCATCAGAAGAGAAATCAAGCGATGCCACGGTAGCTGAAACAAAAGAAGAAACTGTTACAGCAGAAGACAAACCTAAAGAAAGTATTACAGACGGATCACAAGTGAATGGTAAAACGAATGGCGAAACAGAAGCAGTGAATCAAAACGGAGATGCCAGTAAAGATGAAGAATTAAGTTCGCGACTATCTGTTGAAAATGTGAAAGAGGTGAACGGCTCGAATGGAGATTCTATGGAAACGGAAAATGGACAAGAGGAGAAGAAAGTAGAAGCAGAGGTATCAGACATTAAAGTGAAGACAGTTACAACAGAGGAACCTCGCACCGAACTTATAGAGCAGCCTACTGAAGCATAAATTATTTTGGTAAGTCATGTTATTTATTGAATTGTTGAATAGTAGATATGGATTCAATTGATTATAAGATGTTTTGCTTATTGTCAACCTGCAATGAAAACCTTGTAAAACATAAATTTTATTATGTTTTTGGTATGGTTAGAATACCTTATATTTTGTTATATACCTGTAAAATTACGTTGCACGTAATTACGAATTTTCAATGCAGAGCGACGATAAAAACATTGCCAACATAAAAAATATGGTACCCATAAATTATAATTATTGTGTCATTAAACGAACTTAAAAATTGAAACTGCATTAACTGCTGTTATTGAAATGATTAATTTATTTTAACAACATTGATTTAAATTTAGGACTATATATTGGGAATGGCTACAACAGAAATCTAGGGAGTCTCTAGTGGGCCACAACTCTGAAAAAGAGTGATTGCTTAGTGGTTAGAATACATCGATAATCGATATTCGGGGTTTCAAAGCTAGCGTCGGTTTTCAAGGGGTAACTTACTGTATAAACCCATCTTATGCTCGGCGATGAAGGAAACATCGTTAGAAAACTTGCATGTGTCTAAAAAATCTGATACATGTGTATCTGCTAATCCGCGGTTGGAGCAGCATGTTGGATCAAGCTCCTAACTTTCTCCATAATAGGAGAGGTGGCTTTTGCCCAGCTGTGGGACATTCACAGACTGTTACAGTACAGTACAAAACATGTAACAGTGTTAAAGCTAGTAAAAAACTGTTTTCAGAGTGGGGCGAGATGTATTTCTGGGCGTTTAAGCGTTGGCTCACATCAGACGATTGACAAGACTGAGGCTGCACCCACGCTGACATCACTACCTAGTTTATACGTGTATTGATAATGAACATTCAATGTACCGCGCGGTGACTGTTTTGTACATTGCCAACGTAAAGCAATACATTAAAACGTGTTAGTGCGATAAATAATCGAATAAGTGACGTACATTTTCTACTTCTGATGAATGTGAATGAATTATATTTTTGAATATGTAATGTCTATGCTTTATAAGTTCTATACTATAGTTGCAGTGTATCTTAAAAATCACTTTTGTCATTATACGTGTTTTGATGTCGACTAGTTTGCTGCATAATGATAGAGTAGAGAATCTTGTTGTCTCATTAAAAATTTATTAAGCATAGATATCTCATATTCGGTTTTTTTATCTGTGTAACATCTTGTAAGTAGAATAAGGTGAATGTATTTTTCAATTTTGCTAATTTAATGTTTTATTTTTTTAACGTGCGACAGTACAATTATATAATCATAAGAGATGGGTGAAACGTTTATCGCACAACAACCTTCATCACATTATAGTAAGCGTATGAGACATTCCTTCACAATTGATCGTTTTAAGGAAATTAGTTAGGATGCTTTTTAGAATAATTCCTTGTACTCGTGCTCTGCTACTGTGGTGTCGATTCAAAGTAACTTTGAATTCGATGCAAAATAATTATGAATGTATATAGGAATATATTATGGTTTTGGAACCTATGTACATCTTTTTTATTTAAAACGAAAATAAATGATTAAAATCATATTTGAACAAAAGTGATACGACGTAAGACTAGTTTCTTTTTGTAATAAAAAAAAATCATATATTCGCGCGAGTACAGGGCTGGCTTTGTACAATCTTGTCACCGCTTGTCGTATTTGGCTAAGGTAAGTTTTATTCGTAAGTATTAACTGTATTGTGATCTTAATTAACGTACACATTACAGAATTTTCGTATTTTTCTTACACTGCCAAACTACTTGACGTCTCCCATTCAACGTTGCTTCGCTTGACACATTGTGATATTGACATGACAAGACTGTAATTAAATAAGTGATTAATTTTTGGGCTGTGTAAGTATTGTATAAAAAGGTGCAGGAGGGGAACGATGGAAAGAAAACGATGTATAGGTTGCTGCGTCATTCATTACAACTACAGATCTGTAGATATGTTTATTGTCTTGCACTGATAATTGTATTGTAAAATTGTGTTGACATTTATGTATTATATACCGCCTGTAATTTTATTCTAATATTTATAATTGGTTTAATAACTCAATCAACAATTCTGTAGATCAAAAATGAAACTACATTAAATACTAGTCATGGTGCCTCAGAATCTCCTAAGTACGGTGTAACGTGTACGTGACATACATATTGGTACTATTTTATCAAGTGTTCATTCTAATGGATACTGTTTTGTATTTTTTTTTATTATTAATTATAAGTTCTAAATTTATGTTCCTTTAGTTTTTAAGGTCGAGGGAATGACGTCGATTCGGCGAAGTAGCGTTGATTGAGAGACCAAGTTTCTTTATGTAGACTGATTTTTTACTAATATTTACTCTCGACTTCCATTCAATATCTCAAACCAGATTTTTTTATCGATATTATTTTGGCTAAACAGTGTCAAATTGAGATAATTGATACACGAGAGAAGCTTAAGTATTGTGTAAGTCCTTCAGTTTCCTAGGATACCTTGTATAAATAACAAGATTTTGAATGTGTCTGAAATGTATTAATTTTAATTATCACCACTAATGACGTTAAAATATAATGGATGTAGAATTTTTAGTGGCTTTTCATTTTATAACCTTTCGCTATTTTTTTTTTAGAATTACACGTTTTAAGATTATTGTTAATGCAGTTTTTGTTTAAATTGAAATAAATTTATTAGCAATATACCTACGGCATTGCAGCAATATGTTTTTCAATTACTTGGAAGTAAATGGAGCGGAAAGTCCCTCTGCGACCGGATGGCTATATAATAAGTGCTACCACCGTCTCTTAATATTGCTCGTGTTCCGCTAAACATAGGCCTTTATAACTGCAATTACTCATTACCATAAATCAAATAATATATTTAAAACATTCCAGCATAAAAAGACATAATTAATTGCATATGAAATTAACATTATATCCACCATACCTTAAGCAAAAATTAAAAATTACACAACATAATGACAAGGATTATCTTTATCATCACAAAACTTTATAATCAGAAACCTATTTTTTAATTTTTTGCCTCAATACTATCTGGTAACAAATAATCTATAAAGAAAGCATAATAATCATGAACATACCCCTAGTACCTAATTAAAAATATATATATTTGCGATCATGTTATTTTTATTATATGTATTTCTATAGAAAGTTCGTGACAAGTTAGGCGGAGAAACAATTATAATTCTATTATAACTTTCACACAGGTAAGGGATTAAAGAATGTAATATTTTCGGAGGTTATATATGCATTTATAAAGTTAATTTTGACTTCACTATAAATTAAGCGCCTGAAATAAATCATTAGCTATAATGTCTTTATTCGTCGTCTAAAATTTTTACATTACTCCGATGACAAAAGCTACGTAAATCTTTAAAAAAATTGTGGTTATGGCGGGTACATCTTATTTTCTAGTAGGAGTTTTTTTATATAATTTAGCTTGCTTGACAATAATTGCTGTCGTGATCGTGTGTTTTTTAATTTAAGGATTTCGAGCATCGTGCGTTGTGCGTTTCAAAAAATTGTATAGAAATACTGGCTTATACAATTAAATTCACATAATTAATAAAAATACTTTTTCTATTTACATTTTTGTCAGTTCGTAGATAATGAATATTTTGTTTTACTTCCCAAGTTTTTATATCATACATTTTTTTAAACTACTTTATTTTTGTTTTATATTTAATTTTATTAAAATTCCTTTGCACAAAATCGATAAATATAGGTGAGCATAAGTTTATCTATATAATATCTCTTTTTTTAATGTGCAAGTTTTATAAATATGTCTGAACAAACTAATAAACATTTTTGTCAGTCTATCTGTTACTTCGTCTGAATGCTAGTATGTCCGTCTGGTTATATCCTTGGCATATCGAACTCAAGGATAGTGTTGCGAACTCCTTCGAATAAACTCTATTGATCATAATTTAAAATGTAAATAGAACAAAAATAATAATATATGACAGAACGTTGTCAACGAACTAGAACCGATCTTTTATTTTAATATTAATTTAATATTTAACATTTTGGTCTTCGAGCCGTAAAAACCGAACCGAACCAAAAAACAAAAATATGTCTACGCGTCCACGAACCAGAGCCAATACGCGAAATAAGAACCAGGCGCAATTAAATGAAGAAGACGATCCGCTACAACATCAACATTCAGAACGATGCAGCACTAAAAGTAAGACCAGTAAAGTAAATTCAGAAGCTAGCGTAGTTTTAGCGAAAAAAAGAGCTGAACTTATTGCCGCAAAGAAATTTGCCGAATTGGAAATAAAAAGAATAGCTTTTGAAAAGGAATTAATAGAGAAAGAATTAGAAGTAGAGATAGCTGAACTAAGCGTAGAAAATAATAGATCATCTGAAAAATCATACATAACTACATCATGTAAAAATAAACGCACAGAAGAATGGGTGAAAAAACAAAAGAAAGAAACATTTGACATTCGAACGAATTTATTTCCATCTAATATACAAAAGGTTGATGATTTAGTAAACATTTCTGAAAATAAAAAAGACGAAAAATTAACGGATATTCAAATTTTAGCAAAAGAAATTAGAGATTTACGACGACCTACTGAAAGAGAACGAGACCTACCCATATTTTACGGTAATGTAAGTGAATGGATTGCTTTTAAAGCTGCTTATAATAGAACCAAAGCGCATACTTCTGAGGATGAAGACAGCGCCCGTTTGCACCGATGCCTGCGTGGAGATGCACGAGAGACCGTAGCCTCCCTTCTACAAGTGAACGCACCTGCCCGCGAAATAATAGAAACTCTAGAACTACGTTATGGACGCCCGGAACTAATTTTATCTAAAGAAATTAATGCCTTGAAAGAACTACCGAAATTAAATGACTCATCAGAACAACTGAATAGATTCGCTACCAAAGTCCGGAACTGTGTAACGACGATGTTGTCATTGAATAGACCTGATCAATTATTTAACACAGAACTTATACAGTCCTTGAAAATAAAAATGACCTACCTGAAGTCACGGTGGTTGACTTATGCTATCGAACATGAATCGGAAGATGAACCAGAACTTGTAAAAATTTCAAAATTTTTGCAACATGAAGCTATATCAGTAACTAAACATTGGATACCAGAACAGATCAAAATTAGCAATTATAGCAAACCATCAACTTCGCATCGAACTCTTTGTTTAGAAGACAACATAAATTTTAATGAGGAACCCAACATCGAATTGAACGTAGAAGAAATATGTTGTCCCACTTCTGATATAAGCGCCACAATTGTTAATAAGATTTTAAAATGCCCTTATTGCGATTCAAGTAGTCATAAATCTGTTAAGGAATGCAGCGATTTTAAACTACTTACTATTGACAACAGATGGAATTGGGCTAAGGATAAAAAATTTTGTTTCAAATGCCTGAATTCTAAGCATCGAAGAGAGAACTGTAGAGCGAAATACTGTGGAATTAACGGATGCCGAATGTCACACAATCGTCTTCTACACGCGACGTCGAATACACCTGGAATTTCAGAAAATACAGAGCCCGCTGATATTCAAGCAATCAATATAGATCAGACGTCATATTCATCAGCTACGGAAATTATAGCATGTAATAAAACCGAATCACAATCCATACTACAAATCATACCTGTCACTGTCCACGGTCCTACTGGTTCCTGCCAAACGTTTGCTTTGCTAGACGGAGGAAGTACAATCACTTTATTTACTCAGAAAATAGCAGATAAAATTGGTGCCACAGGAGAGATTGAACCTTTGACTCTATCTGGCGTCAATGCGACCACTACTGATCCTGAATCTATGAGAACAGATCTTCGAATTACTGGACCTTCAAACACCGTTGTAAATCTATATGGAGCTCGTACTATTAAGAACCTATCACTTCATCCTCAAACTTCAAAGAACCTCGAAAAATATGAACATCTACGTGACCTACCTTTTGAACAGTTAACATATGAAAATGCTGTGCCTGAAATTTTAATCGGACAAGACAATTGGCATGCGATAATAGCCAAAGAAGTACGATCTACGAACAAAAATGAACCTGTCGCATCGCTGACTGCACTCGGTTGGGTAATTCATGGAAGCGTCAATTATTTCACGAACTCCATCAATTATGTAGGTCATACATCTAATAATGATCTTCATAATTTGATAGAAGAATATTTTCAAATCGAACCTACAGGTATAGAAAGTTCTAAGAAAAAACAAAACATTGACGACCAGGAAAAAATAAAATTTCTAAATAGAACAGCTAAAAAAATTGAAAACGGAAAACGATGGGAACTTGGTTTACTTTGGCGTGAAAATGAAACGATTATATCAGACGAAGAAAGATATTTGAACGCGTTTAAACAGTTACGTCAAATTAAGCGAGAAATGGACCGTGACCCCATGGGTGGTCAAAAATATGAAAAGAAAATGGATATTTTTTTGAACAGTGGGTATGTTGGAATATGTTCTTCAACAAACTCACCTAAGAGATGGTATCTACCACACTTCGAAAACACAGACGCCACTAAACCCGGAAAATTAAGAATAGTTCATGACGCAGCTTGTAAGGTCCTAGGATCAAAACTTAATAATAAATTTCTGACAGGACCTGATCTATTACTATCAAAATTGGAAATACTATTCAAGTTTAGAGAAGAAAAAATAGCCGTATTATTTGAAATGTTTCTTCAAATTCAAATAAGACCCAAAGACCAACCGGCACAAAGATTTCTATGGCAAGGTTTTGACACAACTGGTCCTGCTAAAGAGTATGAAATGAAGTCGGTTATCTTTGGAGCGACAACATCACCAACAACTGCATTCTACGTAATGAATCGAAACGCAGAGGGTTTCTTTAAACAATACCCAGAAGCTACAGCAGCAATTAAAACTAGATTTTATATGGATGATTATTTACATTCATTTCATTCCGAAGATGAAGCGTTAAAAATTATTAAAGATGTCTCGTACATAAATAAAGAAGGAGGATTTATACTTACTCAGTGGGTATCGAACAGTAAACGAATTTTAAATAGTATTGATGAGCAAAAGAGAGGCACTGGAGGAGTTGAACTAAATTTTAATGTCACTGTTAAAACCTTAGGACTGAGATGGTTCCCGAGCGATGACACTATAGGATTTAATCTAGTATTGTCGAAAATTCCTTCTGAAATACTCGCTGGAACTAAGAAGCCGACAAAACGAGAAACGCTAAAGTAGTCATGAGCTTATTCGATCCTCTCGGTTTGTTAACCCCAATTTTAATACAAGGAAAAATTCTACTACAACAAATATGGAGGAGTGGAATAGATTGGGATGACAACATTAAAGCTAGCGACTTACCGTCCTGGAATAATTGGATAAGACGCCTTACCAGATCTTATGTGTGTAAAATCCCTCGATGTTATTATACTGAAGCAACGAAAACAACTATTGAATTGCACATATTTTGTGATGCGAGTGAAAAAGCTTACGCAGCGGTTGCCTACTGGCGATTTATAACACCCCAAAGAAAAATTTACATTAGCATCATAGCCAGCAAATCAAGAGTTGCACCTTTAAAACCAATATCAATACCTCGATTAGAACTGCAGGCTGCTGTTCTTGGAGCAAGGCTAGCTGATACAATTACGAAACAGCATGACACTATTAAACCCTTCTATCGATACTTTTGGACTGATTCATCTGCAGTAGTATACTGGATTAAAGGAGATCCAAGAAATTACAAAACGTTTGTTTCCAATAGGCTCGGTGAATTAGCCGAACTGACTAATCCATCTGAATGGCATTGGCTACCAACTTCCATGAATGTAGCAGACGATGCAACTAGAGAAATAGAGGAGTTAAACGTTACCGATAGATGGTTCACAGGTCCATCATTTCTCTATTGTAATTCTGATAAATGGCCCCGTATCTCGTCATTCAATGATGTACCTAAAAATCTGTTGGAAGAAAAGAAATTTCCGCATACTGTAGCAGTCGTAGATTGCCTCACTTATAGCTTGCCAGATATCAAACGATTTTCAAAGTGGTTAAGACTCGTTCGCAGTACAGCCTACATCTTACTTTTTATAGAAAATACACGCAAGAAAACAAGATACGATCTTCAAAGAAGACATTTGGAAGCGGCTGAAAATCTATGGGTTAAACAAAGTCAATATCAAACCTTTTCGAAAGAACTGCGTCAGTTGAATTCGAATCATCTTATAGATAAATCTAGTTACCTTTATAAATTAGCTCCTTTTATTGACCAAGATGGACTCCTAAGACTAAGAGGAAGAGCTTCAAAAGCTCCTGATATAGACAGAAATCTGTTAGAACCTATAATATTACACGGAAAGGATAACTACACTAAACTTTTAATCAGACATCAACATGAAATTACTTACCACGGCAACTGTGAAACTATTGTTAATCAACTTCGTCAAAAATATTGGATAATTCATTTAAGACCTACTGTAAAATTTGTGACACGTACCTGTCAAGATTGTAAAGTTCGTCGTGCTTGTCCTTTGAAACCTCCGTTAGGGGACTTACCAATTGCCAGATTGACGCATCATCAGCGCCCTTTTACACACTGTGGTTTGGACTATTTCGGACCTCTTCAAATTTCAATCGGAAGACGTCGTGAAAAACGATATGGAGCATTATTCACCTGTTTAACCACGAGAGCTGTTCATATTGAGCTTGCTGGAAGTCTTACGACAGATTCAGTGATTATGGCTTTAAGAAGAATGATGTCAAGACGTGGTTGTCCTAATGTGATCCATTCAGATAATGGCACAAATTTCCGAGGTGCATCCATTGAATTAAAAACAGCAATACGATCCATAGAGAAGAATAAATTAAAAGATTATATAATAAATAAAGGAATTGAGTGGCATTTTATACCCCCTGGAGCACCCCATATGGGTGGTTGTTGGGAACGTCTTGTACGTTCAGTGAAAAGAGCTCTCCATATTACACTTAAAGAAGTAGCCCCCTCAGAAGAAGTACTTCTTACAGTTCTAACAGAAGCTGAACATACAATCAATTCACGTCCACTTACACACGTATCAGTAAACCCGCAAGACGATGAAGCACTGACACCTAATCATTTTCTTCTTGGCAATTCCTCTGGAGTTCCTTTACCTGGAAGCTTTCAAGACTCCGATTTATTAGGACGCAAGCAATGGCGAAAAGCACAAACTTTGTGCGATAAATTTTGGAATAGATGGGTAAAAGAATATTTACCCATAATTCTCCACAGATCGATGGCTGGAGACATTGACGATTTAAAAATTGATGACATTGTCATTATGTGTGACGAGAATATGCCACGTAATGTATGGCCAAAGGGTAGGATAATTAAAATTTTTCCAGGAGCAGATGGCCGCGTTCGAGTTGCAGAAATTCAAACTGCAAGAGGCCATGTATTCAAGAGACCAGCGTCGAAGTTAGCTCGCATCCCCGTGAACAAGACTGAAACATAGACAGCTAATTATTCGCTGTCCAGGGGCGGTTAATGTTGCGAACTCCTTCGAATAAACTCTATTGATCATAATTTAAAATGTAAATAGAACAAAAATAATAATATATGACAGAACGTTGTCAACGAACTAGAACCGATCTTTTATTTTAATATTAATTTAATATTTAACATTTTGCGGTTAATGTTGCGAACTCCTTCGAACAAACTCTATTGATCATAATTTAAAATATAAATAGAACCCAATATAAAATAGTATAATATATGACAGAACGTTGTCAACGAACTAGAACCGATCTTTTATTTTAATATTAATTTAATATTTAACAGATAGGTTTACTCAATGTATTGATATTAACAAAATGAAGCAAAATATGTAAAAAAATTTAGAAATATAAATAATATATAAACTATAGTATAGATATTTACATCAAGTAGGTATACGATCATCATAATAGAAAAAAATCACCAATGCAATCAGCCATTATACTATTATTTGCATATACTGAGAAATAAGCTAACGTTAAAAATGATTTCTTTTAAATAATGCAAATTATTATTTTGAATATTACAAAGTAATCACTAAAATATTATATTTGAGTTAAAAAAGTAGAAAAACTTGTCTAATTGTCTATAATCGGATAAATCGTTCATTGTAATTAAAGAGAAAAATATATAATAAGATTTAATTAAAGTGTAATCGATTGAAATCCACTTAAATAAGAAATATTTTAAACATAATAATATTTAATACTGTTAAACTGTTTCGGCAATAGAATGTTGTATATTATAATTTTTGCGACTTTATCCAGTTGAAACAATTACGGAAGGTCGTGAGCAACGGAGCGAATTCGGCGCAACACTTCGAACGAGCGAGGTGATGTGGAGGTTATGAATACAAAAGATATAGAAACTCAGAACATTGCGGTCGGAGAACGGAACGCGACGGGCGTGAACCGGCGCGCGCTGCCTTGGGACCTATTCTGTTAACGTCGAAATATTCCTTGTTTTACAATGTAACGTTACTTTGCACACATACAGTAATGTTCTACAATTATCATTTCAACGTTTGCAGGTTAAAAATGCTGGAGATATACAATAGAAAACTAAGTAAAATATGATTGTTTGTACATTTAAATTTTAGTTAGGTATTAGATAAACAAAGTATATTTAAGCAAAAACTTTATATATCTACTTAAATAATATTTTACGTAAATACCAGGCAGATAACGTGTTTATTGTTTAAATTAAAAACCTTTTTGTAATAAATTAAAGCATTCGACATTTTTTCTCACGGAGTGTGTGATAGGCCCCGGACGCGAGCTGACGTCAGGGATTCTTGCGCTCGCGCAGCTCGGTCTCTTGTGAATCACGCGGCGATGCGATGTGTCACCGACGCCGACGACGAGCGACGCCCGCTTCATTTGCTGTTTACGATCTACTCTCGACGGAGATAATAAGCGGTTCCAAGAATGTCGATTTGCTTATTAAAGCTAGTAGGTAGTCTTGGACTTCATTTCTATAATAAAAATACGAATAGAATACTGTTTAAACTTATTAAAAAATGTACATTGTTTTCTGTGATTTTTGGATCAACTAAAATCCGTTAGAAAACAATGGAGTTGGATATTAGCGCTTTAATTAAATTTTGGTATTATCAAATAAAATAATGTGAAGAAACACTTATTATATCGAATTTCTTATTCTATGTAAATAGAATAGAAAATCAAAAAATAGCTCCGACCATCTACTCATTGATACCATTTATCTCTAACTCTATAACGATACTTATAACAACTAGAAAAAAGAACCATTTCGATTATATTAGCTTTCAAACAAAAAAAACTGCATTAAAATGGTCCATTCATTACATCCTTTTTTTGGGTCGGGGGTAAAAATTAACTCATGATCCTTAAAAATATAAACAAATAAATTATATGTTTACAAAATAAAAGAATATAATAAAATAACACTATAAAAGGAATAACATTATAAAAGAACTGTACCTCAATTATATTAAAAATATTTATTCATCACTCGTTTAACTGAATATAATTGAAAATTATAGTATTAATTATTTTTATCAAAATTTTGAAAAGAGTATATCTATAAAAAATGCCTGCCATAAGTAGATAAACAAAACAAGTCTAGTTTTAGTTTAATACTTTCGTACACTGAATACATTTGTTTAAAACCGTGTGCCATATTCACGGTATCTTACTGTCGGAGGGAATTGAGGGCACTTTGATAAGCACTGCCTCGTTTCCATTACATGGCAACCAGAGGTTAAATTAATTTTTAAATTTTTTTGCAATACTTGAGTACCTAATCCAACCATTATAGAATTATGTGCACTTTTTAAGATTTCATGTAATGTTTTTTTAAGCTATGCTTCTTGTACGTATCTACTTTCAGTTTTTCACGTGTCGGCCTTCAGCATTCCTTCCTCCTGTATTCGCACGCCCCGGTTACAGCAACTTTCTTATGAATTATGCACCTACATACATTGTAGACTTGTGCTCCCATTACTGGATTTTTTGTGTAATTTTGTTTATATTTTATGAAATTATAACCATTAGAATCGTACTTTATACCTCTAATATTGTAGTCATTGAACTTATTAATTTTTATTCATATTACATATGCGAGTATGAGTTTGTTTGTTCATACGTGTTCATGCCGCGACATAAAAAAGCTATGTTCCTGAGGGTTACAAATAATATATTTGTAATATTTCTTAACACAAGACAATGCTGGTGGAGTTAAATAGTAATAATAATATAAGACCATTCTAAAATCATTAATTATTAAATGAAAATAATTATTTAAATTTATTTACATCACGTGAAAATATCGACATATTAAATTGATTAAAAAGATTTAATATTTTAATTAAATGAAACAATCGTTACTTGAACGGTAAAAAATATTCAATACCTATTTAAATTCATATAATAAATGACGATTTTAGGTCATGAGATTAGAAAGATTTTTTTTTTAATTGATTAAAATATTAGTATTGAAGTAGCTTCAAATGATGTTTTCGCAGTTTTTGTCATGTATTGATTTATAACAAATCGTCGATAATTGCTTGTTAACACATAACGCATAAGAAAATTTTAATTAGCGATTACATAGACTAGCTGTCCCTTGCTTAGTTTCACTGTGGTTAATGCTTCGCTCCTCTCAGTCGTAGCGTGATGTTATACAGCCTGTATCATTCCTCAATGAATAAACTATCTATCACAAAAAGAATTTATCAATACGAACCAGTCGTTTCTGAGATTAGCGCTTTCAAACAAACTCTTCAGCTTTATATATAGTATAAATTTGTCGACTGATGTACTTAGAGGAACGCATCTCCTAATTTCTAATTCCGCATGCGACGACATGGAAGCAAATTTTTTTAAAAGTAACATCGCTTGTATAAAAAGCGGGCGGCGGAGTAGTGGAGCAACCGGTAGCTGAGCCACTCGCTGACTTGTATTTTTATGTAACTTGTTACTCCGGCGTGTTGCGCCATGGCCCGATCTACGATGCGAATCATGAATTATAAGACTAAGTGAATGCCTTCAAGGAATACTATTTTTCTATCATGCTACGGAGATCCTACGGCATATCAGTTAATTTATTATTATAAATTGGCTAATAGAGAA
The DNA here is from genome assembly GCA_037950945.1 of Hypolimnas misippus. Lineage (NCBI taxonomy): Eukaryota > Metazoa > Arthropoda > Insecta > Lepidoptera > Nymphalidae > Hypolimnas > Hypolimnas misippus. The sequence goes on along the minus strand of JBBEEQ010000015.1, from coordinate 5,892,105 downwards.
TTTGTTACTTATTTTTTATCTTGAAGACTTAAGATACCTATATATTTATTGTTAAAGGACCTTCTACATAAGTTGATTTTATTGTATAATGTTTGTGTACATTTCAAACTAATTTGGAATTAAACGTTGGAATGCTTTGATAATTCTTAGGCAATTACAAGCAGTTTCTTTGATTTCGTTTTGGGGATCTTAGGGAGTTCGTTTAATTAATTTGCAGAAATCTTAAAATAAACCAAACGTATAAATATACTTAGAAAAGGCAATTGATTCCGAATTAAAAGCATATTTTAATTTAATTCATAAATATAATATAATTAATATATTATATAAAGCTAACAGTTATGTCGTTTATGATATATTATAATTATAGATAATTGTGTTACGTTCATACTAATTGACGTTAAGAATCTGTATTCATTTCGAATGTTAACTAACTCGTAATTTGTCTGCTGGCCCTAAGATACTCTCGCCCGTTATACGCAGTCGCTAGCTGGTCGCTAGGCAACGTCGTCCAAAGTGACATTCTGGGTACCAAAATCTATAAGCTGATAAGTAAGTCATCTATAGTTATAAAACATTATTAGTTCCACTCCATGGGATGTGGATGTAGTGGGATTTTAGAAAGTGTACAAACTTAAATAAATATTTAACGCACTTATAATTTTTGAAATAAATATTGGTGATAGTTAATAAGATCACCATGTTTCAAGTCTTCAGTTTTGTGTAGTAGTATAGATATTTAAATTTAAATGCAAGTTTTAGACGGAAGCAGGTTGGCGATCTATGAAATATACTTATGTAAATTTTTAAATTATGTGGTGAATGTTTTAGCGACATTTGGCGAAAATTGTGTTATAGTTTCATAGTTCATAGTTTAATATTTTCTTACGACAACAATAAGTTTAATATTTTACACAGTTGGAGAAAGATTACGTCATAGTTTATTATTTTGTAAAATTATAGATAGGATACAGAAGTCTACAAAGAGTAGAAGGAATCAATTTATTATATGTAATTATATAATAAAATATTTTTTGCTTATCAAAAACAAAATTTTTTTATTGCATAATTGATGATTAAATATAAATTATCAATCGTTCAGTTTTTTCAGTCTATGATAATGTTTGAAAAATCAACCTATTTTTCCTTTACAGACCTTCGATTTCCCATTTACCTATATTAATATTATAAAGATGAAGAGTTTGTTTGAACGCGCTAATCTCAGGAATTACTGTTTCGAATTGAAAAATTCTTTTCGAGGAAGGCTATAACCATAAACGCGAGTGAAACTGCAAGGGACAGCTAGTATAAGATATATCAATACATGGTTGTAGATGTAAGTTTTTATTAAACTCCACGCATGTGAGGTACTACGAGTAAAAATCAAGAATTTGCAAAGCGGATAAAAATATATATGTCGTAACTTGCCACAGACTCAACGCGCACGATGGGTACGAACATTTGTTCGACAGAAGTCCAGTGTCGATCACGATATGGAAGCGAATACTTTGAGACTACGTTTGATGTAGACAAGAAGAGAAGTTGTTTCCAAGAAAAACACTCTGTTCATTCCTTTTTCAATCGATTAAAGAGTGGGTTGTATAAATCATATTTAGATATTCAAAAAAAATCTCTGAAGATTACAAAACTAGCGGCCCCACGCAGTTTCAATGGTTTAGTGAAACTACCACGTAGAGTAATGTAAGCTCTATTCCGAATTTTACTTGTATAAGTTAAGCTGTTTCCGAAAAAGTAACCAACAAACGTCATAAACTTGGAAAATCATAACATTGCTTTGATTTCAGCTGGTAATTTTGATAAGTTGCAGACAATTGTAACACAGTTCTAAAATAGTTAGTATGACCATTCATTCAAAAATGAATTTGTAAAGATGCGAAGGGAATTTGTAAATGATGCCAAATGGGCTTTTAATATCTAAATATTTTATTTTAAAGTAGCAATTGCAGTTTTAATTAGTTACAATCACATATTATCTTTATTTATAAAGGTTTTGATTTGTCTTCAATTGATCCTTAAATACTTTTAAGCCATACGAAATAATTGATCAATCTTCCTATTGACCATACATTTATTAAAAAAAGTTTTGTGATCTTTGGAAACTTAGGTATTATTTTCACGTCCATTATCGCTGCCATGACAGTGTCGTAGATATCCCCAGAAAATGAATACGATTGATTCGTATTCTTATTTAATAGATATGATCTTTAAATGCATTATTTGAATGCGAAGGTTTTGTGGAATTTAGAATGTTTTGATAAAACCACATCGCTATAGTCTGGTTTGGACAATTAATATATATTTAATATGATTTTGAACCAAATTTATCATTCATCATTAATTCATGCCTCACTATTGCTCGAGGATCTAAAATTTAATATTAATTTCATAATTTCCATCCTCAATAATAGTTTTCTGTTTCCTTGAAATTCTTTCATATATGGGATAAGCGATCGAAAGAATAAATCATCGTCATCTTGTACATTGTCATATGTTATTGGATTACAATGTATGGGATTTCCTTCTTGGAGAAAAGTTACCATTTCTTCATCATTATTATGCCTTTTTGGCGTTCTTGGCTCTGAGGAACTTGGTTCAGCTTTAAAATCATTTTGTATAGTTGTGTCGGATCCATTTTCTGACTGACTTATATTAGTTACATCGATATCAATCAATCCTCCAGTCTTTACACTTTCTGTAAATGGTAATAAAAATGAGAGAGAGTCAAAGTACATGTATTTTCTCTTCTTTACGCCTGATTTTCCAGGTCGAGCCGTTTTCTGCGTTACGAGCTCTCTTCTAAAACAATGTCTAAGTGAGCACCACCTTTTCTGTGCTTCTCTTCCTGCAATAAAAAGGCAAATAATTATGATCTTCTACGGCAACATCGCCCACTTTGCCAAATGACTACTTGAATGTGCGTGACTGTCAGAGCAATGTAGTTCTTATCTAGTAGTAATTTTTATAGTAACAGTCCGTAAGCGGATTGACACGATGTTGTCATAATTATAATTATTAGGCAACATATAAGTATTGATTTGCAAAAATTACATATTATTGATCATTCGAAAACAAAAATCAAAGCTGGAATAATTTAAATACATCTCTATCATCAAATATTATTTTTGAAAAAAGGCTATTCAGAAAATATCTATTTTGGACAGTTAAACGGTTGTTTATAAAAATAAATCTAAAAAATAATAATAATATAAACCTCGGCCTTCTTAAGAATACGTGGTCTCGGAATTTTAACAGAGTAAAATAGAAACGTGGGGCCACAAAAAATAGTGAAAAAAAATTGGTAGATTTTGAAAATTATTTTTCAAAAAAACATTTCATATGCATCTCACGTTTTTTCCACGTCATCTCAAAATGGCTGCCGTAACAAAATGACTAGGAAACGATTATAATATATGTAATCCGCCATTTTGTGGCGGCGGCCATTTTGAAGTTAGAATGACAATGAATACTCATCAATTATGAGTTACCATCAGAATTAGTGTAAAGTGTGTAGCATATATAAAGTTAATCCGCCAACAGGAAGAGGGTAAAATTTTAATTATACAGAGTACACAAACAAGGCAAGCTAAGCAAAACCGTTCAAAAGTGTACTACAAGTTTTAAACCGTAAACACAAAATGCTTCTTAATAATAATAAATATAACTTACCATATCTATTTTTGTCCTGAGTCGACAATGAATTCCAAACAGTAGGCGAATAAACCTCTTGGCATACTTCTTTCCATAGTATTTTCTTTAATTTTCGGTCTTTATATTCTTTTTTTGAGTTGTCATATAGAGAACTTCGTTTTTTAACTGCATTAATTAGTTTTATAGGTTCGATATCAAGGGACATTTTGTACAGGTACGTTACTCCATAGATGATATATACATACTGAGATAGATGCGCCACTCTATGAATGGAAATGTGAATCAGGAGTTTTTGACCCTGGCCGCCAGAGAGCGTTAATGTAGTTTAATACCGAAAATATCCGATAGATGGCGTCCAGCTGAGACATTAATTACTTTTTAAACAAGTACTAGATTGATTGAAATTAATATTCTAATCAAACATTGATCTTTTGTCAATTAGAATATTAATTTTAATCAATCTAGTACTTTTATAATATTTAAATATGAGGCTGCGAGAGCAACAACGGCCTATCTGCAGAGTTGAAATTTTAAGGTATACAAAAGTCAAACTGTTGTAGCTCCTAAATTTTTTTTGAAAAAGCAATGCAATAAACGTATCTTGATTTCCATCTTATAATAAATCAAGAAATCATAGTTGAGTCATTTTTCGTGCAGACGACATATTATTTGAGATGTATAATAAATATATCATTTTGTAAACAATGTTGGTTAGGCCGTTGTTGCTCTCACGACCTCATATGGACGCTGATAAGCAATACTGTGTCAAGCCACAAGGACTTCATTTTGAGAAAATGGTCTCTAAAGATGTCAAACCTATTCTTAATAAATATGTTTGAAGAAGTATATATCCACCTTTTCTTTTTTGATGAAAGGTATAATAGATTAAAAGCATATTGATATATTTAACATATTATCTAATAAAAAGTTTTTTTAAATATTTGAGATTATTGTATAAATTTCAAAATATTGAACGCACTTGAAATTCGAAACAATTAATTAAGAAACTTTTTTCCGTACTTATTTAGTTTATATGACTACATTTTTTTTAATAATGTTAAATAGGTGATGCAGTATCAAAATACATTAATATCTCCGAATTTTACTTTTTGTGGGTTGAAACATTATTGCTTATCAGCATCCATATAATCATTATGTTTTAGAGTATGGTACCAAAAATTAAAACACGGTTTTAATGTAATGTTTTTTATTTGCGACTTTTTTTATAATATTCATGCGCCTGGCGTTTTATATGGTCATTCTTATCGAATCGGGATATCTTTCCATTTAAAATTCTGTTCACCCCGGTACACCAACTATGTATAATCAACTTGATTGATAAATTATTAATACATTCAATCAGCTTCTCCTTATGTTGATCACAAGTAATTAAATTATAATCGCATGCACAATTAAGCATATATTTAATTTTTTTATTTAATAATAATGTTTCTGGACAATCACGTACGCATGTTATAATAGTGTGATATATATCATTCATCAAATTATTCAAATTATCGCTAGGGTGGAATAATGATTGTTTTGTGTAATCAACTTCATAATTAAAAGATTGCAAATCAGCTTCTGATCTACATAAATCTCGTACACAAATATCGCATTTTTTGAAAATTTTCGATTTAATTTTTTTTATTACATATCCAGTTACATATTTTTTAGATTCATTATAAATCAAAAAATCATTACCTTTATTATTGTTCATTGTGGTTAATAAAGCATCAATTTCACATGCAAAATCAATATTCTCTGAATCATCACATTTATTATTCAGCATATTTCCCATTGATTGATATGATTTATTACAATCATTCTCACAATTAGCTCTTACAGAATGAACAGAATTAAAATTATTGATTAATAAAGTCTTATATGCATTTATAAACTGATTACAATTAGGATTAATATTACGAACACCATTACTTCTAATACTACTAAAGAAATTTTCTAACGGATCCTGATTGAAATTTCTAGTTAATAAATTATTTACACCATAATTAACATTTAAATATTGCCACATTTCAATAAAGGTTTTGATATTGTGTATCCAATTTTTTACTGATGGAATAGATTCATATTTAATCAACACAGAATCATTTTTTCTAACTACTGATTCAAATTGAATAGATTCTAAAATCGGTAATAAATCATACCATAGTTGGAAATGGGGTGAGTTATTTTTTAAACACTGCTTATATGTTTTAGTCGAACCGTCGTAAGAATGACCATTAAAGGAGTCAAAAAGTTTATCAAATAGTAGTAGGAAATCTGCTGTTCCTTCGCATTCTTCTGGTAGAATTTTGTGTTCTGAAACATAATATTAATATTTTTCAATTACTCTTGCTAATTATGTTAAAAATATAATCTTATAAGTATGTTAAATTATAAATATACCAACTTGATAAAAACCGCAAAGCGCTAGACACCCTCTGGCTAAACACTTGTGCTGCATATTTAACTTTCATTTTCGGTATTTTAAATTCAATGACGTGCTTTTCTGTTAATTTATTAACCAGTCTTATTTCATCGTCTCCATCGTCTACTTCTAATAACATTTTTAAATGTTCCCAGTTAGCCCATTTAGTATCACCATTTTGTATATATTTAGCTTTCTTTTTCAATAAATTATTTCTTACTCCTTTAAGAAGGTGGGGTGTATCAAATAGTGGAAATATTTTTAGGTTTTCTATTTCAAATGCTTTTGAATTATATTGAATTCCTCTTCTCAAATATTCCGCTTTTGTGTCATTGTGTAATTCTCGCACCACTTTTACATTGGTTGCAGCTTGGTCACAGATTGTTGACACTACCTTCAGGCCTGTTCTATTAATTTGTTTTATAATTTCTATTAATAATTTCTTCAAATCTGAACTCTTTGTTGAGGCCTTACAAAAGGTGAAACAAATGGGCTGTTTGCATTTACTTTTAATACCTTTTATCATGAACACAAGTGCATGGTCAGCCAGAGTACTATTTCTGTAGTATCCAAAATCTTCAAAACCAATTATTTTGTCCATAAATTCATTATATATTATGCCTGGGGCCAATGAAACCTCATCAAATAAAATATTTACATACTTTTTTTCATGTGGCAAATTTCTTGCTATGTTTTTCAAATCATTTAATATGTGCTGGTTTAATCCAGGTTGTACACTAAATGTGCTCAGTAACTTTTGCAAGCAACGTATTGATGGCAGGACAAACATTTTTTGCAACAATTTGTATGCCTTTGGGCTTTGCTTTAGAATAGTCAGTGCCATTATTTTCTCTTGATCTGAGAAACGTCTTCCTCTCGGTTTCACTACACTTTTTAGTTGCAATTTCGTAAAAATTTGAATTTCTTCTGGTAGTTTTTCAATGGCTCTTAAAAATGTTTTATTCATTGACAGGTTTTTGACTGCTTGAATTCTCTTCCTCTGATCTTTATATTTGATAGCTAGTTTACCTAATTTTAATTTTAGTTTATTTATTAATTTAGAATTTCTGCATTCAGAATTAGAATGTTTCCGTTTACCTGTAAAAAATAAAAAGCTTTTGTTACAGCATCATGATATAATATATCATATACATTATATAATAGTAGCGCTCAACCGTGACTTTGTCCGTGTGAATATCGATTATTATAGATGCAAACATATTCAAAGTCGAAGCGAGATAAAACTAGACTAAGTCCTTCCGTGGTGTTTAAGTTTATTCTATAAGAAATTTCATAAAAAATGGTTCAGTAGTTTAGCCGTTAAACCGTAACAGACAGACAGACAATATAGAGTTACATTAGCAGTTTCACCCAAGGTTTATTTTCAAATCGGTCCAGCCGTTTGAGCGTGAAGAAGTAATAAACTTACATAATTAATCACACACATAAACTATCGCCTGTATATTATTAGTGTGTAATAGATAAAAACATGCTATATAATAAAAAAAAATACTTACGAATAGGCTGCACAGAAACAACAGACGTGGAAGGCTTAGATGTGACAGCGGATTCTAATATGAGATTTTGATCTGCAAAATAAATATAAAGCACATTATACTAAGTACTTCATAGTTTAACTGGATATAGATTAAAACATTGAAATAAAAAAAAATACTTACGAATAGGCTGCACAGAAGTAGCAGATGTTGAAGGCTCAGATGTGACAGCAAGTTCTAATGTGGGATTTTTATCTAGAAAATAAATATTAATCTCATTATACTAAGTACTTCCTAACGTAATAACATCTATTAAAAGGGTATGCAACCAGGAGCTGTGGTCACAGTTCAAAAATTGACTGAGAAATCCATGAAAAAATAGGTAGTTAATGTAACCAAACAATAAAAAAATAGAGCACCATTTATGCTTTACATGTGCTTGAATGAAATGCATCCAAATCGGTTCACTTATTTAAATGATACAGTGCCTCAGACAGAAATGTGTCAAATAATCTGTATATGTACAACTTTCCAGCTCAGAACAACTCAAGTTGGATAGGTTGGACAACTAAAGTGTTATAAAAAAAAAATACTAACAAGTATCCAGTAAGGCAATCCCAGATTTTGAAGGTTGCTCAGTTTGGTGGACTATCTTATTCAAGTTTATTGTAGGGACAGCATTTTTTGTGAGACGTCGGCTTGGTAGCTGATAACATTGCAAAAAATGTTTGTTGCACAATCTTATATGATTATAAATGTATTTATCTCCTCTTTCTTGTGTGTCCACATCTAGCACAGCCTTCCATTGAGAAAATTTTTCAATATTTTCCAAATTTTGGCTTTTCGGGTCCGGGAAATGATGCAGTGGGCCTGACAATAATTAATAATGTTAAAAGTGTCATACAGTTTGACAGAAATTGTAAGCTTTCTATAGACAAATATGCCGTTATATCTGTCTATAGCAGGCTTACAATTTCTTTGGCAAAATTTTAATTAAATAATAAATGACAATAAGGTGTATAATCAGACTAAATTTCTTAAGACTAATACATATTTAAGAGATTCGTTTTTGGGTTTTGCACTTAGCAACACATTTTATGATTAGTTTTTATTATACAGATTACATGTAAATATATTAAGAAATTCATCTACCACAACCTTGTCATTCAATCATTTAAAATGCTAATGATTATTTATATTGTTGTTAGCTAATGTAATCTCGTCTGCAAAAACATCTTGTAATATTCCAGTATTTGATCTCATTCATAATTTAGACCGTTTCTAATATAAATAATATATTTTGTCTTATTTGGAAGTTTATTATTTTTGTTTTAATGAGATTCATTTTTACAGCCCGACAGTTAACATTTTCTTCCGTCTAAATTGGGATGTAGTTTTGCTTTTAATTAATTATTCAAATCGTAGACTTACCATCATTGATGCACCCGTAATAACACACCAAACGATTTTTATCGGGCATGATTAATCCAAATTCATAAGCAGCCAGTAGTCCAGGTATCTTGCCAAAGTGAGTCGTGAAAGCAAATATCGGTATCCAAATTCAAAGCCAAGTGTTATCAGGTAAACAAGAATCACGAAATCCAAATGAAAAAAGCCAAGTAGGTTGTATAAAATCCAAAAATGTATAAATATCCACCAAATCAAACGAACAGTCGCAGTCAAGATGAATGTTTTGAAACTTTTGAAAAGTTTTTCCAGTATCCAGTTATCCATAAACAAGTCAGGCACGTGTATAGTCTATGATACAGTAAATTGTAAAATAGTTTAATTTTGTGAATTATGTACCTACCTATATTAAATAATATTTTAAGAACTTCTCGATAAAAATAATATTTTATTATATTACTTTTGATTATATTATGTAAAAAATCGTAACTACTGCCATCTATATTTAAAATATTGTATTACTTATAAAAATAATTTTGACCCTGGGCGCTAGATGGCGCTAGTTTCTGAGCAAATTTTGTATCCGGCGTTTCTTCGGAAGTTTCATGGCCCTGCGTTACTCTCGAGTGCTGAGCACGTACTGAAGTCCGATGTGTGCGTTAGTCCCAGTCTGTCAATAGCTCCAATTGTTTGACGAACTTTTTGTTCGCGGTACTATTGCCGTCCCGGTCTCTCGCGAGCGTTATGCGACGCCGTTATGAGTAATCCATTGTGAAGGACAAAAAGTTGCGCCGCGGACTGTCCCTTGTCTGCGCAAGTCTCTATTCTTAGGCCGTTTACACAACCAGCGCATTTCGGCGGCTATTAAGCGTTTACATATATTACGCGCGTATGTATGCGTTTAATATATAACGAAAATATTATCTGTGTAAGAAAAAAAATATTGCGTGTGTCGATAACACAAAAATATATACACAACGTTAAAGATGATGGTTTCTTTTTACAATTAATTACTTGATGTTGTCCAGGGCTTTTAATAGCGGAAGATCCCTTATGACTTTATGTAAATAGTCAAAATTAGTTTTTGTTTTATTATATAAATTTAAAACTTTTTTTTTTAATTTGAATTCATCTTTTCATTAAGATTTTGTTCTGAGTTTCTGCGTATATAGCTTCCTTGTAATAAACAGGATAATCCACGCACAAGGTTGATCGTCCACTGAATATATCTCGCTATGCAGAGAAAAATGTAGAAGTGTGCGTTATTATTCGTAATTATTAGGTATGATTTTAAAACACATCTTAGTGTGTGAATTTTTATTTCGCGATTTGTAAATATATGAACCTATTGTTAGTTTTTTTCTGTTTTTGAGGCAAGCCATCTGATGTTAAGTGATCACCGCCGCCCGTGGATACTGGCAGCACCAGAGAAGCTACAATGCCAGTTAAAAAATGAAAATAAAGACTAAAGAATGAAAGAAATTAGGGAGTAACGAAACGAATAAAGGAGGAGGGTTTCCGGCTCTCTGTCTCATCGTATGAAACGCAGTTATATTATCTACTTGACGCCGATCTTCTGTGAGCGTGAGGTACTGCCTCGGTGGAGTCAGCTCGCTTTCGAGCTGTAGTCGGTGGGATTAATGTAATGTAGCTAGGTTGTACCTCAGTAAAAAGTTTGTATCCAGTAAATACTAAATAAATTGGTCCATTACTTTGTGGATTCTTTTACACAAAATAAAATTTAATACATTCTATATACAATTTTACACATATTGTAGAAATTAAGTTTTTTGTCCGTCGTTTTGGCGTCTAAACCGCTTAATTAACTTTGATGACTTATTGTAGAGATACTCGCGAAAATAAAACTGTTTAACTTGTTTTTCTCAATTTAAGCATATGTTAGATTTTCATGAAAATTTGTATAGTAATCAAATAAAAAACTTGAAGTTTGAAATAGTCTAATTACAATTATTGTATCCAGTTTTCTTTATAAATAACTAAGCGCGCCCCGTGATTTTACTCGTGCTGGAATAGATAATATATTGGGTCGTTACAACAACGTGAATATGTAAATACACACTAACAGATTTTTAGATTAATAATTGTTGTATAATGATTATTCATTATATACTTTTTATTATACAATCTTACATAAATGGATTCTGTATTACATGCCGAGAAGAAAGTTTAGAACAGAAGGAAATTATAATATTCTAATCCATAGATAACCAAAACTAGTAATTTTATTATTGCCTAAGTCGAGCATACAACTATAATGTAAATGATAAAACTATGTTTAATCACTTAACGGGTCAATTTTGTTATGTGAATTGTTTGTCCAATTGTAAAAGGTTATGCAGAGTTCCATTTTATTGTAAATCACAGCTTTTATCACGCATTAGAAGTCGTAAATGACAATTAGTTTCCATATATTATGAGCAGAAGTTATATTGTTAAAGATTAAAAATATATTTACAACTATGCGAGTATATTGTGAGTTGCAGCTATAGCATTGGAAAAAATGCATATGTAGGTAAATTGTATAAAAATAGAATGGTATTCATAGAATATTATACTCACATCGCCTGTATATAATTTAACTCAACCTTTACTATAACATCAGGAATGAAATAAAAAACTTGCATAAACATATTCTTGTCAGGATACACGAAAATTATTTATGTCTAGAAATAATCTAGAAATGTTACTAAAACAAAACATATTAAAATGCCAGCAAAGTTTTATCTCGACGCGGTCTCGGGTTGTGTCCTACGTACCCTTGGCCTGCAGCGCCCCTACGACCCTTCGCCCTTGCGCGACGCACCCTTGTGCGAACGTCTCCCTTGCGCTGTCTACTTGCATAGACACTTTCTGTACTGTGCATTTGATAAAGATTGTATTAGATCTTTTGTGAAAAATATAATTAGTTTAATGATTATTTTTTATGAAAAAATTAAGCAATTAATTGTTTTAGAAAAAGGCATAAGTGTCGCTAATTTTTTTTAGTCTTTTTTATAATTATTTTCAGTATATTCAGTATTATCTTGACTGTTAAATTTAAACAATCTACTTTTAGCTTACGACGCATAAATGTGATATTTCTTTAAGTTTTGCGTCTAAAAAAAGCTAGATAATGACGGTGCGACTACACGCGTAGAACCCTTGTTTTCTCGGGAAACCGTTGTATACACCTAATCCTCGGGATCATGTTTTATGTAAAAATATTAGATAGACTTCACAGTCAATATAACGCGAAACATTTTATTTTTCAGTAACATAATATTTCCTTCACTTTCTTTTCAATAGACAATAATCACTAATTTAATAGTTAATAGGAAGTATTTTAACCGACTTCCAAAAAACGACGGACAAAAATTTCGTCGGAGACTTTTTTTTGACAATATTTTATTTTTTATCTATAATTAATTTAAGGATTTTTTGTATGTAGATTTATGTTGGGAAAGTTAACTAAAACGTATAAACCAATACATTTTATAACATTTTTTATATATAATTAAATTATTTTGTAAAAGGCAGCCTGTCCTCACTTGCGTTGAATTTGTATAATATGTCTTACATCCATCAAGATTCGTGTCAATATCTTCTAATATTCATATTTTTATGTAAGTATTTGTGCGTAAACTGCAATATATATAGTCCTTAGAGAACAAAACGATTTAAAATAATTTAACGTGATTAGAATGTTTTTTTACTTGAAAATAATACGCTTAACTAAGGTATCAAATTAAAATATTTGGAATGTTTACATAGTTATAGTTTTGTATGCTATAGTAAATATATTTCAATATACTTTTCAAAGTTTTAAATTATATATTTTTGAAATTTCTTTTTACACTGCTTATATTAGAACTTAAAAGTAGCAAAACTTGCCGCTAGATGGCGGTGAATTTTGCTGCCGCATATTAAATAAAATATAGGAACATTTATAATTCGAAATAATATAATACATTTTTACACAAAAGTATGACATTTGCATTTTTGTATAATAAAATACTCTTAATTAATGATTTAAATATATTTCGTTTTTCTGTTGTGGTAGTTTATTTTCAATGCAATCTGTATATGAAGTGCCATTGGTAGGTACATTCGATATAAAATTAAATTAAATTATAATTGTAGGGGTTTTAGCGGCTTACCACTATGTTAACCTCGCTGTGCTAATTATTTTATCTTTCAGTTTTTAAAAGTGAACTATTTAAAAATATAAGGAAATTTTTTACAATATGCGTCGACGACGCCAGCGCTACCTTTCTAATTCGTACTAAGCAACGGGTTTTATTTATTTCAGTGTTGCCAGTGTCACGACACACGCCGTTTTGTGACAAACCAAAAGTGTCCTACTGGCAAATGCTTACTTTCTTCTTAGTGAGTGTTCTTAAAGAGTGTCGTTGGCTTAGTTTTATTTCTTCTCTTATATTATTTGTTGTGTGTTGGTGCATGCATGTGACTCAGAGTTTTTTTCTAAGATATGCTGTAGGTTTCTCCACAGCATTTTCCTTCATGGTATTGTAGGTAAATTGTAACCATAGACCGATTTCGAACTTGGGATATTTGGTCAATTAAAGAATTGAGGTATTTTGGCTGTTTAAAATTTAATGTTTTAACTTTTACGTATGTCATGTACCTAACAAAAGTCAACGAACTACAGCAATGATTACGTCGAATCTTGAAAATTAACTAACAGACATTTTATATTTTTTCCCTTGAATATTGTTTAATAATAAAGACACGTAATATTTTTAAATAGTTTTAAATTTTGCAACAACAGCTTATAACAAGGCAAAACGCGTGGGGAATTCTCACACAATAACTGTTAATTGCGTCGAGTTAGTGTTTTTTGTTTCAATTCAATTAGTATAATACTTAATTTTAATAATATTTTATTTAATATAATTGCTACTCTAGTCGATAGATTCCTTATTTTACTTTATAAATATGGCAAACGAAAGTTCGACACTGGCAACATTTAATTATTCTCAAGCTTTCTAAATTTTCGTCTATTGACCTTCCGACGCAGGTGACCATTTCACTGTAACTATCTTTTTCACAACTTAATATACGAAAAAATAACAGCAAAAGTGAATTCAGACACGAAGATATAAGTCACATTTTTGGCAAAACTGAAATATAAACATTCGCATTTTGAACATTATTCTTTTACTTTATTTTTTTTAAAGAAAAAGTAACAATAAGATAGAATACGGGATACTCTGTATAACTTAAAAATATGGCTATCCTTTTTGATTGGTTTGCGTATTATTGAGTTCAACAATGTTTAAAATGCTGCCTCATGTAGACTATCAGCTTTTGTGGCGTTAATACGGGCAAATTGGGTGCTTGATAAAATTCGCGGCGTTATATAAATTTTTGACGCCGAATTTGTGGCACTCTCGGATCATGCATATCGGACACCCTGTACCACGAAACTGTCGCAAGCCGTACGTTTTTAATTTATTATTATGATATATAGCTTTGGTATGTTTAGTTTTTTTTTCAGATTACAATGCAAGTAAAAAAAAAGGAGTGTATTGATTATGTATGAATATATGTAAGAATTTACAAAGAGTATATTTATTAGTTCGGCATAATTAAATATTAAATATATTAGGGGTATATTCAAAAGTCAGTTAATAATTATCATCTAAAAAAGGTTATAATCTGGCAATACTTATACTTTTATATGTGTTTATATTTTAACTTTTCATGTAAATGTCACTGAACTTCTTCTGAAGGGCTTGACTGAAATTTTTTGTGTTTGATTGGGTAGCTAGATGGTTTAGATTTACAATTAGACCCACAAGGTGGCGCTGCTATTAGGCAGAATAATCCGGTAGTAATATTATAAAATTATTTAGTTTCAGTGTTAAAGATAACAAATCGTATTTAAACAATGTGTCGAAAATAGTAATTGTTTTATGTAAGGGACACATTCATTCAATTTATTTAAAATTAAATAAGTAACAACACATGAAAAGCCTTATTATATGTAAATATTCTAGTATTATGCCTTGAAAACTATCGTAAAGATACTTTTAATCAACAAATCAAACAATTTAATGATTACATTATATATACTATTTCCGAAACATGACACGTTGCATAGAAACAAACGAATATGTATATTGTATACCCTAATTGGATCGAGTTTGCTAAAAACTAGTTTAAGATAAACAAAACGCGTCGTAAATTCTTTCACTAATTACCCGAAATGGAAACGAATCAAAACATTAAAATGGTAATGTTTCGAATGATTTAGTTTTAATGTAATATCCAGTTGATATTTAGTTAGTGTCGTGGTAGAGGCGTAGCTGTTTTTCTGATGCGATCACTAAACCGGTTGGCCATCGTAATGACGAGTCGTGGCCGAGCTCGGTATCGGTAGGTGAATGTCGAATTACTACCTACTTTGCATTAGTGGGAATAGCGTCACATTTTTCTTTAGATATTCCCCACCGTTCCGAGATATGATTTGACAAATGAATAATTAGACTATTCGGTTGTAATCGCCGTGAAAATGTCACGGATATTGGGTAACTGTGATTTTCCTACATACTTTATTGATCCTTTGTTTGGTTTACGCTACGGTTTATTTTATGCGTCACGATAAATTATATCTGTGGATAGCTCAAAAATAACGACTTCATACGTTCATACAACACACGTTGTGTTGTATTTAAATATAAGACGAATTTAGCCTCAACATTGCAAGGGTACAATTCTCCCTGAGTCGATAAAAGTAGTTTGGGTAGTGTCCATTATATGCCATCATGGTGAGAGAATTAGTCGTTTAGACTGCGTTATCAAGTGCTAGGTTTTCAGGGTGCGCCGGACCTTGGGAGTACTGTTTTCTTTGACGACGTCGCTTGGAGAAGGTATTATCGGGCATGAATATGTATATGTCAGTTCCCGCGACTTCGTCTGCATAGCAACTTATACCACTTATTTGACTCTCCAATTAGAGTGGACTATGTCCAGATCCAATTACTTATACCAAAATTGGTTCAGTGATTAAGTCGTGAAAACTACAGGCAGACAGAGTTAAATTCGTATTTATCATATTAGTATGGATTTATTATGTCCTTTCTCTATTAGGTACAAAAGAGTCAAGACATGGCTCATTACTTATGTACGTATATTGATCGACGAAATTAGGTCCTTTCAAAATTAGTACGAACATAATTTTTTATTTGGTACATATTTTACGGCTCGCTTCAAATGTACATAATATAACATATGAATACACGCCATTTACAAGATTTTACATGTAAATATTTTAGCCTTTATTATATTATATATAAATCAGATGAAATTGTCTTAAAATGTTAAAGTAATAACAATAATATACACAAATTACCTAAAAACAAACAAATGTCAATAACATGGAATTGAATAGACAATTCCAATGTATGCGCGGGTGTTATACACATAAAAATATTCATAAATATTTTTACTTAAAATTAAGCTGGTTATTTACTTAATATCTTGACCTAAGCGGTAATCGTATTCTTTCCCTTTCCCTATGTCGTAGTACACGTTTACATAACTGAGTCAAATGGGTCGTCGACCACCGTAACCCAGTTTAACGAAAAATCGCTTTATGACATTATAACGAATCCATAATTAACATTATTAGGTTTATAAATATAACTATTACATTCATTATTTAGATTATAATTTTAATAATTAAAGTTTTATAAGAAAATATCAGATAATATAATTTATTTTTTTATTTTTATCAATAATTATATACCTAATAAAAAAATTCATGATTGTTTGATTATTTGTTCGAATCTTATTCGTTGCCATATCGTTCAAACGTTTGCAATAAAACTTTGTCAACCTATTCAAAATAAAATATACTTTTAATTTATTAAATTTAATTAATTTAAATTTATTTAATATACCTACATTAATGCGAGTGAAGCCGCTAACCAAAGCTATTTGATATTATAGGATTGTCACTTCTTAATGTTGTTTTAGTTTACATAGAGATTCTCAGCTAGGAGCTCAATCGCATTTAAAAGAATATAATTACTTCGTATAGTTTATTTTCAAATATATATATATATACACACACACACACACACACACACATATATATATATATATATATATTTTATTCAATTTTTAATTAGTTTTTACAATGTATTTGTTAAAAATTTCTGTTAATGTCATTTATAATAAAAAAACTTATTTTTTATATTAATAATTGTTAACTTTTTACCGAAATATTTAATTTTATTTATTTTTAATAAAATTAAATCAACACGTACTGGTAGCTTTACGTGATTATAATTTTCGTACAATATAATAGTAATTATTCAATTTTATTGCACGAATGATTTGCATAATTTAAATTTTTTCTCCATTTCATTTTTTTTTCATGAAGAAGTCGAGAGTAATCATTTTTAATCTTAATATTATTGTATAACTTTTACTAAAATCGTAAAGTATTAAGTAATAGGTACTAAAACGATTTTCATACAATTTATGTCATTAACAAATCTGCTTTTCCACCAAGTTTTGTCTATTTTCTATTGGACATCTCCAACGGGCAAAGATCATAGTCCTTATTAAATTATATAGATACTATCTGCATCTATAGTCGCGTTTATGGTTCCTCCTATTTGTCGTAGCGTGATATAATACATGCTATATTAGCCTTCCTCAATAAATAAACTATCTAACACAAAAATATTTTTTCAATTCAAACCAGTAGTATTTGAGACAAACAAAAAAACAAACACTTCAGCTTTATAATATTAAGTATAGATTTTTAGATTAAACATTATGAAAAATGCGTTCATAATGTGCTTTTGCACGCGGCTTGCAATGTGGATTTTTTTTATAATACGTATGTATACATAAAATATAGAATATGACTATCTAGAATAATGTATCTTTAAAATGGTACCATAATTTGAAAATAAGTCCAGAGATTCAGGAGTTTACTTTGTATATACAAAATTCGCTTTTTTATTGTAACAGTTACCTTTAATAAATAGTATCGATTATTTATTCTAAGCACATATTTTAATACTAAGAAGTCGAATACGCAAAAGAAAACTGCCTGATTGTACTTCTAGTATAAAAATGTAGTAATAAGTTTAAGTGACATTCTTTTAATTTTGCAAGTACTTTTAAAGTTTACTAACCAGAGAAAAAAGATTAAATGAAATTAGCCACGGTAAATAATTACAGTACTTAACTTAAGGTAAATTTAACTAATTCAAGAAAATATATTTTTTTAAGAAAATTAAAAAAAATATATTTATTTATTATCTAAGTTTATGTAAATAAAGTCTGCATAGTTCTTATGTATGTTATATAATTAGTATAATTCTTTATCGTAAATCATCTAAACCTTATATTTTATGTATATAAGGTCATTAGGTAAGCAACTTGACCTCTGTAACGCGAAGGTTAAAGTTCTATCTGTTTACGATTTCGTAGTGCTACTCGCTTCAGCGTTAGAACTTTTTGGTGAACGAATTAAGGGTCTTTGGCTTTTTTAAGCTTCTAATACATTAATTATTCTAATACATTAAGTATGTTGTGAAATCTTTGTCTGTCTGTATATCCAGGCCTGTTGCTGATCATATCTGCGTCCGTATTCAAAACTAAATGGTATATACAGTCATAATAGGCGTTCTACTTTTAGTTTATCCAATAAGAACTAAGAGATAATAAATCGATATTTAACTTTACAGTTACAAATTCTCATGCCAGTGAGGGCATTTTGGTTTAAAGTTTTGAAAAGCGTAGAATTTTTAACATGATCGGTAGAATTTGTGTCCCCTGAATGTGGCGCCCGTGTGCGATGTGCGCCTTTTAAACTCTGTCGCAGCGAGCTTGTGCATGTCTATGACGTTGTAGGTAGTATTTAATTAATGTATTTTAATGACGGGTAATTGTCATATTCTAACGCGATTAAAATATATACTAAGCATTCTGATGATTAAAGACGTCGTTTCAGTCTAATATACGATTCTTCTTGTTAGACGTTGAATTAAAATGTGGGCAAATTACGACAGTAGCTTTGCGGGTTTCCTTTATTTAACCATGTTGAGTAATTGATTCATATACATTTCAGGGATAAACCGTCAAATTTTTGCCGCTCCTAAAACAATAAAACGGGTTGATTTGATTAAAATATTATGTTAAATTACAAATAACAAAAATTGGTACCAGCAAGATTTATGGATACTCTAAAAAAACCTGATTCGTTTACAATTTCACGAGTGAATTTTTGAAGTTAATAGCCAATATTTGCAATTTGATTTGAATACTCTCATAATTAAGAATCTTCTGAAAAAAGAATACATTTTGATGACAAAAAACGTAGTGTTGTTATAACTATTTTTTTCTAATTCTACCGGAAAATATTCTTATATATTTTATTACGGTTTCTTGCCGCTAATTATTTTTTGCCTAAATTTTTCTGCTTTGGGCCTTGGCCTACTCAGCCTATTGATAAATTCACTTGATTTGTTTTGAAGAGGAGAAGAAGAGCTTCCTTCCTAGTGAATGTAGTCTGTAATGTATTTGAAATATTATTTTCGGGCTATAAAAATTACACCTTTATCAGTATTTTAGGATTAAAAAATAAACACTGATTATATATTATATTAGCTGAGTCCCGCAGTTTCATCCGCGTTGAATATTTTAAGCGCTCACGCAGCCCACGCAACGGAAATTCTTAAAGAATAATTGTTTACATTTTTGCAACATTTTCATTATTGATCGTATCGTAATGTTATAAAGCCTGTAGCCTTTCTCGAAAGCGAAATATCCAACACAAAAATATTTTTTTTGTTCCAGAGATTAGCCTGTTGAACCAAACATACAAACAAACAAACTTTAATTATAACTAGTAACTAACGTGTAATGTACTAATTTATTTGAATTTTAGACATGTTAACGTCAATGGTAACACTTTTTATAGCGCATTAAAAATAATAGGGAGCGAATTTTGTACGTGCGAAGTTAACTTAGGAAATAGTGGGCCTATTTAAAATATATTGTATCTACCATTTTATTACTACCATAGACAAGTACTTTATACTTCACTTTTACTTTAGAAGTATTATTATTATTATATTTGTATGTATATATGCATAATATTTTATACAAAAAATCTAAATAACGCGAGCAAAGCAATAAACTAAAGTTAATTTAATATAAATATATTTATTTTGTGTATGTTTTAATTACTTATTTTACGGTAATAATGATTTTTTCTAACAAATATTTGCTGTTCGTTGGCTATTTGGTCGTGATGCCGCTTCGTCTGGTGCGGCGACCCTTGTATCCTGTGCTTCGTCATTTGTAGAAAAAGCAAGTCTTTTTCGTGGAATAAAGCACTTGTTCCAATTAAGTTAAGCCAATGTAAGAACGGTTTTTATATTATTGCTATGGATATTTTCAATAGTATCATCTCGCGGCTTCGCTTCGCCCGCGTGGTATGTTAATAAGAAATTGCTATGTATTATTTTGGTGTATAAGCTAAATTAACTATTGTTAGTTTCTACAAAATTTGTTTAGTTTTTGGATGGAATAGCATCGCACATCCATTTATCAATACATCCATCCTACCTCAAAATGCTTCGCATTTATAAGACGAGAATTACATTTGTAAGTTTTACTGCGTAAGGAGTTACGAAAGCTGTGAATGTCAGCAATAAGGCAGTTATAGTAAATTCTTTAAGATGTAACGCTAAAATTACACTAATAAGTTTTGCTCCCAGACTTTCTTAAAGGTTAATACATTTTGTTTGTCATTGCTTTACACCTGAAGAAATTTACTGTCAGTGTATTATTTTTTACAGTCTTAGCTTTCGTAACTGTGGCTAGGTTACAAAGTTGTTTTACATAAATGTTACTCTCACTTAAACCAAAGCAATAACTTATGTAAATCTTTGTAAAAATCTGAGAACAAAACTTATATGTGTAATTCTCACCTATTAGTAATAGGATTGACTCTAAACTTTAAATTTGTGAAGTTTATAGATGTAAAGTGTAAACAATTAGTAATAGGACGCTGTTTGTATATTTATTAATTTTATTGTTTAAATTGGAACCTACCTATACATGTACATAAATCTTCTATATATCTACTCCTCTGTGTACTGGTAGATGAAGTGAAGTAGCGTAGAGGTTAAGTTCTATATCCTCGACATGAAAGTTAGAGTTTGTCCAGCATTGGGGCACAAAAATGAAGCGAACCATCAAGAAAAAGAGTTTACAGCTTAATTATTCTTGAGCTATCTCTTGCTAAACTTCAGTATATATACATAACATATGACACAGGATTTATCTAAGTGTTGTGAGAGTAAGGGTATTCACTCTAGTATTGAATTTATTTCCTTCAAAAGTAATCAAAAGTTTCTTTTTATAGGCTTGACTAGATTCATGCGGGCTTCTGAAATAGAAACGAAATAACCAATTTTATTACTAAATGCGATATAGATACAATGGACTGTGTAACATTAAAAAAAAAGGAAGTGGCCCGCCCCGGGTGGGTTTCTAATGTAGAATATATATTAATGTTCCATCAGCAGTATAACTGCCACAGCTGATTTTCATATAAAATACTATTAAAATTTTTAACCTAAATAAAATTAAGTAAATCTAATCTTTTTTGTCAATCAAACCTTCTGACTATAATAAATACAAGAAAAAAATCAACCGTTCTTAAGTGTTGATAGTACATTATTTTTATTTATATAGGTTAATGATAACATACATATTTTTTAAATAATGTCTTTTTCTTTCGTTATCCTTACTATACTTATTTTATATTATAAGTAATAATATATTATGGAATTATGTAAAGCTTAACTGTAAAATATTGTATATACTTTCAGTAAAGAGGTAACACAAAAATAAATCTACACATAAAGTTATAAATTCAGAAAGAAAATAATATAAGACGCTTTAAATATAGACGATTATTGAAAAGGAAACTCGAATCGATGTATTGGAATTATTGTAAGTTTTACACAATGAAATCGTCCGCGAAAATCCGCCTACTCCATAATTAAAATCCATCCAGATCTCAAGACATTTTCTTTATATATAAACGGTCGCAACTTGGGAATGCCTTTTTATACGAAATTATATTTTTATCAAAATACAGAATTTTAGATCAGCCACCAAGCATTTGTTGTTAAGTGTATAAAAATGAAACAATAAAAAATTAAAAAAAAAAACAGACTTCAAAAACGAGTTTAATATTAGTAAACTAAACAGCAAACAAAATAAAATTTTCCACTACATTTTTTAAGTATATTAAAAACTTTTACGGGTTATCACCGACTTCAAAATCTTATAGAAAATATTATGTATAGACAAATGAAAGAAATAAAACGAATGCAATATCTGAAAGGGATAAATTCGTCACGTGACGTATACGTATACGTATGACGTGACGATTTTCAAGTAATAACTTACAACGCTGAAAAAGGTAATATTTAACTATGTTTTTTTGCTAAATTACACAAAAATCGTTTTTTTTTGTTTTTAAAGTAGCTGATAAAGGAGCAGGCGGGATACCTGATCTTAAGTGATTACCTATGGATGTTTGAGGCACCAGAAGAGACACAAAAAACCTTTACCAGCTTAAAAAGAATAAGTAGTAAAAGGAATAGAAACTAAGGAAAGGAATGCTGAAGGGGGTTTAGCTTGCGGCTCTCTCACTCACTACAAATAGCTAACTATGTACTTCATACTTATCTAGGAGAGTGTTGCCCCTTAAGACAGCTGTTTCATCCCATGGACGAAAGGCTTCTTGATTATATATGCGATTTTAACAACTAAATATATTTTTGTACTAGCAACCCGCACTGGCTTCTTCACTAAAAGATCTTTATACATGCCTTTATACGACAATTAGGAAAACACAGCGCAATGCAGTAATCGACTTTTATTTATATATATTTAGGTAATATAGTTGCCAGATTATAATAAATAAAATCATTTGAGATTCATTATGTCAAGAGGACGAAATAATTTTTTAAATGTTTTTATTTTTATTTTTTATTGGTATTAATTATATGTTAGAAAATAATGCATAGATTAATTTTAAATTACATACATCGTATAAGGTACATACATCGTATGTTTCTAGCTTCACGCATATTTTAAAATAAATAAATAATCGTCTCATTTTCAACAGTCCACTGTGGACACCTTGTCTTGAAGATCCAGAAAGACACTTCACAACAAACACTTGTATGGGCCATACAAATATTGGTCATGAGCGGAAATCGCGACCGTTACGGCAGTAGCTAAGAGTGACCACTGCGTCAAGTCACCAAACGTGTTATAATTAAACTTATTACCTTACAACGACGAATTATTAATCAATAAAACTCATAAAAGAATTGACTGTCAATGACATATAAATTAACACACAGCTTACGTATATAGTTACCTAGTAACTGTCAGGTTACAGATTATATCACTTAAGAGATTAATCTTACAAGTGTAGTTTCCACCTAAGGCTGCAAACCACACATTGACAGATAGATTGGAGCAGTGGTCACTGAAACTGACTGAAGCGCTAACGGTCGTGGGATCGTTCTCCGCCTTATACAAATGCCTGTCGTGGCCATACAGGCGATGTTTGTCGTGGTCTGGGTGTTTGTGTTTGTGTTGTGCGTGTTTCCGGAACTACGACACAGAAATTGTAAGATCCTAATGGAGACCGTTGAGTGTGATTCGTTTATAAAGAAGGCCAAAAAAATAAGAACGCAGACGTAGCAAAAAACTTCAAGGCATGAGTATAAAATATAACACGAGTGAATTCGAAAGGCATAGTCTAAATATATATAACTCAAAGGTGACTGACTGACATAGTGATCTATCAACGCACTGCCCAAAGATGTTATGACGTAGGCATCCGCTAAGGAAGGATTTTGATTAACCCCCAAGGGGATAAAATAGGTGATGAAAGTTTGTATGAAACTTTGTAAATTTTATACCGGTCGGGCTCAGACTTTGTATGCATAAAGCTACTATGACGTAGGCATCACAACATAGCAGACGAAGACGAGATCACCAGCTTGATTAATATAAGCCTTGTCTCGACGGTATATCCAAGACATCTGTAAGTGTAAAAAATATCTTTACACGAAGGCACACATAAGCTCATTTAGGATAAATACTCTTTTCACCTAATTTATTAAGTGTTAAATAAATAGAAAATGTTATACATGTACATATATTTAGGTAGAGCTGTGGTCGCCGTGGCGGCGGTCGCAGTAACAAAACTAGAGCAAGCAGTCTAGCTCCTAAAATAAAGTTAAAAGTATACATTGGAGTTCGGGACCCTCGCAGAGTCTTTAGAATAAAATAAATGTACAACGTACAATGTCGCTTGCAGTCTTCTATTTTTATTCTAAATCATACTTCAATACATAATATCTTAAATAAAAATCAATACTAAAATCATCATTTATCATCATAAAACAAAATTTTATTTAAGTGCTTTAAAAAGAAGAAAATAAAATATAAAAGTGATAATTTCTTTATAATATACTTACTAATTTATATGAAGTAGAAGCTTGTCGCGAAGTTTTAATGTGTACATTTTATACTATATAATATTTATATATAAAATTTATATAAAAATTTGTTCTTATTTTGCACTTGCAAAAAGATAGGGCATAATACATTTAGCACCCAGTACCAGTACCATATTACCAGTGGTGGTCGAGTGATTCCGGTGAAACGCGTGTCGTACCAGCCAACCAAAAAATAAGTTGTAGACGATCGTTCGGCATAGCAAAATATACATTAACACGAGCGAAGTCGTGCAAAAGGTAGTATAATATTGTATAATAAAACCTAAGTAATGTTATTTTTATATTACTTTTCTCTCGACTTCACTCGTGTGGACTTTAGATACTACGTATAGCGGTACTGATAGACAGAAAAACAATCTGCTTCTTTTTACTATTTACCTAGAGTCTTTGTATCATTCCACATCAGAGAGCTATTCGTTGAAAATTTTGTTATTAACATGGAAGATTCTGGAATTTTTATATAAACTGTCACTTTCAAAATATTACGTACTCTAGAAGCGGTAGTTTTCAGTAATTAACTATCCGATTTGAGAACTGACTAGGGCTTTTGCGAAAGTTGCCCTTGTGAGTTTTACTCTCGTCATTGATATAAAACAACTTTGTAACTTGGTAACATATAGCATCACCTTACGTAAGTCGTAAGCCATGAGTTTTAATAAAGCGCTGATAGTAAGTTCTTTTAGATGTAAAAGTAATAATAAACAATTGATGTACATCTTATGTGAGTGCTAGATCAAAACTTACAATTGTAATTCTCGGCAAACCAATAGTAGAAGGTAGACTAGAAATTTTTAGAATAATGTCTTCAGGTGTTTATGACTAAAAAACTGGAACCGACAATTTAATGTACTCTCTCCGGAAAGGTGGAGAGACCTACAAGGGCAAACACGCAGTCCTAGATTCATATAAAAATAAAAATATAAGTATCTGTCTTGGAGCTAGAAACTAAATCTACAATCATCAACTTTAAGGTGAATTTATTACCACTGCGCCATATAGATTTTTTTAATAAAAATAATAACTATACGTGTATAAAAACAAATCGCTGACAAACAAAGCAGACAGATTAATTGATGTTAAGTGATCACTATCGTCCATGCACATTTGCAGCACCAGATGAGCGACAAAGGCGTTGCGAGCTTAAAAAGTACCGTCCTGTACGAAAGGCAGCTATGTTAGCTAATTTATGCCAAATTTTGTAGGAGGTACTACTCTGGTAGAGCTACTCTGTGTACGAGCTGTAATCAGTAGGTTAGGCTAGGTTCTACCTTTGTTAATATCTTACACAGACTCGTATTTAAGTACGTATATATAACAACCATTACAGAAATATAATAACTAGTCCGCCATCTTGGGTATTCCGCCATGTTGGATTTAGGATGACGTCACATATACATGTTCATGCATTGTCATCAAATGTAAACGCGTATACAAAATTTCAGCTCAATCGGTTGAAAATAACTGCTTAAAAATTGAGTTGCAAGATTTTATGCAAACAAATATAGTTACATATATACATTGCAAGTGAAATAAAAGCTTTTAATAATTGGTAAATATCTTTAAAATATAAATGGTGAAATTTTAACGTTAATTCCCTACTGGACTGCAATTTAATTAAATATATAAAATAAATTAATTTACTATATAAATTATATTATTAATGAATTCCCCGAAAACAAGAGCGTTCTCAAATATAACGCACGTACTAACAACGTTGCGCGCACTATCTAGTAAATATTTAATTGTTACAAAACGAAATCAAATGTAAATAATAATAATTAATTGAATACGACTGATTTTAAAAGCCACTACTAACTTAATTCAATAAAAATAAATACGTATTTTTTCTGTATCTAATTAAATATGAAATTATATGTATTTCTATTAAATCAATGTAACATTTTCTATCCAAACATCATTGAAAAATATTACAGCGCACAGATGATATAAAAACGAAAACACAACAGACTTATAAAAAGAGCGGGAAAGTTCCCCATGCCGCGCCATCTTTATTGGGAGTGCGTTCCATTGTGCGCAGCGCTCGGCCGCCACGTGCAGCGCACATCTGTCCGACGGGTGACAGGCACACGGCACCCTCCGACTGCCACATTCCCATCCGAGCTCACGTCCTCTAGAATAAACTCAGCTCTGAACCGAGTTGGGATAGAATAAAAATAAATAAATGTAAATAACAAAAAGAAAATCACAGATATAATTTACGTTTTAATATGAAAATTTACTTTCAGTAATCATCACCGTAATAGAAATATTTTTTTTAACGTGGCTGAACGTTTGTCATATTTTGTTTCGTATGCTCTTATAAAGATACCATAGCATATTTTATCTATTTTCCTCTTATATTGGACTGCAGCAAAAACTAAACAGAAAAATAAGAGCAAGAAAACGGTAATGTGAAAAAGCAACAAAAACGTTCTAATAAAACCGATATTTAGTGCTGTTGGCTGCGCGCATGCGCGGGAAGAGGGTTGCCCTCCGGCCTCCCCTTTCTATTACGCACTCTATTTAGGGGCTGCTACAAAGAACAACTCCGGCCTATCTATTTTGGTCTCACTCCAGAATATTGTCATAGACGTCGTCATCGGATTCTGAACGTCTCAGCCTTTGCGATAAATGGAACAAAGAAAATGGATTTTGATGTACTTACCTTTATTATAAGTATTCAAGTAGATCTTTGTGGAACTTTTATTTGCTTACGGTTGTACTTTAAAAATATTTTTTATACTAACTTACTAAAAACACCGTCACACAAGTAAATATTACTGATGATTTTTCTTGTATAATAAGCTATAAAAAGTTTTTTACATCTAAAAATCTAATTAAGATTTTGTTTTAATAAAATAAGCGTATTTTAATAATTTTTACTTATTTTTTTTTAATATCAACTTTATAATATTTTTCAAAAATTGTCCTTTTATTGGTTTGCCAGTTAATATACATACATTATTATAGGATTGCTTAAAAAGGTTGTGTTTTTTTCTACCATAACTCCTAAATACATAAATAGTATTAGCGCTAATCCAAATTATTTCAGTTTACGGGTTAGGCAAAATTTAATGTCTTATGTTCATCCATAATTTTTAACGTAGTATTCTTTTATTAGCTTTGTTCGTGCCTTTGCTCTCTTTTTCTTAATATTTTTATGTTTTTTTTTTCGATGAGTAGTTTAGGCGTGAAGATGTAGGAAACGAACAAACTCACGTTGGCATTTATAGTAGATATTGGTTTTTTTATAATTTTTTTATTTTTAATTATTGAAAGAAAAATACAGCTTATATATTTCACAAGCGTATAGCTAACAGTAAATACATCATTAGCCAAAACAGTTTCCAACGTTGAATAATTTCACAGCGACGACAATATCATGAACTATACAATCGTACACGTAACCAAATAATAACAAATACAAGAAATATGTGTATAATACTACAGATATTACATATTTTAATACAACAAAAAGGCAACCGAATTCAAAAGTAGAATATGTATCATAGTGTACTTCGATGACATGTTTATTTCAGTTTTTAAATCGCATGATTTAGAATCGAAATAAGTGGAATAAAAATGTCAATTATGTACCATTCAGGTATAGGTTTTGTCAATTAATTGCTTCTCTTATTATAGAACTTGACATAATTATATTTATAGAATGTCCTACGTATTGATTGCGAAAGTTGATGAAGTAAGCAGGAGAATGGGGGGGGGGGGGGGTTAGGCTTCCGGTTCTCTCACTCAGTGTGGACTGCCCCGGACGAGCAAGTTTATTTACGCACTGTTGTCAGCGGACTACAACTAGTCTCTACCACCGGAAATAGCCGGAAATCGTTTTTAATTATCTTTATTACATTTGGATGTAAAATTCGAAATGTATATTAAACAATTAAGAGTTAGTAATTTTTTTATTTATTTATAATATTAACTGATTATTTGTCATTCTTCTCCTAACCCTTAATTATATTTAGTAAAATAAAATAATAATTATTTAGAACATATACTGTAATGACTTAGTAGTTCACTATGAAGATCGCATGCGCAACGTTTTATCTATTCTGAGAGTTCTGTTGTAGAAGTAGGAATATTTATAACTAAACTCTTTATTACTATTTAGTGGCGTCTTTATTCGTATATCGATATAATGACTGGTATTATTTTATTAATTTTGTGTTAATACACGAAAACATCACGAGGTTACCTGCACGCGTCGGGAGAAATTCTGACGTATGTATATCCGCCAACCTACAGCGGAGCAGCGTAGTGGATTAAATTCTAAACTTTCTTCTTAACAGTAAAGGAGGTCTCTGCCCAAACGTGGCATATTTACAGACTGTTATTGTTGAAAAGTATATTATAAATATATATATATATATATATATATATATATATATATATATATATATATATATATATATATATATATATATATATATATATATATATATATATATATATATATATATATATATATATATATATATATATATATATATATATATATATATATATATATAAATATATATTAATTTTAAGTTTCCATGGACTTATATAAAGGAGGAGAGGGGTTTAGGCAATTGGGACCCTCTCTCCCTTAGTGTACGACTAACTTATACTTAAAACGTTGAACGAATGGCAATGACAAAACTTTACTATAATGTAATTTCTAAATACCTGAGATTAGCATTTAAAATCATACCATCTTACTGCGTAATGCCCGGATAAAACCTTGTATATCTTTGTACATTTTTGACATATGTACAACTTCCACCTTTGAACTCTTCCCTTGGACGCCCCCCCCATATGAAAGCTATAGCTACGCCCGTGGTTTTTTATTATTTTCTTCCAAAATAGGTAGTAGTAGTAAAGTAAAGTACAGCCTGTTCATGTCCCACTGCTGGGCAAAGGCCTCCTCTCCTATTAAGCAGAAGTTGTAGAGCTTAATCCACCACGCTGCTTCATTGCGGGTTGGCGGACATACATGTGTCAAAATTTCTCCCGACACATGCAGGTTTCCTCACGATGTTTTCCTTCACCGCCGAGCTCGAGATAATTTTAAACATTAATCTAGCACTTGAAAATTCAGAGGTGCTAGCCGGGGTTTCAACCCGCGATCATCGGTAGATATCGACGTGTTCTAACCACTAAACCATCTCGGCTCTTTCTCCCAACATAGATAATACCTTAAAAAACTACTCTAACTAACATTAATATAATAAAATAATTGAGCGAGACGGTTCAGTAGATGAATGGGCTTAAGCTACGATCGCAGTTTCAAATACGCGCAAGCACAATTGTGCGTTTCAAGGCAGCTTTTATCTCTTGCTTGATGGCTAAGGAAATCAAGCCATTGTCATCTTGTATGTTTCATGAGATATACTGACATATGTGCGAGGAATTAATTGTGTAGCCTTTGCGTAGTCTTGTCCTTAAGAGGAGAATAAGCCAGCAGTACAGTTGCCCAGCAGTGGTACGTTTACAAGTTATTTTACTTTATTATTAATCCGCAAATAATATAACTTTGTCTCGTGTAATTTGCATTACGGAATTCTACCCTCAGCGAGGCCTAACACGAACTTGCCTAAATTAGTTATTCCCTATGGATATCTGCAAAATTTTAACGTTAGAAATAAACATCCTAATATTTTCGTAAAAGAACCTCTCTTGAGTTTTTCGTCTCATTGCTAATTTATATTTGCTGTTAAATTCGTGAAAAATAAAATATCTTTAAGTCATTACTTTATATCGCGATGATACAAAATCAATATTTTTAAGATTTTTTAAATATTTTTTTCTCTAATTATCCGATAGACCCGCAAGGACGGTAATGTTACACGCGCGTATGTGTGCATACGTGTGTATGTGAGTATGTATGTATATTTTTTTGTGTATAAGTTTGAAGTAAGGAAAGGAATGGCGGAGGGGTTAGACTTCCGGCATTCTCACTCACCGTACGAAACGCACTTATACGAACTTACGAACTTAGCTAGTTCACGCTGATCTTCTTAAAGAGTGAGGTACTGCCCCGATAGAAACAGCCCGTATGTGAGCTGTAGTCATTGGATTACAGCTCACATACGGGCTGACTTAGGCTTTACCTAAGCCTCAGTATCACGGGTAGTTATAGTTATCATATAGGACGGGTCCGTTCAAGGAAAGTACGTTGTAAGTTTAGATATGTATTCGTCCACAGAGTGTCACAGGTTATGTGACGTCAGCAAAATATCAACATGGCGGACGTCAACAGTTAAAACTCGCGAAACGTTGTGTTCTCCATAATCCGTAGTCGTTAATGAAGGTAAATAATGTATAATTAAGGCGATGTTTTTACATTAAATATGTATAGGAATAACAATCTTGATATAATAGTGTATTTAATATATAGAGTTCGTTTATGCGATGTTCAATTAGGTTTAGTTTAGAAATGTAACACATATCCGGTTACTATTTAGCACCCATCCGGTTATTCTTATTAGTATCCGGTGCATGGTGAAATACGGATCTATATCCGTCTGTGAATCGGAACCTAATTTTGTATATAAAAATGACTTAATAATAATGAAATATATGTTTTAATACTAATATGTTTAAAAAATTAGTGTAATTGAAATTATTTTTGTAAAAATAAAGATAATATTGTTAGCCTTAAATTAGAGGAAAACTTATATCGTAAGAAGTGGATTGTGATTGAATAAGAAATTATTCTTTGCTTTATTATTTTTTTTTGTAATATCTAAATATATTTACTTAATAAATGCAAAACACTTTACGTTATTGTAAAATATAAAAAAAAACACTTTACCAATTAAATAGAGCCATCCTGTGTCCACATAACCGGTCAAAATCATGACTGATATTCGATATCCGGTATTTAGATAATTACGGTCCGTTATATCTCCGGTAGATCTATTGGTACCAAGAGTTTCATTCTTAAATCTATTTCAACAGTGTTATTCTTATCTAAATGTATAAAATTTAAAGGTGACTGACTAACTGACTGACATAGTGATCTATCAACGTACCACTGGACGGATCGGGCTGAAATTTGGCATGCTACCTGCATGATATGACGTAGGCATCGGCTAAGAAGGATTTTGATTAATTCTATCCCCAAGGAGATAAAATAATGGATGAAAGTTTGTATGAAACTTAATCAATTTTCAACCGTTTGTGCTAAGACTTTGCATGCACAAAGCTACTATGACGTAGGCATCAGAAATTGAGACGAAGTCGCGAGCAACAGTTAGTTGTATATAAAAAGGCCTAATTATTCTTTCGAATATGTATTAGTTGAGAATTACCTTTTAAGTTTTGTTAACTATTTATCATTGCTTTAGGCGAGAATTAAATTTGCAAGTTTTACTCTCGATATAAAACAATCCTGATTAGTAGTTAAAGCTGTGAATGTCAACAATAAGGCACTTACAGTAAATATTTTAAGGTATAAAACAATGGGAAATAACTTAAAATCGTTTTAAAGGAAATGTAATTCAAGCCTTATACTTGAATAATTTATTGTCTGTGACTTATTTTTGACACTTACAGGTTACGGACCCACGAGACTGTTAACAGTTTATGGAGTTGCGTTAAATCTGCTACGACGATAAAATTAACGAGTGTCATTCTTATCATCATCATCTACGAGCATTTTCCCGGTTATATCAGGATCTGTTTACTATTCTAGTTCAAATATTGACGAGTTACTGATTTTTACATAAAGCGATTGCTATCCCTGAGGGCAAGCCAGTTACCATAAAGACTAAAATAATTTTCCTACTAAGAGTAACGTTCAATATCACGTATGATAACAACCGAGCATGGGCGGATCCAGAGGGGGGGGGGGGAGTCATGGGGGTCATGACTCCCCCTTGCGCTGGATCCAAGACCTAGGTAGAGCACATTACTTCCTTGTCTCCGAGGTACGGTGGGGAGATCCACAAGAATAAACTCCTAGACCGGAATAAATATTTATACAAATACAAAAATCCACCCCGAGCAAGGATCGAACCCGCAACCGTTGGCCATAGAGGTTCATGCAGCACAACTACACCAGAGCGGTCGTCAACAAGTGTTATTCTTACTTAAAAATAATTTAACTATGGTGGTAACCATACAATTAAAAAAAATCACATTTATTATTACATTGAGTTATGTATATAAAATAAAAACTGTCTTATTTCTGAACGATTTTGAGATCTTGTAACTTATTTTGTATTTCCACATAATAGTTACAGTAATGGAAATATTTAAAGGGAAATTTCACGGTTCAGGAAAAGTTATGGGACTCTCGAACCAAAATGGAGTAACGAAAAGGGTTGACTGAAGAATATGAACCGTAAATACATAGTTAGTGTGAATTATTATATAAATAGACTTTATTATAATCACAAATAAAAATGTTTGTATTTTTCTCTTGTCTTATATGCGTTTTGAAATTACTGATCGGGTTGCGATGAAACTTTAGTAGGTAGTTCCAGGCCCATAAAATCCATATACTTTAGGTGGGTACGCTAGACTTTTATATACAACTAGCTCAGCCCGCAACTTCGTTCGCGTGGATTATAGAATGCTTGGCATGTCTCCGCAATGAATACCGCATCTAAATCGGATAAGCCGTTTCTGAGATTAGCGGGCAAAAAGACACAGATAAACAGACAAGAATTCTAAAAATCATTGTTTTGGGTTCTATTGCGTTGGTAAAGGTCCCCAATAATATTTTTTTCATATATCTTCCATGTACAGACAGCGGCCCGTAGAATTTTATTATATGTATAGAGGACTATGGCATGATCACCTGCTTCTTTACTAGACTAGCGAACCTGACTTCGCTCAAGTTATGCAAAGGATATAACGGAGAAGCGCCTTTTTTGCGTCTACTACCTACTCTACTCACTATCCTTCCCTACTCAATCCATTACTCAGTCAGTTGCTGACTTATCTATAAAAGATAGATAGAATTTGTTGTCATGGATTTTGTCAAGGTCTTTTTAAAGAAACAATTACGCTATACATTATTTTCATGTGACTTAATTACATAATATACGCAGCACACGTTGTCGAGTTTCCACGCGCTCCAATGGCATAGCTTTATCCTACAATGTGATGAATATCATCATAGTTTTTAATGTAATACATAATTATACATACATATAATATAGCGTATGACCTTTTGAAACAAAGTACCATGCCAATAGTACAATAATTTACAAATTATGTTCAGCGGTTTCGGAGTTCACTTCCCACATATTCCCACACAAAAACCGTTATGTAATTTTATTATATAATTATTGATTACCGACGAGTCCTTGTAGAGACAGATTAAACAAGCTAAAATAATGTTATATTGAGTAGCTGAAGAGTTTCTGAAGCTCCTTTAAACTCCATCGTCAGACCAGATCATGGTGTCATTACATCATCACCACCATTTATACAATTATGAACTCTACTGAAAGAAACCAAACCAATAAAATTGTTGTACATACTTTTTTTTATAAATAAAGTAGAAATTGTTTAACACCTGGTATTAAATGATCACCGCCGCCCATTGACATTTGTGGCACCAGAGGAGCCGCAAATGTGTTACAAGCTTAAAAGGAACGCGGGATGCTAACCAGGCGGTATTCGAGCAGTGTAGTCAGTGGCTACAGCTTGGTTTTATCAGAGCACATTGCTTCTAAGAACCACTAATATTGGCTTCGTGCACGACTGTATTGTCTTTTAGGATTAGTGACCTTTGTCGCTTATATATTATAGTCAATCTTTTTAATGAGCTAGTCACGGGTTATAGCTTTCACGTGGGAGGGGTTAGTCCAAGGGAAGGATCCGAGGGGGAGGGGGATGTTATAAGTCCAAAATATACACAGATAAACTAGTTTTTATCTAGGTACAATGTACTAAGATAGTATACTAATTTTAGTTATTTAGAAATTATATAGACCATTGACAATGCCATTCGCACAATTTAACATAACTAAAATGTAATAAAAATACATTATGTATAAATGATTTTAAAAGAGTTACTATCGAGTTTCTTGCCGGTTCTTCTCGGTAGAGACTACATTCCGAACCGGTGGTAGCTTTATAAAAATCAAAAATGAAAATATGACATGTAACTTGACGATTCGAAAGTGCTGTTAAAGCCCATTTGAATAAAGTATATTTTGAGTTTGAGTTTGAGTTTACTATATTAAGTATATGTAAGTTGTATACTACAAGGAAGGGGGTTCGGACCCCCTATTACTCCCCCCTCCCTCCTTTATATACGTCTATGAAGCTAGTGTATTTTTTTAAATATGATTAATTAAGATTATATAAGAAGCTAAGATTGACATAATTTGTCCCAAAATTTAAGTTATCAAGTACTATCGGCTACGAATGCTATAACATTCCCATTTATTTTACACAAAGCCATTACGTGTATTAGTGAGGCCGTAATAACGATCCATTTATAACACATTTTCACCTCTTTACCGTATAAAATTCAATATATTATTTTATCATTCAATTACAGATCATTTGTGTAGCGTGAGTAATTATTGGAAATCCGAAGTTTCCCGGAAGCGAGCCGGCACCCGGATGCGGCCGGGCGGCGGGTGGAGCTAAAGCTGGTAAAGGTCAGATACAAATACCCTGAATTCAGACAGATGGACTGTTTGAAATATTGAAATATATAAATAGAATTTTTATTTAGTTTAAAAATACATAAAGATTTTTTTTAATTAGCTGTACCTCGCCCTTTTATTCTGGTTTCAGTATCCGTCTATAAATAAATAAACGCATTACACTTAACCCGATCTCGTTAACCAAATACATAGACCACGACATCATCAATATCCGTATGGCTAATATTGTCTATATTTGAGCATTGAGCAGGGACCGAACCTGTGACAATTAGCACGACTAACAGTTGCAGCGACCACTGCGCCAACTTGCCTTTCAAAGTTTGTATAACATTAGTAGCCTGCGTACATAAAGGACATTTGACTGTAACAAAATAAAACCATGGTTTATGACACTTTTGTACGCGGTACTTTAGTTCCTCGTGTGCGTTGTGCAGCACAGGTCTTTATGTTCCGTTTCGATGGATGAAAAATTGCCTCGAAAATTGTTCCTCGTCTGCGCTCGCTTTTACGATTACTATTTTACTATTGGTCGTAGCGTTTAATAAACGCTTAATCTAAGGAAAAAAATTAGATTAGCAGTTTGTAAAAATAGCGATTCCAAACAAATGAACTCTTCAGATTTATATTATAATATATGATTTAAAATCGTTATTAGATTTCAATATGATCTGATTATATCGAAAAGGGTTAAAATCTTTTTCTTTATTTAGGGCAGTAATTAAAGTAACGAAGACTGTGTAATGTAGTAAAAAAATTATGAACACGAGTGCGTTGTGGTTTAATTACAATCGGACTCAATAGGTGGCGCTGCTATTGGACAGGACAAATTCTTTTAGGTCTACAATAATAATTATAGGTTACAAGCGAATCTGCGTCACAGCATACGCAGCTCTTTATTTGTTCATACAGAACCTTTGCGCTGTGTTGTAGAGATCTGTCTCAACATACGTTTAGCCTTCATGTTTAAAAAACGTAAGTCTTCTAATACAAAGTTAATTCTGTAACAGTTCTTCATTAATAAAAGTCTGAAAGGCTCTCATCTGGATCATTTGACAAAAAGATTTTTAATTTACTTACAGTGTAGAAAAATCCGATTACACGTCTCGGTTCGTTAAATTTAAACAAAAAATACATTGTGATTAAGTTTTTTTTATAGTATCTACCTAAAATAAATAATATCGAGATCATCATATTAATGATATGTAGAAAAATTGTATTTTTTATTATACTCGCAATGGCTGCTAATTTTATTTCTTTCATATTTTTGTAACATTAAACTTTGTATAATTGCCTGTTTTTCCTAAAATAAAAAAAAATCTAAGATAATCTTAATATAATGAGAGTGTAAATTTATATAGTTATATAAAATTAATCATTTCTTTAT
This sequence comes from Hypolimnas misippus, assembly GCA_037950945.1. NCBI lineage: Eukaryota > Metazoa > Arthropoda > Insecta > Lepidoptera > Nymphalidae > Hypolimnas > Hypolimnas misippus. Next base: position 5,855,479 of record JBBEEQ010000015.1, on the reverse strand, counting down.
AAATCTATCCTACATTATTTTATATAAGTATTTAGAAAAAAAATATGTTCGTATCGCGTAGACGTTTATATACCGATTTAATTGATCCGAATGTACTAAAACTTTGTAAATATTTTGTTTGCTGACAGAAAAATAAGTTTTAAAACGGTCGTACGAAACAACAAAATATAAGCGAAGTGTCGAGCAAAAGTTAGCATAATATAGTATTTTATTTTATCTATGTACCCGATACACACATCAAGTGCTTTTAAACTAAAATTTAGTGTTAATTTTCGCGCCTTTGTTCCCAACATGGAAAAGAAATAAGTATAATCCAGAATAATCTTTCGGTACATAAATTGACGTGCTTGCATACATGGAATAAATTGTTAGACTTTATGCTGAAAGAGATTTACGCCTTTGAAAAAATAGTTGAGTAATAAACTAGTTAAGTAAGTATTACTTGATGTAAAAGTTTTATGTTTTTAAAATGATATTTTTTGCCCACTTGCTCCTCGTTCCGACTTCACGTGGAGATTTTTTAACTAAAATATCACTTTTTAGTAAGATTTTTCTATATTAGATATTTTCAATGAAAAAAATAGGGGGTTCTTAATTTGTAGTATTTGTTAGAACTACATCATTTCGTAACCGATTTTGATTTATTTTTAATTAAAAGGTAATACTTGCAGATTGGCCCCAAAGATAAATGGACAGATTTTTATCAAAATTGGTTCAGTAACTTGGATTTTAAAACTGAAATAACTGGTATATGCATTTATATTATGTAGGCGCAGATCCAGGGGGCAATTATACTTATTGCTCTCCTTGGCTCATAACTGAAACAACACCCCTCACAGGTAAATTTTCTGAAATATTCCCTAAATCCTACAAAAATTGACCCCTGAACAAAGTCCTGAATCTGCGCCTAATTTTATGTAATAAAATTATGATTTTTGTGTGTGTTTTTAACTATGTTTGACATCTCTTTCTCTGAGTTCTCAGATATACATTACGGAGTCATCGTAATTATTACGTCGAGTGACGTCACGGTGCTTAAAAACTATTATTATTATGTTTCTCGATAAATATGACGCTATACTCATTATGCTATATACTAATATACAAAACTGAAGAATTGTTTGTTTGCGTCAATCTTAGACACTACATGTCTACTTTAAAAAAAATTAACTTAGGCAACTATTCAACTTTTTTTTTCTTTTTTTTTATATCTATTCTATAAACTTGTGGTGTGAATCCAAATAAAGGTTCTATCTATCTATTTATAGGGGTGGAATAATAACGGTAACGTCTGCGTCTTTCCTATTTGGTTCACTTTTGGTCTCTCATAAAAAGTGTCCCGACTGACGGTGTTTATTAATTAGTGTAGTATTCAACAAGTTACTATAAACGGAACAAAGTCTTCTGGATCTGTTCTCTAAAAGGGTGTTTCGCAAGGATCAATTTTAGGTTCTTTTTTATTTTTAATTTACCTTAATAAGTTGCCTTTTTATGTCAACAATATTTGTGATATTGTGTTTGTTAAAAAGAAAGTAAGATAAGTATGACGACGTAAACAATACACTGTCTCTTATACTGAAATGGTTTACTTTAAAAAAGACGAAATGTTTCAAATTTGCACTACCTAACGTGAATAAACAAAATTTTAATTTTGTTTTGAATAATAAAGTACTTAATGTAATTGATAATACAGTATTCATGTGCATAATCTTTTGATTCAAAACTTCAGTGGAAGCCTCATTTATCATCCCTTGCAGGTAGAGTCAGCTCTAGAGCTTATGCTGTTAGAAAAGTTATATATTTAACTGATATTGATACTACTCGTTTAGTATATTTTAGTTACTTTCACATTGTCATGTCTTATGGTATATTATTTTGGGGTACTGCCACAGACATTGAGACTGTATTCGTCTTACAAAAAAGACACATTCGAGCAATATATAATCTCGGAGATCGAGACTCCCTACGGGATGTATTTAAAAAGATAGATATTCTTACGGTTGCATCTCAATACATTTACGTTAATATTTTATATATCTTTCAAAGTAATGATAGTTTATGTCAAAACAGTGACAGACATTGTGTAAACATTAAAAGAAAAAATAAACTTTCAACAGAGAGCTTTCGTCTTAATAAAGTCAGTTCATCGGTTTTGGGGTTTGGTAATCGCATCTATGTATAATAAAATCCCGAAAACAGTTTTACGTTTGCCACTTAATAAGTTTAAAGCCTATACTAAAAAGATTTTAATAGATACAGCATATTATACAATACAAGAATATTTTGACGACAAAGAGGCGTGGATTTGATACGCGTTGTTTTTCTATTAGGACAACAAAACTAAAATGTAATAAAAATACAATATGTACAAATGATTTTAAAAGAGTTACAGAGAGTTAGAGAGTTTTAGTTCGTTAGTTATGTTTCTTGCCGGTTCTTCTCGGTAGAAACTACATTCGGCACCGGTGGTAGCTTTATAAAAATCTAAAAAAATATAATAAGCCCATTTGAATAAAGTATATTTTGAGTATTTTGTCGTCTGCGCAAGTCGTAAGTGTAAAATATTATTGTACTTGTCTAGCTGTACAGTCACTAGATCTCGTATACGGGCTAGCTCGGCCGGGGCAGTGTCACACTTTCATAGAAAATCGGCAAAATGTAGGAAAGCTGCGAGACACCTACCGCCGTGCATGCCTATCCTTTTCATTTCTCCTTTTATTTAAAAAACATCATTAAAATTAAAAAAAAAAATTAAATTGTCTTAAATCGTGTATACTGTATTGTTTTTTGGTACACCGACGTTATGAACAATTTAAGGCGGGTAGAGTTTACCCGTAATCACATCGCTGTAATATGTCACCGCGAAAATCTCAGAAAATACTACATACCATCTTGTTTCTTAATGGTAATGGACAAACAAAAATAAATGTTTATTGTAATAAAAAATCATTGGAATAGAATATAAAAAACTAATGAAGCTGGAGAATTGTATGATTTAATAAAGAACGCCTGTTGCTTACTGTTATTTGTAGATAAAGGATTAAAAGAACAATAATAACGTTCGATATCATTAACGAGATTAAGAAAATAAATGGAAATAGGAAAAGGCGACTCAAAATTACGCCGTGTTTTATATCGAAGTGGCGCCATCGATCGGCGACGGGTTCCAAAACATATAAAACATAAATGAATACTGATTTTTATTATATACTAGCGACTCGATATTGTTATAAAATAAAAATTCTGTTGATTCGATCGCTGACAAGATAACCCGCTGGACTAATCTTAAGATGGCCTAAAAATTATATTAACATGTTCTATCTACGTGCACCTACGTGCTAAAACAATACAGTGACTACATAGTCTACTAAAACTTATTCACGTATTTTTCTATTTCTATCTCGTCTGCTTATACTTTAGTCAAGATTTTGATAGCTTACTGATTTTTACATAGAGTGTATAGCTGGGACCATGTCAGTACCCATTTTGACTAGAATAAATTTCCTTTTAAAAATCACGATCGTTATCAAACGATTACCAAAAAACCTGAGATCGCTTTACGTGCTCTCCGATGCACAGGACAAGGACAAACACTCAAAATTAGGAACAAGTATTTGTACAACAAGAAATCTACCAAGTACAAGAAAGCCGCTACCGTCGGCGTTAACTACAACTACATCAAAGAGGTCATTATGTGCATTTAAAATAGTCGTGTTTTATTATTCTTGTATTGTAATATGATTTACTTTATTCTATAGTAATATATCATTTATACATTGAAATAAAAATGATTCTTAATTAGTTCCTCTTAAAAAATAACAAAACTATGAATGAAACGATTCTAGATTATAACGTCATTCCGTGGTGAGTTGGAAGAATGCATGTCTAAGAGCTTATTTTAAGACTAATATCTTATATTCATTTACCGAAAACTTTTGTTCCGCTATTGAAACATCCAGTTTAAAATGCGTGTGTTGTTTCTATAAATAAAAATTTGCCGTTCATGCCTTCTTAATTTCTGCAACCATTTAAAAGCATAGTGTTTTCTTAAGGTTGTTATGTTTGAAGTAAACCTTATCTTTTACTACTATGATGAACGTCAAAAAAGATCTTTGATTTTGCGGTATCCAAAAATGCTCGCTACAAAGCCATGTTATAATATTAAGGTAATTTAAAAATTGTTTGTTTCCCAAATAATGAAAATAAATAAATAAATAAATAAATACTGTTTCCATAGAAAACGTCTGAGATTCCACGTTGTATAGCGTCCGCTAAATGACAGCCAGTGTCAGACTAGAAAATGGCTTCAGTGTTTGCGATAATTAATCAGTATTTACTAGGTTTGGTTTCACAGGATGGTAATAGCCGTCATTTAGCGACGACTTCATCGTGTCGAATGAGGTCATTTAAATTATTCTGAAACCATTATGATGTGGTTTTCTGAAAACTATATTAATAGTTTTACGTCATTTATATTTGGTATATATACGGGTCCGCCATGTTTGGAAATCATAGCTTAAAAGCTGGCAAAAAGATTTTAAATTAAAATTTCGTATATATTATTAGAAACTAAATATTAAGATTCTCATTATATAGGTAAGAAAGGAATTAAATCAAGAAAGAAAGATAAAGCGGAAATTTTAAATAGTACTCGAAAAGGCTTTGTTTTAATTACTATAGATATTTTGGTTTGGTAAATATCGTTTACTGTTAAAATTTCAATTGAATTATTTTTCTATGAGACTTTTTTTTAGACATTCCAAAATTTTAAATAATGTTTTCGATATTTATTGGCTGCTTCTTTTTTTAACGTTATTACGAAAGTTTCGCTTATTTATACAGGTTATATTTTGTTGTATAATAATTATTTCTGGCATCTTTCCTTTAGCAACCTATCCAATGAATCAGATTATATTAATCAATCTACAATTTATATACATACATTACGTCTTAAAGATGTTTTTTTTTCGGTAGAAAATATCCATCTCCCTTAACAACTTAAAGCAAAATTAATGTTGATATCATTTTGAAAATCATTTTTAAAATTCAATACATAAATATCTCTTAATTAATGTTTCTCATTAAAAAATACAATTTATTATGTAACTTATTACTAACGATGCGATGTATTCGCACGGCTCACTTAGTATAATGAATTAGAAAATAATTCCTTACTTAGAATTAATATTTTTACGCAATGCTTATGACAACGATATTGACGTTTTAGTCGAGGTAGGGTGTGATGACGTACAAGGACAAAGCCCAGACGAAAATAAATAACTATGTGATCAATATAAATATGACTCAAACGAAATCGAACATGCTATTCTTTGCACGACTAACCACTAATGATCATAGCCGATTCTTGTAGAGGACGTGTATTCCCTCGCCGTTAGACTGTTAAAAAAAATATAGAAAGTATTTTGCAATTAGCAATTTAAGCTGTTGGTTTGTATTTTTATTTTATAAAAGCAATAGTCAGTTATTATTCTATCCGTAGCACATCTTACTACACTATACTATTCCATTGTATCAGATTTTAGATGATAATACGTTTTATATACTGCATTATTTATAATTATACTAATATTTTTTGTTTCATAAAAATATCAGGCAAACGAGCATGCGGGTCATCTAATGTTAAGTGACCACCGCCACCCATGGATACTTGTAGCATCAGGGAACCCACAAATATGTTGCTAGCTTTAAAACAAAAGAGATGAAGGGCATAAGACATAAAGAAATAAGGTTAGGTTATAATGTACTGAGTCCCTGTACTTTGCTTGAAATTAAAAAGTTGGAGCTTAAAATCAGTCCGAAGTCTTTCTGAGGCGTTCTTAACGAATATATTGACGATTTAATTCTTATTGTTATCCATAATCCTAATTCGCAGCTTTAATTGTGCAAATAAAATATAAAATAGATAATTTTAAATAATTTAAAAATAATCGACGGCCTAATTTACATAACCCGAGTTTTATTTTGATTTCGTCAATTAAATACTAATTTATCGTAATTCAATTAAATATTAAATATAGCAACACTCGAAATTGTGTTATAAAAAAGATCATATAATTGAAACAATTATTATTGTAGCGACGAAGTCACTACAACTTGATAATGCGTCATCACTTATTCATAGCGTTATTTGTGATGGTTAAAGGAGAATGTTTTTCATAGCGGTTTATATTTAATATACAAGGCATATAACGTACGTATATAGTCATTAATATTAGTAAGAATAATTAAATTTACGTTTAATATTCATTAATACCTCTAATATTAGAATTTATAATGTAATATAATATATATTAAAAATTCTTGTGGTTTAAATAAGTTTTTAAACAAAGATTTTAATAGATTTATATCGAACTGTATAGTTGGTCCTTGAACTTCTTTATAATTTAATGAATTGCAAGTGATTTTTTGCTGTTCATTAAGGAGTCCTATCATAATTTTTTACATATATTCTATTCTGAGAGTGTAATCTTCTAAATAAAAAAGCATTTCTCGCCAGTTCACAATCGGCACAGATATTACAAATCACTAGAAAATCCCAAATATTGACCGCACGCGTCGGTAAAAAATACGAACTGCCTTTTAGACGTCGTCAGTTAAGAGTGCGTCGAGTTGCTTTGATATCGCTGTGCGCTGCGTTACAAGGAGTTCCTTGGTAGCAAGAAGGTATTAAAAGATTAAAAATAAAATTTTGAAGAAAACACCGAGAACCTACTCATGGAGACCATTTCAACAAGTTTCAACACGATACTTCTATCGTAAGTTGATAGGAGTTGTGTCTCACGCTGGTTCCAGATGAGCCTGTAGCATTATGTTAAGATTATGCAACTATGCTTTTTTGATATCATTCACATTATAGTACATTTCGAGTCGATTAGAACAGTATCATTTGCTTACATCCCATCTACAACTAAAAAAGAGCTAACAAACATACATACAAACGTAACATTTTAAACAGACCACCATGCCACAGACAGACAGATAAAAAAGTCAAACTTATGTCATCTTTCTTTTTAGTTTGGGTGTTAATAAAAAAGATAAACAGTAGGCGTTAAAAAATTAATAATAATAAAAAAAAAAACTATAAAATCAGACAAGCCATCGACTATTTGATTTTGTCAAGTCATAATGACAATACTTTTTTTAGCGTAAGGCAAGAAGTACAGTTATAAGATTTGCTCGCAGATTTTCATAAAGATTTACATGTAAATATTATAAAGATATACAATTTTTTGTCATTGCTTAACAACTAAAAGTACAAGTAAAGTAACAGCTTGTGAATGTCCCGGCCCAGCTGGGCAAAGGCCTCCTCTCCTAATAAGAAGAAGGTTTAGAGCTTAATTCACCACGCTGCTCGACTGCGGGTTGGCGGATATAGGTGTCACACATGCACATGCAGGTTTCCTTACGATGTTTTTCTTCACCGCCGAGCACGAGATTAATTTAAACACAAATTTAGCACTTGAAAACTCAGCTGTGCTGCCTGGGGTTTAAACCCGTCATCACCTGATGATGGTGACGCTTTACTTCTGATAGAATTTAATGTTTGTAAGTATATTTTTGACAGCCACAGTATTCGTAAGGTTTCCGTACTTAGGTAACAGAGTTGTTTTATATAATTGACAAGAGTAAAACTTATGAATGCTATTCTTACCTAACAGAGAAGGTCGTGTGCTATTCAAGCTATCTTTAACCATCAATCCTGCTAAGACCTTAACCTTCTATTATTAACCTGCAAATTAATAGTTATTATCCGTGATATAGACCTAAGTATATTTTCAGGTCCAACCTCCACGATGAAGTAGTTTAGCACTCAGCAAGACAATATTTAATCTTTATACTAATTAGGATTTAAAATTTTGCTTGCTAATTATATAGAATTTGAAAGTTTTTATTTTTTTTACTTAGAAGGTCTTCCTGTTATCTAACTTACGTTTATAAGATGCAATATTTGCTTAAGTACATTTTCGGAACCTGAATTTGGAATTTTTTCTGGTAGAGAAAGTGAAACACAAATATGATTAAAAAAACTTTTGAACGGACTTTGATGAAAATTATATGGGACTAGTACGTAGATATACCTTTTCAAATAAATAAACAATATGTAGGAACATAATTATAAGTAATTAAAAATAATTTTTAGAATTGCTTTGATGTCACAATTGCTTGTATTACTAGCTGGCTTTTATTTGCATTAATAGTGATTGTTCCCCTCCACTAGGGGAAATAGGCGTATTGTTACGTGATGTTTTATAGCCTATATTTTTTTTCAATAAGCGGATTATATATTGCAATACCTAAAGATTTTTTTCAATTTGGACTCGTAGATATATGTATAATGTCATAATATTTATACAAAAGGAGACATTTTTCTCCGTTCGAATCCACCTCCTGGGTTTACAGCTGACCTAAGGATAGTCAAAAAATTGTTCTTTCATACTCACGAGGTTTTATCGCGGCATAACCGCCTACTACTTTGTGCTTAAAATAGAAAATTAATCATATGATTAGATTGTATAAATATTATTAAATAAAATTATGAAATAAAACCCCTAGAGAGATAACTTTGTCTTGCAAATATAGACGACGTTAAGTTCCTTAGCGTCATGTAGATAATTAAAAAAAAAACTAATAAAAGTTGAAATTGGTACCAATATATTTAATATATATTTGTGTACCAATTTCAACTTTTGTTAGGTTTTTTACATAGAACATTAAGTAAAAAACGTGATGATGCAAAAAAATATTTTTTATTGTATACATAATAGTTATAGTTTTAATGGGCCTCCTCAAACATTACTATATGTCGATTGGGAACGTTTTACTTTCCAATGTCGATAGATGTGTAATAAGAATACCCGGAGAATTTAGGTATTTCATTAAATTTCTTTAAAGAATAATTATATTTTATCATATTGCAATATCAATCCAATAATATTATCAATTTCTTGTCAAAAATACTGTGCCATTTAAAATTTTGTAAATACCTAATTATTAAATAATATATTTACACATTTCAATTGATATATTTTGATGTATAAAAATAAGTTATGGAATGTATGTCAGCGCATCACATTAGAAAAACTGCACTTGGAAAATTCTTTATTAGTGTTTGTAATTGTTAGAATAAGGAAGAATTTTGAATTTTGAAACAAGAAAATTGTTAGAAGAAAGGATTGCATGACAGAAAATGTTTGTATGACAAAAAAAATCGAAAAATTGAATATTTCACTTAAAAATTTTCCATATAAAAATGAATGAGTGGCTAAGGTAAGATAGTAGAGCGATCTTCAAATAAAAGAATGATTTTATTTTCTTAATTAGTACACACGTGCGAAGTTTGGGCGGGCAGCTAGTTAATAATTTCGAACCAATCAGCATCAAATGATCATTGCCACTACGTTTAAATGGAAAATGGCATAGGCTTTGAAATATGAAGGATTGGTTCTGAAATACAATCCAGCTTACTGGCCACTCTAACGAGACATCAACTAATGCGTTTCGGCATCGATGTAAGATGTCATTAAGACTGGCCAAAATATAACAATGGTACTGGTATTGGTATTTTAACTGGTAACATTTCTAACACTAGGACCACAGTTTAATTTAAACATATTTGTTAAATAAACGCTGATAAGCAATACTAAGTCATGCCTCACGGACTTCATTTTGAGGAAATGGCGTCTAAAGATTTCAAATCTATCTCTACTAATATTATAAAGAGTTGTTTATGTTTTTATGTTGATTTGAAAAATTATTTTTGTGTTGGATACCCCGTTTATTGAGGAAGGTTTTTTGCTATATTACATCGCAGTACGACTCATAGGAGCGAAGTAGTAACCATAAAAGTTATTATAGGTATGTGACGCAACTTGACTGTGATGGCAATTTTAATTATAGTTTTTTAATCTTTTTAGTTTTGTTACGAGCATAAATTAGTTTTTATAGGATTTACTGTATTTTTAAGATGTTAGTAGTATTATTGTGCTTCTTATATGGGTTATGTATGCCTGATTTAAATAAATAAATAAAAAATAAATAACAAAAATAAAAGCGAGTGAGACCGCGAGGGGCAGCTAGTTCTTAACAAATTTGTTTGAAGAAGTATATCAATGTTTTCTTTTCTATTTTGATAAAAGGAAGTGCAATAAAAATAGATTGGTATCATAAAAACTATTATCTGATAATACGTTTTTCAAATATATGAGATTATTGTATAAATTATAACATATGGAACGCACTTGAAATTCGTAACATTAAATCAAGAATGTTTTTTCCATACGTATTTAGTTTAGATGACTAGATATTTTTTTGAATGTTAAATAGGTATATAAATAATATAATCAAAATACTACAATATCTCCGAATTAGATTTTTTTGTGGGTTGACACATTATTGCTTATCATCATCAAAATTGGAGCATCCAAATTGTAATGAGATTTTGTACACACAAGAGCGTAAATCTTTAACACCGCTGCGATATAGTCGGTCAAAATGACATTGCTATAACAATACATACCTACATACTGTTATCAGTCTCTTGGTTATTTTATCTGTGGGTTTTTTCGATATCTTGCCTAACTGATAATGTGATGATTACGACGATGATTAAAATATTGTGACATTCGTATTTAGCGGCGATACGTTAATGGTTATTCATTTATCTTGATAACAATTTAAATTACGCTGTAATTTTTGATTGTATTTTCATTTCGGCACAACCAAATTTTTTTTGATTACGTAGAACGCATAATATATCTTAATTCAAATGATTTTGGTATATTTGTCTCGAATATTGCGTGCCATATTATATATAAGATTGCTGAAGTTCATAATCTGAGGCCTAATTCTTGAAATCTGTCCCTATCAAAACATGCAACATTCTACTAGAACGCCTATTTTAACTGCCAAAATGGGTATACTATGTTAGCGGTAGTTTTCGACAATTAGCATTGTGTTAAGGGAGTTTTATTTTCGTAATTTTTACGTACATGCACGAAATATTAAGTGTGGTTTCTCTTAAATATAATATACCTACATAAATACCTATACGACATATTTTTTATTATAATTTTAATCACTTTTAATTTTTTATTTTAAATTAAAATATATAATCAAATATAATTGGATCGTCAAATTATGATTAAATAATATTTATTCCCCAACACGATTTATCTGCTGTCAGATCGATGAAGAGTTGTTTCCTGTTGATACCAGATGTTGCTGCAGCATCAGATCAACTATGTTCTTTTGATATCATTCATAGTAAATACGAGAAATAGTAAATTACGAGTCGATTAAACCAATATGAGCCGAGATGGCCTAGCAGCGTGGTGTATTAAGCTCTAAAACCTTCTCCTTAATAGGAGAGGAAGTCTTTGCCTAGCAGTGGGATATTTACAGGCTGTTATTTTATTTTACTTTTTACTTTAAACCAATAGAACATTGCTCATATATTTTCTGATAAACTTCAAACATCTCAACAGTTGTTTGTAAATAATAGTCAAGAACCATCACGATTATACCAGCTTTAAAATAAAAAACCGCATCAAAATTGGCCTAATGGAAGCCACGGATATATAGGGAGCTACGTTGCCTCAGATACATATTTTTGTTTGGGGGTTAATTAGAGTTTGTTAAATTGGTCTGCATCTTTCAATATAACTGTGATCGAGATTACTTAACTTAGCTATGATAGATCATTAGAAAAGCGATGATTGTTTTCGGCGGGCAGAGAAATTAGTAGGTAACAATAAAAAAAAATAAGACAATAAAAAAATGAATCAAAGAAATGAATTGAATTGACAATAAAAAATTAAAAACTTAGGAATTTAAGAGATATATTCAATTCAATTCTTGTTGGTTGGGCTTGTAGTTTTAAGAGATAGATATTTTTTGAGCGAAAGTGACTTCTAAGATATGTCAAATGTATGTTTAAAATATTGTCAAAGTGACTTTTACTGAAACATTTAGAACTTGATGTGAGCATTCTACAACCCCTCCAGGCGCTAAATAGTTAGAAGTGTAACTTAGCAGTGGCTCTCAATCTATTTTACGAATTACACCAAGACAACAAAGACTAAATATCTAATTACTCTCTTTTTTCCTGAGTAAGTTATGTATATAGCTAAAGCATCTCAACGGCGCGGTTAGTTGAATTCTGGACAATTAGATGTCTATAGAAAGCTTTGCGATAGTTACGGGATAGGTTTGTTTCCATAAAACTAAAATTACGGCCATGATTTACTTTTACTTTTAATTGTGGCAGTTATGTTTTTGTTCTTTGAAAAGGCCCGTTGAAGTTGGGGCATAGTTAACTTAGGTATTTTATTACCCAGGACAATTATAATTATAACACATTATTAGCTTTCAAACATGAGGGTGCCATTTTTTTTTAAATTGAAGAACGCAGTGAGTATGGTAGTTTGCAAAAAGTACTTGTAATGGTATCAATACTTTTTTTAAAACTGTGACGTTTCCTTTAGAAATACGCTTTAATTTCTACTTAGTTCTGTAGTGATATTCATTATTTTCAGTGTCTTTACAGAATACCAATGTTCCGCGGTCAACGTATTGAGAACCACTGACACACACATACTATGTGAGTAGCTCGCTTTTTCGTTTTACTTACTCGCTATTTTAAAATTACTTTGATTCGAATGAACTTCATCTACATTTTTAATTAATAGGATAAGAAAGTAGTTGTTACATTTTGTTAAAAATAAAAATAGAATAAGGTATATAAAAAATAAACAATAAAAAACAAAATATAATAAATAAACGTGCCATGCTTGTCAAAGGCCTCTTCGTCTATCAAGAAGGTAAGGAGCTTAATTTACCATGCTGCTCTTTTACGGTTTGGTCTACACTCATACATGTATTATATTTCCCTGACACATGCAGGTATCTTTACCATGTTTTCCTTCACCGTAGAGCACGTCAACTTAAATACAAAATTAGCTCTTAAAACTCAGCGGTGCTAGCCGGAGTTTGAAACCGCGGTCAAGTTGAGACGTGTATTAACCACCGTTTCGACTCTTATTTTATATTTATTTATTAGTAGTTATTTGTAATTAAAATTTTCATGTCTAATTTTATAAGGCGATGCATTAATCTGTTTGTTTTAATCATATACCTACTATCTTGTTTATAAACGTTTCTGCAAATAAATGAGAATGTAATTGACTGTTGGACATTCCCAACTCTGGGAAAAGGGTTAATTTATAAATTGTAAAGCAGAATTTTTAGCTTTGTCTAAATCTATACCCATACTAAATATAATATGTGGAACTCTCTCTGTCTATTTGTTTTATATTTGGAACGATATTGTTCCCAAGCCGTAGAAACAATTTCATTATATTTAAGTATTTTTGTAGATTTGACCTTAAAGAAGGACACAGGCTACTTTTTGTGGCGAAAATAAAACTTAAAGATAATGAAATAGAGGATGGAAGTTTGTGTGGAGGATTTATCATTCCTCAAAGCAATAATGGTTTATATTTATATAAAATATTCTTTAAAGGTTTTTAATTTGTTTTAGAATATTAATTATATATAGGTAAATGGAGCGGCGCATTTTTTTCGAATTTCTCCTTTGCCACCTTTCCTGCAAATCTTTCCGCCAAAGATATGATATGTCCAAGTAGAAATTCGGAAAGAGCATATCAAAATCGGTAAAATCACCGATTTTCAAAACTCCTAAAAAGCTTTCCAGGTAAAACTAACAAATGGCTGTACTAATGATAGATTATGAATATTTATAACTTATGTTTTTCTTATTTTGAGAAATACTAAGCTAGTTATATTAATTAGCCTAAAACTCCTTTCTTAAAAAGTTACTAAAGTTACTTTGGTTTTCATGGCCTTAATATATCTTATTAAAAAGGAAAATCTCTTGAGGAAACCTATGTTCTGTGAGAAGCAGCATAGGGTGTGGAGGATAAACATGTGTTATCCGGTGCTAAAATAAGACGTCTTTACCCAATCGTGGCTTATTTAGAGAATGTTTTAGTCGTCTCATCATATGAGAAACAATAGAATATAAGACAATTCATGGTAATATAAATTATTTGTTTTGATTTAATTCCTAAAAACAAAATCATTCTAAGTTCTACGTTTGATACCGTTTCGTGCATCGATTATTGCGTATAACTGACAGCCGCCATTATAAGCTGAAACTCATATTCAGTGACAATTAGATTACTTATTACAGTTCAAAAGATACAGTCCTTCGAAGATCGAACGGCCGGAGCCGAACGATCAGACAATGTAACTTAGAAATAGGCTCTTGTTGCATTCTTAGGTTTTCTTCTTTAGAATTCTAAATAGGTCGCGAAGGGAACACATTATTAGGATGCCAAAATGCGTGGAAGATATCCTATACTAAAGGCGGTGACTGATTGATTCGTATTAACGTAACGTAACACGTTACGACATATGAGGCGAGCTTGGTATGCTATGGCATTTGCTGAATGTATGGCTCAGCTCGCTATACTGACCACTCGAATGCTCACATTGTAACTTTTTACTTTACGGTGGATCCAACGTAAAATATTCCGTAAAATATTTCTTCTGCTTTTTTTTTAACATAAAATTAAAAACAACTCTGACAATCCATTCATTGAGACCAAGTCAACGAGCCCCGACACATAATATTTCTGCTGTAAAGTGATGAAGAGATAACTCTTTTTTCGTATCCTGCCGCTTCCAGGTGATGCTGCAGCATCATATTGAGGTTATGCAACTATTTTATTTTAATATCAAGTAGAGGTTCCTCGGATCATTTAAACAATTATATATGTGGTGATAACCTTCAAATGTCTTAACAGTTCTTCATAAATTATAGCTAAGAAACTTTTCGATTACATCAGCTTGCAAACAAAAAAAAAAACAGCGTTTATATCGATCCATTTGCACTACGATGCTATAGACAGACACGCAGATACATACATGTTACCCATAACCTCTTTTTGGGTGGGGCTTAAAATGACTGTAAAGCATTTACGATATATACTATAGTGTTAGCAATTAACAGCCGTCAGCGAAGCTCCGATGGCTTTTATAATATAAAATAATGTATTATCAGTTATTGAATATTAAAATGTTTATCAATTAATTTTTTTATTAATTTTATAATTGTTTAATATTTCTTATTAAAATTTTTCCTTATCTTTAAAACTGGGCATAAAGTAGGTATTTACTTAACAAACGTTGTAAACAACGCTATACTACTTCATTAGCTAGCTGTATATTTCAGTTTTGTCCATATTAGTATTGCTTTACTCACAATAAAAATCAAAATCAAAATAAAAAAAAATACTTTATTCAAGTAGGCTCTTACGAGCACTTTCGAATCGTCATACATGAAAATAACAAAAAAAAATAATACATAAATAATGAAGCTACCACCGGTTCGGAACGCAGATTCTACCGAGAAGAACCGGCAAGAAACTCGATAGTTTCTCGATAGATAGTAGTAGAATTCGTAAAGCTCAAACTCAAAATATACTTTATTCAAATGGGCTTTTAAAGCACTTTCGAATCGTCAAGTTACATGTCATATTTTAATTTTAGATTTTCATAAAGCTACCACCGGTTCGGAATGTAGTCTCTACCGAGAAGAACTGGCAAGGAACTCGATAGTAACTATTTTAAAATCGTTTATACATAATGTATTATTATTACATTTTAATTATGTTATCCAGATAGAAAATCAACGCTTGTCGAATCCACGCCACGTGCTTCTAAGGAGACCAGAGGATCATACAACTCTCTATAGGCTTATAGTTTGGATAGGTTTTTGATCAGTATGAAGATGTATAAGATAGCGCATATTATTAGCTGGATCCTCACCGGAAGATCCTTATTTGGTTCGGAGACCTTAAGATCCAAGCTCTAGGACTTTGGACCATAGAACAAGAATCATATTTTATTTCATATGAAAATAGCTGGTAAATGAATAGCCGGGTCGCCTAATGTTAAGTGATCGCCGCTGCGCATGAACAGTTACAGCAGCAGAAGTGCCGCAAATACGTTGCCAGCTTAAAAAGGATTAAGATATGAAAGGGAATAGGAAGCAAGGAAAGGAAAATGTTTATTGTACGCAGCGAAATTAGCTACTTCACGCCGATTTTCTGTGAGGAATGGGTGAAGTCAGTCCATACGAGCTGCAGTCAGTGGCCTACAGCTAGGCTCTATTTCAGTAATAATCATTCTCTAGCGATACTGCTTTAGTAAACACAGATGATGATTAAAGCCGACCCATGTTGGTCAGTAAGTTGAGCTTTCACATCTGCAGCACCGGCGTTGCTGTAACCCTATACTCATATTAAATGGCAAAGGCTGGGGTAGAACACATATAATTCGTTTTTTTTCTTTAGACTACTTTTATGATAGATTTTAAATTTTAGTCATATTTAGTTTAATAAACGTTTATGTATACTAAAGTAGGAGTTTCTAACTTTAAAAATACGGGACACTAACCAAATGCATTTTAATTCATGGAACCTCATATCAAATGATTAGAAATAAACACTGAAATTTATGTAAGAACATTTCTTTTAAAGTATGTAATATGATTGTCACACATTATTCTTAACTTAAAGTTTTAATGTGAAGAATGAAATGTTCTGTTTTATAATTAATTGTATTATTTTTTCCTATATTATGTCCAACAAATGTATGCGTATATCCGTTTTTTTATCACATATTTTGCGCTATTTTAGAATATATGCATAACCTTGGTATTATGTAACACCCAATAATAAATAATTTTGACAGAATTTTGATTGAATTCTACGGAACTTTTAGTTTCCACAAAACCCACTTTGGAAATCTTGGTACGTGTTGATAATATACAGTTAATTATAATAACGCGAAAACACGTTACCATAGACATTTAATATTAATAATAATTATTTTACTTAAAGGTAAAAACTCACTTTACAAAATTACACATCAACGAAATCAAATAACAATTAAGTATTAGCCTAGCTGTAGGTTGGCAGTACCAGGTCAGCAGCACACTCTCACAGGAAAACGGTGTCAATTAGCTCGTATAAGTGCGTTTCATACGCCGAATGAGAGTGACGGAAGCCTATCTCCTTTTTTTTATTGTTGGGAAATTTACGCATCCCGCAACCGGACTGCCCGGACTCAGACGTTGAACCGGACCCACTAAAAACCAACATCCCTTTCACGTCGCTCTTGAAGCGTCACGGGATGTCTGTGATGCATTCGACCGTGTCACTCCGGCGCACTCCACCACTTAATTCGTCCTTAAAGTTTTACAACGGGGGAAGAAGACGCGCATATCGTCTTCTTCTTCTTCCCGACAGGGCTCTACTGAGGGAATCAGCAGAAGCGCTTGCCTCACGGACCCTTTCTGCGGCCTCCTTCTATGCGATTAGATTACATCTTCGCCGAAGGAGGTTACAGCCGACCATCACGGAAGCCTATCTCTTCCCCAAGTCCCTTTCCCACTTTTTTGTAACTGAAAATCATTTATTATCTTTCAATAATTATATTTTGATGTAAACCTACTTTCAAGGTTTGTTTACGATTTTAACGCGTAATCCGTTGAAAACTTTCGTTCTTCAGCTCTGAATGTTTTCACCGGACATTTAAATATTTTTTAAACCTTAATTACAGTAAAGGTAAAAGTAGCACAATGGTCTTATTCTAATAGAATTTTTTTTCTGGTTACAATATTACATTTATATAGGAACACGGATACTCAAAACAGGAGTCAACCTGTGTATGAATATGGGCGCCTTCCAACTTGAAAAAATACTCATTATTATGAAATGCACTCAAAAAATAAGACGTTTTGACCATTATCTTTCATCACTTAATAACACATTTGATAACAATAAACATACAATTCGTGTGTTGACGTAGTACAATAATAAAACATACAAAGAAAATAGCGATAAAAAATACTGAAATATTCCGAAATAGTAATAATAGGAACTCCATACAGATAATCTAAATATAGAACCATTCCGAAAATCGAACCTTTCAAATAATAAAAAACAAACACTAAAATTCGCCCCTACGCTAAGCGTAGTATATACATAATATAATTTAATTTTTTTTTTTAATTAACAACCTTTTTCATTATGACAGTCGGCTAAAAATAGTTACAAATTTATAAATACATTCAAGTAACAATTTCAAATAGTTTTAGAGTTCGCTTGCAGAGGATGCTGAGTCAGATAGATAATTATTTCATCATTTTCAGGTCAAGAACTAAAGTTGAGTTTCACTTGAAAGCTTAGTCTTACGCATCTCAATTATATATTTTTAATTGAATAATACTTTTTTGTATGAATTTTTATGTATTTATTATCGTCTATATTTCAATTGAATTGTCGATAAAATAAATTAAGTGCTTGTAGTTTTCAAATTACAGTTTCATCAAATAAATAAAAGTAAATATGAAATTTTCAAGTTAAATTCAAGTTCTTTATGTTTACTAATTAATTCACTTCTTTCATTGATGACTGAAAAAAAAGTTTATAAGTTTTGAATGCATTTTTAGAATAATAGGAGAAAAAGCAGTACCAAAAGAAGTATTACGAGTAGAAGCAGGAGTACTTGTTACTACTAACAAATCATGTAGTGTTCTTGTAGTTCATATATTCATACTTTACACATTTATACACCACAACAAACATACTCTTAAAAAATAAATAGAATTAATTAAGAATTTTTTCTGTAGTGCAGGGGGCAGACATTTTACTAATTAACTATTTTCGCAATACCCGATCTAAAAAGAGAATTTAATATGGAAACTATACTTAGCTTCATACTATACATAGGTACTTCGCACTGTACTGTAACAACCTGTAAATGACCCACACTCGGGCAAAGGCCTTTCTTTTATTAAGAAGAAGGTTTAATTAATAACCAATAAATTTACTAATACATAAGTCCGATTACCATTGCAATTACAAAAAATTAATGAGCCGGACCATTAAACATGGTACAGGTAAAAGTAGGTCAGTATGGGCTATATACAATATCTATGGCTTTTTACAGCATGTAAAACTGGAGGCACATTAATTACATTTTTGTTACATACATATTATGTTTCATCGGATCATTACTTACCATCTTGGGGATGTACTGCCAAAAAGTATGCGTGATGCATACTTTTTTACATGCTGTGAATTTGTGATATATAGACAATTATAATATTTACTAACGTTGGCACATTCTGGAATTTGTTTGGCAAATATCCAAAGGTAGACATTCTATCAGATTACAGGTACACCACCTGCTTGGCTATTTGTCTTCGTGTGTTTATGTGTATATTCTTGTCTATTGCTGTCTATAGCACACGTTAAGTATCACTACGTATTATATAATAAACATGAAAAAAAACATCCACAACGAATTGAGAACCTCCTCTTTTTTGAAGTTGATTGAAAACAAAGCCCACTGCCGCGTCTTTCTGTCTACCTAAACGCGATAAACTCAAAAACTGCTGAACAAATTTTCATATGGTTGTTACCAATGGACTTAATGATTTATAAGGAAGATTTAAGTGTATAATTCATTAAAAGTTCATGTAGATTCGCTGAAAAATGGTATTGATTGTTGGAGAAGTCTGAAAAATATCTGATAAATCCACTGGGAGCTTTACCAGTATGCGAAAACCGATAGAGTTATATGAAAACTATGTATTAAGGAATTATTATTCTTAAAAAGATCTGTAAACAAAATTTACGTTAACGCTAGTAAATTCGCGGGTAAAAACTAGTAAACTAATAAGAATAATATATAAAGAAAGTTTATTTAATAGACAATTGCCCAGTTTTTACCTAGGCCATGTATTCCAGGAAAATATTAGGTTTTTATATGTCTATTGATATTAGAGGTTTCTTATTCGATTAAAGATTTAGATGCTTCTGATATCACTATATTTATTTTGATTAAGGTGTTAATAGTTGTTTTACGAGGAGTATTTTAGCAGTCATCTAAAAAGAGATCGTGTGCGATTTTGAGCTGGAATTGAACTCATTACAAAGTTTAAATAAATTATTCTTTACTCTACCTAAACTATAAGTAATATCGACGAGATTAAACCCCCAATTATTATTGTAACAGTTTTTTTTCTCACTTAACAAATCTTAGGTGATACACTTCTCGATTCGTCGTACCTTTTCTTACATACACAGCTTTCGTAACAACTTACGACGTATCTGTTACTAGGTAACAGAGTCGTTTTATGTTAGTTACGAGAGAAAAACTTACAAATATAATTTTCGCCTTCTAGTTACATATCTAACTATAATTTTTTTTTCTGTCTGTTTCTTTGTCGTATAGTCTCTCAATGGGTGAAAGTCTCCTCTATCCTTTGATAGGTAACCAAAGCTAGAAACAAATATTTAAAGAAATGCGAATATTTACCTCGTGCGGGAGTCGAACCCGCAATGTGATTAATTTGCCAGAAAGGACGAAAAAAATGTCAACAATGTAATGTAAATTGTCATTCATTATTACCTCATTTTCTATACTATAATTACTTGTTTACATGTATCTGTCTTAATACGTAATGAAATCTTTCGAAACTCATAATATTCGCTTTTCATGAAAACAGTAAGCAAATAAGCAGGCAGGTTACCTAATGTTAAGTGATCACCGCCGCCCATGAACACTTACAGCACGAAAGAAGCCACAGATGTGTTGCCGGGTTCAAAATAAGTAAGGGATAACAGAGAGTAGGAAGTAAGGGATATTGGAGGTTCGACTTCCGACTTGCAGCTAGCTACGAAACGTAATTAGCTATATTGGTTACTTATACCTATTTTATATGAGAGTGTGGTACCCGGTCTAGTCAGCCAGTTTACGAGCTGTGTCAACAAGCTGCCAGCTAGGCTCTACCTACCTATATCTAGATATAGAATATGTTCAGATTTTCTATTATTTTCCATTAATTAGAAGTTACATGTTATGTAATTCTTTTAAATATATTACTGTTGATATTTGCGAGTTCGTCTGCGTAGAATACTTTATTAATTTGAATAGCCTATTTCTTATAGAAAGGACAATTCATCCATATAAAATTTCACCTATTATATAACGCACTTTAAATTTATTTTCGCTACAAAAATAGTTTTTGTCTTTCTCCAAGGTCTTACCTAATTTAAAATGTAAAAAAAGTTAGTAAACAAACAGACAGTTACCATCACATCTATACTAATATTATAAAAAGGTAGAATTTGCTTGTATGTAAGGAGTAATCCCTGAAACTATTGATCCGATTAAAAATAAATATTTTTTAATGGCTATAGGCTACATCACGATGACTCACAGGAGCAAACGAGTTATAACCGAGAACAATAAATACGAGAGAAACCGCGCTGGGGCAACTAGTTTATAATATTATAGTATTGACATAGAATTTTATTGAAGAAAAACAATTTGTTAATTAAAAATTAAGTTCTAAATTTTTTACCATCTCCACTCATTTAATAATAAACAATTGATCTCATTTAAACAACTAAACATTTAAATAAAGGCCATAGGTTGAGATATATGAAAGAAAAAATGCGTTAGAAAGCCTCTTACATTTTGACATTTATCATTTTATTCATAGAAAATATCTGTGTGATATGCCTATGCGACAGCTTAGCTTATAAAATAGCTATGCATAAAATGTGAAACCATGCTAATTGGCATTAAGTCCTAATTGAGGAAACCTATAGGCTATAAAACATCCCGCAACGGCTTATAGAAGCGGAGCAGTAAAAGTCGACGAACTGGCAATTAACGAAATATAACACAGTTGAAGCCGCGAGGCACTACTAACTAATATTATAATAGCGAATGTGGATTCGTTTATTAATTTCTAAATTAAATTTTGCATATACGCTGCAATGGGTCTAAAAAGACTCAACACAACACAAATATCTACTCTTAAGTTAACAACAATTAGGTAAATAAATATATATAAAAGCGATCTTATAGTTAAGATAGCGATTTCTTCCAGGCAAACTTTGGTCTTAGGACACAAGATATCAAATGCGGTTAGGAGGAAGGTATACAAAACATTAGTGTTCAACGTCATGACTTAAATATATTAAATACATAGTAAATTAGTAATCTATATATTAATACGTGAAGCAATAACTTTAAAGCGGACGGAGGAGTATGAAATTTCGCATATTTAAGTATAGTTTATATAGAGAAGATGAGAGGAATGCAAAAATATATTTTAAAATTATGCATAAAAATTACATTAAATTAATAAAAAAACACAACACACCCCACCATGTATTTGTAACACATTCGAATATAGATATACTATTTTGTTTATTGTTAAAGTCTGTGGTTCAACTGATTTCAAGATTATCTGTGGTCAATCTTGAAATCAGTTGAAAAATTAACGAATTACGGTAAAATTCCGACCGCTAGGTGACCATTAGTTTACATAAATACAGCAATATAATATTAATATTTATATAATACATACTATAGTATATGGTTTACATTTAAAAGACTTTGTAAAAAAGCATATTTGAATAAAATATACTTTGAATTGGAAATTAAATATATATGTACATATAATTACTTATGTACAGATAATATTCAGACAACGACATAACAAAATCTATACTAACACGAAGCCGCGAGCTAAAGCCAGTACCTTGTATTTACGCTCATACGTCCCTACTTACGTTTTAAAACGATCTAGGCTGTTTAGCCTACTTCAGAGTAGTTTCACAGATAGCTATCTATAACGCTCATAATTTCAAGGATGTCGGTTGAGCCATACCAAAGATGTGATGGATTTCGTGGAAGGTAATATGAGTAAGGAAGGAGAGAACGGGAGTGGAAGAGAAGAACAAGTTGTGTCGACCCCACATGAAGTGGGACCAGGGCAAGAAATGACGAATTTCCGTGCAAAATACTGATATAGTTTAAAAAAGTGCTTACAATCAATTTTATTTTGATTTTAGTACGTAAATATTAAGAGACCTTGACCTACTCAAACTATAGCAAAAAAGGCCAAACGCATTACATGTTTCCTTTCTAAGTTCGTTAAAGTATTACATGAATCATATTTTATACTTACATAAACTAATTGTGGCCTGTGGCTTTGCTCTATGTATGTCATCTCATTTAACTTCATACGGCGAAATCAATACCATGAGAATTTTTTGATAACAAACCTTAAATTTACATTACGCATTTTGCTTCTTTTCATCTATATATTATTATGTTCATGTATATTAATATTTAAATATACATTTTTATTAATCTAAAATTTAAATAATATCTATAATAATTATTTAATTCTTTTATTCTACTCCACAGATTTTACCGTCTATATTCAAAAATAAACTTATTACTAAAACAAATACTACACTAAACCACAAGTGCAAAAAGACAATTTAATAGCGCAAAATATAATTCGATAGCATAATTTAAAATTCCGAACTAGTCTATGAGTAAAACAAACATGGCGCTCGTTCGGAAACCGCTCTACAATAATGAGCACGACGCGATCGTCCTAGTTCCTACATCGGGAAGTTACCGCTCCCGAACGTTGGCGATGTTTTGGCGGGAATCCTAGGTCTTAGCCACCACTGACAGCCATTACGCAACGCGGCGCCACTCTGCGTTATATGGCGCCAACTATTAAACTATTCTTTCCGTGAAAATACTTTCCCAAGTTTTGCTTTCAATAAACTCGCCTGTCAAGCGTTAGCTGCTATAAACAAAAGGTGTGATAGTGATATATGAAAATCATTTCACAACGGTGAGATCTCATTTTGCTTATTTATTGAACCAAACATAATGAGTTAAAAAATGAATACATAATTATAAGTGGTCAACCTGTTACGTTTTAAGTTACAATTTACCGTCGCTATTGGCATATTATAAAACGCTGGTTTATATTTTAAGTGTTGTATTCAGTATTTATATAACTCGAGAAATCATTAGTAGAGTCGCATAATCTCGCTCCTCTTTTCAATATCCACAATGATACTACAGCGTCTAAATGAAATCACGTTTATACAAAATTATAAGATAAATGTGACGTATATTCGAATAGGTTGCAGTTTTTCGAAAAATTAAAGGAAACGCGACATCTATGAGCGATGCCGCAAACTTCAGCGAACAGAAATGCGTTTACAATCTTTATTATCGGCAGCAGTAATGGTACTACAAATTTAGTTCTTGCCCTACAAAAAGCGTTTCTCCTTTCATAATAATAAGAATACGTCGAGCGAGTCGGTCGGTTGGCGCGCTCGCTCGTTCGATACATACGGACGCGGCGCGGGACGCCTGTGTGCGTGGGCGGCGGAGTGTGCGTGGGCCGTCGCCCCCGCGCCTCCCGCCCCGCTGCCGCGTCCACCGAACGTAGCTTTCTGTTCGCTTATATAACGACATACATATATATGCGCGGTAAATAATATACACTGTGAATAGCGAGCTATGTGCTGCCACCTAGCGGCTCGCTCGAATCAGCGCGCCACAGACTACGTAAAGCCATGTTTCGGTTTCTTCTATACTGCATGACTCTCAAGGACCTTTAGTTTTACTACTTTTGTTTATTTTTCACGGAACTGGGAAACTTTATTTTTCCTTATGCACAAGTATAAATAATATTCTTTTTACGACTTTTGTATTCATTACTACAGTATTTTTTCTGTTACCGGGCTTATAATTGTAGAAATATAATTCGCAATGGAAAAGTATTGAATTTTACGTACATAAATTACAGTCTACCCACAGAGTTAGTGTTGAAAATACGATAATGTAGAGCAACTTTGTATTAGTTATTTGGATTTAACATATACATAGGTATACTGTTGAAATTTTATATAATATATTTTATCATGATGAAAAAAAAATTAATATTAATATTTTACTATTTTTCTGAAGGATGCAATAAATACGTTCAACGTGTGTTTATTAAATGAACTACGATGTAATTTTTTCGATACGATTAATTTAATTGAATAAATAATTTATAATTAAATATCAAATAGTTAGTCTGTGTCTCAAACACGCGACTGCCAGGCGGTTGCCTTCGTAGGGAGTATTCTTTCGGTATTACGGCTCGACTTGGCTCGGCTGACTTGGCTCGACTGGCTCGAGTTCTCGAGCCAACATGGGCTCGAACTCGAGCTCGCAGCAACGGGAAAATTTCACAAGCAGCCATCCATGACGCAGCCGACTTACCCGCGCGGCGCCCAGTCCAACATGTCTTTAAAATGGCGCGCTAGCCTTTCGTTTTTGAACGTAACGAAATAAGGCAGCCATATTAAAAGTCTTCTATTATTTTTTCAGAACTAGTATGTTCGTTTCTCCGACTCTACTTTTTTCTGCTGATCATATATTCATTTGTCTATGGATAAATTATTTATTTGGTTCGAATATTGAATCGAACAAAATAGTAACAAAATGAACTCAACATTGATTTGATTACTTTTGAAACAGATAACCGTACTTTTTCGTATGTGACTACACTGTTGACAGAAATATAATAATAATACTGTGTTTATTACAACAGTTTTTAAATAAAATATTATATTTAGAATTCATTTGAAATGTGATTAGAAATTAATAAAATTTTGCAGTATTTGTTTCATTAATTACGATTTTCAGAAATACATATGTATATTTATAATGAACGATGACAAAGTACGTAGTTTTTGAGAAAAACTAGATTTTTGTAATAAAGGTGAAGAACACTATACATATTTCGAATATCAAACAGTTTAGAATACATTTCTCTTAATGGTTCAATACATGAAAGATGTTGGAAGGTAACAGACAATGTATAGTATCATAATCGTAGCCCAAGTTAAGGGTTTGCCATATGTTCCCGAGAACATCCCCGCGAGTGACGGATTTACCATCTGTTAACACCCTTAGAATTGAGAGCATGTTAGATATGGTATCGAACAAACTATAATAAATTCGTTTCTTTGATTCGTTCGTTTACAGTGTTATAACATTTTGCTAAGGAATCATTACGATTATATAAATATGGTTAAAAAAACACGACTACCGTCTATATATTTTTTATATTTTACAAAATCTTAGTTATAGTGATAATGAAATGACCTTGAAGTATTTAGAATTTATTGCTGAATAAAGGTATTTAAATTAAATACATATTGAAAAAATAAATAAAAATGTGTGATCTTAAATCTTATGGATACATTACTTACTAAATGTCATTTTAAAATGTGTTACTCTGTTGACAACTTATGAGCATAATATAGACACATATGTATGTTAACACAGGCTTAAAAGAAAAAGCTTTATGTCAAACTACGCTAAAGTATCTTAGATTTCTTATATTTTGAATGCAAATTTTCAAGCGTTGATAATGTCCTTACCTAATTTTAAGACAAGATCATTGACTTCATTTAATCATTTATTTTCAATGGTTTTTAGCCAAAGCACTAATTTTAAGGATATTCTTTTAATATATTTTAATTGTCATTTATGTTATGACTAAAAGCACAGTGTGGTTCCATGTTAAATTTCGTTGCTTGCCAGGTTGGTTAACAATTATGCTACTGTTTTTGTTCTAAAACTCACACGTGGTGTAATGTTTTATAGTATAACCTTCTTGAATAAACAAAACGTAAATTATGCCTTCAAATCGGACTAATAGTTCCTGAGATGAGAGTCCATTCGAACAAACACATAATCTCATCTCTGCGTATCAATATAGATAACGTTATGACTTATGAATGTCACTTCCATTACGTTTCATGTTCCGAGGTTAAGACCGTTCAAGGAATTATGACCGTTGATCCATTTTAATAAAGACTATAATGCGTTCAATATATTTGAGTACAGTTTTTAGTTTGAAGTCCCACATCGCATGTCAATGACTCAACGGCGGTGGAGCTCGATGCGCAATGGACAGCCAACAGAAAAACTGATTGTGATATTGTGCTTCGATTCCTGGTAGTATAAACCGACATCAGAAAAAGGAGACGGGGTTTTACTACACTTAATGCTTCCAAGCTATCTCAGCATGAAAACTAAAGATATGTTTTTGGTTGTAATTCGTAATTATTGTAAGGTGGTTGTGAAAATTAATAGACTTTAATAATGTCGATTTTTAATACGTGATTTCTTTTCGTTAGGTTTTTATTCTAAAAAAAGTTTTATCACAAACAACCAAACGAATGAAAAGTATAATTTTTCATTGTACATGGTAGAGTCAAATATAAAAATACTTATGATTTTTTTTTTAATAATAATTACTTATTATTTAGTCTTACGCTATACATTTGACATATCTAGTATAGTTTATGAAAGAAATCTGCAATCTTCTATGTAGCGAGATAAAACGAGGTTGTATTATTAAAAAGAGATTTTTTTGTCTTCAACTCGAGTCGGAGCTAAGCCATGAATCTTCTGGAGGACAGTCTGTAGGGTACCATGAAAACTCGAATTCCTATCGCCTGTGATTGCGTTCCGTTCAGAATCGAGTGTTCCTAGAAACGTAGAGGGCGTTACTGTGCTAACTTTTCTTACTCTGTCAGTTGGCAGTTTATTCTCAGACCATTGGACCATAGACCATATTCTATATTGTCTACTTTTTGTGTTCAAAATACCAGTTCTTCGTTTTAAGGCCTGGTTATTTTCCTACGTTAATATTCAAATTGGCTATAATTAAAAACAATTTTGGGTATCTGCAAAACAAAAATATTTATTTTTGTAAAAATTGTAGAGTCGTATATTATTAACATGTATCTTTAATAAAACATTTCTAGGGTGGATTAATAAGTGACTAGTATGGTAGGCTATAAATGAAATCACCACTACCATGACCCTAAGGCTCCTCGTGGCTCTAACCATGGACTTGTTTCACGTTCGCCACTACGCTCAAGCAGGCCGACAAACGCAATAGTAAGCCCTATACACACCGCTTACGGTGTCATTTACATCGTTATCAGTCGCAGCTGATAACAGCGCGAACGCTTCGCGGAGCAGAATCGAATGTCAAACGAAAACGCCTCCGCTTTACTTTTCCATACCTATCCCCCAGCGCCCTAGCGGAGCGAGCGAATCGACGCGACGTCTCGAGAAATAACCACCTCAATTCGCTCAAATAGATTAATAACAATTAACACCGAATTGGCACAACAAGACGAGAATATTCTGCATGACAAGTTAAGGTCGCAGTCTCGTTGATGAAAAAGAGGCGTTATTTCAAAACACCTATTTCGGAATTTCAGGACCGAAATCAACTTCATAACAATTAACGATACGACCCCCGCCTCTAAATTCCTCGCCCCGAGCGTGCCCGCTATACGTGGCGATACGACGCCTTCGCATAGATAGAATAGAGAGCGGTTTCGGAACGCACCCGTACACGAAGCGCCTGTGTGAGAAGCGCGCCACTGTGTGCGCGTGCACGTGAACACTCACACAGGCGCGGCGCCGGTGAGCGCTGTTCACCGCACTCTGTGAGCGCAAACAACCATCTATAAGGCCACGCTATAGCTGACAGAGGGACGCGCCACGACGCAAGCCGGCATTAATTTATACATTTTCCTTATTTTAAAGCTAAATTATCTGACTATATCAAATGGTCGTATTTGTATAATATCATTAAATTAGTTCTGTCTTAAAAATTAAATATCAAATATATTGTTTATTATATTATAAAAATAGTAATTATTAATTAACAAGTTTAAAATATATTTTATTGATGTAAATGTGTCATCTATAGCAGCGGGTCAAACCGATTATTGACGTGGCGACGTTTTTAAGAATGTTTGACTTTTCACTTTGTTATTAAAAAAAAATAATTTACAATACTTTATAAAAATATTTTTTAAGTTAGTTATATTTTTTAAATTCATTTTTAATTACGCCTACTTATTTCCTTTAAAAAACCACCTTTTCTCAAATAAATATATTCTATAAACAATAGTTTCGATATTTCATTTGCGACTTTCTTTTTTTATAATAAAATTAACAAAAAAAAAAGATATAAAATGTGCAGAATGTCTTCTTATCGCTAAACGGGTGACCTCTTCCAAAAGTCATGTTATGATTAATACGTCCAGTAAGTAAACTTAACACATTTACTATCCCACTATTTCCCCGTTAAGAATAGTCTAACCTCTAAGTCTTAATTCAACAACATCTATCAAATAAAGTTATTTAAAAGGAAAAAGTGTTGTCATTTATGATTTTATAGTGGGGTTGTAATTTTCTATTAATGTAAAAACGAAATATACTGAAACATCTATATTTTTTTTATGTTCATGATATACCTACCTTAAAATTTATTAAAGTCTAAATTGTCATTTTTAATAGAAATGGTGCAAATTCTACTATTATTAATTAATTTGTAAAGACTTTTTCATTTAATTTATTTTATTTTATTTATTCTAAAAAAAAGTCAATAAAATTATAATAAATAATTATATTTGCATGGTAACTTACTTTATGAGATAGGTAAATAAATATGAATTATTACAAATAAAGTTTGATTGCTTAATATTATTAGCTTTTTGTTATAATTTTAATACATTTCAATAATTTAAAAAAAAACATATTTTATATGTAATTGAATATAATCTTAAATTAAAAGAATGTAAAATTTGTAGAAATTAGTTAAAAGATTTAATTTTTATAATTTTAATTAATTTTAAAAATAATATATTTTTTAAATTTCTTTAAAATATTTATATTAATATTAAATACGTTTAGGGCATCATAAAATAAATGTATTAAAATGGTTTTGACGTGATTTTAGTTGTTATGATTTTTTTCTAAACTTCTAACTTAGGAACAACCCAATATAGTTTCAAGGAAGGCTTACCCTACACTTTATATTTTACCCGTGAAACAATTTCAATAACTCTTTCTATTACTTTAAAAAATGTAAAATAAACTTCCCATACAAACTAAATACTAAAACCGTGAATCGGCTCGAGGCGCGGCGCGGCCGGTATATTTCCGACATAATACCGCTGCGTCGAGCGATTACTACTATATATTCTATATACATTTAATAGCTATACAGGCGCGCATAGAACTGGCCGTACTTATGTGAGCGCTACGTAGCGAGTCGCAGCGTCGCTGGAGCGCTTTAAAGCAGAACTTCGTCCAACAGAATACTATTTTTAAGCGCTTTAGCGCTTCGCTCTCTGGGAGCCCGGCTTATTATTATCGTAGATTGGCGTCGGCGCAACTACACGGCGTTAGAAGGACGTTCCGTTTTAAATATCAGGTTTTATTATTATGAAAAGCGGCGCAGCGGAGTGCGGACGACGCGGCGGACGACGGTCGGCGGACGGCGGACGGTTGCGTGCGATAACATTTGACATTCGTAATTAGCGGAGCGCGGTCGGTGTCGTGGCGCAGCGAGGCCGGCTTCGCGGACATTCCGCTGGAGTCCGCGGGGCCGGGGCCGGACAAAGAGGTCGCGTTGCGTCAGCGAGCGGGCCTCGCGCGGCGGGCGGACCGCTGCGGCACAGTTTGACGATCCGCCGCCGCTGCCGTCGCGACGCCGACGCGACGCCGTCACGCGCCCGCATTTCATACACATCTAAATAACATTACATACGCCAGCCTTGAATGCCTATGCGATTATTTTCAGCCTCCTAATATCTAAATAAGCCCATATTGTGGTGTTAATATAATATAATGATAAATTTGGATCCCTTTTAGAATTTGATAGCAATTGCTTTTATATAACCTTAGTAGATTTTAGATTAAATATAGTGTTATATTTCTGTATTTACCAATGTAATGATTCAACATTACTCTTCAATCTCACTAATCAGAAATTATCTAGACCTCTCTACCTATTAAATTTAAATAATTTTTTGATTTTTATAAATACTTCAATGAAATAAATATTTTAAATTATAATAGTCATATTAAAATAAAGAAAAAGCTTACATCGATTTTCATATATAAACAAACTGTAAAAAAAACCAAAACATCCTACTGATGGCGCCGAGTCCAAAATTCAGACGAAAATAACAAGAGACGCGCAAAAAACTACCTTATCCGCTTACGCTACGGTTCATACAAGAAGCATTGAATTTTATACGTCAGACAAAGTCAAAGAGCAGAGATAGAGATAAAAACGACTGAGGAAAATATCGGCGCTGCGCGACGAGCGATACCGAGTAGCGTGGAGTGTGAGGCCGCCTTAAGGAAATATTTGAGAAATACAGTCGCAGGAAAGTCGACTGTGTTGCTTTATGTCAAGGACGAGAATGGTGTGCCCGTATTTCAGTTTGACACTGCGCTCGATCGTTGACATAAGTCGCGAAATCATAATGAGCTCGGAAAGGAGAGTCCATTAGAAATGTCATCTAACATTATCATTATAAACACTCAATAATGAGAATAACCATAATACGAAGACAGATTTTTATTAATAAATATAATTAACTCCGCCAATTTGCTTTATCCTGTGTTTTAAAGATGCCCGAAGTATAAACTTATAATTTAATTTTTCGTTTGCTTGAAGAATGTTACAGAATCGAAGAACGATGTACGAGTATAAGATATTTATTTAGCGTAGTTCTGACTGACTTGAGCCGTGCCCAATTGCACATGCCATTTGCATTATATCGTCTGATCTGAGACAATGAGAATGAGATGAGTACACACCGTCCTCTACGGATCACCTGCGAAGAACGGCCAGGGTGTATTCAACTCATTACGAACATAATCCTTTACCTATATCTGAAAATTTTCCATTTGTGAAAATCGTTAAAATCTATAAAGAGTACATTTAATATTAACCTGCATTTTTTTAACAAAGGCGTGTATTGTTCCTTTGTTTCAATTTTCCAGTGATCATCGGGAATAATAAGTTGCCCGCGACTTCATTCGTCGGAAAAAAGGTTTTTAATATTGCTCATCTCATGTCGAACTCGTTATCATCAGGTATACGTATTGCACTAGCGGTCCGCTTCGATTGCGCATTTCTATAATAAAGGTTTTTAATTATATGTCTTATTTAAAATAAAAAGTAAATATTGTAATTACAGTAATCCCGAACAGTGCAGTTTCTTCTTGCAAGCTAACATCTAACACTAATGCGCAACGCATGCTCGATGCAATTTTTCTAATGCGTTCCTTATATTTATTTACATTTTCTGATACGGGCAATTAAGTCCTCTCTAGAAATAAAAGTTGTAAATAAAAGAAAAAAAGTATTGTATTCTATGCATCCGTATAACTGATTATAGATAATGAAAATATTTAAATTCGGAAGAAAAACTAAATGTAAAAATGCATCTACACTCTTGATACAGAAACGCTATATTGGAATTTAATATATTCCATGTTACTCTCACAATTAATACGCATCTGACGACACCTGAAGGTGCGTTTAAACCAAACAAACAGACTAGAAACGAGCTAGAGCTAAAATAGTCACATTTTTTCCTTTAGTTTTTAGTTTTCGCACGTTTTCAGCGTTTACATCAAAATGTCAACGAGCGAGAAAGAGAACCAAGAACTCTTGTATAATAGTTTCTTAAATCAGCCAAACGAATGCTCGACCGAATTAATTGCTAGAATATAATACGCTTTGAAGAGACTGCTCGGGGAGCGAGCACGTCCGAACTCGCTAGAACGCTCTAAGCATCTGTTCGCACGTTCTAGTGGCGTTTACATTATAAAATCTTTAGAACACAACAAGTACAACGAAATAATGCTTCACGTGTGCTTATACTAAAACATGATAAATTAATTTATAAAATCAAAAACCCCGAATATGTAACAAGATTATCTGCAGTCAGCAGTACCGTATCAATATCAGTTCTGTCTAAAAGCCTGTATATAAATGAGAATCGTTACTAACCAACTTTTAATCGTTATAGATCCTAAACGATAATACTAATTGAAAAACGATAGGAGGAACCTAAAAATGATTTTCAAATACCTATTCAGTGATATCCTATTTGACATAGTTTGTCGATTTTCATTTTTTTTTTCTTTATCACATTATGGCATCTGAAATCGGCCATTTTCATTTATCCAAATATGCTTTCTATGCCATTCGTGCTTTAATGACGATTTAAAATTGGTCCACGGGTTTGATCTAAATAATGCCACAAAGTACAAACCCATATACATAGGTTGATAAACACATTACCCTTCTTTGCGTCGCGCAGTCGGGTAATAATTTAATAGGGTTGGGATATAATGCTGATGTAAATCGGCCTTAAAATTGTTGTAACTTAAAAACTATCGCGACGTTTATGCTACTTAGTGTATCGAACAGAAAAACATACATACTTAATAATATTATTGTATAACATACTTAATAATATATAATATTGTAAAACATTATCCCCTTTTTGGACAATCGGATAAATGGCATGGCGTAGACTTGTTTGAGAATTGTCGATGTAAAATTTCTTTTTGTAAATTTTTGTCTGATTCATCATCCAGAAAACTTTAAAGTAATCAGCGTTTTACAATGTATATTCTGTATTATAAATTACCATAATGCTACAATGGTATATATCTGTGTGATTAAGCTGTAATATGTTAATCAGGGGACTAATTGTATAAAACTATCGCTATGAATATATTTTAACTGTGACTAAACTAAAACGTTTAGAAATCAACTGTCAGAATGTAACATTTTTCGACAGTGACCGTTTACACAATTTAAATCTTTAAAAATACAAATAAAAAGAGCTTTTGTAAATCTCGATTAAAATCTAAGTATAGCGACTCTTTCTTTTAATTACGTCTATATTTAGAATTTTTAATTACATAAAAATTCACATAGAGTAATAACTTTACATTCAAATTCTTTATGTACGAGTATTGACCTACAAGCGTGAATTATTTTATCTATTTTTACTTTTTACAAAAACTCTTTGTATTATTTTTTTCAACCATCATACAATAACTATTAGACCGATTTTGATGTAATTTGATTTCATTTTTTTTTAACTTATCATTAGACTTGCCAATTGGTTCGCATCTTACCTTCCTACGACGGCAGAAGATGAGAGAATGCAATATATGTTTATCTTTATTTATTAACTTAAATAACAGCAAAAACCTAAATTAATAAGTTTTACGATAAATTTTTTTATTATAGATTCTAAACAACATGTAGGTAACTTTCCAGAAGAGCCCATTGAAATTGTAATTAATTGTAAAAATATACAAAATCTATAAATAAAGGGTCTAAATAACTGTTACATAAAATTGGAATTATTGATAACAATAAAAAGATTCTACCATTTTTTAAATTATGCATAGAAACTTTAATTGGCTCACTTTTATATACATACTGTCACATCATATATGGATGCTGATAAGCAATAATGTGTCAACCCACAAAAAGTCAAATTCGGGGATATTCATGTATTATGATATTGCGTAAACTATTTAACATAAAGTCATATAAACTAAATAAATAAGGAAAAAATTATCTAATTTAATGTTTCGAACTTCAAGTGAGTTCCATATTTTGCAATTTACACAATAATATCAAATATTTCTAAAACTTTTTATTAGATAGCACATTAAATATATCAATCTGATTTTAATTCATTATACCAAAATATATTTATATTTATCAAAATATAAAAAAAAGATGGATATATACGTCTTCAAACAAATTTGTTAAGAATCGGTTTGACATGTTTAGACGCCATTTTCTCAAAATGGAGTCCGTGTGGCTTGACACAGTATTGCTTATCAGCGTCCACATGTCGCTTAGAAACTTTTATCTTTTTCAGCGTCGATATTCTTCTTAAGAAAATGTGAACCAATTTTTTCTTACAATGGTATTTATATGCCTTCTAATACACGTCGATTTATAAACTAATGGATGTTTGCACCTACAATGTTGACCACTTTGGACGACGTTGCGTAGCAACTGAGTATGACAAGTGAGAGTTTCCTTGGGAAAGACAATTGAGAAGGTTGCCAAATAGTATTATAGCAACGTCATATACGTTATAAAAATTTATATATACGCTATAAAATATTATTGTTTTCAAATATTTTATTGTTTAATTTTGAAAAATTCAAATAAGCACAAATAATTATTATTCTTTTTAGGATTATAATATATCACTATGATTTATATTAATAAAATTATTTTTGAACTAAATCTAGTTTGAATAATTTTTATTCTAACGTAGTATATTTTCTGTTAAAAACCATTGAGGGTTTAAAATTATCACAATAATTGTTCTTTTATTTTTTTATCGCATTCAGTACATCACATAATAAAAGTACACAATATAAAACAATCTAAAAAAAATATTGCGCAATACTCGCTGAATTTATCACAAGTATTATTTTAATAACAGAAAGAGTTTAAACATACAACTATAAAACTCAAAAATAAGATAATATGCAAAAAATAGTTAAATCTATTTTTATTGTACATTGTGTGTTTAGTTAATACTTATAATATTATTATAATTTTTCGCGTATATACTCGTCAATGTATGTCTCGCTTCGTCTCGGTGACAGTGAGTCAGCTATGACGATGCTGGGGGTCGCTTACGTATCTTTGAGATGTGAAGTTGTATCTGCCAGGGATTTCCGATTAATCAGGATGGAGTGCATGCATTTTATTTTTCCTCAATGGGATATTTCTCTATAATCCCATAGATATAATAATAATTAAGTTCATATACTACATAACTATAATTATATTTAATTAATAGGAAAATATAGTTAAATAAGACTTAATTAATTTAAATTAATGAAAACCCTGCCTGATTAGGCTATAAAAGGTCAAACGGTTCGGCAGTTTTGACAGTTTACGTCCGCCATATTGATTTTTTGCTGACGTCACATAGCTTGTGACACTCAGTGGAATAATACAATTCTAATGACACATTACGCTTTAATTTTTTTTTGTTTCAAAAGC
The DNA here is from genome assembly GCA_037950945.1 of Hypolimnas misippus. Lineage (NCBI taxonomy): Eukaryota > Metazoa > Arthropoda > Insecta > Lepidoptera > Nymphalidae > Hypolimnas > Hypolimnas misippus. The sequence goes on along the minus strand of JBBEEQ010000015.1, from coordinate 5,819,577 downwards.
TTATGATATAATTTGCGTATGGGTATGTCTTTTAGCCATTTAGGCTACAGGATGGCACAATGGAACGCTCATACAAAAATAGACATACACATGAAAATCATTACCTTCCTTCTGGGTCAGTTGGGTAAAAGCACGACTACGAGTATAGGTGACATCTAGCTGTGTTACCCAGGATGAGTTACTGCTATACAGCGATACTACGCACGTCGAAGTCAGTTGAGGTGTTCAAGAGGTTTTTAGACCCTCAAAATTTTAAAGGCGAGAATTACATTTGTAAGTTTTACTCTCGTAATTGACCTGCAATCGGGTATTAGTTACCTACGAAATCTGTGACTGTTAAAAATAAAGGCACTTGAAGTGAATTCCTTCAGGTGTAAAGCAATGACAAAAACTTACATAAATATTTATGAAAGTCTGAAATCAAAACTTATAAGTGTAATTTTCGCCTAAATAACCAAAGGGCACTTCCAAATTAAATGTTGTCGCATCGGAGTCTACATCGTATGTCGCGCCGTGCTACTTGACGTGACGTCGACGTTTCATGACGTCATAACGTGTCACATCGCGATATTTTAACGTTGTTAGATGTTCTAACCGTTCTGCACACTAGCGGCTATATTTTTCGTACAATCCTATACAGTTATACGTTATAATACAGCACGTAAGCAGAGTCCGCGTATTAGGTCTTTAAAACTAAATTCCATACCCAGTATCAGCACGATACCCTGCGCGGCAGCAGTCCAATTTCAAACGTCTAATTTGAAAGCGACTTTATACGTAGATTACTCTGTCAATGCTACCAACCGCAAGGTTTAAAGTTCTACTCCTAGTGCTTAGAATTACACTATCGTCTCTTCTCTTGTCCTATATTATATTTGGATGGTTGAATTTACGAGTTATGTATGACATGCCTGCTCTGAATTATCGTGGGTATTTTTACGCCAAAAAAACCCGAGATGACCCAGACGATATAACACGTGGATCTTAAGAGCTTGTGTTTAGAATTCATCTCGTGCTCATCGGTAAAGGAAAACTTCGTCAGAAAACCTGAGTGCGTCTGGAGAAATTCTCTGGTATGTATCGGTAGAGGAGTGGCGTGGCGGATTAAGCTCTTATTTAAAAGAAAAAGTCTTTGCTTAGCGGTAACATATTTACAGGCTATTAGGTGTTAAGGTACGAAAAATATTGCAAGTCACTAAATGATTCATATGATGATAATTATTTATTATCTGTGGTACTGAAGATATTTAATATGCTTTTCGTTATCAATGCGCTGGCTGTGAAAACTGAGTTATCCGGAGATTGCTCTCGGTGTAGGCGAAGAAGGCTTGCACAGGCGGGTCAAACGTCGAGGTGTCACGGTAGTATGCGTATACGATCCCGTGGCGCCCTATTAGTACGATGAAGAGCATCTGTACTTGCGAGAAGATTATAGGCGTAGTACAATTAACTTCCATTGGATGGCGCGCATGTCGTACCCACCAGACAGAAAATAAGTTTTTGACGATCGGCATGACATAATGTTAATTAACGCCATCGAAGCTGCAAGCAAATAGTTATGTATGTATTTAAATTTTTATTGATTTGTAAGTTACTTAATATAGAGTTACACGTTTTATGTATGTATATTAATTAAAAAATAAATAAAAAGCAACCGACTTCTAATGCAAACTAGGTAATTTCGCTTAGTTGGATGACATACCTACCTAAAATTATTTTGATAAAAATTTTATAGTCCCATATGATCTGAAGGTATACTTGGACTTGGTAAAAATTATACATAATATAATTTTTTCGGGACTAATTAGATTATTTTATTCTATTGCAACACATCCTTTATTACCTACAAAGATTTTTTTTTAAATGTAAATGTTTCAAAGGAGTTGTTAAAGATTGCCATTAAAATAAAAGTTATGAAACCTAAATACAAAAGCTTAATTAAATCTTAGGGCTAATTTCAGAAAAATATAGCTATTAAAAGATGCAACATTGTATTTAAGGTTTAACATTAATTTTTGAGGATTCCGTATTTGAAGGATGCTCATAGGATCTTATCACTCAACCACTGCCTTCCGTCTGTGCGTCTGTCTTTATATTATCTAATGAATCGTAATGTTATTTAATGAAAGTTGTTTCTTTCAGATCAGATGGTCGGAACTATTTGGATGCGAGTCCGAATAATTTGCAAAAAAAAAAAAAACAAAAAAAAAAATATATTAAAAAACATAACAAGTATACTTATTGAATATTATTTTTAATTAGTCGAAAGTACGAAAATCAAAATTGAACTGTAAATGCGGTTCTCTGATAGTCATGTTGATAATTTTACGATTTTAATTACTCTATTGAGTGCATGCAATTACTGACGATTGCTTTTTGTTTAGGAATAAAAAAAGTTAATACTATAAGGGTTATTATATAAATTATTGAGTTTTTTTTCTACATACACGACACGTTTTACATTATTGTTCAAGTAATAAAAGCCTACTGATCAATGCGTAACAGATAGACAAAATTTGGTAATAATACATGTCACATGTACAATCTCTACTAATATTATAAAAAGGGTTTTGTTTGTATGAAGGGGGTTATCTCTGAAAGTACTGATAGCTCGTTTATTGAGGAAGAAAACAACTCATGGAAGCGAAGCAGTAATCATAAACGCGAGTGAAAACGCGAGGTGGAGCTAGTTTTTGATATAATACCTAACTAATGTTATAAATACTAATGTGAATTTCTTTGTTTATTACCACTTATGCAACAACCGATTCTCATATAATTTTGCATTCAGATTGTCAAGAAAAGACAAAGGGACTTATAGAAAAAGTTACTACTCCGGATGGATAGAAAAATAGCTTTTAGAATGTCGGTAAGCTTAACAATGTAAAAAAGTCTATATTAATACAAGCGAAGCCGTGGCCAATAGCTTATTCAGTTATAATTCAGTAAACTGCCCAACGCACATTTTCACGTTATGATGTCGCGTCGTGGCACGTTACGTACATCGAGTCGTGATATTTTATAACGTATATATAGTAAGTACGCGACAGAAAATATTACACATTATATAATATAATAATATAGAGTATTACGATTATATATATTAAGCGTAAAATATCATGCTCTCTGTAGCAATTTCATGCCGATCTATTGTGAGAATGAGGTACTGCCCCGGTCGAGTCATTCCGTATCTTCCCTTATTACATACTCATGTAAGTTATGGGCGGAGAGTATTCGTTTTTTTCAATTATACATTCAAATCCTTCAATTTGGTTTTTTTTTTGTAAAAAAATTAAATATTAGTTTGTTATTCGTCTCACTCTTTTTTTATCATTTACTCGTATATTAAATCATTTTAATAAATCGATAAAAAATACTACGCTACCTTCAGTAAAATATTATCCTCTTCGTGTGAGAGATAAAAAAGTACTTAATAAAAGTAGTAGGAATACATAAAACTTTCTTTGTATCAAAAAACATTCTCGTAATTTCATTTAATTCAGAGCACAGTTCGTAGTTTTCACTTTTGTTTACTCCTGGATAGAAGATGCACTCAAAGCGAATCACTAGCTGGCGTTTAGTGAGAATTTTATGTGACTACTGATTTAAATTCTTTGACTTGCATAATCTAACAACATACTTAAACAACTTACGTATTTAACATTAATTTCAACTTTATATTAGTACATGAGTACAGATTGTTTTTTTTTTGTTTAAATGTCTTAGATAGCCTGTTATATGCGACTCATAGAAGCGTCAGCCAATCGGGCAAGGATCAAAATTTCACGCAAATAAAACCGAGATGAACATCTATTAACGACCAAACACATTGACACGTTATGAAGACGCGTTGTGGCACGTTACGAGTCGTGATTTATTACGATGTACATCGTAGATTTTCAAGAATCGACGTCGTAACGCGCCATGACGTGACGTCACATCGTAGTTATGTTTTTAATCCGCTACAGATTCATAATAAACGTATCATGTTTTCGATCTTATGAATTAATTTGACGTAGACTATTTTAGGGTTATTTGAAATGAAACCTTTTTCGTATATATCACTTTTAAAAATAAAAACATTTTATTGCATTCCAATTGTTTTTTTCGAGGGATCGTTCCATCTCCACGCATCGCCTATTAGTGAAATAAAATATTGTGAAATTCGAGAATTTCAACCAGTTCCAATATTTTATTTAAATATATATTTAGGTACAAATATACAATGTATATTGATATACTGTAAATAAAATACGAAGTAACTTTAATATTTTAACGATTCATGCAATAATTGCCCTATATCTATTTTTCATTTCCTTTATATATCAAATATTACCTTGGCGACTTAAAATAAGCCGCTTCTTTATTAATAGTTTAAAAATTTTGCATATACAAATCTGCTCTTAAATCATTATACGTTATATCAAAATAAAAAAGAGAAAATGGATTTATACGTCTTCGAACTAATTTATTAAGAACAGGTTTGACATTTTTAGACGCAATTTTATTAAATGGAACCTATGTAGCTTGACACAGTATTGCTTATCTGCGTCCAATTTATCTTAAAAAACGCAAGCACCTTCTTTAAAAAAACACATTTTACAAACCACAAACTGTACACGATATTATCCATATAACGTTAATCTGTCAAATATATGCCTAATACGTAAGAAGATTAAAACCTGCTACATTCACAATACCACACAGGTTCTCAACTAAAATGTAGCTTCGAAAACACTGTTTTTAAATCACGCCGAATCTCTGATCATTCATTAACGAGAGTGGCTTATTGTTGCAGGACAGATCTGAAATGTGCTATCGAAGTTATCTTCTACTATACAATATGGAATTGCGTTAAAATGTTTTTTTAATATCGGAACACATAATTGTATGGCAGATTTTTAACAACTTCTATTTAATGTATAAGGCTTATTAGTTTGTTTGTTCTTCTTCAAGAACGTATAGGTCTAATTTGAAAAAAATATCATTACATACCCTGTTCATTGAGGGATATTACAGACTAAACATAACGCTTAGAGGAGACAGTAACTGTAAATGAAAACCACTGTAGCAAGTTAAAAAGCCAAGATGGCCTAGCGGTTAAAATACATCGTCCTCAACTGATGATCGCAGTTTTAAATTCCAGCAAGCACTTCTGAGTTTTTAAGTGCAAAATTTTTGTATTAATTCATCTCGTGCTTGACAGTGATACTCTTACAGTAATCTCGAGAGAACCTGCTGTGCTCTATCGGGAGAAATTTTGACACATGTAAATTTGCCAATCCGCAGTAGAGAATTGTGGTGGATTCGGCTCCTTACTCATTAATAGGGGACAAGGTAATTGCCCGGAATTGGGACATTCAAAATCTGTTAAAGTATGATGAAAGGGAAGTATGGAAAGAAATTCGGAAGGGTTTCCAGCTCTCGCCTCCACCGTATGAAAGGGACCTATATTAGCTACTGGTCAGGTCGAGCCAGCTCATGTACAAGCTTTAGAGAATGGTCTACAGCTAGGCTCCACCTCAGTGAATAAAGCTCCGCATAACAGCTAGTCTGATCACATTGTTAGAGCTACCAATCGGTCACCATCATTTTACCATGTACAATTTACAACCTTTTGTAAATGCTTTGTGACTAATACTGTACCGTAGTTCATAATAATATTCCAAAATAGAAAAGAAAGTTTACTTATTTTTTTACGTATAGCATCTACCTACCATTTTTTTCGGTTATAACAGGGTCTGCTTATTATTCTAGTCCAAATATTGACAAGTTACTGATTTTTGCACTGAGCGACTGCCATCTGACCCCTGCAACCCCTGAGGATAGTCCAGTAACCATTTAGACTAGAATAATCTTCCTACTAAGAATAACAATAATTACCAGGTGATTGTGATAACCGGTACCGACAACTTTACGTGCTCTCCGAGGCACGACGGGGAGACTCACTACGATAAACGCCCAGACCTAGGAACAAATATTTATACAAATATAATATTAGCCCCGAGCGGGGATCAAACTTTGCTTAGGTATATATGCAATATATAATAAGACTCACATATGTAATCTACCTTACATATATATATTTTATATATAAATCCTTCGAGATTTCTATTGGATAGAATTTCAATTGACAGATTCTTTAATATATTAATACAAAAACATATAGAATATAATATTGTCTTCTGAAAAAGGCGATGACAACATAATTCTAATTATTGATTTATGTTGGCCGTGGGTTATTAAACATTTTAACTGTAATTCAATTTAAAAAAATCGACATTTACAATAAATAAAGGTTAAAATTACCTCAACAATTGAAATTTTAAAATAGATCGTTACTCACCAGCAGTTTAAACGAAAAATTCGTAAAATATGTTTAAGAGATTACATTTAAAATATATGCAGTTCTTTATGATGCATTTACACTTGAGTGATACCTGGTTGGAATCTAGTGGTGAAAGTACTCAGCATAGGATTATCGTGTCTGATTAAAATATAAACATGCATATATTACTTTATTCCAATACTGACTATTTTTTTTATGCAAATAGCGGGCAAATGAGCAGACAGGTCAGCCAATGTTGATTACCAGAATAGCCGCAAATCCGTTGTCAGATTAATACGAATGAGGGATAAAATATGACATAGGGTAACATGTCGTGGTAGGCTCCCAGCTCTCTCACTCACCACAAGAATCGCAGCTACTTTAACATTACCTATTTTAAGATTTTCTGTAAGTGTTGTACTGCCCTTGTCAGACCAGCAGTATCCGAGCGGTAGTCAGCTACACAGTTGAGTATCATGTCGTTTCCTTGATGTTGTAATATATGGATGCTGATAGGTAATAATGTGTCAACCCACATAAAGTCAAAATTGAAGATAATGATATATTCGAATAATGCATTACGTATTTAATATTAAACAAAAACATTTCAAGTAATCTAAACTAAATAACTACGGAAAAAACTTTCTTAATTTAATGTTTCGAGTATTGAAATGTGTTCCATATTTTGAAATATGCAATAATCAAAAACATATATTTGAAAAACTTATTACGAGACAAAACTTTTTTTATAACAATCTGCTTTTAATTAATTATACCTTTTATCAAAAAAGAAAGGAAAAGATGGATATATGATTTTTCAAACATTTTTTTATGAATTGGTTTGCCATCATTAGACGCCATTTTCTTAAAATGAAGTCCGTGTATAGGTACTAATAAAGGATTTTTGAAGAAATACATTAATTAAATTAAATAAATTAAAGTTACATAGTTGTCATCATTATATTATAAAGATTGCTGACAGTTTTAAGAAAATTTTGATCTGTTTTTTCTACTAAGTTTTTTTAAATTATTCCACTAACATTAGCAACTAAATATAAAAATGACTAAATATTTTTATAATTAAAGATTAAAACGTTTTTATCCTGTCACATTGTTTAGATTTAAAGATCAATATACCCGTATAAAAATCGGTACACGTATATATTTATATATGTATGGACTTCAAAACGGCTGTAGCGATTTTGATGAAATTTTTAGACGATCGTCAGATTAGTTCAGCGGGTGATCCTGTGAAAATTTGAATGCGATTTAATCAACAGAAATATTTTTAGAATATTTGGTAAGTGGATCACTAGTTTGCTATAAAATGTGCCCTTTATTATAACAAGTTTAATAATTTTAAATAGAACTAGGTTTCTAGGGAAAATGTTTCGAATGACGAACATTTACGTCATCTATACACTTCATAGAAGGAAACACGCACGTGGCGAACATTTGCCTCGATTTTAGTTCTTATAATCATAGCAATAAGGACTACATTGTTTGGATAAATTTAGGTTTTCTAATAGGACTTTACGCTAAAAAATAGTTGATTTTTTTACTTTCAATATTATATTTTCTATTTTGGTTTTGTTTATTATCTATTTTTAACAATTGTTAATATAAATAATGAAATAGAAAATGATTTTCGATAGTGTAAAAATTTTCAAGATTGAAATAAATAATTAAAATTACATTATTAAAGAATTATTACTAACCATAATCAAGTTATAACTCGCCGTAGCGTGATCGTCAAAGGAGTGATTTTTATTCACTACAACGTAATTCTACGAAACGGTGTATTTATATAACGCGCTCGAAGGTTATAATTGTTTGCGACTGAAGTTCTGTGATAAGGCTCCGAGTCAGAAATATTCCTTTGCATAAAACAAACGTACAACTTAAAACCCGACTATTACCGAATTAACGTTGAAATTATTATTGGTTAACAAAACTTTTAAAAAATGGAACTGCTTTCAAAATTGCTAAACCTAGTCTACAGCCTAACTATAGTCCACTCACTACAGCACGTATACAGGCTGGCTCGAACGGGACATTACCTCACTCTTACCCAAGATCGGCGTGAAGAAGTTAATATAGCAGCGTTTGCTATATTTTCTTTTTTTTTTTAAACTAAATGTATAATTTTGTTTTCTTTGACGACATACAACAGTTATTTTGATTTAAAAACTTAATTACTGAATCGTTTTGGATGTAAATAGTTTAAACCAATTTAAAATTTTTTTATTTATTTGAGATTTTAATTTTTTTATTTGAGAATATATCGTCAGATCCAGTGATCTGACGATATACTCTCAAATAAAAAATAAAAAAAACGGTAATATACATTACGAAAAAAAAAACATACGTTACGAATTTACGTATTCCTTTTTTAAGACGGAAGAACATTTTCATGCCCTTATTATTGTAGGGTCTTTGTTGCGTAACAACAAAACCATCGTCAGGTTAGTTTGCAATAACTGTATTCACTTCTTGTACGAATGTGGAAGTCTTAAAAGCTGTGAGGACGTGTAGGATTGCAGAAGTGACCGCTCATCAGACGTTATACAATTCTACCAGTTCTTTTCCTCTTTGCATCAAACAAGAATTGACTAGTTTATGATTGTACTGACTCGCGGTTTGACTCCCAGGGTACAAAGTAGCATGAGACTTACATAATTCAAGATATACGTTAAATACGAGCCGTTACAGTGATAAAAGATAACGAACAAGTTCAAACTACATACTTATGAATTTATAAAATTTGGTTCTTCTTACTACGTTTTATTTTTATAGATGAATCTCCTATCAAACTAGATAATTAATTGAATATGCTTTCCAAGGTATAATTGTTTCAAACAATAAATATATATTTGTTCGTATTCACCACGACGTAAAACATTCGTTGGTCATTGCGACGATCCTCAAATGTATGTGTAGGTAATGTTTCATAAATTATTTCACAAATAGTCAACGGAGCATAAGGCTCCATCATGGACGCGAGCTAATCAACCTCAATGAATGTTGATGGCATCAGGCGGAGTTCTAGTGTTGGTTTTAATGAATATTTTCTTTTATAAAACGATCTAAAGAATCGTCTTTATAACCTCGATGAAGTTTATTTGTCTAAAATTTAATATTATCAATTAATAAATAATTATTGATAAAAATAAATATTCTTCTAATAATTAATATCATAAGGACTAAATGTTATATTTTTTTTTACTTTTAATTGTACCGTATTTTATAAGGCATGTTTTTAATAATATCTAATAATGTAATGTCAAAAGTAAACCTCTTGCACGCCATTTATTGGCTGATTATTATGAATGGACTTATGTAAAATATTATATTATCTTTTTAACTACCAATCTTGCAAATGTAGTTCTGTTTGGCCGTTAATTTGTGTAATTTGTTTACTACTACTGCGACTACGATTTTAAAAATTCTTTCAGTATTTTAAAGCTATTATTCCAGAAGGACGTAGACTATATTATATTTAAATTATATATTTTATGCGATATAGTTCATTAATACCTACCTATCCGAAGTGAATAGCTCGCGGAATCGCGACTAGATTCTAGTATTTTTATAACTCATTAATTATTAAAATCAGGGTTAATAACGACGTTTTAAAAATTAAAAGAGTTAAAATTAAATGAGTATTATATGTTTAAAACTGGGGTCCATTTATAAATAATGGAGCGAGATAAAGGTTCCCGCCGTTTAGCTATTGCAGCAAACTTGACATTTTCCTATGCAGACGAGAGAATGACGAAGACTCACGTTTTAACTGCCAAAATCTGCATGATTGTGAAAACTTTTTTTTTAAATTAATTGTTATTAATATACATTAATATTCTGCACTGATATAATAAACTTAAGATTATTTTGTTTTAGCAATTCGATGTTACTCGGATTTCAGAAGTTTATTTTAATATTATATTTACGTAAGTTTGGCGAAAAATTATTGGATTTATATAATTATAACATTATTAATGGGATTGAAATAGTCACTATTAACCATATAGCGTAATGTTATATAGCTTTCCATAGTGCACGAGGTGTCCAACGCAACAGTTCCTGAAATTCGCTCGTTCCAACCTACACACAAATTATTTTGCTTTATATATCAGTACCTATCTATATGTAGATTAAATATACCTATGAATAACCATAAATATATATCATTTGAGTTTGGAAAATACCTATCAACATATATGGCCTGCTTTCTCACATAGTTGTGTAAAGCGACACCGAGTGAGGAGTCAGCTTTTCGTTCTACACGACACTAGGCGACAAGCTGTGAAGAGCGTTAAAACGGATCAAGCTAATATAGTCATTAATGTAAGGTAATAGAGAACAAAGTAGCATGTGCTTATATTGTCAATATATCATACATATTGTATTGTCATTGTACTGCAGATCGCGCAAAATGCGGCACCGAGGCATGCACATGGCAACTTGTAATGTGCATGCGCACCTTGCGCATAAAAATATACCGAGTATTTAGCGATGATGGCCAGTTTGCTGCTTGTTGGATCGGTTTTTTGAATTTAAGTATAATTATTCCGATATAGTAGTAAATGATAGCCTTACGAGTTAATATAGGGACATCTTGTATTTGTTGAGAATTTATGACCTTTTTTTTGTGACAGGGAATTGGTAAAAAGCTATTGCATGTTTAATTCGGTTATGCTCGGTTTGGTAGTCAAATTCTATAATTTTTATACACGCTAATAAGAAATATTTAGCGCTGATTAAATAAATAATAAATATTAAATTTTAAATTAGTCCCATAGTAGCTTTGTTAGAATAATAAAAAAATTTATAAATGAAAGAGTAAGTTTTCTAAATTGTTTAAATATAAAATAAAACTTTTTGAGTTTTATTAAATCGTTCACTTATTTATATCTAAAATTTAATCGACTCATATTTTTTTAACCAACAAAAATCAGACAAAGCTCTAAATACCGATTCATCTATGCAACATTAATGCGACCAATTTGAGCTGTAAGCCTTTATTAGTAGATACGCATATACGCACATTGCTAACGAAGCTTATTTAGAACGTCACATGATGTTTTGACGAATATCTGCATTGTCGTTAGGTACATTAACATTTGGTTATTTCTATAAATCGACGCCCAATACAAGTGCAATGTCAGCCTTAATAATAAAAACGTATCGCCTTATTTACTTAACATTCGCTTACAATTATCAAAGCGCTTTGTCATGGCGATAAGCGATACCTATTCACGCTCGCGAACGAAAGTGTATTGCAAGTATAAATGCATTGCGAAACGTTTTATTTTCAGTACATTAGTTTTAAATATTCCCATTGTGCGCTAATAGGATAGATAGTTCGAAATTACCGCCGAACGAATTTTCCTCTTTGTTGTATTATTGGGCAACAGTATCGATCTGCGTGCGGCACATTGCTGCGGCGCGAGCCGGCCCGGCCGACGCCACGTGAACATCACAGGGCATGTAACGCGACTGTTCGACTGCCATGACATGAGGTGTTTTGCTAAACTCACCAAAACACGGTAAGGGCGTCGTCGCGATTCATGCAAGTGGCGCACTCTCGTGAGAGATGACGGAACAGATAAATCTAAGGACTATGCAAATAAACGATCGCATTTCCTAAACCGTATACATTGCTGCACCGGCCACACGGGTTGAGTTTTTTCGTTCAAAGCGTGCGGCAATGTAGTGAAAACAACGGCAAAAAATGATAGTTGTGAGAAAGTGTAGCGAGTTCGGGTCGCAGGGCCATAGAGCTAGTGCGGCCTCGCGGTCCTCTTTGCCGCAACGCAAATCGTTGAAATCAAAACTTTCACGCTACGAGGCGCTACGAAGTTTTACTGCTACGAACTTCCTGCTACGTAGCGGCCAGTGCGCCCTGCACTCGAAACTTTGTTTGGAAAGCTTTTTTATCTCTCGCATTCTGTTATCAGCGCGATGAAAACTTGAACGCTTTTGTCTGCATCTTAGGACTCGGTTTCTTGACTTATCGTGTGTTATCGAGCAATACGATTGTATATCTACGTCATTATCAAATGGTATCTGATTTTGCGAACACTTTTGCGATGTTTTTATTCAGAGTCGCTTATCTATTTAGTGCAATATTATGTATACAAATAAAAAAAAAACGACAAACACTTAGCATCGATGCTAAAAAGTTACACTCATAAGAATTTTCAAATATAAAACATCTAAGTAGGTATATCAATACATAACCGTGATAGAGCAAAAAAATTATAAAGCGACTTATCAGAAAAATTGACTCAGAAACTTCAGTGAAAAAGAAGGAATCTGGTAGAAAGTACGTATTTCTAGCAGGTAACAGCAGAACCCAGCGGCCGGTACGGTCTCGGTTTTGTTGTTCGAGTGCAGGTGGGCCGAGCTGGCCGCTCGCCGCCAGAACGTCACAAGCGCCAGCGACTCTGCGCTCGGGCGCTCGGCCCTGCCGCCTGGCGCGACGCTTCAGTCTGCGCTCGGCCTCCGAACACTGCGCTTGTGAGTGACGCCGTGCTAGTGACTTTGACAGTTGTTATCGTGATCGTGTGATGTTTTCGTATCGGAACTATGGTGTATTCCCATGAAAATGTGGAGTGATTTCCAGGTAAGGTCTAAATCTAAATGTTATTTAGTGTAGTGTGCGATAGTCAGTTTTGGATTTTTTATTTTATTCCAAACTTGTTCTGAAACGCGCTTAAGTTGGGTAACAGTGATTTTGGTATAAAATGGGTAGAATTATATTATACGCTCACATTTTCAAGTCTATTCCGTCGGTATTCAATGCAAAATTTTGAGTTTAAAACTTTATTTAACTTTGAATACAAGTTTTCATAAGTTGCACAATTTTTAGTTCTTTACGTTTAAAATTATATTTGTAATGACGTGATTTCGAATAAAACCTACAAGAAAGCATTTTGGTTTTATAAGCAATTTAAAAGAAATTTAAATTGTGATTTTGTCTCTACCCTCCTACACCAAAATCACTCAAAAATAAGTTTATGTATGACGTCCAGCATTTTATTTTTTGTAAAATTACTGTTACTGAACGGTTTTATTGTACATTCTACCCTTGCACAATATATTCGTTTATTATTTCATTTTGAGAATTTAGTAAAATCTCTTTGTTGTAGGAATAGGTTTTTGTTTTAAATCTACTGCCTTAGATAATACTCTGTCGTACTGGCAGAGGTTTTTAACTTTTGCTTGAACAACGACGTTGTAACAGTACACAAAGTTTGTAGATTAATTAATTTCTATATTGCATTGAAAATTGCGAAAGAGTTTCAAAAAAAGGTTGCATCGTTCGAAAGCGCGCCTTTTTTTTGAATCTGACATCTCGGCGCGTTTCCGGCGACCTGTCAAACGTCATGTGATAGATAGAAGGGCGCATTCTGTGGTGTTTTAAATCAAATCGTCGTATTCTCGATAACTGCGCGCCGCTCGAGGCGAACGAGAACTCGTCACAGAAATACGTGCGTGTTGCCGTCCCGCTCTATCGCGTGGCGCCGTCTCGCTCCAGCGACGGGTGTTTTTGTGCCGGAGCGGGTTTTTTGTCGACGGGCGCGAGGCTGCCGGCGCCGCTCGCTCGACTCGACTCCACATTAATTATCGCCGAGTTGGCTTGCCAGCGCGAACGCACTTTACTTTCTATAACGCTACGCTTTATTACGGACTCTTGATTATATTTCGGCGGGTTCCACTGTTTCGTATCGGTCTATTTCTTGGAATCGCTTTATTTTTATCAACAGATAAATTATTAGCCTAACAAAGGATTTGTAGGGCATACAATATATTATTACACTAAATTATTATTATTTGAAAGAATAGAGGATCAAAGTAAGAATTAAACATGAGTTAAAATATTCGTTTTTGTTATGTCTAAGCGAGTCGCTGGGTTTTCCTATGAGTAAGGCGAGGGGCGTATTGCCATGGCAACAGCTAGGGCGCCCCGCCCAGTGCGTACTTATTAATATAAAATTCATCTAAATATCCTTAAAATTACATCTTTCATTATTTATTTCCTTATATGTGGTAATTATAAGACGGCACTATCAGTAGATAACAGTTGGCAAAATTCACGAAATCTGTTTTAAAAATTGTTCAATAATCTTGTTTGGCGATAAAAGAGTTCAACGCATTGCCTTGAAAAGGCTTAATTATATTGTTTCCACGAAAATGTATTTCTTGTCGTGTCGTTTTAAGGTTTATATTGAATTTTGTGATAGATATCACAATTGCTGAATGTTGGAATGTTTATAAACCAAACTCCGATTCCCTGTAGGCCTAGTGCGTGGGGTGGGTGGGGTGTGGGGTGGTGAGGGTGCACTGAGGAATGCGACTTGTTGCAGTCACGTGCATCCGCCATCAGACGTCACACGTTAAAGTTTACACGCGTAGTCACATGCCGTAGTTCTTATTGTTACAGGCCTAAAGATTATAATGTTACATCTATATATTTTTGTTAGATACATAACACCTTAATGTATGGCGTATTATTAACCAATTGTAACCTTAATTTAAAGTTTTTAAAGACCTAAAAATAATTATTTAATTGTAAAGTAGCCAAATATTTTGTTTTAGTTAGTTTTGATATCGTTGAAAACAAAAAAGCCCTCGACGGATTGAGAACCTCTTCCTTTTTTGGAAGTCAGTTAAAAAGAAAAATTCAATTTATTCTGAAATAGTATTTTAAATAACTTTTAAGATATTTCTTCACACACTTACATAAATAGATGTTTGCATAAACAGATATTTGCATTCCTTAATTAAAGTCTATTTTCAAATAGATTTGCAAGTCAATGTAATATACCTACAAATATGATATAAGTTTACGGATTTTGGCATCTAGAATGCCGATTACTTTGGACGACGTTGCCTAGCAACCAGCTAGCGACTCAGTGTTACAGTCGAGAATATCTTCCAACAAGTCAATTGACGACACTATCAAAGATCGAACTGCGAACAGATTAATGTCAAATAACGTAATATTAAATAAAATTTCATTGCAAGTAACCGACAATTAGCGTTGAATTTCGCCGCAACCATGCACATCTCGCGAAGCCGTCACTTTTATAAAACACACCGCGTTAACAATCGAACACGTGGAGCAAGTAAACATATAAACAAATGAATGAATTTGCCGTAACGCACCCGACGTCATCGACGAAGACACGCATAATAATCGCTTATGCAAACGAACCTTATTATGTAAAACATTATGAATCGTGCCGACATGTTTTGACATAAACGTTTACGACCAATTATAAGCCTATTGTGTGACTCAGTGAACTTGAAAGACATTACAATAATATAGGGCATCGACACTAACGACTCGTGAATGGTCGCGAACGAAAACACCTGTTTAGAAAAAAAACATGTAGTTAAGCCGATGTCAGGTGTATGAATTGAATAAAGACTTATTATATTTTTATTGCATTGGTATCGCGTTACTGGGTTCGGTTTATTTGTTTTCATTTTTTGTAACGTATATGAGTACGATAGGTACGGCTTTTAAGTTAATTAATATACAATGCTAGCGGGTCATTTGTTAATAAATATATTTAATAATTTAAATGCTACTTGGACTACATTGGCATGTATGATAAAAAAGTTTTCCCTTTAACCTTACATTCAGGTGGCTCTTTGGCCACGTTCTCATTAAATGTAGTTTAAAATGCATAAAATGATTTTCTTCTACACAGAAATATGCATGTAAGATGCGGTTTCAATCAAATTTCTATAGAATTTTTTGCGTAATGTGTAACGTATTATTCATATTTTTTTAAATATATAATGTAACGTATTAGGCCAGAATTATATTTGTAAGTTCGATCAAACAATTTATGCCAAAATTATGAAAATCTGCCAGCAAAACTTACAAGTCTATTTCTTGCCTTATACCTTTTAGATAATTTATGTCGCAAGAATGTTAGTCAGAATAACTATTACAATCAGTATTTGAATTACCAAATCATATATAAAAATAGACGATCAAAGCTTGAACTAACAAACGTAGAAATTTCTTATCCTAAATTAAAGTGAAATATATGTGTGTCGCTTCGACATTCGCAGGTACGGTCTATTTATTTGCGAAGGCCCAGATTCAGGCGACCCAATTACATGCACATAAAACAATATATGAGTCGTTGAACTCGAGTTTGGTGAGCCTATGTAAACACTGCAATGGGTAAACACGGCGGCCCCAGACGCGCCGCCGCCAATAATTTATGTAAATTCACGTCATCGCACAAGACTGATGTTTTATATAGCCATTTTCTTATTTCGGCGGTCAAGTTCAGCCCAGGGTGAAAGTTTAACAACTATAATAAATCTCTTAACTTGTTTCCTTGCTAGCTTAACAACTTGGTCGCGTAAAAAAGATTTTGCTGAAATACGTGAAATAGTTTTGTGTATTCGTTAGATGGTTAGTTTTTTTTTCTGGATAATACATTTTTAAAGATTTCTATGTTATAGAAATAATACAATGTTTTATATAAAATGTGTAAAAAAAACTTCGAAATATTTCTTCGTAATGATAACGTTATTCTATTATAAAAACTTCATCTCGTAAAACGTTTAAAGTATTTACACACACATTAGACACGAAACAAAAGTAAACAAAACATTGTTGTGATTTATGTTTTACTACAGACGCGAGACGGCAAGTAGCGTAAAATCTTGTTTAGGTATAATTATGCGATAATAGCTTTATTAATACCACTACAAATCTATTTCGTAGGTAGTTACTATAAATCACTTATGAATGAATGAATGTTATTATTATACGGCAACCGGTCAACGATATCGGAATGGACTAAAACGTCATTTTATAATCATAAGCTCATAAATAAACATGGTGACGTTCGCGGGTGATCAGTCGGAAGTGGGCAGGCGCCGGAACGCGCGGCCAGTAGGCACGTGCGCAGATGGCATGTAAACGCGTTTAATTATGTAACATTGTTTTGACATTCGACAACAACGACACATTTAACGCGGACATTAAGTGGATCAATGAACTTGAGCCGTTTGCTGTGTTCAATGTTACGCAACGATCGGCGTTTGAGTGAGATTAATGCACGCGGATTATGACACGCGATACATTTCAATTTACGTTCCGTTTCATTCATGACTTGAGATAATGACGACGTACTCGTTCCGTATGTTTGTTTGTTGATAGGCATTCACCGTCGCTCGTCACTTGTCAGGCGTTCACTTGCACTTTACATACTTGATCCGCGCGTGCGGATTGCGGCCTATATGTGGACACTTGGCTATTTATCCGGTTTTTATACGACAAATCGAGGCTTGAAATATCTATTCCGATTAATGCGAAACAGTGACACGCATCGAGGTATTTGAACGTCTCATAGTTTACTTTAAACTTTAAGGGATCACGTTGTTTAGCAAATTTTGATTTCAATACATAATATTTACACAGCAAAAGCAGGTCGCGCGCGGAAGCAGAACATACGTGTTTTCTAGTCGAATAACTTACTATTAACTACAAGTTTGAGAAGACGGAGGGGTGAAGGGAGTACGTCTTCACTCATTGACGGTTGAAGCGGGCCGCGACACTTTCACTGCTCCGTTATTGCAGTCACTACGCGCCTACTGCACCCGCCGGGGGCCGCCCCAATGCATTCACCCCGCGCCTCCCTGCACAGGGCACGCCGAACACAAGGGTGCTTCCAAACTTAAGACCATCTATCCTTGAATAACGCTCATAATCCTACTTTTTACTAATATCGAGCCTCGTTAAGGTCCTATTGTGCGAAACCATTCGTTCCCATATAATTCGTTATACCATATTATCGAAGCGAATTCGGGCCGTATACCGATTATTATTGGCTAAAAATCGTTTCGGCTCTCAGTCTATAAATATCAGCTGTTGGAATGTGACAATGAGTGGGCGCACTTGACAGCTAACGGATTAGAATGGTTGAAAAAGTCACATTGTTACGGAGATTTCTCGGGAGAAGGTTAATAACCTTTGTCACTACGCACGTAGATGCAACGGAGACGAATGGCAAGGAGACAATGCTCGGTATGCTAATAGTAAAATGATTGCAACATGTGGGCAATCAGTCTATCAACGATCGTATCTCGAGTCTAGACGGGCGAGTAGTCGAGCCGAAGTGGGACAATGTCAATGGTGAGGGCTCGCCATTATTTGCGTAGCCGTGTGTCGGTCGAGGAACGCGTTCCCGAGTGACAAGTGCTCGCGGGTCGTGACGGAAGTTTGTAAACACCGCCGGCCTTGCTCCCGGAGCCGGACGCGTCCACCCGCACCGCCGCACCGCCGCAACGAAACCGTTAGTCACGCACGAAATATCTCAATATCGCATCTCTCAATGGAGCGATCGCTATCTTCGCATTATCGACACTATGCAATCAATAATGCAAATCGATACGGAACGATTTATTCAATGAGCACATGTTGATCGTTACGTAAACGCGGTGACGCGGACGTAATCTAACGGTAATTAGTGCTATATTTAGGTGCGGTAAACGTATAAGAATAGGTATGATCGGGTTCTATTTGCATCGTTCGGGCCGTGGAGCGGCGCGGGCGTGAAGGCGGAGAGACGGAGCGCGGATGTGCTCGGCGGCGGCCGCGGCGGGTGTCCCGCGACTATGGCTGCTGACTGCTGATTGATGGCCGATAGATAGCTCGACATTGAACCCGAGCACGGCTACTGTAAATATATCTAGTGCGGACTTCCGCCCGTGACGTCGCGCCCGTGACGCGCCGCTGACGTAGCGCCGCGTAACACATCCATATTCTTTTTGTTTACACTATAAAGCATATTTACATTGTTATTGCATCGCGGGGTCGTCGTCTTATCTTTTATTGCTTTTGGCTTTTTACGTATTTGTATTACCTTCCTTTCTGTTGCTGATTATTATTGCTTGTTATACAATGATTTATGTTATCTCGTCTTTACATAATAACGTTTATCCTCATTTACCTTGCACATTTTATTATTTATTAATCAAAATAGCTTTTTATGATTTTCGTTGATTATTTTATTTTAAGTTCTTAGTCTTTTGTTCATTTGATTTCATATCGAGTTCAGTTTATGAGTATGTCATGTATGCTACTGTAATTATATATATGTGAGTATATGTAATCCTGGTGATTAGGTAGTTTCCAAAGATCGGTAAAGTTAATATCGTAAAAGAACGCTTTTGACCTCTTATACGATTGTTGTTAGTCATTCGACTAGAAGGCTCCAGGGACTAATCTTCTAAGTGCGCAGCCTTCAGAAGACAGGGGTACATCACCCGGCGGGCGGGGGTTCATTAAAAATTCATTCTTATTTCGTAGCGCCGCCGTAATCAGCCGCAAAGGGGGCTGGAGACGCACGTTTCGGCTTTTCTCATTATTTAGTATCGCATCCATTAGGATTGTTAATGTATAATGAGTGTTGACACAGTAACGAAATATAACGTTAATAGTTATTACGTTGTAGTTTTCAATATTTCTCATTAATTTTCGATTATGTTTGCGAGACTTAGATAACTGCTGAAATAAAAAATCATCAAGGGAAATAAAACCTTTCGAAATTATTTTAATGTACAGAAATACATGTGTTTTTTAAGAAATCTCTTAAAACAAAGGATGAACTAAAAATACATTTTTTATAATTGGATAATTACAGTAATGTAGTGCGCGAGTGTGTGGGTTTCGACACATTTCTGTGTTGGGGGATTCCTCCCTCACTCATCCCAAACCACGGCCCTACTACTGGTTCTCTGCTAAAAATTTATTTTTAGTAAAACTCGAAACTATTTTTACGTTTTTTAAACTACATACAAATCTTATGAATTCAATGCTTTTGTTTATTCTTTTAAAGAATAACTCCAAGGAGTTGTTTATATAAAATTTACTGTAAAAGAGATATATTTGTTATTAGACTAATGTAAATTTTTGCGAATGATCGTGATTTTAAATATAAAAAGCTTTTCGACAAGTTGTGACTTACGTAAGTTAAAATCCGATATCGAGGTAGAAGTGAGTTTGGGACCACGGTAAGGGCCCTCTGGCATCAGTACGCCCCCGCAAACGATCTCCCCCACCTCTTCTAATCTTTTTAGTCCTCCCATCGAGCCTGTGACGTCACTGCTCAAGTTTTTTTTGCAATGAAAAAATGATTAAGATTTTTTTGTTTCAAAAGGTTAAGTTCATATAAAACTCTCGAAGTATTATTATAAATCGAAAGTTATTTTTCACTCATTAAGTATTTCCAAAATTAACGTATTTGGAAATCTGATCTAAATATACCTAGAGAATACTAGCAGTTCCTTGCGGTTTCAATCGCGTTTATGGTTACTGCTTCGCTCCTATGAGGCATAGCGTGATGTAATATAGCCTATATTACATATATTATATAGCCTTCCTCAATAAATAAACTACTTAAAACTAAAAAAGATTTTTCAATTCAAACTATTAGTTCCTGAGATTAGCACGTTCAAACAAACGAACTCTTCTTATATTAGTATAGATATATTATAGAGCAAAGATTGTTTTTACATTCATCGGATAACTTATTAATATACACAAAGGTTTATTCGCTACCATGTTGTATTAATTAAGAACGTGGAACTTAAAATGATAGATGTAATCGTCTTAAGATATGAAGTCAGGTATTTGTGATAACGGGACCTACAACTGGTTTCGGAGTACATGTGCGGGGTGGGATACGTGTTGATGCGATCGCTTTGGATGCACGCATCACAGATCAGCTGATCGACGGCCGTTTTCCTTTTCATCTCTCGCACTTTATGTAATTAATCGGTCGCTCGGCGGCGCGGCCCACCGGACCGCCGATCGACTTCGGTACTTCTGATTACCGTACGAGCGTGCACCCGAGCTATTAACCTTCGCTCTGATTATGTACTATAGTAGAACCCTGATAATCCGGGTCTGGTTTAGTCCTTGCGTTATAATTCGACATGTAGGTATAGATCTTTTTTCAAATATAGTGCTCTAGCCACATATAAGAGATAAATAAGATAGTATCGATTGTCGTTGTCTTAGATTTTCGCGATTATTATTCATTGAAATAAAACTATTTTAAACGGATTTAAATCGGGTCTACCCGTGACCACGAACGCTGCAAAGTGCTCGAAACGTCGGGATGATAAAAATAATTAATATACGCGATTTAAATCCGTTTAAAATAGTTTTATTTCAATGAATAATAATCGCGAAAATTCATAGTATCGATTGAAAAATTAAAATGAAAAAAAAAGTTTGAAAATTCGCGATTTTCGTTCCGGTATTGCTACCAAATAAATACAAGTAAAGACAAATAGACTATCCACAGTTCATTGTGACGGTTTACACGTCTCTTTGAAAAAATTTCAACCTATAGACAGATTGGTTGGTTGAATTATAGAATACTGCTAAGTTCTTATAATCCAACACCACCTTGCAACACGTCGTCGGATTACCGCGGGTCAACTGTATTCTGTGTTAAACCTACACCGGGCTATGAATAGCGCCGGTCTCGTTCCGACTTGTTTCGCTTTTATTTCTTACATCCACATCAACTTTTTTAGCCGCAACATACGTCGTCATTAACTTGAATGTGATGCAAAGAAATCATTTTCCCGCTGCATTCAATTTATTATCTTGTTATGTCATGGAGTGTACGCTAACAATGGAGGTTTCTTAACTGTTAACCGTTCCAGTGGACCGCGACACGACATCGTTTACGTTTGACATTGCATCCATGAACTCGCTTTGCACGCTTTTGAAGTATCACATTTTTAACTCTTTATGACATCGACTTTGGGTCTTGCAAGGACGTAAACGAGGAGCAACCACCCGCATTCAATAACGAGACGCCCGTATCGAAACCAATTAGCAGGACTCCAGCGTTCGTAATCTTCGCTATTGTCACATTTGTGTTAATTTACAGTCCACTTATGACTCCGCGACGTATTTTAGCTGTAGCGAAGTGAAGTCGGACTTGCACAAAGTATTTTTCTGTTGGGTAAGAGAACGTGTCGAGAGAGGCCGCGGAGTATCGAGCCGGTCGGCGGTGTATTTCTCATGCGCAGGCGGTGTCGCAACCGGAGTGTAGCAAGAGTATATCGGGCCCGGAGAGCGGCGCAGGCGCAGCTGTCACGTCGCCGAGCAGCGCCCGAGCGTATGACACGCATGTGCTGCGCGTGTGTGAGTGACGTCAACGAGCCACTTTCACCATACTTTCGTCGCTGCTGGTGCGCTAAAAAACGGAGCGCGATTAGACGACTGCTATTAATACATGCGATGCGACATGCGCGCTGTCGCGCGAAACGATACGGAATTGTTTTCTAAAGCGCTTTTACGCTATTATTTATCTTCGTTGAGACTCGACAAACTTTACTATAACTACTTTGAAATCATAGATAACTAAATTATTAATTTTGAAAAGAAACCTCCGTGAAATAAAAATTACACATTTCTGCTAAAATGATGTCCTTATCCGAGCAAATTGAATGATAAAACCCAGCTCGGCTCCTGCTAATTAGCTCTACAAATACATCGACGTCAAGAGACATTCGTTGTTATCCGTCAATGTCCACTAATTTTAAACGATTATTTGAAAACAATTCCCGCTTTAGTCGCACTAAAACACGGGACAAGTAAAATCCATTTGTTGCTATCGCGCCTGTCTAATTAAGCTCTGTCATAGACTTTTCGAAGGCTCTATTACGAGCAGCCTCCAAACTTAGAGCGGACTGTAACACATTTGGTATTCAATCGGAGATCGGGGTCGGCAGAGAATGGATTCTATGCGCGGGCAGTAAGGTCGATATTACGAGGGCGGAGTTAATTTCGCTCAGTGTGACAATTACGGCGATGCGGCCCGCCCTCGCGCCGCCGCAATCGATAGGCCTAGCGCGGGAGCGGCGCGCGGGGCGGGGCGGGCTGGCGGTGGTCATTACTTATGAAAAGCAGAGGCAATGGCACTCGCGACCACGCGTTTGTAGCCTCCGCCACGCACCACGCACCACGCACCACCTCAACACGACATCGAGGATAAGTCCACTGTTGACCTGCCCTTACCTGTTAATTGGTCCACTTATTTGAGTGCGCTACTAGATTAATATTTTTCCTATCATTCTGTATGATAATCTACATTGTACAATGTTTTAACATGGGAGCGTTACAAACCGTGTCCCTAATCTGCGAATTGGGAATGGGTTAGCGGGGTTACTGAAATCGGGGTCTGGTCTTTGTGTGCTCCCTAAAACGCGGGCCCTTCGTACGGCTCTAGGGTCGTTGTACGCACATCATAAAGGAGTATCAATACAATAAAATTAATATTTACAACGAGATTGAAAATAAAAACGTTAACGTATTTTTTTAAAAATCACCGCTAAACATATAACTATAAAGATTCGCAAGTTTTGATCTAGAAGTACGGCCATTAGGTCTAGATGAGCTCATGAGAAAGCATCGTCAGGAGGAGCTCGCGATAAGTTTGCGCGGGAAAACTCATTCCCGCGCTTTGTAGCGAGTTTTCTTGAGGGAGGGAGGAGTATATAAGGAGCTCGCCGCCCTTCGCGGGTTTAGTACCTAATGTAATTGGGAATGGAGCGGATGAGCTCAGTTCTGTAGGCTTTCGTTCGTGAGCGCACGTCTAAGAGATTACGAATTCATTTTCATTACGCTTTCATGTTACTCGACGCATTGTATCTGCTATATCGATATCAAAAATGTTAGCCATATTAAATGTATTATATATATATTATGTTATATTTTACAATAAGCGTAAGAGTACATGTAATAGAAATTTAATTAAAATATCTCAATATAAAATAAGTTTCTATGCTGATAGAAGATTATTAAATAAAAAAATATTTATTACCTTCGACAAATCAGTACAGACAAAGTTTTGCTTTGTCCTCGTAAAGCGAATAAAGGCAAAGGCAGTCTTAATTTTTTGCTTATCGAATTAATTTTTCTCATAAAATTTTCGAAAAAAGAAATGATTTCTTTATATATTTTACACAAATACCATAGATAGCTGTCATTTTTTTTGTCTTAAATTGATAAAATTTTCTTAAACTTTCATAAGGAAAATTTTGTGACCAAATAATATATTTATAATGCGTTAGTTTTACGTAAGAATAATTAAATGTACATACAATAAAGCAAAGCAGTTTGTCGGAATGTTGCAAGCGGCTGGTATCGCTTCTTATCAACGTCTTATCACCTTCAAGGTGACGGTCCGATGTAACCGCGCCGATTGCTAACGTGTCTCATGATTAATAATAAATATTTCTATTACAGAAAGAAAATCAGTTTTGATTATATTTCACATCTTATACAGCTAATCTTAATTCTATTTTTTTTTATTTCTGTGGTTTGTGCAAGAGTTACTAATCTCTTTTATTGTTCATCCTGCTTTATTATTTTTAAGCTATCGTTATCTACTGTTTATCTTAATTACGAATAAAAATCGGCAACATACAAACAAAAAGAAACCCTTTATCGGAGATATTGACATTGATTGTTGAAAGTACGTCCGATAAAGTTTTTCACAAAACGCGGGAAACGCGGCAATTATGTACATAATATCAGCGAAGGCCACGTGCTCGGTTGACGTTAACAAAGTTTCTCGATGCGGAGAAAACTTTGTGACATGTGAGTGGTAGATACTTACAATATGTGCCCCACCTTCGCCTTCTGCCCCCTCGCCCCCGCGCCGCGCCGCATCCGCCGCCGCTGTGACTCAGCGGCGCCCTCGTGCGACGTCGCCCCGTCTGCCCCCATGGAAAATTTATACCCACCCTCTTCCCAAGAATATTAGAATTCCTCCCACACAAACTAAACTTTATGCTGTTAAAATACGATCTGTTTTCCTTTGCCGCGCGCCAGTAAGACAAAGGAGCGCTAGCAATTTTGCCGAAAACAAACCCTAACTCCAGAGGGATATAGTTTGTAATTTATGAGGCGCGGTGACTCACGTGCTATGAAACGCAGTGTTGACATCACGGAGTTGGGACACCGTTTACTATATCATGAAATTCAACTTTTCTTTAAATCGTGGTCTATCTACAAACAAAATACAGCTACTCCTATTTCTGTAGCTCTACTATAAGTCATATCGAACACAATTTTTGAGAGAAAGCCTTTTGATTTTTATATCTAAGTATTCAGTTTCATTAGTAGATATAGGTGTTCTAAAGTAGCGCAACATCAGCATCAGCTCTCCCTCATTCGCCTGGCACGATGTTTCGCGTCTCGAGAGCGTGTGCTCTCATCTCCTTAATTCGTCCTTCGCCGCAGCCCCCTTAATTCTCCCTTCCAACGATGCCGCGAGGGAGGGTGCTCACTCTCTTGTTAAGCGGAGTTCGACCCCCTTATTTATGCCTGGCGCGTGGTGGTGGGCGGCGGGAGACGGGCCGGGGGCGCTCTATCGACGTTCGTTCGTATCTATGTACTGGTGAATTAAGAGCGAGTCGGCTTTCATTTTACTTTAAAGCTTCCACGCTCGTGTGCTCGCCTTTCAGCCAAATGACTCCGCGCTGCGAACTTCAACCTTAACTCGAGGCGATACGGTCAGAAACTCCGGCGAAAATTTATTCGCCTTCAGTGTTTTATAACTTCAGAGAGGGCGAGGAGGCGGTAGGGTTTTTGTGAGTGGAAGGACTTTTTTGACGTACGTTTTTTATGTTTTATTCGTTTAGGGTTCGCTAAGATAACGATGTCATACTGAAAGTAAAGTGCGCTTTGAGAGAAACGTTCGAAACTTTGAAATTGAATGCGAAACATACACTATGATCTAACGATCGCATGCCATGGAATTAATGAATAAACCGAACTAAGTCCACAACTTATTTTGAAGTAGGCGATGAAAACTATTCTGTAAAGTTTGTTACCGAGAGGGTGGAGTGGGTGGATAAGTGTACGCACAACGTCTTCAGAGAAAGTGAAATTTAGCACAAGTTCGGAGAAATACAACTCTACGCGGATCCCCCTCCGCCCTTTAAGGAGTCGTCTTCGAGGGGTGGCAGTCGGCAAACCCGGCTTATAACAATTAAGTTTATTTGCTCGCGCGTTTTCTACTTTGCCTTAGTAAGAAACATTATTTCGTTGCGCCCCGTATATTTTAATAACAAAACGATCCTCAAAACATTACCATCCATTACATTTTCAAAGTTTTGTAAGACGTGTCACATTACTAAATTTAATCGACGTAGAAAATTCGAGAATGGCTAATTACATCGCCGTTTTTCAATTTTACATTATCTCGAATGAGGTTCGCTTCTCGAGTCATAGGTGAAAAATCAAAAGAGCGAGTGCCCTGTGACGGTTGAACGACCTTTGTTAAGGTGTCGCTTTCGGGCAGGTTATTTAGTGCGGCAGGGTGAGGGCGGCGGGCGGCGCTCGGGGCGGGAGCTCGCAGGGCGGCCGGGACACCCGGGTCGCCGGGCAACGCAACTGGGTCACTCCGGGCCTTCCACCGCCCACCAATTATGTACACGCTCGTTACCGGACACGCGTTTTTCAATCACATCCATATTTAATTGGGCATCACAGCCTGAAAATATGTACCGTCCTGTTTTACCGGGAACTTTATTTAAATTGCTGTGTCACCGTTCAAAGCCAATATGCTCCGCTATAAATATAGTATGGAATTCCGATTGATCCTGTTTGTGTAATATTTGAATATAAAAATTAATTCGAAAGCACGGATTAATAGTGCCATGTTCACGCAGGACTAAGTGAGATCGTGCACTTTGCTCGGTGCTCCGAGGTGGGAAAGTTAAGAAGTGCGAGTGCGGGCATAAAGTTGTCTCAAGAAACTTCTTACAAGACAGAAATTGAGCCCTAACTTGTTGCATGGATGCACCACGGAGGGTGCGAGTGGGCGCAGGGCGGCGCGGGGCGGGGGTCGTCTTCATAGTGAATGGGCGCGAGATGTCGTGGCCGGCGAGCGCGTATGGAGATGCCGCCATTGATAACCGTGACCTCGCCCTTATCGCGGACGCCTGTCGATGGCTCCCGCATAGATTAAGTATTTGCACCTACATACATATGGATTTATTCACGGCTTTCCACCTGAAATTGCAAGTGGAATAAAAATATTTCAAGATTGTAAAGCCGATATTTTATATTAAACGGAGAAAGAATCGTTTGATATAAAATGTAGGTTTCTTAGTTTTAGTTTTTAGTTATCACGACTGCCTAAAATAAATGGCAATAAAGATGTATCAGTCTTCTTACTGTATGCAACGACTATATATAGCTAAGGAAAGTTCCCTTAATGTCGTTGTTGTCATTCTTTTACACATAAATTTCTCTTTAAAATATACTATTAACATTTTTTCCCGTAACTGCTTTCATATCCTATGAAGTTGGGAATGCCTAAGAAAATCTCGATACACTTATCAAATGAAACTGATGCAATTTGAGTTCATCGGTATGCAAAGTGGTAAGTGAGACAGGGGCGGGCGCATATTAAGTGCAACCTTGACATTGGCCAGCGCCCTAATGTCGTCGGATCGATTGTCGGAATGTGAACAAAACCATCTCTGGCAGCAAATAATAATAGTGTCGGGACGATGAATGAACACATTAGCGAGCGGCGCGGGCGGTAGCGGCGGCCGGCGCCGAGTCATTACGCGCCCCCATTAATCACTGCAACAATCGGCCGATATCTCGCTATTTACAAACGCGGGAGCACGTGTTCGACGCTCGTACTACGCAGAGTGTATTGACCCATTTAGATAGCTCGACCTTCGCGCGGCCATTGTGAGCGAAAAACATAAAAATAAGTTTTATTGCGGCGTCGTTATGCGTATCGCTGCGGTGCGCGGGCCCGCCCGTCACGCTCGCGCCGCGCCGCCCGACAGCTGATCGCTACGTGACATTTTTATTTTATTCGCTCTCTTCCGGGGATTCTCCGAGATACGTGCCGGTGACGTCATTATCTGCCCGCGTACGCCCGCACCCGCTGATTTATTGTCTTCAAAGCGCACGATGCGAACTCCATCCTGCAGATTGAAGTGATTTATGCACTACGTACGCACTCTGTCTCACAATGTCAGTGCTAACCGCTACGAGCGCCTTGAACCAGTCCTGTTTACCACACTGGCAATCATTCTTATGGCTCTTATTAGCTTTAAATTAAATGAAATTAACAGGGCCCCATTACGTTTGATCCTTTTTATTTTCTTCCGGTATGCGACTTGTGTAACTCTAAGATCACAAGTGTTTAAAAACATGTATTAATGCTTTAAAAAATTCAGTTGAAATCGCAGCACAGTGCAAAATGAACTTATTATTTCTTTATAACCTGTGGGTTCAGGAGCGATCCCATGTTAATTTTGTGCATTACAGTTTAGTGCAAATATTATGTTGTTATATCATGGATTACCTTTCATTTTTGCTCTGAACTTACTTTTTTATTCCGCCTCAGTGTTAGGTGGAAATATTCGAGCCACAAGTAAGACCTTGCGCGAGTGGCGGGCCGACATTCCTGTCATTCTGCCCACGGCGTTCGGGGAAGTAAGTGCGTCATCCGCGCTCGAACAAAAACTACAATTTTCCCTTTCATTGCATCAAGTGGCCGCAGCTCCACAAGGCGCTCATCATAATAAACGCATAACGCCACGTTCCGCACGCGCCCGCACACTGTAAACAATACGTTTCGGGAATTCCCTCGCTTTTTATGCGGGCACACATTCCTGAGGGATTCCTTTTGTTTAAGTTTAAACGGTTTTCTTGTTCATTTTTTCTCTGTCACCTTGGAATTATTTGACACCGCTGCGCTCTTACATAACCGTTTATACGCATAACTAAAGTCTCACAAAAAATCTGTATCCGCAGCTTATACAGATGTCTGTGGAACAGGTGCCGATTAAAGTATAAGTATTTCGAATGTCTATAAATGTAAGGTAGTTGTAAAAATGTTATATTCTATTTATATCCATATGTCCCAATATCAAATAATTTCAACAGCACTAATCAGTAAATGTATTTAGAATATTTCAAATTGATTGCGAATGTAGATCGCCACTCGTCGAATACAAAGTTTCTCATACTAGTTTATAAAAAAAACTCGTCTCTTAAAATACAATTCTCGACTTACATGCGAACTTTAAAAAAGTATAGGCTAATATCGTTCAAAACGGGACAGCGTCGGTATAAAAAGCTCGGAGAGTGAGTCGAAGCTGCGCGGCCGGGCCAGAGAACAGGATGTGAGACTGGTCCGCGCACACAGACTCGCTGCGCGTGCGCACGCACGCACACACCGCCGCGCGGCCTCGCCGCTCGCCGCTCACGGAAATGTGCGTGCCAGAGACTGCCTTGGCGCTCGGCGCTGGCTCATGCCGAAACCCGAATCGTACCACTGACTATACTCGTTACGGAAAGTTTTATATACTCTACGTGTAAAATACGCTTAAAACTTTAAAGAAAAACATGTTTCGGTTTTAAGACTTGATAAAGTTTTGGTTTAAAACGTTGAAAATTGTAGAAAAAAAAACTGCTTAAATTTGTAAAAAAATACACACTAGAATAACCTAAAAAGAATATTTAGTTTATGTATTAATTTATTATATAACTAATATTAAACAACTGAGCAATTAACTAATTAAAACATTTGTTTTCAAATAAAAATAGTAAAACTTTTTCAATGAATATAAAACAATTAAACTCGATATCATCAAGTAACAAAACAATACAATAACCGATAAAACGTAATTGCATAGCTTCCGAGAGCCAAAACAATCAATAAATCTTCTCGGCACATAAAAAAATGTATAACGGTGCTCGAAGCTCGGCGGGCTAGGCTGATCTGTAATCTTGAACCACCTGTAAACAAGCAAGACCGATAGCCCGGTACCTTTCCGATGAATGAGTTGCGAACTCGATCACGTGCTCTATTGTACTGAAAGGAATGTTAATCGTAAATCGGTCATTCAATAGATTCTCCAATTCGGTATTGCAGATTAACACCTCTTCACGCTATGAAAATTTATGAATGAATCGCAAAAAATACTATATGGATCATTTGTAGTGACTAGCGAGCGATCGTCACTCGTCTTTATTATCTCCGTTGTTTGTAAAAAATATTAAAACATGCTATAAAAGCTTTGTTTGTCGTCTTAGCGCCTACGCTAATGTGAATTCTATTTTGCTGTTGTTAAAATAACTTGTTGCTAGAACCGATGTGTTTGTGAATAAACTAGATACAAAATCAAATTCATGAAATGCTTTTAATATCTTTCTAATGTCATTTGTAATCAAATTTAAAACTAAAATCTGAAGTAATGACGTAGACATAAAAGAATATAGAGACAAAGAAAAACATGTAAATCATTTAGAAGAAACAAAAAATATTCTAATAATTTGTTCTTAATAATGCTTAACGCAAGCTATTTGCGTTTTCTCATATAGCCCAGCTTTATAATGCAGAGCCGTACACCCCACGCTATCTACCCCATTTTATAGTTCGCTATAATATAACGCTCGTCGGAGCGTAGGTAGCTGTAGCGTTAGATAGAAGCGGACGGCCGCTACGCGATGTTATTATGCGGCGCGTCTGTGTGCGCGTGCACGTGTACGACGCACACCAGCGCTGCTCCCCCGCCCCGCGCGCCGCCCGCGACCCGTTCAGCGCCCTCGCCCCGCCTCGCCGCCGCCCGCTGAGACCCTCGCTCGCCCGACAACGACATGGCTTAGCGCGCTGTGAAGCAATGCCGTGCCGCCATCTATTCGTTCTTTACAATGCCATAGAAAGTTCGTTCGACTCGCCCCGCCGATCGAACTTTTCCTACCTTCGCGATCCGACTGACCGATTATTAGCGCCTCTACCTTCGGTTGACCGTTTCACTCGTACATAAAACTAGAGACCAGCAGTAAAATTTCGTTATGACTGTAATTTTGAATAAATCGTAAACTTCTAAGCGCTGTAGGGACATCACGGGTTTAATATACCGCATAGCTATTCAAAGCGAGCGATAAAATAAACGTCAGACGTTTCCAAGTTTCGAGCGGACAGAACGAGCGACACGGTGCGCATCAGAAAAAGAACTTTACGACAAGATTAGAAAGAGCGGACGGCGCGGCAACGTCGCGCGGCCACGTTCCAATGAACGGAGCGGCAACGCTGCGCGCCAACGTCATATACTAAATTTATTTTCATGAGCGCCAGCGCTGGCGACGACACCGCTACATTACATACCCTCGCTCACCGCGTGATACCAATGAAATCACGCGGTTTCGTTTATTTCTACATCTCGTAAACTGCACAGTTTTTTCGTTGCTACAAGCAGCGAAGGGGTCGGCGTGTTGCGTTCACGAGTGAACAATGGAGCGGCCCGTTTTCCGCAGAGTGATAAAAGGGTGACGCAAAATGATTATTTGCAGCGTTGCGATGAGTGGTCGCTGAGTCAACGCGGCCGCGCTGGCCTGCGACGTTTAGCAAACGAGCGCCTCGAATCTCATTGCGTTATGAACCGCTTTAAATAAGACTTCGTTTAATAAGTTCAGTTATTTACTCGTTCAAATGGCAATGGTTGTTATGAAATAGAATAAAAAATACGTTAGTTACACGGTATTAGATAACAATGAAGAGTCGTCATAAGTCTAGATGTACGTGAAGGTATTAAGTCTGAAGGTGCGTAAACGCGTGTGCCAACTAATTGTGGTGGCAGGTGCGCGGGCATCTGCCGCCGGTGGATTTGCTAACAATTTATTTTTTAAAACATTGTCCCGTTTTAGTTACCTAGTTAGCCGAGTATATTGCGAAATATCATTGCGGCTGCTAACTGAACGAGCAATGTATCGTGTCCAATCGCAATGTTAGTCAAGGCGCCCTGTCAACTGCGTCTATCGCGTATTTCTATACTTATAGACGTAGCAGCTGCTAGTACGATACTGCGGCTTGTTTTTCTAGTTTAAAGTTATAAGTGAAAATTTATACTTTGTACTTGGACTTTTTGACTTGGTCTTCTTTAACATTTAATGAAAGATTTGCTTTATCCTTGTTAGGAAAATCTAAAAGTTCTACTTAATTACAACTTAAAGTATCCTAGACAATGAAAGTGGACCGCTTTACCTCTAAAAATTTTTGGCTCTAGCTTTTACGTTAAAATCTTTTGTATAGAAAATATTTTCAAAAAAATCCGAACGACATTTGTTCGGGTAAATCCCACAGTTGTATTTCGGAACACGAACCTCTACCTGGCCCGATCTGCAGGGGTTGCTCCCCGGGTGCATATTGTACCCAAAAAAAGAGAAGGGTCGCTCTACAATGCGAGTTGGGCTCAGGTATCTATAGCGTTGCCTTATCATTGTATGCGAGGGATCTTCAGGGTTGGTTTACAAAGGGCTCTGTACATTAAACCGTTTATAGTTTTCGTTCTTATCGTTCTTACTACCCCTGAATTAGCAAATTTGGTCTAGTCCTTGTTTTTTTTTATTCAAAATAGGAATTTACATTGTCTTTTTGAACGTCAAGAAAATGAATCTACCACGATTTGGGAAAAGCGTTAAAATACAGCTATTAATTTATATAAATAAAATTCTGATAGTAATTGCTTACCATATTAGTTTTATTTGTGTTATTATTTACATTATTATTTAATCTATTAATAATTGACATTATATTATAGCAAAAATCTTTATGATAGATATATTTGTCTTCTAAATTTTTTTAAATATTGATATAAATGAGGATTACATTATTAATGTGTTATTTTGTTGATTTTTGCAGGGCTCGGGCGGCGGGTGCGGCGCCAAGCGGCGCGCCGGCTCCCCGTGCGAGGGCGGTGGTAAAGTCGCGCGCTGGGAGGACTCGATAGCGCGACTAGAAGCGGTGGCCGCCGGAGCGGGCGGCGGCGAGTGCTGGCGTGCCGAAGACGAGGAGCGGCGCGCGTGTCGCCGGCGCTGGTGTGGCGGCTGGTGCGGCGCGCACGATACTATACGCGCCGAAAACGGCAAGTCCTACCTCGAACTGGGCGGCGCCGCGGCGCGCGCTTGCTGCGACGGTCGCGCAGCCGGCCGCTGCGCCTCGCGGCGCTGCTACCGCGAGCGACGCCTCAAAATGATGAACCTCTGCGCGCTCAAGCTGGCGCGCTTCCGCCAGACGGCGGACCCTTCGCTGCGGCGCTCGGTGCTCGTGTGCAACACGCTGCGAGGCATCGAGCGGGAGATGGAGCGCGAGAGCGCCGAGGAGACGCCCGCGCCCTTCGAGGCGGCGTGCGTGGCGACAGCCGCGCGCTGCGAGGTGCTGGGCGCGCGGGACCCGGCGGCGGGCCGCGCCACGCCCTTCCCCGCGCCGCCGCCGCCGGACCGCGACTCGGGCTACGGCGACGAGGAGCAGCGCACCATCGACTGGGGCTCGGTGCTGAGCCTGTCGTCGCGGTCAGCGCTCGACCCCCCCGAGGACGCGTGGCCCGACGACTGGGGCTGGAGCGAGGACAGTTTCGTGCGGCTGCTGGTGCCGACGAGTTAGTGGTTGCCGCGCGGGCAGGACGCGCCCGCGCCGCACTGAGCGCCTGTGATAGGTGGGCAGGCCGCGCCGCGGCGAGCTGAGGGCGGCCGCGCGGCGCGGCGAGGGCCGCCCGCGCGGCACATCTAGTCGGCGCCACGCCGCCACGCAGTCAGTAGTTAGTGTTATGTGATTATTAATGGGAAGGTGCTAGCTTCGGACGACACGCGGGACTTGATCGCGAGCCGAGTTATTTTTGATAGTTTTTTTTCTTTAAGTGGACTCTGAACTGACTTAGCCGAAGATGTTATTACTGTTCGTATCGAAACTCGGGTGTTTGAAATTTTTGTTGAAATTATTGTGTAATTAATTAGATAAATGCTATATTTATTACGTTGAAAGAGAGAAGTGATGATTTGAAATTATTTCTGTCTTGGTATTTTCTATCTGATGTATTTCTACGACAAAGCGTGACTTCGGGTGGGTTATGTTATAAAGAGGAACTGCCGCTCGTGGAAGCTTGATCTTTACTTATATTCCGGACTCAGTCGACGTATTTGTCGAGCTCGCTATTATGTTTCTGTACTTCCACTGCAAGCCAAAAGAGCAGCTCGCACGAGCGGCAGTCGCGAACTATGTCAGACTTATGTGTGGACATGTGCCGAACCGTATGTGGTATCGGGGCACTGTAGAATGCAGTTCCAAATATCCAAATGTTGTTTTAAATATTGACGAACAAAAGTGTAATAAAATAAGTAGTAAGTACTTAAATTAACCCACGAACTTTCATTAGTTTCGCATCCACTGCTCCAGGGCGGCACTGTAATTGGGTGTCAATTAAACAGCCTTATCGACAGTCATGTATGGAAATCTCACGATTTTTAGCACCATTGTACATTGAATGATTGGAATTTGTGAAACGTAATTTAACATTTCACCGGTCGTACTTAAGACCTCTCACAGTTGGAATTGTAAGGTGAACGAAATCTGTCCGAGACTCCGAACGACCGGCCGATGAACGCTTTACTTTTGTATGTACCAATTAAGAACGATAATAATTTAGGAATAACACAAACCTACTAATAAAACTATCATTCAATAATTTCTTACGGTGTTTACTACTAATAGTTAAATGCAGTTCCTAATATGTAATTAGTTAAAATATAAGTGGAAAATAACGATTTATTTGCAGTATTTAATTCTAGTTTTTTACCGACGTTCATCGGCGGGTCATCGGATCTCCTTAGCGGAAACCTCCTTAGCTGCGTAAAGTATAGGATGTTTAACTGATAGTATTGATTGGTTTTGGGAATGCAATGAGATTTGAGACATCGAAATACTAAGTTAATAACAATAGATAGAGTCAACCCGGCCTCCCTAAGAGAGTTCTAGTCAACCCAGTTCTACGTCATCGAAGTGTAACGAAGCGTCACTTTGACGGCGTAGCAATGATGTGTCCTCTCGTTAGTGACGTCGGATTGCGAGCAACTTGCGTGAAATGGGACTTAATGAATCTGCATGTCATCGGGATTTGCGGTCGAGCCGTGCGAGCGTTTACAATGAAAAACGGCATTTACTTATTTTTGACAAGATTGACTAATTTCATCGATGAGCTTAAAAGTTTTTAGTTTCGATGAGTGTTTTCGAGTTGCTCACGGTATCGTCTCGCAGCGGCGACCGCGCCCGCGTCCCGTCCCGCGAGCACGGAATTGCGACTGCATGGACCAAACATACCTACCTAGCACGACTTTTAATAGAGCAAAGTACAAATTTCAATAAAGTAAGATGCATTAGTGCTCCGGCGCATGTTTGTCCACCGTTGTCAATTACTCAAATATTTGAATTGTGATTCGGTAGCTAATGAGAGAAACTCTATGTTCTTAAATTTAATGTACATATTATATACGGAGTTGGGCATTATGGCGCGGTGACTCGCGGCCGTTGTAAATACATAATGTAAAGTAATAATTTTATCGGTGCGGACGCGCACGCGCTCGCCAGCGCCGCGGCCGGCGCGCCCGCGTCTGCGACTTGTATCATACGACCTCTATTCTGTCCAATACGCTCGAGTACAGATTTACAAGTTACATATTATAATTCGTTTTAATATAAGGTGTCACAAAATATTGCCAGTACCGATTTGAAAGATGTCTAATTAGTTGTAATTCATGGGTTTTGAACTCGCAAGTGATGCACTGGATAGTTTATGAGTGTTGAGTTCCGATCGTTTTCTCATTTTACATTTATTTTGCATACTTACCTAGATTTTTTTTTGTTAAACTTGTCCGTATGGTTGGTTGTGATGGTTTACTTAAGTAAGTTAGCGAATTATGGGTAAACGACTCTATTGAATATAATATACTTACAAGTTTGTACTAAGCCTCCCGCTTTACGCCCCTGTCGGACGGCGCCCGAGAAAATTTTCAATTTTAATTTAAACGTACTTAAAATATTTAAGTAAGTTATATCTACACGTAAGGTTTTTAGTTTAAAATTATCTCGACTGTACCAATTAGTATAATGCATCGCCAGCGCGTGCGACAGGGGCATAAACCGTTTCATATGCTTGCAATCATGTACAAATAACAGATTTTAACGATCTATTAAATTACATTATCTTTAAATTTCCGATTAATGTTTCCATAAAATATATCAAAATTGTATAAAATTATCAATAAAATAAATGAATTGTATGTACATCGTGCTCAACTCGAGGCGTTTGGCGTGCGTTCCGGTGTCGTCGATTCAAAGTGATGTACAAATGACATGAAAAGTATTTATGGGACGCCGCGGCCGGTTGGGCACGGGGCGCGACTCTGTGTTGTGACTACAGCAATAATGGTGGCAGTAGACCTGTCCCTTCCGTCTTCTCGCCGTCGGAGGCGTTTCAAAGAAACGCGCCCGACACCATCATACGTAACTTTATAATTACATTATATAAGTGTAATTTCTTAGTGTTTTTCATTGCCATTGGTTACCAAAAATGACAGGATTTATTATTGAAACGATTGTGTATATTCTAGAAAAATACTCCCGTTAGAAAATTGTGAAATCAATTTTGAATGTACTCGTTGTGCACATCGAATTGTTATACGTTCCTCATGTTAGGAGTTGTTCGAAATTGTTTCGCGACGTTCTAATGTAAGAAATATTGTAATATAATTATTGTTTAAGCTGTTGTGTCGAAAATAACAAGAACAGGAATAATTTTGTGAAACAATGGCACAAAGAATGAACATAAATATTATATATATTATAGAAACAGAAATGTGGCTATAAGAGCAATTTTTATAATAAATATTTACTGTTGAAGAAAACACAGCCTTTTATTTTGCACGCCGTGGACTATTAAACAAATCCTTAATATAATAAAAAAAAAAACAAAGTATTCGACTAGTGGCTTCATAAACTTTTTACATAAGACACGTTACAATATCATCATAACAGGATAGTAATTGTCGAACGCTATCTCTATCAAAATATAAACAGAAATAATTTGACCAAAAGAAATTATATTTTATATAACTATAGAAATATTCCGTTCTTTCTATTTAACATTAAAAATACGCGCTTTTTTCCATCTTTAACAACTAGAATCTAACAACTAGAAAATTTACATTTTGGGTGCCAAAATTCATGGAAAAAAAATGTATCTACATATAATTTAAAATTATTATTCGTTTAAGGCTTTATTTTGTATTATAATGACAAAAATGTCCAATAACTTGTGATTGCGACCTTTCGACAATTAACCCGTAGAACATCTGGAAAACCCATCTAATTTACAACTACATTATAGTAAGTTTTTTAGATGCACAAATAACAGATCAGACCTCGCATCAGCGGACGTCATCTAATGTCTAGTGTCGTCATAATTATAGCCTATGACAATCATTGTACTTCTATGAATACCGTATTAATAGCTAAAATCGTTTAAGCGTTCAGGTTCTTCCCGTAACATCAGCACATAAGCGTTTTATTATTCTCCTGGAGTGTGTTGTGCCACTATTCATATAAAAATATCTATATAGATAGCTATTTTTTTAATTTAATATTCATTATTTTCCATCACTATTTGCCTGAATTCCGTGAAGTGTTCTTTTGTGCTTCCACATATCTCCCGAGCGTCTGTTAATGAAAAGATGATTTTTAGATAAATACAAAAACGTTGAACTTACAAAAAGAACAGTTTCTAAAGATATATTTGCTACACTAACGCCATCTGTTATAATTTTTCTGAACTCAATCGTTATGTTGAGTTCTCTATTCAGCAATGACTCACGAATCTATTTATCTCGTTCTCTCTTATGTCATTAGTGTGTGAAAGAAAAAGACAGTACTTAGAACTAATTTCCCCCAAAGTCATAGTTTTTTACAATAAGCTAGAATTACTAGTTGAGTTAGGTTTAAAAAAAAATAATTAACATATCGTTTAGTTATGAAGTATTCAACATACGAATGGCAATTTTATATGAGAATAATAATAAATAATTACAATGGCTCAATATGTCAAATAAACTCAAAAGATTCAAACACAATTGCGTAACAATTATTCACCACCAAAATATTCGATACAATATTATAATAAAAATTGTTATCAATTAAAAATATTATCTTGGTATCGTATCGTTTCTACTAATCATCTACAATGTTCTTGTTTATAATATCTACAATGTATATTATATAGTACCGAGAAACGCTTTAAGTATTACCAGACTATTTACATATTATAGTATACAGAATTACACATAATACATACATAAAAAGTCGAATGTCATTTTAAAAATAAACTGAAATATGATGGATAAAATACAGATTTTATATTTGTAAGCTATTAATAAGTATTATTAAAACACCATGAGTAAATAGTACTATAAATATAGACAAAATAACTCCAACCAAATTTTCTCTGATTGTAGAAAACTCTACTGCTGTTTAATGATTACCCATTCGTTAGAATTTCTATCGATAAATATTCGTTATTTCACGATTTTTTTTTCTTTTTAAAGCCTAATTTATATTACGAATTAATGGTATGAAATTGGAACATGACTTTAAATTTAAATTAATTTGCAAATGTCAAGTTTTGTATCTATGTATTAATTTGATGACGCATGCATTGTAAAACTTGAAACTACACATGCATATGTGTGTAAAATTAATTTCATACAACTAATTTCGTAATGAAAATTATGTTTAAGGCGAGAACTATACTTATACGTTTAATTTTTAGACTTTCATAAAGATTTACTTAAATTTCTTCTCATTGCTTTACACCTAAAAGAATTTACATTAATTGCCTTATTTTTCAGATTCACAGCTTTCGTAACTACTTACAACGTGTCTGTGTCTAGGTTACAGAGTTGTTTTATATCGCTCTCAAAACTTGCAAATGTAATTCTCGCCTACATATTACACAAATAATAAAACACGACCATTGGAAAAACTGATAGTCGTTTCTTGGATTGAAATCAATCTGCTTTAGTAATTGCAGTGGTTGCTATAGCTGACAGTAGCTATGTCGCGGATTCGATGCCGTTCATGACAAATAATTTTATAGTTCGCAAGAAAGAATTGTTTTGGTATCAATCTACGGTCAAGATGTACGCGTTCTTTTTTTTTTCCTCTGCCCTCTTAATTAAATAGATAACGAAAAGAAAATATGAAACAATTCGTAATAAGTTACTGTATAAATAGTGATATTTGTTTCAAGTACATTTTAGCGACGTCGTGTCTTTGATACTTGAAACATATCAATGTAGAGACATTTCGTATTACATATTTTAATTTGTGGAAAATAATTAACTTAATCTGAACTAATAAAGCTTAATTTGGTAATAGAAAATAATCTCATCCCGCTTTTTTACAATACTTAATACTAATCGATTTCTATAACGAAATAAATTTTAATTTAGCTAAGAACTGCGGTATTTCTTAACTGAGTTGGATTGTTTTTTAATTTGAAATTCGAGTATACCCTATACGTTTAAACTAGTCCCATAGAATTTTATCAAAATCTGTAATTTGTAGTAAATAATAAAAATTGCGTATTTTTCTTTTGAAGTCTGATGATGATGAGATGATGAGATGCCTTTAAAAAAAATCTTATTTTTTATATAACTCTATTCTACAAAACTTACCTAAAGGCAGTTCCACACACGTCACACTCGTGTGGCTTCTCCCCCGTATGTATCAGAGTGTGGACGGTCCGCGCGTAGGGCCTTCGGAATGCAGCACCACAAATATCGCATTTGTATGGCCTGGAATAATAGGGGTCAAGTTCCATTGGACGGAATTATCATTTTCTATCACATTCAGTATTTACTTTTTATTATTATTTATGAAAATAAAAGGTTAATATTTTACAAAGTACTTTAGTAATTAGCCTTGACTTAAAATAGCTCAAGATTTTTCTACATAGATTATTTATACTTAAATTAAATGTTATAGAAAATACACCCTAATATCAATAACAACATATAACAAAAAAAATACGAAACCAAGGAATATCTGGGGTCACGCTATAAATATCGAAGAGTACGTACTGTTCTACGTGTAAATAATATAACATAATAAATACTAATTAAATTTAAGCTATTCTAACAGTCATCACGGAGGTGTTCAACTTGAATGAACCGGTCAGTGGGTAAAGATATTGCCTGCGAGAGATTTTACTGCTTCCCTCGACTTTTGATGCTTATCTGTTATACATTTTGTTTATATTTTAATTACGTAAACGAACTCTATAAATGCTATATATTTCATTCAGTTTCTCCACCATAATTGATACCATAAGTCCTGGTTTTTATGTGACACTCGAATTATTTAATGTTCTTAATTATATAACTAGTTTTGGTTAACACGTATTATTATTTAGCAGTTTATAAAATATACATACTAGATATGTAATATTATATAGCTTAATATTAAAGCGACCGAATGCAAAATCTGTGTGAAACGACTCAAGTTAGTAATTAAAATTTCGTTTTATAAAAAGTCCTTGGCTTATAATCTGTGATTTTGAATCAATAAATATTCTATAAACATTTTATGACATTAAAGTCTAAATAACCGGCCGAATTCCTCAATGTAAAACGGTTTTTGTGTTTTGTGTCTAAAATGTTATTTTGAATTTGGTCACTTTAATACTAAACTTACAATATAAAACTAGCGGTCCCGTATCAGTGTCCTGCCCAATAGCAGCGCCTCCTATCATGTCAGGTAACCTTAACCATATAAGTAACTCAAATACTCACAAAAAACTTTATAAAAATCAGTCTAGCCGTTTAGGAGTTCAGTGACATACACTCGGATAGAAGAACTATGTATAAAGTATAAACTGTATTTCTCAGAAACGATGAGACTATTTGCATACTAGCTCCATCTATCGGCAAGTTATCGTTACTATAAATGACGCCATGATGTTTCAACGTAACAAATAAAAAGTATTAAGTATTGATTAATTATATTTTTAAACAATGCACTATATTTTTTTATTTATTGCTTAAAGGTTTTGTTACACGTTTAGCGTTAATTTAGTATAATTGTGCAATAAGTTCAGTTATAAGAAGACAATAATATGAAAATGTGAATGTTGATTCAAGTGGCTATAATATGTACCTATAACTTTTTTGTGAGATATTTGGCTTGATGAAAATTCCCCACCGATCAATCTTCATCGTGTCCTCTCCATTCTACGTGACATTGGCGAAATAACATGTGTCTAATTGGCACAACTAAAAGCCATTAACCAAAGAATTGAATTGAATTGTCTTGATGAAAATTAAAATCCATTTCAAATTCGAAACTATTCGTAAATGTCTCTACAGAGTAGTTTTCTCCTATTGTATTGTGTGTATTCTTCTTCTTCGTGTATTCTTCTATTAAGCAGGACGAGTTCCCTCAGTTAAGCTAACAGTCACGTGGCTTTATTGCGTATGGTGCATACTGCATATATATTATATTGTAGTAGATTATAGATAGATACTCTTTGAGACTTCCGAACAATATTTTGATAATTTCCTTACATTTTTGCATTACAGACATTAGGATGAATTGATATGGAGGGATCAAGTGTTACGTATAACAGTTTTGGGGGTTGACTTATAAAACTTTACTATGGGGCGCGATTAAAAAATAATAACAAAGATATTTTAACGACTTTTACGTACTTTGTGCAACATTGTTGTGACTGTTAGGTAAAACTGGCCACTTTAGAGTTAAGTAAGGTTTAAGGGGAAGGAGGAAATACGTTACGGCGCGTTACAATTGGTAAAAAATGTTTAAAAATTGCGTTACGTAATACTTCAACGTTCCCTTACGCTTCAAACACTTAATACTAATCTTCAGAAATCAACTGAACGCTCTATCAATTTCTACTCAAAACGTTTAAATAGGAAAACGCTCTAAACAATTCGAATTTGCGTGTATTTTTATACCATGATGTTTCCTTGTGTTATTTTCCTTTACCGCAGAGCAGGTAAAATATAAAAAATAAATACTCGTTTCATCATTTTGATTGGCTGGCTTAAAACACAACCGGCCAATTGAATTTTTGCACACGATTTAACGCTAATATTTTGGCTAAGCAATAATTTGAATGAAACATTAATTAAACACATAAGTGTGAATTGTTTTGAGACTTTTGAGAAAATTTATGCTACTAAGAAACATTAAGGTTAGATATTTGTTAAATTAATATTGTTAATGATATGCGATCGTGACGTACGAGTGTAAATATTTTTTTATTATGATTTAAGTTAGTAAGAAACGTTATTACGAGATAACGTTAGGTATAAAGAGTTATATATACGAATATTACTCAACATCGCTTCTACAAACTGTACTTCTAGTGACTTGTACTACCTTGGTAGTGTACAAATTGTATGCAGTACATGTCTTGTAGAAAAACGTCTCGGTTTCTACGCAACGGTATAAGATAGAAGTATATAGGGTTTAGGGGTAATATACTGTTAATGGGATATACACGTGACTTAAAGAGTTGCCTAGCAACATGTTGTTAATGTCAAGTAAGTAATATAACAATTTCGAAGTACAAGAGGGATCCGAGAAACAAATATCGAATACATTTCTGGGCTGTTTAATAATACATATGTACATATATATAAGTGAGTGAGTTTCTTCATTCTACCATAACTACTGAACCCTGCAATCAATTTAGATACGTGTAGTATCGTAAGAAGCTTACTAAATTCTAGATAACATAATTATTAGTTAAGTGACGACAGATTTTTTTTATTCATACAAACTCTTATTGTTAAACAATAAAATTCAGGAATGAATGACTTACTTATACTTTAACTATCTTTAATTACATACATTAAAAAAAAGAAGTACTATTAAATTTCCTTAGCGAATTAGGCACGCATCTTTACCCTTGACCGTCATTTTCCCACAAAACGCATCTCAACTCCCTCTAGATAAGAACGTTTAAAATAATTGAATTTGGTTTAAAAACGAAAACTAATTAAAAACATTCAACCGTTTTATATAAAATCGCATATAATATAATTCGTGGAAAACTAAATATAACTGATTTCAAACAGAACTTTTGTTACACCTATACATAGACAAACGTTCGCAGCAATTGTGGGTCATTTTAATTTTAGTAATCAAAGAGTTTCTTTGTTTATTTCTGAAGATATTAATACAAAAATCTTATATACTAAAACCTTCCTAGAACAATATGCATTTAAACACGAAAACCCCATTCTGATCGCATCAGTACTTTTTGATAAAAACCGCAAACATCCAATATGTGTCTTATTCATCAGAATACCAAAGGATATAATTTTTAAAGATATAGAGTACTTTATTCGGCCAAATTTTAACAATAAAGGTCAAGATTCTACTTCTACTATAATCTACTTTTTTCGAAGTCGGTCAAAAACGGGGGCACTAGAATGTTGATAAGCGTCCAGTATTCCTAACCTTTGGTCAGTGTGTATGCGCGCGTGCTCACGCAAGCGTGCAGCGGCAGTGAACGTCTTGGGGCAGGCGGCGCACGCGAAGGGGCGTTCGCCGGTGTGCGTCCGGCGATGGTCGTCGCGCTCCACCTGCCGCGCACACTACACTACACTGTGCACTTAGGGTTGCCATCTACACCGCGGCAACGAGGACAAGTAGCGCGATAATTGAGATAAAAAAAAAGTAAACCGACTTTAAAATTGTTTTGTTTAAATTTCTTTTGAAAGTT
This sequence comes from Hypolimnas misippus, assembly GCA_037950945.1. Lineage (NCBI taxonomy): Eukaryota > Metazoa > Arthropoda > Insecta > Lepidoptera > Nymphalidae > Hypolimnas > Hypolimnas misippus. The sequence goes on along the minus strand of JBBEEQ010000015.1, from coordinate 5,775,566 downwards.
CTTATATCCTTTTAAGGAAAACAAAAATTTAAAAAATATCGCTTCATGATATGATATATGACTTTAGAACTTCCATTTTTGCAGTCGGTTGAAAACCACTAAGTCACTGATATAAAACGAATTACACAAATTTAAATCCTTTGTATTAACTATTTTTATAATTCCGACGTTTCGAACGCTTTATGGCGATCGTCTGTCAAAGTGTTATTTTTTAAGTGTTATTCTGACGATATATGGATCGTAGGATGGGAAGAAGTTTGTTGCTCTTTAATGCAAAGACGACTGAACATATTCTGATGAAATTTTATAGTAATGTAGCTAAGATATTTGAATAACCAATTGACTATGATTTACAAAGAAATTAAGTAAATTGGGTGAATTATAACAATAATAAATCAATTCTTAATTAACCCGAATCTTCTTTAAGCTTTGAAGAAAGTGCTTAAATTTTTTTAATGAAAAATTTTAAATTCGGACTACAAATTAAAACCTTCTCGGACGGATTCCCAAACACCCTCTAAAATAGGACAAATCCGGAGAAACTAGAACGTATGGCGACCCTACTTACATATTATTCTATGATAGAAATACTGGGAACCTTCTTAAACTATGGGTAATTGTTGTACTTTTTTCTGTGAAAAGCCTGGTAACTAATATGTTAAGATTATTTATGTTTAAGTTTTATTAATTTCACGTTGATGTCTTTTTATGTTAATGCTTATTATAGTATACTTAAATATAGGTTTACTACTAAGCTTAATATAATTATATATTATATAATTTGTTTATGGTCTAGAAATGGTAAGTACTTTCATTAATATAGGATACTACTAACGACGACATAGCACGAATGCGATTTAATACCAAAATATTTCATTTACAATTAAGTTTCAACCTTGTAAAAGTACTTTAAAATGCTACTTTTGACAAAATTCTCACGGCTCACACACACACACACACACATTAAACAAATAACACTACTCGAGCATATGACTCGTTTTGAATTTTAAAAAAAAACTTTATCTAGTCTTAACTCTCAAATAATACAAAGGATATTTTTATCATTTCACAAAAGTTATTATAGCGGTCCCAGTAGTGGGAGGGCCGACTTACAGTCACAAAGTATATTATAAGCGGAAAGTTTCTTAGATTAAATATGTTCTGTGAAAGTTACACGTGAAGAACATTGAAACTCCACCTTTCAGTTTTCCCAGAGGTTTCGAGAACAACTACTGCATTCCCGCCAAAAAGTTAAAAGTCATCGGAACTTTTGTCCGTGAACAATATATTTCGTTTTAGATGTATAATAATTTTATTCTTTTTGTAACGTTTTGGTTAATATAAGTAATAAGTTAATTTAGTAGAAATTTGAAAATATATTTAAAACGCGAATAAAATTTGTATTGCAAAAAAGTTGTTTTTTTTTTCGTATAGCATTAATTCGTCGAATATATAAATGTTATTATTTCAAATTAAAAAAAAAATAAATAAATAAATAAATAAAGATCCATCATTATATTTTCGTTTATTCACAGTAAATAAATAAAGTAGTAAGTAGTAAAATATTCTTTTTGTACTAAAACTGTTAATTTAATGCAACAACAAAACAAAAAATATCAATCTATGTATGTTAGCTAGGAGTACAAACAGAATGTACTAGCTAAAACTGCTTAAATGAAAAATAGTTAAGTACAAAATTGAATTGAATTCGTTTTTTATACGTTCATTTTTTTGTTAATTTATATGAATTCTACAGTTCTAAGACGAGAATTACACTTGTAAGTTTTACTCTCGTCATTATTTAATAACGAGCGTAAAAGTTATAAGTGTTAATTAAAATAATTTTATAAAAGAACTCTGTAACCTAGTATTAGTTACCTAGGTAACCTTAGGAAGGCTGTGAGGGTCAAAAATAAGACACTAACGGATAATTCTTTCACAAAAAATTTTAACAGAGAAAAAGTTATATATGCCTTTTACAGACCCCCCCCCCCCTCTTAGACTATTCGTTGACAGTCAATTAATATTAAAATTTTCTTAAGTAGATTAAAAATTAGGTAAACACTGTGGGTACAATTTCATTAATAAGATATTGTAGAATATATTAGAAAATAAGTACATACCTTAACTTTAAAAGCCTTCGAGCACAGATCGCAAGGGTAGGGCCGCTCGCCGGTGTGCATGCGCATGTGGATCGCCAGGTGACCGGACTGGTTGAAACGGCGGCCGCAGACTCTACAGGGATAGCCCTTACGAAAACAACATATTTATTCGAGAATTACATTTGTAAGTTTTACTCTCGAAAGCGATATAAAACAGCTCTGTAACTGTGTGGAATGTTGCGAACTCCTTAAAATAAACTATTTTGATTTTTAATTAATTAAAATGTAAATAGAACAAAATATAGAATAATATATGACAGAACGTTGTCAATGAACTAGAACCGATCTTTCATTTTAATATTATTTTAATATTTAACATGGACAGGTACCTAGGTAACCTCACGAAAGGTGTTGCTATCAAAAATAAAAGCACTGACAGAAACTTCTTTCAGGCGTAAAGCAATGAGAAGCAACTTATGTAAATCTTTATGAAAGTTTGAGAGCAAAATTGTAATTCTCATCTTTACTACTATTATAAATGCGAAAGTAACTCTAGCTGTTAGCAATCAGGTGTCTTTTCTGCTCGTTTGCCAACTATTTAAAAAAATACGTAAGTAATTATAATAAACCAAAGGTATAAGGTATAACCTATTCATTTCTGTGTTTAAGAAATAATGGATTGATGACGTTTGATGTTATGGGTTTGTTTTCTTAACACTGGAATCTGGACCTCGTTACCAGATACGTATGAATTTACGTCCGAAAAAGAAAAATACTTTGCCATGCAGTCCCAAGCTGTGGAATCAATTTTGATGAATCTTGTATGAAGATAGTTTGAACCTCGGATGAGAACGTAGACTACTTTTAATCTCGAAAAAAAATGTTATCAGGGTGTTAAAGGATGAAAGTTCCTACGTCTACGAAATCGCGCAGACCAACTAGTAATATTATCAGAGACTCGGAAGCATAACCTCCCATCTCCTATAACTCTCTTCTCTCATTTCTTATTAGCCCGGCGACGCATTTACGTCTGTTTCTGTAAATGTTCTTAGGCGACGGAGATCTCTTAATGTGACCGATGAATGGACATTTACGTCTGGATCAACAAATGATAAATTCTAAATGTCCAGTACTCAAATACTTTCCAATACCGCCTCAAACAAATCTAATGATATTCATAGTTAAAAAAATATTTTGAACATTTAAAGCAATAAATAAAATCACATCTACAATATTGACCTGCCCTTGGGGTCATTGAACTATTATATATTTATACCATAATGATTAAATAGCTTCGCCCTTGCTACACTGTGACCCTGGTGAGTTTATAACCTTCTTACAATGTTAACGCAATGTAACGATGGCGAAGTCATTACTTGGTTAATTTCAACAAAACAGTTTTTCTAAATATTTAATTAAATAAATGAATAAAAGTAATCAGTACTGCTACTTATATAGCACCAATTGGTTCCGTCGATTTTGTCTATAGAAAACCGTTCATCCCCTATCCTGTTCATGTTTATTTTCTGGACAAAAATTAGTCATGTCACCTTCAAATGTTCAAACTATCTCTACATCGAAATCATTTAAAATGCCAATCCATTTTAGGCGTGAAACCTAACAAATAAAATACAAACAAACAGGCCAAAAGAGTTACTTCTGCATTTATCTTTATTTTAATATTTTAAGCTAAATCTTTTTATCCCTTTTTACGGAAGTCGGATATAATATTTCGCACACTTCTGGTTTATATAGAGAAGGAGTGCAGAATGCTAATATTTTTTTTTATTATGCATAAAAATGCATTAAATTAATAAAAAAAACTTTACCCGCACTTTTGTTTATTGTTAAAGTCTGTGGTGAAATTGAGAATAGATTTTCTGTGGTCAATCTGGAAATCGGTTGAAAATTTAATGAACTACGGTCGAATTCCAACCGCTTGGCTACCACTAGTATATTATAAATGTTAAATATATACTATAAAGTATGATTTAATTAAAGAAAATCGATATTATAATAATTCCTTCATAAACCTACGCAAAATACAAAAATCAACGATTACCAAATAGTTCAGTAATCGCAATCTTTGATCAGAACATTATACATAGTTATTATTACAAATAAAAAAAAAACACAAAACTCACAGGCTTAGACACTTTGTGCATTTTCTTATGTGTGTGCAAAGCGCACATGCTGCCCAGAACCTTGTCACATTCCTCACAGACGTACGCCATGAGCGGTGTGCCGGGGGGACGATCTTCACCTCGCTTATGACGGTAGAGATCTCTATGTTTATCACCAAGCATTAGATTTATATTCAGAGGGGTACATAAGATTATACAGAGTAACTCATTCGGGTGAGTCAGTATTCAGTTTTTCTACAAATCTTTATAAGCAGATTTTCTTAACTACAAAATTGGTGACATGGTTTCTGTCAATAAATTTCTCTAGCTCTCACAGTATCAGATTTCTTCCTACTAATCCATCTGAGGAAATCCCTAGTATAAGTCTACCGTACATGTTTTTCTGTATATGCCGGGCGGAGGGCGAGAGTCGGTGGTTACAAGGTGTTTATAAAAGTCCTTGTTAGAATAGAGATAATGAAGTATTTTCTTACATATAAGGTAGTGCATCCCTTTATTCCCTTCCTTAACAAAGCCGAAGTGTTTGATGTACACATAAATAATCTAATATGTATATATAACGTTGATGGTTTTATTAGCTTTAACTAGTTTATTTCAGGACCAGACCAATTTGAAGAATATTTTTTGGGGTATTTCCGTTTTTGAGGATTAGAACAGAAAAACAAACAGTAAATTATGTATTTCTGCGACGGACATCTATAGCTTAACATACATCATCGATTATGTTAAAAAGACTATAGAGTTGGATGAATGTATTGGTCTCGCTTGGTTCCACTCATGTCACGGTGCGACTCGCATCGGCGCGTATATTATTCTGACCTATAGATAGAGCGAGCACTTTTAGCTATAAATGTAAATAGGCTTTTTAACTGACTTCAAAAAAAGTAGGTTCTCAATTAGTTGAATGTTTGATACTCAGAACCCCATCATTTACTTACCGATTGTGAAAATTCTTTATTTATTCGATAGGGATATACTCTCAGATTGGTCCCAAATATTTATCAAAATCGATTCAGTAGTTTGGTTCTTATATCAAAATTACTGGATTGACTGACTGAACTATACATCTAAACCACAACGACGACCTACTAACGTTTATCATTGAACCTGCATTCATAGCAGATGTCTAAAATTAAAATGTCATATTTTCAAATTGATTTCATTATATTTGCAAATTATGAAGGGTTTTTGTTTTATTTGAACGGCACAATTGATTTCCAATAAAATAATATTAAAGTACGATACAATCAACTAATATTAACTTGATTGATTAAGGTATCACAGTTTATCTTTACAATTTAATCTATATGTTAATTAAACAAATTATAAAAATGTGCGTAAATAAAATAAATAGGAAAAATTATTTAAAAGCAATTAAACGATCACTACAAGTGGCGCCTTGCGGCAAAAAAAAAATCAAACGTTACTCGGTGTGATTGAAAGGACATTGAGGAGTACTTTTTAAAGATTATAACGAGATTGGCGAGTTAAGTGATGTGGAATAAAATATTCGAGAAAAAATGACATTATTTGAGAACTTTATTTATTTTAAAGCAATTCTTGCGGTATTCAATGGAATCGCTTTAAAATAAATAAAGTTCTCAAATCAAATTTATAGTCCATTTTAAAGTCTTCAGGAACCAGTCCGATTTCGAAACTTATGTCGTCATAAATAGTCTGTTTACTCAGAAAATTATAACTTATATAACTTCACGCTGCGATTTAAAAGGACGGATGACTAACCATAAACTGGTAAAAGCACAGAGCGCAACTAGTTTTCTTATGTAAGATATTTTAATCACCTTAAAATATTTTTTACCCGACACGCCCAGAAGGAGAGTATTTTTTTAGTGATTAGTTATGTATGTAAGTAAGAATTTAATTATATATATATGTTATATATGTTATATTGTGACCTCCTGTAGGTACCCTAAATGGTTCGACCGATTTTAAATTACAACGTTTTGTTATATGCGTAATTTTCCTGTCATAGACTATGTGACGTCAGCAAAAAATCAATATGGCGGACGTAAACTGACAAAACTGGCGAACTGTTGTGACCCCTTGCAACCTAAATTGTTTGATCGGTTTGAATTGCGAGATGTTAATATTAGGCATTTTTAATTTTTTAATTACTTAAGTCAATTACCTGGCCGTAGCAAACAGTTGATTACAAGATCCACAATTCCACATCTTGTTACTATTGCTTGTGTTGTACGGACGGCGCTGTCTACTCGGCTTATGGCATTCAGCCCCATGGACCTTTAATTCGTCTTCTGTTTCACATTGCTTTCCACAAATGTTGCAGAAGATGTAATTTTCGGAGAGCGGTAACATATTTGATTCTAAAATAGTTTCTTCCTGATCAAGTAAAAATGTATCTTAATTTTTCGTATTCGATGATTAAGCTACTTTGCCTTACAGTGAAAATAAAATAATATTTATAAAATGCTTGAATGTAACCGAATAATTGTTTAATATTAAGCCAGACGATTCCTACTTCCTACTTTTATTATCTTATTATTCACGAAAATAGATGCAACTTTTAATCATCATGTACTATTTTTACAGAAACACAATCAGTGCAGTAAAGAACAAAATTTTTTGAGATATGTTTTTCTTCTTTTTATATATTTTTTACTCATATTTTTTTCAATAATTATCGAGTAAATGAAACAAACCGTAATAGGATAGAAATCTTCCTGGCCGAAGCACGTCAGTCGGTGTCGGTCCAACGCTTCCCCTGTGGCGAACAGGTAGCTGCAGTGCTCGCACACAAACATAGAGACGAGCCTTCGCGAACCCACACTACCCTTACCGGCGATATCCGTACAGCAGAGTTGTTCTGAAAAAAGCTAGGGCTTGGCTACATACCTACGAAGTTCTGCAAATGAATTATCCACCTCTAAATCAATTTTTATTGGACACGTCGTAATTGTGACGTCTGTTTCTGTATATGTATTTTTTATCTATCTATACATATAAAATCACTTGTCCTGACTGATTCATCAACGCAGAGCCTAAACCGCGGGGGCTAAGAACTTGAAATTTTGGCAGTAGGTGGCTTTTAGGTTGTGGGCATCCACTAAGAATTCACTATTCACTCCTAAGAGGGTGAAAATGGGTAAAGACGTTTGTATGCAAAATCTTATTCCGTGGTTGTAATAAGTTAAAACTTAATACACATACTTTTGGGTGATTGTAATGAAATGTAAAATAGAAAACGGGGTACTTTTATTCCACACTAGGGTTCCACACTAGTAAAGTTTGTATGGAGAAAATGTATTTTTTGGCCGATTATCCTTAATTTCAGCACAAACATTACTTAGAGAGAATAACTAAATATATGTATCCCAGAATTTCAAAATCATCCCTGGGGTCATGACGCTAGGGGGTATTAAATCGTGGAACGGTAACAATTTCGCTGGTAAATATTTAGCTGAAATTCCAAAAAATACGCGGGCGAAGCCGCGAGCAACTGCTAGTATACTATATACTTCAAAAGGATAGACCGTGGAATATAATAATTTCGTATAAAAGCTTTGGTTTCCTAGGATGACGTTACCTGTTATTTAACGGCCGGTTTACTAAGTACATCAAATGACTTCACTCAATCGTTTTCTATGAAAACCGACATAGCTTCCTAGAGAGCTTTTTAGACACTCAAAGCTAAAGAATTTTTAATGTCTATTTAAATGTGTTCGGAATGGTTGTAATCTTGAGAAACTAAAGAATTGTTGTAATATCTATCTTTATGCATCTATTTTTAACAAATCTCGTATGAGAATGTCATGTGATATCCAGATCAGCCTTTTAGTACATGAATATTGATTTTATGCGTAAGCCTTCGTCAACTTCAAATACAATTTCAAGTACCTAGTTAAAAGGGCACCTCTAACAAATTCTCGATTAATGTTGTACCTCAAGGGCCTAAGTCAAGCGCCTTTGAAAGTATTCTTTCGCACATACTTCACTTTGGGCACTGCCACTTGAGATTTGAATACCGACATACATACATACTTTTTCAAATAACAATGCCCACTCTACCACTATACTAGCTCTATGTGTATTTATGTATATAATCTATCCAAAAATAGTCACTTATTAAATTCCTATATTTCACAAATTATCATCTGACCAAATTTTATGACTCTTGACCTTTAAAAGTTTTGAAAATTTCGCGAATTATTAATATTAGAGACATGAGTGGTATTTTACATTTATGAATAAAATAATTGTTTTGTATAGCCTATTTCTTGGTAATGGTAAATTCTCCATACATTTTATTCCCATTTCAAGTTTTAATTTTGCGACAAAAAGCTCGTTTCCAATTTGTCTTTCATATTCCACAACAAGTTGGCGCAGTGGTCACTGCAACTCGCAGGTTCGATCCCCGTAGGTATTGGCCTTACAGATTTTTTTCGTTGTTGGGTGTTTTTGTTGTATGTGTTTCCGGACCTCCGACACAGGATCACGAGATCCTATTGGAAGACATTGAGTGTGATGCGTTTAATAATTACTTAGTTTATTATCTCTATACAAAAATAATATCAAAATGAGATCAGAGTTTTAGGCGTGCATATAAACAAACGGACAGCCAAAATCACTTTCAAAAAGCTTTTATAATATTAGTACGGATTTATACATGTCATGGCTTAACACAATTCGTTAGACTTCTATCCTAATTAAGCTTTGTTATGTCGTTTTTGTCATCGCGTTCCAGGGAAGAACATTGTGTATGTATGTCAATTGCGAGCTAATTATTACTCACCGCGGGGTTCAGACTCAAGCGCGGTCGACAGCACTCGCTCGCAAACACCACATACCAACCACTCACACTCCGAGCTGATGTTTGGTTCTGTAATGAAATGAGACTTAAATAGTAGAAAAAAATCTAGACTGCTTTATTATATTAATTTATTAAAATCTATCACGCCGTTTAGAAAGCTACACAAGAATATATGTCTAAAAGTTATTTTAATATTAAAAATAATTGTATACATGTATTCAATTTTTTTTAATTATGCGATAGAATTACGTCCAATTTGTCTTTAAATAGTAATAAGTGTCCACTTTTAGTAGTACATGCTATTCGCTGACCTACTTCACAAAGTGCACAGTGCATGTTCGTCCTTTTGTCGCCGGTCCGTCGTTCGTAGTCGGGCGTTTCGTACCAAAAACGAGAGAAAACCAAGGCATTCGACCTAATTGCATTGCTGAACCATGCTTAGGTTTAGAAAGAATGGGAAATTACAAAATAGACGTGCAAAGCTAATGATTAAGTGGAATGTGGATTTTTAATTAATTCACATTTTCTACGAACGTGTACCTATTCATATCTGTAATTTTCGACCTATTTTTTTTTGTTACGCTATGTCTATGTGTATGAATCGATTTTATGATTATTTTTGCTACTGAGTACATAGTAGGTATAATCTTGTTTATATAACCTACTAGTTTATTTCCGCGACTTTATCTGCGTTGAATAATAATTTAAAAATTTCATTTTTTTTAATAATGCGTTTCCCATTCACATTTCATTACCTAAGTCAGCCCATTAATGTGATATTTTCAGGACAAAAAGTCTATTCGCAAGGTGTAATCTATATCTATTGCAAAATTCATCAAAGCTAGAAAACGTAACAACAAACAGACAGACGGAGTTACTTTCACATTTATAATATTAAATATAGATTATATTAATCAAAGACGGGCCCATATTAAGATCAAGATGAAACAATCCGAGCTGAAAAACTGAACTTCATCGACAACGGCCATGATTAATGCAATTGTTGTATAAACTAGATATAATTATGAACTAGATTGTAACTATATAAACTATACATTTTAACAAGTACCAAAGTATGGAAAGTCAAGTACATTTTCGTGTTAACAAAAAATATTATAATAGATCACTATTACTATTTTATAATAACGATTTTTTGTCCCAGTCTACAAACCAAATTTCTTCAATGAAGGGTTCGATTTCAGATCTCAATTAACAATTTTGTTTTTTTTTTTTTTTGTTGTGAGTTAAAAAGAATAACCCACTACTATATAAATAAATTACGTCATATCACCCGATTTATTACGAATGTATTGTTACCTCATCCATTAAAATCGGTTGAGAAGTTTAGGCATTGCGGTAGAACGCAAAGATATATATTGACTATCAAAATCGGGTAATGATTCCTTTTGCTTCGCTATAGTCGGGTAAAAAACCAGCCCATTGGTAACTTTGGGGTATGGAACCCTAAACAATAGAGTATGTATGATTGTACATTTTACTTTACCTTCCAAAGTAACATTATTGACAGCGGAAGGCAATGAAAGGTTTGTCTCTTGCTCCAGCGCGTGGTCGGAGACGTGAGCAGAAATTGTGTGATCAAGCAAATCAGCATCCGTCGTGAATATTTCGTGGCAAATCACGCATGAATGTAACGCTAATAAATCGGGACCGATATTTTCTGTATCCTGAAAATATTAAAAGAAATGAAATTTCCAAAAGAAAATGAAATGGAATTTATTATTTAGAAAATCACCAACAATAAATTGAGATTGAAACGATAATAAACGCATATCAGATGCAAAGGTTGTAGGTTCAAATCAAATTTTTAATTTTAGAAACAAAAAAGACTTAAAACATACCTTCGAATTTCGAAATTCTGCGTTAAAAATGTTTTATATTTAGAATACCACTTACAATATTGATGCGTATAAAACATTTTTAACATAATTTTAAATTACTGATATTAAAAATACTATTACTATTAATAATCCGTTATAAACAATTAGTGGTGTGGTATATTTAAAAATAGAATATTGTTTAAAAGGTAAACTATGACACTAAATACTTAATATTCAATCTTGTGATAATTATTTTGATTAATATTACAATGCTTAAATAGGAGAGTTTATAAGTCTACTTTTTAACCTTATTTTTATTTGAAGATGTTTGAACAGGAAGTAAAAATTGGTTTACTATATTATCATCTAGCAATGTAGGTTCAAAATTGAGTGAATTGTCCGACTGCACAACGTATAGTTCTGAGTTTTGCTCTATATCCAAGATGGACGTGTTTTCAACATTAAAAAATCGTCCTGAATTATTAGAACTATACGACAAGTGACTTTCTACTGATGAAATTATTTCCTCAGTGACTTTTACAAGATTTTTATCATTGGATACTGAATCAGTGACCACTGCATCACTGTTAAAAAGAAGATCATCGGTACTATACTGGTCACATATAGATTCAGTTAACTCTTTATACGGAAAGTCAGGTGGATCGAACATCATTTTTCATGTAAGTATCTGAAACAAACGTATTTAGGACATTGTTACTTTTATTATTGCTTTATAGACATAGACAAATTTGTTAACGTATAATTAAAGAACCACCCGGAATTTAAGTTATTAACAAAATAAACAACTTAAATAAAGTAAATATAAGTGAAAATGTTATAACGTCTTTTAATTTTTTCCCAGTTAGATAAAAAAAAATCTTTTGCAGTTTTCGAACGTGTTCTTAATGTTAAACTGACATTGACAACGTTGTGTTTGACGTATAAACATTGTTGATAAACGAAAATTGCGCGATCTGAACTGTTGAGTGTTATTTTTTTAAATATTTCGCCATAAAATAAAATGAAAGCTGACGCCCAGCCACCATCGGATAAACCGAAAATACCTTTACCTACACTTTCTCAAATAAATGCTGATAGAATAACTCTCGTAAGTTTAAAAAGCAAGGTTATATTTGCGGCATTTACTTTTTACGTGTTTCCAATACATTTTAACGTATTTAAAAATGAAACATGGACTATTTTAAGCTTTTTATATTTAAGTTACGAATAATAAAGACAAAAGACGTCTTTTTTATGGTTTTTTATTAATTTAATATAAATGCACATTTTGAGGTTGTTATTATTTCAACACATTTTGCAACCCCTATTACTTTTTTCAGTTGGGTATGGATTGTAAAAATTATAAACAGAATTAAACATTTTAAAAATTAAAAAAAAATAGTAAAATAATCTAATACTAAAATTTGATGTCACTACTCAAACTCACACATAAACAAGATATTTTGTATGGTCGTTATTTTTTAAATTTATTAAAAAAAAAAACATTTATTTTACTTAAATATGATTAAAAGATAAAAAAAATACATCTATAAAGAATTTACATTAACAGTAAGTAAGAGAAGGAAATGTAAAATGTAATGAGTATACTTTTTCATTTTTTGAAGTTAATTTGACTATACTTTTAGCTATTAATTTTAATAATAAGAATAATGTTTACCTATTAGAGATTAATAGGTTACAGTTTCATTCATAAACTGTAAGCTTAATAATTCTGTAACCCTTACACTAATATACAATTAAGAACAAAATATAATATATATAACATAATCAGTGCTTTAATAATTATAAGATAACATAAAGTAAAAAAACTTAATATCTTTTCTTGTAACAAATCATACAAACACAATGTCATTATTATCATTTTGTGTACATACAATAGAAAGGAAACCCATATTATATGTGTCTATGTTAGCTTGCAATCTATTTAACATAATTATACAAATATATCATGTAGGCTGCTTTTTATAGTCACGAAGCAGCCCACTGGTCTTAACGTAAACAAATCTATGTAACACTCCTCATTGATTTAAAAATCAACATGGTTGTTTCAATGTTTGCAGCTCGCAAATCAGTACTGGTCTCCACAAACTAAGGACAACCACTTACCTTATGATGCAGCTATTGTGGAATCTATATATCAAGCAGAGATCCTCGGCTCTAAGTAAGTAATCTGTTGCTATAGAAGATGAGTTATGTAACAAATTAATGTCTTGGCCTTATTGAATTTGAGTGACTGTTGGAAGGTCAATGGCCTTATAGTTTTAGTGCATTGACCTCATTTATTTTTTTTTAATTTGCCAGTTATAATAGCTATGGCTGAGTCCTTTAATATTTATTATTGTCTTTTTTTTAAGGTTAAAAATAATTTTAATTTTTAAGTAGACGGTTATATTAAATTAAATACATTTTTATTATTACTTAAAATGAAGTTTTATGAATTATAGATTATACATTTAATTTAAAAATTTATATGTATTTATAGTTACAAAATCCATCCATATTTTTATGTTCAAATACTAGGGTCATATTAAAGATAATACTAGTATCTTATTATGTTAATTATAAAATTTTATAATTAACATAATAAGATACTAGTATTATCTTTAATATGACCCTAGTATTATAGAAATAAATACTTATATAAATGACTGTAGTAAAACTGTTTGATCTCTTCATCAACCTAGCCAACACCTTAATAGTTTATTTCATCATTTCCATTCTATTACCATCCTTTAGTAATATCTTAATAATATTATTTGTCTAACTAAGAAAAGCTAGATTAAATAAGCTTCTATGTAACTTAAATTATTTTTTATTTTTATTGCAGTTTTGCAGTGCGTCGTATTATGATGTTAGAATTCTCTCAGTACTTGGAGAACTACTTATGGCCGCACTATGAGTCTGGGAAAGCGTCACATGCGCACATGATGTCCATTATTGTGATGATCAATGAAAAGTTTCGCGAGAGAGTACCAGCTTGGCAGGTTGGTAAAAGCATTTATTTCTTGTTATATACATGTTAGAAAATTTTAATTGTGAGACGAATTATCATCAAACGTTAGCCTTACAATATACATATGTATTTGATGATGCAAGTCTTAATCTATGCTAATATTATAAAGCTGCAGAGTTTGTTTGTTTGAACACGCTTATCTTAAGAACTACTGGTTCAAATTGAAAGACTCTTTTTGTCTTATATAGTTTATTTATTGAGGAAGGCTATAGGCTATATTAGATCACATTACGGCTCACAGTAGCGAAGCAATAACCATAAACCCAAGTGAAACTGCAAGGGACATCTAGTATTATTATAAACTTACTACATTGTCAATTTTAAAATAAACATTTTAATGTTTCAATCACAACCTAATTGTTAATAATATATTTAAATAAATAACCTTTTTTTAACATAATTAGTAACATTTTATATAAAAAATAAAAAGATAATATTCTCTGTATATAAATATCTACCTATTAATATATACTTATATTTTATAAATTTGTATCTTCTTATAATTCTAGGCATTCCTCAAGAAACCAGATCACTTCCCTGGATTCTTTGAGCAAGTGCTCAGAGCAAGTGTTGTGGAAGAAGTTAGTAATATGCGAGAACAGACTGCGTTATTACTATTCTTGAACCACTGCTTTGGCAGTATGGAAGTGCAACTGTGTCGCGACCAGGTCAAGAGGCTCGTGTCCCTTAGTATGTGGATAAGTTTACAAGAAGGTTAGTTGATAATAATTTAAATATTATTGATACAATATAAAAAAAATTGGTAGATCCATCGATCAGATTTTAGTCAATACAAAATTGCCAAAATGGAGTGAGTCCATGTATGTATATATTAATATATATACCTTGAAGTACTAGAGAAGTTTCTTTAGTCCACTCTAATAAAGAAGTTTAGTTAGAATTATTCTAATTTTATTTACGCATTATTAAAAAAAAAAAAACAAATTTGTGAGATAGATTTAGGTCAGTCAGACATGTATTTCTATTCATTTAAGGCAATTTCATTACTCTGCTATAATTTTAAAATGCCACAACAATTTTAGATGTGTTTGACATTGCTATAATTTATGATGGGTGCGTTTTATAAATACTATATTATTCTGACAGAATAATTTATTTTAATATTTACTTGCGAACTTGTGAAGAATACAATTTTTTAGTGCCAGTAATTTAATTTTTATTAGCATTACAAATTTTCTTTGTAAACAAAATTTATAACAATTTCAGGCAGAAGAAACCAAGAATTTAAAGCAGTGCCCAAATGGCGTAAATACTGGAGGGCGATCCAAAAGAAAGACAAACCCGAGTTGTTGGAGAAACTAAACTGGGAAAGGCACTATTTGCAGCGTTTAATGATCAAGTTTATCCGGATCTTAGAGACCATTCCCGAAACGGGTGACGCCGATGCTCATGCAATCCGGTGAGAAACGGATTATTAAATATTTCGAAACACTAAATTACTTACACAAATATTACTAAGAAAATTAAAACACTATCTATCTAAAAATGACAAAATGAATTTGTGATCATAGTAATGCAATGCGAATCTTAACAAAAAATTTTACCTTAACATAAATAAGCATGTTTTTTTGAACGCCTTAATATTTCTAAAACGAAATAATATATAATAACTTTTATTTTCTTTTAGATATTGTGAACGGTTCTTGGAGTTAATGATAGATTTGGAAGCATTGCTGCCCACCAGGAGGTTCTTCAACACCGTTATGGATGACTGCCATCTTGTGGTACGATGCCAACTAGCACCTCTAACTCGCAGACCTGAGGGGCAACTCTTCACACAGGTAAGTGATTATTATAAGTAACTGCATTTTGTTTCCTCTCAAATTTTACACAAGAAAACCATTTTAAAATGAAAGTTTTTATAAAAATTCTACTTTTAAAATTTTTGTATGTTCTATGATTTTGATATTCAATTGTACATAAATTGCGACTGAACGAATTTTTGAGAAAATTTAGATAAAAATATTTATACTTTATTTCATTTAAAACTAAACAATTGAAAATTTTGGTACTTCTTACTTTATTCTTTGTTTTAATTAAAGGACAGAATTCATTAGGGAAAATAAATTCAAGATATGAGAAGTAATGATGAGAATGAATAAATAATTAGAATATTAGCATATCAACTTTACACTAAGAAATTTGTTGCGAATAAAACGAGAAATATATTTAGCACAGCTTTATTTCAATAAAATAAAATTGTGAAAAAACATCATACATATAAGTGTATAGTAGTTTAAATACTGGAGACATTAATAAAAAAGAAAAGTTTAAAAACACTTACTGTCATACTACAAAAGACGCATTAAAACCATGTTCAACACGTGTCTAGCTAAACAGTGTTTAAAAATTAAACATTGCTTAAAATATTATCTAAATTGCTTAACAGCGAATAAACTCATAAAAAAACTTATTGATAAGATGTCACATGTTACATTTGACAGCTGAAATAGGTTTTAGACATCTATTAAACTCACTTACACATATGTTAATCTATATCTAAAGCATGTTTAACTCAAAACTGTGCTTAGATGCCGATTTGTCGTATGGATTTTTATAAACACGCGTTTAACGTCTGTTTAAATCTTTTGTAGTAAGGCAGTTACTTTTTAAAATCACATAAGTCGAAATTATTTTTATATCTTGTAAAAAAATGAGATTTTAACAAAATGTTTAAAAATTAATCATAAATATTTAATATTGAATAGCATTGTGACTTCTATAACTAAACTAAATATAAAAGGCAATAAAAAAACAAATGTGTTTTATCGACAAGCACAATACTACAACGAAAAACGCAACCATCTAAGATAAAAAAAATCATTAATTAAAAAAAGAAAATTAAAATAAAACTTTTTAAACATTAATTTAGTTTGATATGACATAAAAAATTGACTTATGCAATTTTACATTAAGCTAAATATCAGTGCTAGAGAGCAGTGTATAAAATCGATTCTAGAGCTGCCGAATATAAAGCGTTATTTTACTCCATTTTATACATTTTAATAAACATCAGGACGGATGAAACATTTCATATAAAAATGCAGTCTTAAAAATTTTGTGTCACTTGTATATCAGATTAAAAGTTCGATACAAAAAGTACGAAAGTAAATTAGTTATACACTACTTAATAAAATAATATTCATATATTAAATAATAATGCATATGTATACACAAGGTGGCGCAAAGGTCATCACCCTCATCACATCGTAAAATGATATAAGTTTTACAAATGCAATGTTAAGTAAACGAATATGAAATTCACCTTAACAAACCTGGCTCGCTATACTGCTCAAGATTGTGGATTGTCATCTCCTTAATTATCGCTTTGTCGATTTGCACTGGCCGGCCAGATCGATTTTACCGTTCCTGACTTCATTTTATAGGGTTATTCGATAACAGGAGTCTATGTCAACTAACTTCAGGCCCCTTAAACCCTCAAAGAGAATATCCATCAAAAAGGTGAGAGTATCGTAGAAAGTATCGTTGGCGATGGCCACTTGGCCGATATTATTATTTCGACTTAATCCAAAACCAAACTTAAAACATCGAATAAACATAATCCAAAAATGATTCATTCCTTAAAATACATCCACAGAACAAATTGTTGCGCCACCTTGTACTTAAAATTAAACACAATTCACAATTGTTACTTAAAAAAAATTTTGGTCCAATTAAAACCTAATTAAGTATCCTCAGTGAGCACTTGAATAAATTTCAAGATCATTAATCATGATTTATATAAATAGTGTCAATGTTATTAATTTATCAAAAGCGTTAATTAAACCTGAAACATATTATTGGATGTGACTTATGTTCTGACTGATAGTAGCTTTTTTTTATTTTAAATAATTACATTTATGTTTTAACCATTCAAAAATACCTGTAAAAGCCAACTTAAAAAAAAATATTTTGATTTTAAGAATCTGTTGTCTCGAATCGTGGTAATTTAGATGAATTACTAACACAAGTAGAGTCATGTCTAAAAATATGTTTCACGATTTATAATCAGCTTATAAACAATCACAAGTGTCATGGAATAGAAAAAATATTTACTTATAGTAGCAAAACATTTGGTATATTACATGGCTTGACATAAGTTTCTATTACCTCAAAATTGGAAAAAAGTAAATTAAAAAGAGAAACGTATTATTAGTATATTTAAAAATCATTTTATTTCTTTTTTCTAATTTATTTTTTATTTTCGTTTTTTCATTTTAGTGTGAATTTAAATTCGTTTATATATAATTATATTATTTTTCTTATTCTAATTAGCATTTCGCGTATAATATATTGTTCATAAATTTCGCTGATAAAAATTCGAATTAAAAATGAGACCATTTCAGATTATAAAAAATTATGTGTAATAAAAGCATTGTTTAGTAAAATTCATTGCGTCACCAGCACCGAGATTACTAATGTAACAATATATTGCTTTGCACAATACTGTCGGTCTTATTCTAAGGCACATTAGCTATGACACACTACCAAGATCCAAGTTTCCTCTAATACAATTTATTATTAATAAACATCAATATTTTATATATATTATGACTCACAAGGCAGAAGAGTGGTATTAAAACAAGTTTCTGATATATATAGAAATCAGAACATGCATTTTAAAAGTTAAAAGAGCCATTTTACTATACAATCTTTATAGATTAATATTTTTTGGTGCTAATTTCATACTAATTTATATAAACATCTTTACTACAATTAAATTTATTCGATTTTTTTGCCTCTCTTTGATTACTTTTGTCATACTATCAACTCATTATTTATTATTAATAGATCAATAATATTTTACAACTATAGACATGTTAGCGCATGAATTTCGGCACCCAAAATGTCTTTTAATTTTGGAAGAAAGGACAAAAAGTCGTTCTCTAGCTACCAGTTAAAAGTCCAGATTGTTTAGTGTTGTTTGCACACTGTATACTGCACCATTAAAGATTTTGTTTGAAAATACAGCGCTATCTGTCGCTGCCGTAAGAAGTTTACATAAATTGTATATAACAAATATTTTTAACGTTAAATAATATTAACGTAACATATCTATAGTTATTAAATATCATTATAATAGATTAATAATTACCACCATTCATGTGTGTCATCTCATCTCCCCATTCGCCAGTAGGTATTGGTTCCGCGTAGCAACAACTTTTTCTTAACAGAAATATGACGTGTGACTGTCTCACTATACACACGTAGAATATTAATATCGCTTGTAGTAAATTCACTACAATATGTGCGTATAACAGACCGTCAAAATTGAGCCATGAAAGCAGAAGGAAAACCCATGCCATCGTCATTATTAAGAAAAGTTGCACGAACAAGTCGAAACTGTAAAAATATTAAAAAAAGTTTTAGACAACTGTTTTATGTGCATGTTACACATACTTCAACCAAAAAATATAATAATGCATTTCAATTCCTTTAAATTTAATTTTTTCCTAAATCGGTTGATGTTAATGACAATTGCTTTATTTTCGTAAATGTTTTATAACCTTTCTCTAACTTCTTTTTTAAACATAACAAGTCATTGTAGATGATGTTAGATATATACCAACAATTTTTTTTTAAGTTTTAGACTTTCATAAAGATTTACATAAGTTATTTTTCATTGACCAGAAATAATTTATAGTGCCTAAAATTTTACAGCAACATCTTTCCTATGAGTTACGACGTATCTGTTACTAGGTTACAGAGTTATTTTACATCAGTTACGAGAGTAAAACTAAAAAATGTCATTCTTGCCATAGTAAAATGTATACATAATATTATATTAAACTCGGCTTGTAAATTTAACACTTACCATCCTTTCAACTTATAGTGAATCCTTCCATATATGTTTATCCTCTTAATAACTTTTAAAGTCGTTATGTAGAAGAATAAATTAAATAGTATAGTGAAAGCGATAGGTGTGAAAAATACTGCTATACCCAGCCATCCTGAAAAACAAAATTTAAAAATACATCAAATATGTATCAGGAAACAATAGAAAATATCATTATATTTTTCAATTTTTTTTTTCATTTGTATGATTACTACTATTATTTTTATAACACTATAATGACTATTCCTTTAAAACTTATAACTAATTAATATAATTGAATTGTATATCTAACCTAAAAAAAATACTTTCAAATATCATAAAGAAAATTCAATCAAATAAAGTTGTTAAAAGAATACTTTACATACTTTACACAAGATCTATATGAAATGATAAAAATATTTATTACCTATTGTTTCTTGTTCAACATCTTCCATATAAATAGTAGTTGACAGCCTCATCTTCTTATACGGATCAATGCCAGTATCGAGCAGATAGTGAGCACAGATCGCCATAGCCGCCATTAACACAACGCATGACCAAACAACACTCGAATAGTAGCAATATTTACGAACATCTGTCACTCGTAAAAAGACATTCCGGGACCTACAAGACAATCCGTAGAAACATTATTCTTTGAGAAAGAAATTCTTGTGAAATATGCGACCTTAATAAGATTATTCTCGCATATTTTAACTTTGAGCTTAAAAAATTTCTGAATCATTAGCCTAGTGAACAACTATTAGACATCTTTTTTGTAGACTTATTATTGTTGATTGATTTGTCCCAGAGTTGTAAAATTTTAAAGAACAAAGAAATCCTTAATAATTTGTATGAAGAACTTGTAATTAAAAAGCGGATCATAAGAGTTTACGTTCTGAGAGACTTTTTTTTATTAGCTTGAAAGCGTCTAAGCTTCTGGAAGCAGTGAAATTTGAAAACAGGGTTTGTTAAGGACACAAATTAAACAAGAAAATAATGGAAACAAAAAGAAGACTTGTCATGTGTATTAGTCTGACTGTCCTTTTTCAGTCATCATATGCTGTTTTTTTAATTGGTTAATCTTAAGATCGAAAACTAAAAAAAATTTCTTTGTTTATCTGTCACTAGTCATATTCAAACCAAATAAATATTCCTACGATAATATGTTTATTATACTTACTTAAATGTCTTCCAGATGTAGAATCCGAAACTGTTAAGCCAAAAGAATGCACCCAGCAGACTCATATACAATATTACATCTGAAAATTTTATAATTATCATGTCAATACTAATAATAATAAATATTTTAATAAGCATTTTGGTAATTTTACAGAAGAGCCACTTAAAGTAGGTATTTACAATATAAAATGAGGGATTACTGATTAAAAATATAGTTTTCTAATAATTTCTAATTAACTAGGAATATTTTTATATAAAAATTTAATTTTAATTGACGTTAAAATGACTCATATGTTACTTAAAAGATTTTTGTTTTCCGATACCTATTTAAAAATAATTAGACAATCGTGGTACTTACCTGTTACCATAAAACTTATGTGATTACTGAACTCAGTAAATATCCTCACTAAGTCAGCCGCTTGACTTACTATCAAACACATATTAATAGTTGTAATGATATTGCCTGCTAAATCACGTAATGTTGGCAAAACAAAGTAAATAATGGCGACAATAAGAAATAATACCATGGAAATCGCATGGAAAAGAGGATTTAATATTTTCTTCATGAGAAAACCCATCTCCTTCCTGTTTATTATAACTTCTGGGACACACACTAATGCATATAGACCGGTTGTATTTGAACTGGTTACTAGAGTCTGAAAGAAAAATTAAGACATAATGAATTTATGAATTAATATATAAATATTTAACTTGTATATGGGATTGAAACATAAAGACTATTTTATTTTATTTGGAAATTTCTAGTAATAAATATGACACAAACATCAAATTTCATTTTAAATAACTTATTAAAACCAGCAAACATGGATTTCAAGATGTCATCAAAATATACACAAAAGTGTGTATAAATATTTATATATATAACATTAATATGCACAATAAGCACCTTCATACATAAAATACTGTATTATTCATGAGAATGTTTCATATATTTTAAATGGTGAATGAATTAAACAGATTATTTCAGATTCCCCTGTCTTTATATAGTAGTTACTGCGCTCCAGTCACACAATTTGTAACATGACTATAGTTAATAAACGGACTCATTTAATTTCTTAACTCACGCAATTGATTTTTCAAAACAGACTGGTAGATCTTGTAATTAACACATACAGACAAGTTTTCATCTTTATATATTAGTACTAGTTGCTATCAATTTTTAGTTTTTCTGGGATAGTTAATTCTTTTATAGAACTAAGTAACTCAACTTGAGTTACTCATATCATTGGTTATCTTGCCAGTCTCATGAAAGTTGGTTTGAGCCATTTAGAGAATAGCCAGAACAGACATCCAGAAGGACACAGGAACAAAGTTATTTTTGTATCAGTACTATATAGACATTATATGCATAGAATAAAAAGCTATTATTTAGACAATACAAATACAGTTTCATTTTATCTATTTGTTTTACAAGTACACTTTACAAATAGATACCATTGAAGGACAATTAAAATTGAAGAATTAATTAAAACAAGCACATTCGTAAATTCATATTCATAAATGAACAATTAATTTTAGTATACTTTACTCAATGTTATTAAAAATTAACCACTGTACAAACCTTATCCAAACAATATTTGTCTTGGTTATGGATATAGGATGCTGATTCCTTTTCTTGTGGTATTGTGATTGCTTCATATATACTGTATGTATTAGTTATTAGAGGGTCATCTTTTATGTGGTCGGAACTGTGTTCATGATGAATTAAGTGCTGAAGACGTCCGTCATATAACAGATTTAATCTAGAGTAGTTAATGTAAAAATTTACTTAATTTAAATAAATTTATATTGAAAATCATATTATAAATTACAGAAATGATATAAAAATATTGTTATTATGATTCATAAATTAAATGCAACATTTTTTTATTAATTTAACACTTAGATGAAAAGAGTTTATGAATAATTAATGCCCTGTATTTTAAGATATTCAATTATTAAATACTTACTCATCTTCAGATTTCCCCAAATCAAATATAGGCCTTTGTTGTGTTGTTGAACAATTTGGTACCCCGTTTACATAACGAAAATATTTCACCGAAGCATTCTTGCCATCTTCTGTTTTAAATTCAGGTACCCATACGGCTATGTGTAAAAAGTATTGTTTTAAAATACATAGAGCAGGAAGATAGTAATTTGTCAAATGGCCTCGATATTTGTTTAAGTTGTATTGAGGTTATGTTATGTGTGGTAAATTTTTTATGTACTTACTTTGATTATACTGTTCAGCCAGTCTACATACAGAATCAACCATTAGCTCGTTATGTTCACAACATTTGTTTATTTTCACTGAATTTTGTTGTTCAGACAATTCGTTTAGATCGACATCGGCAATTTCAGCTTTGGCTGTATAGAGCAACACTAATAAAATAGCTGATCTTGTAAATAAGCCGTGCGTCTTCATTTTCAATTTAATTGACTTTCATTACATATAAACAAACTTTTGAAGTTTTTTACAAGGCACGATGTTCAAGGCACTAATTAATCGCGTGTATTACTTGTGTGTTAAAACTTTAAAGGTCTACCATGATACCTTTTCCAATTATATTGTTTGTTTATTCTATTTTTATTTAACTCTTATTATTTGCAAAACACCGAAACATGCACAATTATTTCGCTTTGTTAAACGTCAAATAATGACAGTTGGCGGTTGACGGATTCAAATTTCTTAAGATTTTGTTTAATATTTGACAAAGATTTGAGCCTATACAGCCAGCACATTTAAAAGTTTAACGGCTTGTGATATCAACGTTATAGATATACCATGACCAATTAGCATGACTAATTTGTTTTCTGATATACTTTAATAAATGAAACAAATAAAAATGGGATACTTTGTAATTACTTGACCGCATTTCATATTTATAACATGCAATTATAAAAAATATACGAAATTAAATACTAATTTATAAAATAACAAAAAATCTTAGTATTTACATTTTAGTAAAAACTAATATTTATAACATATTTTTAGACAATAACTAAAACGTATTATATGTATAATTATAATATTTTGCTTAACATGGCACACTAAAGATATAAAGCATATTCGTCGTGTTATTTAAAAAAAGAAAATATTCGACTATTTAATGTATTAAAAATTATTAATATTTTAAAATGGTTTAAGCATAGTTGTAACTTAATTAAGGTATTGTTTAATTTTTCTTTATATTACAATAACATGTCGCATATTTAAAATTTTAACATTTAAACAAATTAAATATGTACAGTACGTAAATTAATTTTCCTTCTAATATTATTTTTAATTATTAATTACATTTTATAAGCATTTGTTCACGTACACTTAACATGATACAATTTTTCGTGAGATTCAGACATTATTAATAATCTTAAAACAAAAATATCATAAGTTTTAAAGCTCATCTTAACTGTTTTTTTTTAATTACACAGATACAACTAGTTAAGGTTTTACAATATTTTATACTGAGTATTGCACTGAGCTAATAAATAATAATTAATTTCCAGCCAGTATTACACTGGCAAAAAAAAATAAGATTCTAAATTCAATTTTCATAAATTGTCTTTTTTTTTAATTAAGCCTGACCTCGACGGTATCATCGGCTAGTATTTGCTGGTCATCGCTATCGTCGTGGGGGCTTAGTTTTTCGGCTAATGGGCGGGTTACAGGCAAACAACAACCCTCGCTGGCTAGCCCTTGTATAGCACGCTTTCGGAACACCACCAATATCAAAAATATTATCACTCCTTGAAGGCAGTTGAAAGTATCCATTATTTTCCTGAAATTTATTGATATATGTATTTTCTGAAATAATATGCGTTATAAAAATGTATTTTAGTCGATTATATTATATAACTATAGATATGTTACGTTTGTACTATTTGAAGTGAAAATCTTTACCCATTTTTAACCGTGACAAGCTCGTCAATTGACTTGTTCACTCAAACAGACTGTCGCCTGTAATACTCAGTAGCTAGTGGGTTGCTAGGCAACGTCGTCCAAAATGGTTGGCGTTCTAAGCGCCTAAAACCGTGTGCCTATAACATATCTATAACTATATAATTATACATTTTAGTTCATTTAGATGTTAATTATTTACCAAATTATGTGTTCAGCGCCATGTGCGAAGCTGGCGATTTCGAAAATCCAAGATATTCCCATTACAAGGAATAGTTTAAGAGAAATCAGGAACCTAAAAAAATATCATTATACGTTTACAAATAAGTTGACTATGTTTAGTATCTTAACGATAAATATTATAACACACTTATCAGGATTGATAGGACAATTGTTTCAATCAAAATTACATTAATTAGTAGTTTTGTACTTCAAAAGGCTATTTTCAGTTTTATTGTGTGATATATTATATTATCTTATCGTATTACGACAAATGTTGCAATAAAACACTATACAAAGAATTTTTGCAGCATTGACATTAATATCTGTTTGTAAGTAAATAAAGTACTTTATGTACTCGAAAAGACAAACGAACATTTTCTATATTGCTCAATAATACTTCCATAAAAGATAAACATTAATCACGATTAAAAAAGTATAACAAAAAAAGATTTTTATTTTTTGCATTCGTCTCTACCCACACTGCATCTTCGGGCCGTTTTTTTTTATCTCGTCTGCACAAAAAAAAGGGTCGTTCTTTTTTGTTGTAGACGATCATATTTCTATAGATTGAAAAAGTTAAGATGGGACTGAGACAACAAAAAACAATCTTTTGAATTTACAAATAGGGGTAGGTTTCTGAACTTTTTTGGCATTTTTTTATTTTTTTTAGTTTCACTCGCGTTTATGGTTAATGCTACGCTCATATGAGTCGTAATGTGATTTCCTATTCCACGGAAAAAAAAAATTAAATGGGTTCAGTCGTTTCAGAGATTACATACAAACTACAAACAAATTTTATCTCTTTATAATATTAGTATAGATATACATAGATTAGCATATTACTTTATAATCATTATCTACGATTATATTCAGAACTTTCAATAATTAATTTTTTAGTTTTTTTTTGCTAAGAGACTAACCAACTATGAACTTCTGGTAGCTAATTCTTATCTTTAAGTCAGTAAAAAGTATATGCTGTTTAGTATATAACTTACTTGTGTTTAAGATTGTTTAACTTATTGACTTCGTATTTTCTTGTGTGCCTCCACAGACTAATCGATGACATAATAAAAAGGAATATATTCACAGCAATAAGAATGGCTATCGGTCCATAAAAGAATATCCATGTTTCCGTGCGACCTGAAAAATATACATCTAATAAATAATAATACTTATAATATTAATTAAGCTAATAATGATAAATAAATTGCCATCATCAGTCAAACTTATGTAAGGTTTACATACATTTAAAAAGTTTAAATCAATTTAACGATTTTATATATTTATCAAAATCGAGTCTCTAAGAGTACAGGGGTTACAATCTACCATTTGTTATGGTCCTGACAATCAGATATTATACGCAATGCCAGTGCAAACTACTTGTTAAGTTGTTACCGTTGAACCAGCAGCTGTTGTCTCCGATGCCTGGCTTGTAATGGGTTCCCTCCGCGAAGTTGGTGATGAGCGCCACGATCAGGAAGAATATTGTGAATCCCCAAGCGTAGCAATTGTACATGAAATATTGTTTCCTCTCAGTTTTCTTTAGGTAGCTCGCATCTCTGAAAATATGGAACAAAAATAACGCACTGATATGAGACTATTTACGTTGACTTAGTTACATAACTTGTAACTGGAAATAATGCAACTTAGCAACAATTGTAAATTAAATAGGTCAAATGTCAATGAGTCAAATTAAATGAGTGTTATAAGTTGTTTTGCTTTCTAAACTAAAGTACTAAATGACATATAAATAACTTACTCGACAGTTCTGTACATATTTATGCTTATCACGTTCATCCAGAAGAAAGTCGCCATCATCCAGAAGTAGACGAGAAAACCTAAAAAATATTTATCATAAATTTGAAGTTGGAACGCACTAAAATAATATTTGTTCGTTATTTATTCATTTTTGTACAAAAACAATAAATACAGAGATTATTTGAAAGAACATTTAACGTTATTTTATTATATACAAAAAGTCTGTAATAAATGCAATAAGAGCTTTGTCTGATGAGATCTTAAATATTTGTAAGTTCTACTTTACCTGTTATTGTGCATATCTCTCCTCTGAATCCGGGGCTAAGTTGTAGTACTCCTAGGGATAAGAATCCGAGAGCCATGCTAATACACATGCACATGTAACACACACCCTGTAGATCCCTGGAAATAAATATTTCGTTTATATTATTTTTCTTCTATTAATTGATTGATTGATTTGCTTTAAAAACAAAAAGTTTACCATGCTATACATAATGCAGTCCAAATAATTACATAATCAACATACTTTTCCTTAAAACATTTTATTTGCCAAATTATTTTTTTTTCAAGGTAATGATTTAAATATAAATAAAGTCAAGTTAGTAGTAGTAGTAAAGTTAAACTCATAATTATCCAAGTTTTCATGTATTCCGAAGATATGTATAAAATTTTTCAATGTATGTACGTAATTTTAGGCTTGTAGCGATATCACACAAATGCATATAGGTATATTAAAAAAAATTCAAACACGTCCTTGATCGTGTTATCGTATAGATAAAACATGCATGTTTACCTCATTTGCGGTAGATACATGTAGACCGCGAACGTGGCGAAAAGGAACACGACGGAAACGAGCGTAAGGATCCCTCCCGTCTCAATGTCATTGCCACTCGACTTGATCTCTTCAAAGCACACCACGGCCACCGGAATCGTACCCAGGCTGGGATAACTGGCATTTTTGTACATTTTGCCAAGGCAGTATCTGAAAATAAAATAGTGAAAATTAATTCGTATTCATTTCTAGGTAATGAAACAACCTGTATATGCCTCTCCTTGCCTAGGGGCCTCTCTCTTATCCCTCTTTTCCTCTTAAGAAAATTAATATTAAACACAGACTCCAGTTAGTATGTAGGTATTTCTTATTCATCTATTTGTAAATTGTAACGCAATGAAATTTGTAATACGATCCTACTATTAAGATCTTCACTTTAACACTGAGGTAAACAACGTTTTGTCGAACCAACTTCATTATCCTGTTTACATGTAAAATACACATAAACTTATAATTGTACTGAGTATTTACAAATTGTAATCATAAAGTGAATCGTACAATTTCTCTTTGCAATTAAGATAATACATGGAAAATACAAAATGGATAGTAGGAGACTCATCAGTATTAAGACTTTCTTCCATTTAGGCGAGAATGACATTTGTAAGTTTTACTTCCGAGAACGATATAAAAGTTACGAAAGTTGAAGCTAAATACGAAAGAATGTCATAAATAAGATATAAATAAATTCTTTCAGGTGTAAATCATTGAGAAATATGATATTTAATTATTTGTATACGTACAAGCTAGGATCCTCTACAAAGACATAGCTAGGAGAATCCTGAGTGGAGACTTTGTAGCCGTTTAGGATGACATCTTTAAGCAGCATGTGCCCGAGGGAGCAGTTCATATTTATCTTCTTGGTCGCGTTCCCGCAATATCCTCGTGGCTTAATAATCTCATCGTTGACACAGCAAAGGTTAGCCGACAGAGCGAGTCCAATGATCGACAGTATAAAAATTATGACCCCCTGAAAATAATATAATAAATTTGACGATTACTTGAAAAAATATACAATAATTGCTAGCTTTTACTCGAAACTTCTTTTGAGGTAAATAAATAACGTCTCATATTCTTCGCTCCCTCCATACTGTATTAAAATTGGTTCAATAGACAGAGCTTGCATTTAAGGTCGTACATAAGTGTTTTTTTTAAGTTGTTGGGACACATAATGAGTTGATTTATTTATTGTTAAATTAAATAACACATACGTACAGCTTCTCCGGTAGCTTTAGCTATTTGTATACACATACATACACACAACACATTGCATGATGCATGTTATAAAATATTATATAAATATGTTATGGGAAGAGCGAGACCTTCTGACATAGGTTTATAAACTTAAAAGAAGGTCTCCACCTTATGGAGTGTTAAAGAATATGTTGATCAATAAATCATTTTTCATTTTCATTTTCATTTGTTACTGCCATACCGTCGAAGGACATAAGTGTATTAGGTAAGTATATTTTTAATTTTAAGAGTGAAAACTTCTTTAGGTGCGTTTATCGGTTTTTAGTAGGGGAAGAATATTATGAGGATTAAAAATGTTGAGGATTTCGGTAGTTTCATATTTCTTATTACATAATTTATAAGTTTTAACTTCTATCGGCAGTGTCGCGGCTGCCTATTTTTACTGCTAAGAAAATAAATAAATTGACATATCAGAGCAATTACTATCAATGCCGTATCGCGGGTCGTATCGTACAAACTCGTTGCTTTAGATATAAACGCACAACTAATTGTCCGTTGCGTCAGTATCATTCACCGCAGAATCCGGTTGCAAGTACACCGAGTTTATTGAACTGCATTTATTTTTAAACTCATTAACAAAATTATTATTGTTTATTTTTATGGAGGTAATTGAGGATTTTTTATTGAATGGTCTATATTATATGGATGCTGATAAGCAATAATGTGTCAACCCACAAAAAGTCAAATTTGGATATATTGATGTATTCTGATACTGCACCAACTATTCAACATTATTAAAAAAAATCAAGTAATATAAACTAAATAAGTAAGGAAAAAAGTGTCTTAATAATTGTTTCGTATTTCAAGTGCGTTCCATATTTTGTAATTTATAGAATAATCTGAAATATTTGAAAAACTTTTTATTAGATAATATATTAAATATATCAATCTACTTTTAATTCATTATACTTAAAAAAAAAGAAAAGCAAAGATGGATATTAACTTCTTTAAACAAATTAAGTAAGAATAGGTTTGACATCTTTAGACGCCATTTTCTCAAAATGAAGTCCGTGTGCGTTGATATGTATATTTTATTTCATATATATTTTTAAGTGTCTTAAAGGTTGGGCCTTTGGTGCATGGTGTAAATTCACCAATAAATTCGAGTGTACGTTTTTATATCTAATTCACTTCTACACCGTTTCTGGCGGAATATATAGAAATAAATATTTGCCTTTTATATTTGACATTATCGTCAAGCGCTACTACTGTTTTGCGTAAACATATGTACATACCATCCGGGCCTCAGATTAGCTCGTCTACTATTTTACTATTTAGGCGGGTAATGTACCCGCACGTTTGAACATTTTACTAACCTTGAGATTTGTGTTCTACCGTATGATTTTCATTATTTTTTATTGCTATTTATTTTTAATTTAAATATATTTTTTTCTATATAGGTACATAATATAAATGTGAAAATCAGTCTATTTGTTACGTTTTCTCGATGAAACCGCTGTGCCGAACCAAATTTGATGAATTTTTCTATATCTATAAATTAATGTCGCAAAAATAAAACTTGTCCCCTGCAAGTAAAATTGGTTATAACAATTTGTATGGCAAATCCACCGTTTCTCAAAGAAATATGTCATTCAAAATAATGACTACAAAAAAAAATAGTGAAAATAGTTATTTAATTTTAACCGCTATTGCTGTTATTTTCCTAGTCATCAGCGGATGTGGTTTATTACATCCACTACCTACCTCTTAAAAAGAAGTTAGGTAATAAAATACTTTATACTTATTACCTAATAGTTAACAGCAAAAATATAATTGAATATAAATTTTACAATTTATATACCTATTAATTATTGTAAAAACTATCAAGTTTAAAAGCGGTATTTACAACTGAATTGCAAAAATGAGGAATTTGTATTTACGGCGTATATTTTTGTTTACTATTCGCGGAATTAACTACAAATCATTGATTCATGAATAAATTATTAGATTAATTAAATCTAATACTAAGAATCACAATTTGTTTGATTAAAAACGATGGCACTAAATATTAGCCACATTGATTTTAGATAATTCAAACATCCCATAGGTTTCAAGTGTTAGTCGCCTTCACAACTTCTCTTATGTAGCAGTAGTAGTAAGTACTTCACGCTGAAGGAAATACAGCAAAGACGATAAGATATACTTGCACGTATCGAAAAAAAAGAAACAAGTGCACATTACGTCAGAAGAACCGCGTATGTATCGTAACTTTGAATCTTTCTTACTAATATGAGAGAAAGCTTATTTCTAAAATTTGCAGGTATAGTTGTGGTATCTTCTTATGTCAAAACGAATGCATAACGAGATAAAAAAATAGGGAAACGACTTCAAACTTAATAATTTCGTTTATAAGGATGACATATGTATTCCAGTAATTTTGATTTTAAAACCAAATTTAATTAAAAAAAATTAAACAAAAGAAAAGAATTAATCAAATTTTCAAAATTACTCGATGAATTGAGAGACTTCTTTTTTTTATTTGTAATTTTTTGGCAACCTAAATTGATTGTCAAAATCACAGTAAGACGAGCGATGCCGCACACAAAGCTAGTCAAGGTATAATTGTGATATTTACTCCTATTTTCATAACGAATGCATAAAAATGCATGGCTCACGCACGATTGGGCTGTGTCGAATTCGCTATGTCGATGTATGCGATATCGTAATTAAACTATTTTTTTTGTTCATTGATATCGCTTTAAAGAAAAAGGTTAATCAAATCGACGATTGGTCTTTGATGTTAGGATTTATTGAATCACCACCACCAAGTGAGGACTGAGAAATTAGGTCAGCGGGCAATCAGAGCTCGATAATGATATGTAAAGAGGGTAATTTTATTTTGCTCTTAGACAAAGGTCGAACCTCGTGTAGGAAGCGGTTTGCAAAATGCAGGATTCATTCGTGTGGGTCAGTAGGGAGAAATCTTTAGCTATGAAAGCTAGAGTAATTTAAAAAAAGGTTTTTGCCATGCCACCGATTTAAAGCTAAGAAAAAATATACAGCTGTTAAAAAAATATAGAAATAATATATTTTATTTTCGTTTTCTAACTTAACTTTAGTTTCAGGGATATTTCGTTTTATTTCTAAGACACTAGGGAGCCACCCTTGCTAAAAAACCAAAAAAAAAAAATGTTGATCCGATCGCTACCAAAATCACTTACGGGGCTAACATAAATACATATACACATCGATATTAATATAGATGGAATTAAATGAAATTTGTTAAAGAGGTGGATATCATGTCTTTTTTTTCACATTTACACACAATTCATTTACACGCATATTCCTCAACCTTGTCATAGCTTTAATTATTAATTAAAATGTAATGAACACTCTCGTTTAAAGCCCTAATCAATATTTTTTCCGTGATGTGGACAAGATTAAATCGTTATAGTTATGTGGAATTTATCGCAATTAGAACGGACAAAAACCTAATGTTTGTTTGTTTTACGCAAAACGATTCTTCGAATTCTTCACGTCTGTTTGTCAACGAAGGGAAAATAACTACGTCATGACATATCATTATCTCGTGACTAATTATAAATATTTATAAAAGATTTTGCTTGGATTTTTAAAATCCCCGTATTTATTTAAATTGTTGAGTATTGACTTACCCTTAATTTTTATTATTTCAGCGTTATATCCTTTTAAGGGTTTCGAATTAAATAAAATAAGGTAAATGTGAGTTTTTTTTTTATTTTCTCCATTTTCTACATTTTTTACATTATTTACATTTCAATCATAAATGGAATATAATAAATATTTATTGTTTAAACGTAAAGATAAAAGAAAAAATATTAAAAACATTTAGTACGACCAAAGTTACTCCTACTCCCAAGTGAAACCAATAAATTGATAAAGTTTTATCGTAATCTAATAAACGGTATAGCACCGCGTTAAGTACGAAAAAACAAAAATTTATATATTAGCATAACACTTTCACTTAAAACATCCCAGATAAATAAAATCGTGGCTGACATGTTTTTCGTGTGACAAAGCCATTAATGATAATAAGGCTATCGTTGTGTCACGTTCAGAGGGAAGAATCGTTTCAATAAGCATCTTATTTTCGCTACCGAGATCCGTCATACCAATATTGGGTTCTATGCGTATATAACCAACTTACTAATAATTAAATCTTATAATTATTAATGCATTCATTTTATCGGATTTATACTCTGTCCATAGATTCACACGCTATTGTGCGGCACGTTTTTGTGTAAGATAAATAGTATCGAATAAATGGAATCAATTTACACGGCGATTTTGTGAAATATATATTTATTACACGTTAAACGAATACTCAAACAAATCGAATAAACTCTTACGTTTCGACTTGTAGCTGTACATAGTATTAATGTAAAAACTGTGACTATTCGTTTTAACACGAATAGAAATTTACCCTGTCGCATTCGGGAAAAATAACGAAAATCGTATAGAACAATGTCGCATGAACCCAGACTGACGTCATCTCGCGTTAGGACTTCGTGAAGAAAAGAACTTTGCCCAGAAATGAGACAGTATGTCACTGTTTTTCTATTGTTCGGATCTTTGTTCACCTTTGTACACATATATAGGTATAATGGTATATATTATTTGTACAATGTATCATCTTAACATGTAATTAAAATAGTGTTGTTTGTGTAATATATTTGTGTAAGAAGTTAGAATAAATAAATTATGGTGCACGGCTTTATTAATAAATATAAATATTAAAAAGGATTGTTAAAATATTGTCAGACCTAATTAAATTTGGATTAGCGTAAAGATTTTGTCTTCAAAATTATGAGTTATTAGAAAAGATACGATAGAAAAGTACGCTGATAGGTACTGTGAACCTACATGATGTGTGGGGTAAAGAATAGTGCATAAGCAGATTTAGCCTTAAGGCTTATGGGGCAGAGCCTCATAAGTGCGTTTATACGCATATTAATATATATAAAAATCATGCTTATGTACAAACAGAGATTAAAACAATTATTAATTATGAATTGAGACAATTTTTATTAAAGTTTCATAAAAAAAATTAGAAAACATTAGAACTATAAAGCCATACTTTCAAATTATTTATTTTATATACTCTTTATAGATATCTTATACAAATTATGATACACTTTTATCTATGTATATCATTAACCACATACAAATAAGTACAAATTTTAAATAAGGCCTTTGACCTGACATTATTTTTAAGATATAATAAAATTGTGTATAAGATAAAGTCACTTTTACATGAAAATAAGTATTTTACAGTATTATATGTATGTGTATTATGTTTATCTTTTATTTACAATCACGTACCCGCTACGACTTCGTGAACATTAAATTACAGACAATAGTATGTACTAAATTATAAACACTAAATAGTTTTTCTCGAAAATTAACTAATTTATGAGACAATCGTATCAATATTGATTAAGTGCACTTAATACTATACAGTAGCAACAACTTACAGTAAATCTTTAAATGATAAACAATGATTAGATACTAAATATGTGATATAATTGACATTAAAACTATAATCTATAAAATATTAAGAGGTGGTTTTTGTTACAATGTGCTGTGTATATCAATTTATAGAAGTTACTATTTGGAATATTAAAAACCCCTTATAAAATAGCATGGTTATTGAAGAAGACTTAACTTAAATTTAAAAAAATAGAATCTCAAATGTGTCCGAAAATATGTGAAAAAATTGAAATCGGAAAGATTTTCGCTGTGAATAATTAAAACTCAATATTAAATATATAATATATAAAAAAATAAAACCGTAAATTCAAATTATTTTACATGTAGATATTCTGAAGTCAAACAATATCATATGCTTGTATTACCCGTAGAGTCCTTCCCGTTCTTTATACTCGTAAATAAAAAATATTTTTGTGTGAAGGTACTCTACAGTCGTAACAAACTAACAACTAATTTGTAAAATTGAAAAATTTTCTGTAGATCATCGCTACCAAACTTTACACGATCACCCGCTGGGCTAATCTAACGATACCCTAGAAAATTGATCAAATCAATCCAGCCGTTTTGGAGTTAATAAAGAACATACAAATACACACATGTATATGTATATACATAATGTTGTCATAATCAATTTATATTTGTTTATTGTTAAACTAGTCAACACTTCTTGTTTTTTAAACTGGATTCCGTTTTACGCATTTATTCCAAGACAGGTTTTTAAATACGATTATCTTCTAAGTTTATCGTAAAACAGAAGTCTTATTTTAGACACGTAATTAGAAGAAAAAAGTGTAGATGAGATTTTGTATTAAATAATGCATAATGTATATAATCTTGTGATTATTTGTTAAATATAATGGATAAGTATTAAATCTTATTAAATTAAACTGTAACTAATATTTAGTTTCGATACCTCAAATATAAACTATTTTTAAAACGTGAAGCAACATCATTACAATTAGATATTATTTTATGATACAAATATCTACAATAGTAAAACATCATTTTATCAATATGTAAAATTATTTTCTTCAAAACTATGCATACATTATACAATTTCATAATTCATAAGTTTTCGAATGGAACTTCAAAGTCGTTGTAGTTCAGAATTTTATTTTTACGTTTTTCGTTTTGCCCGCAAATGTAAATATAGTGTTACGTGTATTCCGTTCTTTGTTTCATTTTGTATGACGATAATATTCGTGCCATGTTTAACATTGAAAATACATATTTTAAACTGATATTAAGTTTTCCTAACTAAACGAAAGATACGATACTAAATTCTCATTTGATATTTTGATGTAGCTAATAATATGCCTATTCTTAGAATATTTTATTACAATTTTATCGGAATTAAAATCAAATTCACGTAAATAATATTGTTATTTTTTTCTATGTTATCAATTTGTAAAATTAGTTTACCTGAAATGTTTCGCAACCGACTGTTACGATTTCTTATCATTTAAAGGTCATCAATCTTTCATATTATATTATGTTTTAAATTTAATATTGACAGGTAAATAATAATATTTATCGATTCAATAAATTAATCATATTACGCTAATTTTATATTATTTTATCAAATTAGAAAAATTGGCTGAGTGACACGATACAAAAGGTTTATTGACGCGAAACACACAAAGAAATGACTAATATGCTGCTTTAAATTGCAATATTTTATTGATAAAATATTGAATTCTATAATGTTTTAAAATAGTTACAAAATAAGCTAGCAAATTATGTTCAAAAGCAACGTGATAATGTGCGCGTATCAACTATCATACTATGAGTACACTAGACTAGTGCTACTTATCGGCCGACTGCCGCAACATATCGAAAACGCCTCGTTTTATACATAATTACCATAATTAATT
Source organism: Hypolimnas misippus (assembly GCA_037950945.1). NCBI lineage: Eukaryota > Metazoa > Arthropoda > Insecta > Lepidoptera > Nymphalidae > Hypolimnas > Hypolimnas misippus. Next base: position 5,739,340 of record JBBEEQ010000015.1, on the reverse strand, counting down.
TTGATTTTGGTCATTTTGGTAATTATGTCAGGAATTATAATTACAGTGATAATCAAATTTTCTAGAAGATCCAACGCAGAGACGACGAAACGAAACTACCCTCTTACTAATGTTTAATCCTTCGAAACACGTTCACTATCAATTTAATATAAACTCCTTTCGTTAATAATCTTTTTCGAATGTGTGTTTATTTGAAACTATATCGAAATTATTTGCAATTGTATAAAACTTACCTTCATTGTAAATTTTTATCGCGTAAAACAATTTATCAGAACACTTCGCAATGCGACACGCGCCGAATCACTTCACCCTACGACTGGCGTTTCAAAGGGGCGTTAATCATCTATGATCGCGTTGGTTTTGAAATGGAATCGTTTTCGATAGCCGCGATTGCGATGTCAGCGCGAGATGCGCGTGCGCCGCCGCCGCTGTCACCGACTGAGTAAACAAGTTCCTTTTACATGCCAGGAGCCGGTTCCTTTGTAAGGGCTATGTTAATTGGGTCATAATTTAGCCTTTCGCTAAAATATACAAGAATTTCTATTTTCCGACAACTTGAGAGAAATATTTCTCGGTCTTAAGGTTTATCTCTTAACATTCGCGTAAATAAATTAAATTTTACAGTTATGTCAAGCGTAAAAATCTTTGTATTTTAAGTACGAGCTTTTATTTTATCATTTTTGAATTTCGTACAAAGGTGTCAACGGGGCCCTATTACTAAGTCTCCGCTGTCCGTCTGTCTGTCCTTCCGTCTGTCAGCGAGCTGTTTCTCGTAAACCGCAATAGGAAGAGAAATGAAATTTTGACAAAATGTGTATTTCTATTGCTGCTAGACCAACAAATAGTAACAACCGGCTAAGTGCGATTCGATTTCGCACACGAAGGCTTATACATATTTTTATTTTTAAACAGAAACTCTTTGTTACGAACGTTTTTAAGCATATTTATGAATAAACACTAAATTACCCAACGCAAAACATGATCAGTATTAAATAATATCAACAAATCAATTATTTGTCCTTCGTTAATCGAGCGTGTCTAGATAAGCATATAAAAGGTAAACCAAAAATAGCAAATGTTTATTTAAAGATATCTCGTAGATAAAACTAATAAATCCATCATTGTATATAATTTCAACTAGCTTTTGCTCTCGGCTTTGCTCGCGCTAAGTTTGATTTTTCTATACAAACTTTGATCCTCCTCCTCCTCTTTGTTTCTCTACTTTAGGGGTACAATTTTCAAAAATCCGTTTTATGCGGATGCCTCAAGCCATAACTAGATGCTGATAAGGAATAATGTGTCAACCCACATGGAGTCGAATTCGGAGATATTGATGTATTCTGATAATGCGTCACATTATTTAAAAAAAAATTCAAATAGTCTAAACTAAATAAGTACGGGGAAAAGATTCTTAATTTAATGTTTTGAATATTGAAGTGCGTTCAAATTTGAAAACCTTATTATGAGATAAAACTTTTTATCACACCGATCTACTTTTAATTCACAGTTTACATTTTATTAAAATATAAGAGAGAAGATGGATATATACGACATCTTAAGACGTCATTTTCTTAAAATGAAGTCGGTGTGGCTTGACAGAGTATTGCTTATTAGCGTCCAACTATCTGTTTGCCAAACATCCAAAATCAGTCAGTCAATTACAAAATAAACAGAATTCGAATGAGTTTATGTATTATTTCGTGTGAATCTACTCGTGAGGTAATAATTTATAAACCTCAAATCAAACATTGCGACCCAGCATTGGAACCGCATTTTGAGTTATTGTCGTATCTAATATCTTTAAACGAGCAATTCTTATATATATCAAATTATTGAAAATCTGAAACGGATCTAAGTATTTACATGAAATTTAGTATACAGACAGTTTCGGGGGCGATAAATCGATCTAGCTAGGTTTCATTTTTAAAAAACGTCGTTCTATTCGAGTTTTTTTTCTTTTTTATCATCCAAGTACTTGTAATTATACTTACAGATACCCTCAACTTCGTCGGCTTGGCTGTTTTTAAATGGTTTTATCTACTTTGCCCTGTTCGTTTTTAACCGACTATAAAAAAGGAGATTCTCAATTCGTAGCATACTTTGTTAAAAATATTTTGTTACCTCATATTTCCGTAATTTAATAAACGGTATTTACTATTAATAATTCTGAAATTAAAATCATATGCTTTCAAATTGGTTCCATAAAAATTTCATCGAAATAGATTTAGTTATTTCGTTTTAAAATCGCATTGTCTGGTAAAAGTGTCATCCAAGTAAACGAAATTGCATAATTTGCTTTTGAAGTAGGTTCTTTTTTTAAAGTCTTGGTTATTGTTTTCATCAAATCTATTAATTAAATAATTCAGTAAAACTTATTATTTATCATACAAAGATACTCAATTTTATAAAGATTAAAAAAGTAACACTCTTGTGTTTATTCTTCTGTGCTTATGGCATAATGACGTTGGCACGATTAATTTAGATCATTTAAAATACCGTCATAGTTTTTCGTAAAAATTATAAAATTAATATTAAATAAAAAAAAAATTTAAAAGTAAATATTAAATGAATAGCATATTTATTTATTAAAGGCATTAAAAGATGTTGGACTTGTCTGTGTGTAAAAATATCAAACGAATGTGCACCTACTCGTATTAGCACCTTAAAATTTGCGTGGAGAAATATATTAAAATTTTAAACATCAAATCAAATTTTGCGATCCAAAAATTGAACCCTCATTTTGGGTTGTTTTCATACTATTATACTTCCAAATACCTTCCACTTCGTCGGCTGATTTAAATGTTTTTATCTTTTTTTAAGCCCTGTTTGTCTTGGTTAAATCAGGTTATTGAAATGTAACCTCCTTCCTGTTGACCGACGCACACACCGTTAATTCTGATGACAATTAAATTAATGTATTTAGTATCATCGTAAATCCAAGGTGGCCGCTGCCACAAAATAGCATTCATATTATTTTTCAACCCCATTAATATGGATCTCAAATGAAAGGGCTTGACTAATAGAATACAGGAATAACCGAACATTGTGAGAAATTCTAAATCCAAAATAGCCGCCAGCGCCACCACAAAAAGACGTGTTGCAATTTTCTTTTGTACTTTGATTTTAATAATTATATGGAACTTCAGTTTTTAAGTTTTTTGCCCTCTTCTACATATGTAGATGCCTCCCTAACCGTTGTAATTGTAAATAATTTAAATTACAAATTCATGGCGACGCTGTGGTTGCCAAACTATTCTTAGCTTATACCCTAATATAGGCTTTGCCTTAACTTTAACATCCTCCTTAGACTACAGTAACTACTATTTAAGGCTTAAGTAACTTTCGCTAGCATGGTATTAGAACCATATTATTTCAACTTTACATTATATTATGTTGACGATAAATAAAATGTTATTCCAAAATAAACATTTTATTAAACAAAATAACATATTACAAAAAGACTTTATTAATAATTTATTTAATTTTGCATGGCACAATAAAGGTTCACCACTTTTGTAATTTATTATAATCATTCCATCACATTGAAATATGTAATGTTTCCTTTTCAATTTTTATTTTTGTAAAGGTTTTAGCGTATAATACAAAGTTTTAGCTTATGATACAAACACATGCACATCATTTATTTCAAGTGGATAATAGTGTGATATCGAACACCTGATTGTTAGATATAACTTTTGTTATCAATGAATAATATCTCACTGTAGTGATTCACTATTATTGCCAAAAAGGAAGTGTTATGTTTAAATGGTTTCGGGATCTCTAGCTAATTTTCCACTATAACTTCTAAACGCCTTAACTAATTTAGATATTTATTCCTAAAATTGATACATTTTTCTTTTATACTATAACTAGCGCCCCATCCCGGCTTTGCATATTACAAGTATTTGAAATTCTCGGCTTTTCTCTGCTTTAATATGCATACATTCATTATATATATTGTCATTTTTTTTACTTGTTTTTATTTGGTAATAATACCCCGAAAATTACGAAATTTCAAACAACTTTTTTTATTATAATTTTAAATTATAAAAAACGATTCAATTCAATCATTCAATCGATAATTTCTTATCTAACTTTTATGTGTGGCTACGTAGGAATACGCCATACGTCTGCTAAATAAAACAAGTAAAAAAATTGACTATAAACCTTCCTCTTAAATCACTCTATTTATTGATAATTGTGTAACTGACATAATGACATGGCAATCGCCTTTTTTCATTGAATACGTTTCTTTTAATTTTATGTGTCTTATTTGTGATATTTGGGTAGTTACGTATAATTCAAATACATATATGTATTATACTTAAAATAACATTTTTATTAGTAGAAGTTAATTTTCAATTAATTATAAAATGAAATTTAAATGCAAATGAAATATACTTCTTAATTAAATGACTTTTATATTTCAGCGTTTACATTTAAAATACAAGCATTATAGTTAAGTACACTTTAATTATTATTTCGGTGGTTAAATGCATTACGATTTTTTTCATTGATATTGTTACTAATATATTTGTTTTATATATATTAAAAATAGACAAAAAAATTGTAACCTACTTTACTAATTTTTAGATATTCAAACATAAATGAAAATCATATTTTATAAGGTATTCTTGTAATAATATTACATTAATTAATGTAACAAGCAATATTACAATAAGTTTCTATTATCTAAGCGCTGTTTAAATCCTCAAACTACATATAAGTATGTAGGTACATAATCACACATGCATACACATACATACATATTTTAATATAAAATCCCTAGCTGCGGAATTAGCTTCATTTTGCCACTAGAATTATCATAACTTCATTTTTTTCAAATCTGGTATTAGAGATGAATTCACCATATTCATAATCATGTCCTGCACGATTAACTATTTAAAAATAGAAGGGTACAAGCAAAGAACATATGAAATTCATAAGGAGTTTCTCCTTTTTTTGCCTATGTACCCTTTTAATTATAAATTATACAATATACATCTAATTATATGAAATGTAATATATTATCCTTTTCCAATTTCATACCATAGTATTACTATTAATAAAAATATAATTGTATTTATATGAAACCTTTTTTCAATAACATATAAATCGCAAGTCTAAAAAAATAATGCGTCAATAAGTATAGTTAATAACTTAATATAATAAACATGCACTGTCGAAAAAGAATAGCATCAACACTCAATCTACTTTTAATTTTATTTATAAAAAAATTAACGTTAAAGAAATAACATTAGTAAACGTTTAAGGAGCGTATACTCCACAAATTCCATATTTGGGCCTAATTGATTCCTATCTACATATGTGTCATCAGAAAGTAGTTTAAAGAAATAATTTATTTTTAAGAAGAATAGTATTAATCAGTTCTTGTAGCAATCAATGAGTGTTATGACTCATACCTCAAGTGTAAACAAAAACAGAAGTTGCATCACACTTCATTCAACGTATTTGATATTGGGTCTTATTAATTAAACATTAAGAACTACGTTACATTATATCGATTCGTAACTAAATTTGTAAAACTAGATAACGGTTCTCTCGTCAAGAGCGACATCTGTGGTGTGATGTACGATGTCCTCTTCGTCGTCGCCGACCGCTAGATGGCGTTCGACTTTACTAGATATGCAGTCCAACCAGCTCCTTTTGTACATTGCCTTTACAACTTTACGTCGAAATACGACAAGTAGCAAGAATATTAGCGGACCTTGTAGAGTGTTGAATATGTCCATTACGACCCTGCAAATTTAAAACAATATTTATGAAATTAATGTAAAAATCAATACATTTTTTAAATATTAAATTATAAATCGTCTAGTCGTATCGGTTACTAGTAACTTTTCAGATAAATATGTTTTAGGTATCAATATATGAATAAAAATAGGCCCGGTCCCAAAATGCAATGAAACTCAAACTTTTAAAAACTTGGGACTACTAAGTTTTACATACTATAATGTTGCAAACATTAAAAGTGCGTTTAGAACATAAACGATACGTCATGATCATCAGGAACGATAAAACAAGAGTTACTAATGATTTAGATTTGGCGCTAGAATTCAAACGCTCAGAAAAAACAGCTGATTATTGTTCGTAAAAAATTCTCGATACTTTTTTTTTAAGTTACTTAGTCAAGGATTGAGAACCACTGCCTTATAGGGTTTATTACAACAAAAAAACCTTGCATAAGTCCTTATAGATTCTTGCGGCAATTCTGAGTAACCGGTTCCACTCAGAAGGTTTTTTATTATTTAAAATCAGACTAATAACGAGGTTATTACTAGAGACTGCTTAAATACTTAATAATTATAAAACTTTCAAAAAAGACAAAGTCGGATAAAGTTGTATAAAACAACTGAGAGAGATACTTTTTAATATTAATTTGTACATACGTTATTTTATATTAATAAAGTGACAATAATTTATATGAAGTCATATAATAGATGTCATCAAGGATATAAATAATAAATTAATATAATAACAATAAGTCATAATATTATCTTTATTCATACAATAAAAATTACATTTTAATGACGTTTTAATACGCTAGCCCATGACGGAAGGGCTGGTTAGCTTAAGCTTAATCTTTGCTCAGAGAGTCTAAATTGTTTTTAATCGGAAGAAGTAACTTTGTCATTGAAAATGTATCGGTACTATTTGTACGTTTATTTTTCCGATATTACATTTTATATATAAAAGATTTTGTATTTAATAAGTGCGATGTAATATAATCAGACGCAATAACATAAAATAAATATACCTACATGATATTATTATTTTGATTTAAACCTACGTTTATATAACCTAAATGTATAAAAATAAATTCTTGTTTTGTGTATATAAGTAAAGGAAATTAATGCAATGTAAAAATCATGCTAAATAACGGTTCACGACAGTCTTGTTTCGAAGTAAACCTGTAATCGAATGTGCGGTATACAATTTTAACATATATAAGTACTAATTATTTTTTTATTATTTTTTTAAATATATAAATCATACTAACCATACAATATGAGGTTTGACTAATGAACTAATCATTTCAAAAATCCACGGCAGCCCCATCACGACGAACAGTCGTATTGTCATTACAAGTCTGAAAAGATTATGACATCATTACACATATCAAATAATGTGTAAAAATAACTAAGATGTTAACATACATGTAACATTAAGTTTGTTATTTATGTATGATAATGAAATATTCACAGCAATATTATGAGATCAACATACATATATTTTGTCATCAATATTTAAATCTATATAATTATATAAATTTGTAATTTACATAAACTTACTTGTATCTTAACGCCTTTACGTGATTCGAGGCGAAGGTATTACTGCAGAGGTGCAGTGATATGTAGACAAATATACAAATATTTGCGAAAATTAAAATCGCCATTACACTGTACATGTACTGCCATTGCTGTTTCTTAGCTGAAATGTAATGACGTCACGTTAAAACCTTAAATGCCTTTTAATGCTAATTTAAATTTGTTTATGGTTAATAATTTGTATATATAGAGTGTTGTTAATATTTGAGCATGATATAATAAATAATATATAGATTTAAGATTTTCTTTGATCTGCGCATTTGTATCAGTCATCTGTTTAGCCCATAGACATTTATGTCTTTTGACACTTTTAATATCGTGTAACATTAAATGTATTTATTGTCAAAAGATACAACGCCGGCACAATATAATATAACATTTGCTCAGTTCAGTAACAGATACGTAGTTACTAAAGCTGTGAATGTCAAATTTAAGGTCCTGATAATAAATTCTTTCAAATGTAAAGCAATGACTAACTTCTTGTGTAGATCATTGTGAGAGTTTGAGAACAAAACTTATAAGAGTAATTCTTGCACTAAGGAAAAAAATTACTTGATTAATTGATTCCACATTAAATATTGTTCATATATATCTATTTATAAAAGAATATATCAATACTTACTGTAAAACCAGCACGTATTTAATCCGATGCCAGGTTTTGGATGCCGTCCCGGATGGAAGTTGACAACGGCCATACAAATAGTCAATAGAATCGGGACGCCCCAAGCGTACAGAGCGTACCATAGGAATGGCTTCCAATCGTAATCCGTGGTCGTTGGTCGTCTGAAAAATGGAACATAATACTTTGATGTTATTCAAGCATGATATAAGTTTGAGAACAAAACTTATAAGAGTAATTCTTGCACTAAGGAAAGAAGAGAAGTATTGTCATTCATCAAATAATTAATAAACAATTATTAATGGGTGATAATCAGAAATTCCACTTTCGCAGTAAATTACAAATTATTGTCATTGACATTTTTAAATACTTTCTCCGATAGAAACATATTTTAAATGCTAATAGAATTATTAAAATAATACATTGCTTATTGTAAATATATGACATTAATCTATTTCCATTATTTGTTACTAGTAAAAAACCTTTTCCTTCGCAAATCGTGGAGTGGTCCAATAAAGTTTGACAAATATAAATAATTTGACAAAAAATTATACATTTCGAAACTTTTTAAAAATTTTATAAATGTATCAAATACTGCTTAAAAAATCTTTTTCTGCTAAAAGCTATTGAAAAAGTATTATCTTAATATATTTTTAAGTTGTTTTTTTTTTTTTGGAAGATTATCCAATATTCTTTAAAAATATCTACCACCTGTGAGGATAATCAGATCAAAAATATAATAATCCAATAAATCATTCTATTAAGAGACTTGCTGTCATTTATTAATTATTTCTAAAAGTATTCCTAAAAATAACATATTAATAACAAGATACTATAACTAAAAATATGTTATGGATTTTCACACCACGTTTGCCAATCACTCTAGACAACGTTGCCCAGTACCTAACTAGCGACTGAGTATGACACGCGAAGATATCGGGCCAACAAGACAAGTGTCATTTGATGAGTTTGTCGAAGTTGGAAATAAGCACAGAATTTTTACAAATAGTATGGACGTAACATGTCTTTACTTATAAAATATCATATAAAAAAAATTGTGCATTGTAGGAAAAAAAACCTTTAACAGAGTTTTCATTTGGAATTTCTTATTTTTATATTTTAAGATTCTACGTTTGATAAAGTATTGGATAATAAATTAAATGTCTGCTTAAATCTGTTTTCTTTTATTATAAGATACTTGGAATCCCGTGAGTATAATAATGTGGCTCACTCAGACAACAACAAAGAAACAAAAAAATATTAACAGTAATCGTTTTTTACTCACCGTATGTTTAAAAGTATTTGTATTGATATCGCATTGGTCCAAAAGAAACTCGCAATCAAAAAGAAATATACGAAGAAACCTAAAAATATACATAATCAGGTCATTTTTAAGATATATTTATTTATAAAAGAATATAAATATTAATTTATTACTACCAATCTATACTGATAAAGTGATGAAATTTTACCTTTTAAGAAAAGGTAAAATCCGTTTGTATGTAGGGAGTAATCTCTGAAACTACTGATCAGATTTAAAAAATATTTTTACGTTAAATAGGCCGTTTATTGAAGAAGGTTTTAGGCTTTACTACATCACGCTACAATTAAAAGAAAAGAAGCAATATCGTAAACGAGACTGAAATCGTGAGGGGAAGCTATTAGGTATTAAATAATAATAAGTTCATAATATTGTTTAACGTTTGAACTAACAAATAGTTAAACAAATAAAAAATCCCCGTAACCCAATCCCTTACAATACAAGTCTGAATAAATGAAGTTATAAACAAATTGGATATCAGTATTATTAATTATTTCTGCTTTTTTTTTCATTATTGTACGCTAATTAATTTTAACATTTATCATGTAATTGTGGTTAGCTTTATCGCATGCATAACTGTACTCTTATAAACATTATTATTGAAGCTAAAAATATATACCTCGTGCGGCACATAAACTCATATCCGAGTATTCCAATAGTTTCATAAATGATAAAATGCAGAGCCCTATTGCCAAGCTCATACAAAAATTGATTATACTCTTTCCTTGAACATCCCTAAAACAAATAAAACACGAAAGATTAAACACTAACACATGGATAATGTGTTTCAAAAGTGGCAATAAAAATTCTCGATTGAAATAGAGTGTCTTCCTACGCTTTTTCGTAGATGATTGAAACGTGTTCAGTTAGCGAGTTATTCATGACACGAGTTTAAGATTACTTATGCTGTTCTCGGAACTGCAGTGCCAATTTTTTAACCGATTACAGTTACCTCAATGATGAGACGGAGACTATGCATAATTTAGTAGTAATTTACCTCATCTCCGGCAGTGCACAGTACACGCAGGCAGTCAGAGTTAAAAATACAACGGACACTAGCATACAATACGCTAGAATTTCTTCACCTACAATTTCTTCCTCCTCGTCAGCACAGAGCAGTACCAATCTTTCAGTTGAGTTTGTTGTTTCATTTGCTACGCAGAAACTGAAAACAGAATTTTTCCGCATATAATTATTACACCCATATATGGATATACTTCATAATATTTACTTAATTAACAATTACGAATGCAATAGAGTCATTAATAAATAAATAAGTAAGTCATCCTTAAGGCGAGTTTTGAACGATAAATTTTAACTTATTTTTGTTTTGAAATAAAAATCTTTGGTCTTATCTATACTATTATTTTAATTCAAATTTGTTTACATATAAGCCCGTTTATTACTTTTCTTAACACGAGAAGAAAGGATAAACTTATAACGCCGAAGTTTCGACTCCGCTAAGTCAATGTTACCTTCTTGGGGCAAGGTATTCGTGTTTATAATAAAATTCCGCAGAAAGTGTTACACTTTACAAAAAAGAAATTTAAAGTACATATTAAAAAATCCTTAGTAGCTAAAGCATATTATTCTGTTCAAGATTATATAGATGATAAACATGCTTGGATTTAGTATAAGCTGGATTCACACAGGGTATTTAATATATTTGTAACTCATAAATGTATGTACCCATCGTAAAACTTTTAAAAAGAGTAACTATCGAGTTTTTTGCCGGTTCTTCTCGGTAGAATCTACATTCCGAACCGGTGGTAAATTAATTAATTAGTGTTTAGTTTTCTTTTGTTTTTGTATTGACGATTCAAAAGTGCTTGTAAAAGCCTACTTGAATAAAGCATATTTTGATTTTGATTGAAGTAGGTTATAGGCTATATTAATACACGTTATGAGTCGTAAATTAGGCATGAAACATTAACGCGAGTGAAACCGCTAGAGGTAGCTAGTTATTAATAAAATAACATAAATGTTTACTAATATTATAAAGCTGAAGAGTTCCGTTCAAACAAACAAATATGTTTCTTTGAACTCAAATCTCAGGAACTACTGGATTGAATTGACAAATTCTTTATGAGTTAAATAGTTTATTTATTGAGGAAGGCTATAAGATATTTTACATCAGCAAAGCAGTACCCATTAACGCGAGTAAAATCGCAAGGGGCAGCTAGTTTAATATATTTGATCGAGTGTTCATGGTTGGAACTTCATTCATTCTTTGTTTTGTAGCTTTAAGTTGTGCCAATTTTGCACATATTATGTCAATGTCACGTGCAGTGGAGAAAACACGATAGAGATTGTTCGGTGGGGTCGAGTGTCCAACCTTAAATTTGGAAAACACCTTAAATGGCTGGAACTATTAAACCGGCTCCATTTACATCATGGTGACATTGACGTAAAGAATGTTACTCATACATTCTGTAAACGACGTACACGAGATAATTTTAAAGTTAAAAGTAGTTGACAGAGATCAAGAGTTTTTTGACTGTAGGTCAATGACTGATAACTTTCTCAAGTAGTATAAGTAGCGTCTGTACCTTCTTAATAAATAATTAGTGATCTCGTTTTAAAAAATTCTTTTTTTTATTGTCATAAATTTTAGTAAATCACTTTGTATATTTTATGCATCTTTATATCAATTTATTAAGCATATAGGTGGAATCTAATATATAAAAATATCTGTAGGCCTTTATAGTAATTTTTATTTTATAATTAGATAATGTGAGGTGATAATAGTGGCAAAAGTGAAGCATAATTTACAAACAAATACATTAATTACAGTACAGTAACAACATCAATAAATATCATTAGTTGCAGTCAATTTTGAAAATGTTAAGAGCAAGTAATTTTCGATACATGTCAGATTTACTAAATCGATCGAATAAACGGTCCGAATAAGGAAAAAAAATATTTAAAAAATCTTTTAATTATGTAAGTTTAGTTTTTATGTTACATTGTAAAAGATTCTTGCAAGCTGGGTGGTTGGCCGAAATATTTGAGAAACTATGGTTAGGCAAAACCAATTTCATTCCGTTTTATATTACCTAAAATATATTTGTAAAAAAAAAACTACATCAACTATTTTGTTTTAATCTTTCTCTTTTGATATCGGATCAAAGTATTATATTTGTTTTATACCAGCCCGAATTAATGATATGTTTGACATATCAACAAACTACAAGTACTATTTAAGTTTTTGTCTGTCAAGTTATCTCTTAACAGACAAATACGCGTCTTATACGCGTCATTCATTGAATAAAAAACCGGTCAAGTGAGAGTCCGATTCACGGAGGATTCCACGCCATCGTATAAGATATGTTAAAAAATATGATAATATATAGGTACATAATAAAAACTTGTTAGAGAAACAAGAGTCCGACTCGCGCTTGACTTTTTTTATTATTATTTATTATAATTCCACTCTCTACCTATTACGGCTTATAAGATATAGCCCGTTGAAAGATGGACATACGGACAGCGGTGGCTTAGTAATAGGGTCCCGTATTTTTTATGGTTTCGCACCCTTTGTATGAAACCCCAAAAATAACAAACACCGTTTCAACATGCGAAATAAAATTAAACTAATTTTGTAAATATAACTTAATTTAACGTTAAAAAGTCAATTTTTGATTTGTCAAAATGATAACACAATTCGAAATAAATCGAATATCAGATTTTGGTTAAAGTCCGCTTTAATAAACATAAAAGATTAACATAATAATACTAATGTAAAAAATATATAATTAGAATTAAAGCAATGAAATCAATTTGGGTTATATGATTTTGTTTCAATATAATGAATAATTTAAGTTAATATATAGACGTAAAGTGATAATTTTATGCATTTCAATGCAACCAATGGTATTCCATGCCTTTCTTTTTAAGCGATAACAGCAGCGTCGATGTATGTGTTTATTTCTCGTTTTAACTTTACTGCGACTGCTTTAGGAGGCTAACATTTTTTCAATTCGTATGTGCGTACGTCTTGTACGTTTTGCGGTCTCAGTGGTTTCATAAATGTAATATGAATTATTGATAATTTAATTTAAATATCTTTAAGAAGTTTAACTTTAAATTTTCTTACGCTCATTACCAGCTGATTATTTTCGGCTATTCTGCGTCCATTTTTTTTAATTTTGGACTGACCATATTGTACGATCGAAATGAAATACTTTTAATCTGTTAGGTATTCGTAAAGATGTTAGTAGTTTAATGAATAAAATTCAGATTTTTGTTCTTTAATTACCGAAAAAATTTCAGAACATGAGATATATTAATGAGTTTTAGAATGTAAATAACTTTTAAAGGGGCTCATCTGGTAAACTGCCTTGTAGAGCACGGAGATATTGCCCCAAACTCCGATTAAGTATATACAATATACATTATCATATATACATATCTGATAAGTATATACATTTTATATATTTTTTAAAATAATTATTTAAAGTTGTATCCTCGTCGCGTCGTCCTGTTACCTATTTTTTGTAATTTTTTTGTATAGTACATTTCTTTACATTTTTATACTGAGTTACTATTACTATATAATTTAACCATTATTTTAATTAAACCAAAACTGAATTCCAATCATCTTAAAAACGGTTAAAAATTTTGTAAATTTTCTCTTGCTAATAATATGCTTTAAAAATATTAAGACAAATATTTATGCGACACAGTGGTCTATTTCTGAAAATATAAGAATACTTATGTTTTGTATGTACCTAAAACATTGTTTCTCTTTAAGGAAAATTAATTTACATTAATTTGAAAAGAGATACCATGTTTACTATTAATTATGTATCAAAAACGTGAAACTTTCTTTGAACTATATAAATGTGATTGTATTCTAATAATATTAAAAGCCGGTCGATGTATGACTTACCTTCCTTTATCTACTTGTGGTTCAGTACCATCCATTTCTATAATCAATCGCCCATCATCCGTGACGGAGAAGTTCATTAGCGATATTGGTATGGGTATCGCAGTTTCACACGATATTTCTATGTAATGAAACGTCGGGTTCGTTACATTATGACCGATATCCACACACCTACTGCCATCATCCATCAAAACCCCTTGCCCCGGTTTACAGCAGAAAACCTCTTCAGGATCGCCGGCAACGAAATTGAAAATCGCGAAAAGTAATATTAATTCCATTTTATGCATTCTTATATTTTTATTAACAAATATTAATCACTGTTCACTTGCGTCGCGATTCAATATATATTTGTAAATATTTAAATATGTACATAGTTGTTATCGTAAGGTAAAACGCGTGAATGTTTTAATATATTTTACGTGCGTCTGCTCACGGCACGAGCGCCGGCGCATGCTGACCTCAATAACGCCGAGACACGACTGACTGACGGCTTAACTTTTAAACAGTGTTGCCCGCCTATATCGAGCGAAATTCTTAAAATCAAGCAGCAATGTCTTGTATTCGTAAACATATATATTTTACAATTTGCCTTTAAATACTTCGAACATTTAAAAATAGTTCAAATAGATAAGTTATTTCTAGTAACGTCTTATAGCGGTTTCACACGGTTCGATTTTTAGCCGACTTTGAAGGAAATGAGGTCCTCATTTCGTCTAATATCATAAGTACGCATGCAATTTATGGTTACATATGAATGAATAATATTTATCTTATCTGATTATGGCGTACTTTCGTTTTACCAAGAATTTATGGTGTTCGTGCATACCTTCGTGATACGAGTATGAATGAACTTCTTTTTCATGATTTCCGCCTTTGGTACGTACGAAATACGAAAACTACGCATAATTTTCCGGTGATTATAACGCTTAAAAAATATTATGATGTATGTTTTCTACCATATTGGGCATAATGCATTACACGTTGCTCAAATTGTTTATCATATTAAAAATAGCAAAATTAGCGGGAATTCATTTGACATTATTTTTTATATATAACGCATCACACTCATCGGCCCCCATTAAATCTCATGACCTTGTGTCGGGGGTCCGGAAACACTCACAACACTAACACAAACACCCAGACCACGACCAATCTCTGGGGATCGAACCCGCGACCGTTAGCGCTTTTAGTCAGTTGCAGTGACCATTGCGCCAACGCGTCTGTCATTTGAAGTTTAAAAGTAATAAAAAATGTAATGTTATAATAAAATAATTTTAATATAATAATTATTATCAATAAAAATTATACCTATACTTATATAATAATAAATTGTCAACTACTAGGTAATATGATATTTGGACGCTGATAAGCAATACTGTGTCAAGCCACACGGACTTCGTTTTGAGAAAATGGCGTCTAAAGATGTCAAACCTATTCTTAATAAATTAGTTTGAAGACGTATATATTCATCTTTTTTTTCTATTTTGATAAAATGTATATTGAATCAAAAGCAGATAGATTTATTTAATATGTTATATAATTATAAGTTTTTAAATATTTGAGATTATTTTATAAACTGCAAAATATGGAACGCACCTGAAATACGAAACCTTGAGTTAAGAAACTTTTTTCCATTCTTATTTGGTTTAGATGACTTGAAATTTGTATCAAAATACATCAATATCTTAAAATTTTACTTTTTGTGGGTTGACACATTATTGCTTATCAGCATCCATTTAATAACGTGATATTAAAATATGGACCTTTAAAAAAGATATTACACCCGTTAAACGGAAATAACGTGTCCCACGTTCACCTATAACCTTTCTTAAATTGGGGCTTTTTAATCATAATGAATTAAACAGTGTTTGATAAACACTTGGAAATTGACAAAAATATAACAGGAAAAACGGATTTATTAAAATAAACGTATTCCGTTTATATTAGACAAAAGTAAAAACTTATATTATTTTATTTTGTCACCTACCGGGTCCAATTGTGAAAAAAAAACTTATAAACCATCAATGGACCCACTGAAACACACACAAAAAATGAGATACCAAATAAATATAGACATATATAAAGATAATTATGTTTTATTTAACGATTTCGTACACTAAAATAAATATTAACATAAAACTAACACCGGTGCCGGCTTCGCACAGGTGTCTATTAATTACGACCTACTCACTTTTTATATGATGATTAATTAATGCAATTTTTTCACTGTTCCGCATGCTATTTTCACATCAACCTGGTCCTGACATTTACATAAACAGACAATGATATTATATACCTATAGATATGTTATTTAATTTTTTACGTATAATAGTATGAACGTTACGAATCATCTGTTTTTATAATATATAATTGTACAAAACAAACAATAAAAAACAGCTAAATAGGTGCAGTCGCTCTGTAGTGACGTGCTAAGATACATTCGTGATTAGGGAATTGAATTTATTGACATAATATATAGATTATATATTTATAATAAATACTTTATGAAGATGTTACATTTTTCCGTGATATATATTTTATTAATAACTGTATTGCAATTATATTCTATTTTGTAATGCTTGATTCCTACGCAGAACTTCATATACTATTTTAAGATGTAGATTGAATACCTTTCATCAAAATCTATTCTATCGTTAAGACGCAAGTGAATAAAATTTATTTATAGCCATTCTAATTTTATAATGGAAACAGCATCAGCGCGCGAATTTACCCGCTCAATATTTATTACAAAAAAGGTGGCTTAATTATATCGCAATTAACTTTTAAACATAAAAGTGTTTAAGTTGAAACTTAAAATATGTCCAGTACTTTTGCGTAAAGCTATAACAAACAGAAAATTCTTCTTTTATAACATATAGACGAACTAAATACATATTAAGTTTTGTCATTGCAGCTTCTACAGATGCTCAAGTTTTACGCTCGATTTGAGATCAGCGATGAAACCGGCGACCCCATGACCGATCGAGACATGACGTTACAGCATTACTCCAGAATTACCTCACTGCAGGTACGTTACGGTATTGCGCATACAAACTGTACAACTTTAGAGCTAATATTAAAAGAGCTGGTTCTTTTCAAAACTGTATTTTTTTACATTTTGAGCGTTTACAGAATGTGAAAAAATAATTATAGATTATTTCGATCAGAAGACGGTGCTTTCGGCGAAATTATGTGTTTTCATTATTTTTGGTGCATCTAACGCGTTTTTGTTTTGTTGCCTGTAATCTAAAATATGGTAATGTCGTTCAATTGAAAATGGTATAACAAAATTTTGAAAAGTACCTCCTTATAACTTCATAAGATATAAGACATATTGTTCTGTACAAGATTTCAATCATTTAAATAGATGGAGTTAGTTTGTTGATTTTCGTGTTATTTAAGTTTGCTTATAGTTTCTAATGTACAGTATCTTCATTGCATTTTTTACAAGACTAATAAAGTGTAACCGCCTTCAAAACTAAAATATGTAATTCATTTACTTGAATGACATACTTAGGTATACTAGCTATTTTGCTAAAACCAAAGTACTAAAAGAATTTTGATAAAAATTCTATAGGAGTAATGGGCTAGCCTTACAAACAAAAAGAAAGAATTAACAAAATCAGTAATCATCAAAATACATGAAAAAGTTTTTTGAAAGTCTCTTAAAAAAGCTATCGAATTGCCAGTTATTTTTGGCGTGTCTACGTTTCAAACTGTGGTAAAATTTCATTGAATTTATTATTGATTTATTTGACTATTTCATCTTACCGGGAATAGTAACTCAATTATATTAATTCTTTGAAAATATAAACATAAAAAAGTTATCCATCTCCTTATTTGCAGCTTGTGGCCACAGCAATTGTTCGCATTCATTGTCACTGAACAACTAGATGTATTATTAAAAATTTCATGCGTCAATGGGAATTTAAATCTTTAATGGTATTATATAATTTACTATTAATGATGGCTTTTGACGTACTACGTTATACTGACTCATATTATCTGACCCGTTTGTTGTTAAACTTCCAATTTTTCACTTGCCGTTCTAAAACTCAATCGTCATAGTTTCTGCTCTATTTAACGCGACATTTGTAATTGCTTGAAATAGTTAAATTTACTTTCTATTTTTTAAATTAAGGTACATCTTTGAAATCTTGTGATTTTCTTAGTTTTTAATATAATTTGCATTTAACAATAAATTAAATATATTTTAAAGCTATTTTTTTCAGTAGTAAAATTTTATTACCAAAAAATTATATTATACGGCCAATATTTTATGCTTTTCCATTATTAATTTTTTTGGCCTTAATTTGTGCTGATTTAGCCTCTACGTTCTTAAATATTTTCCTGGCCAATATCCTGTATGAGATTCAATGAATAATTGACAAATTATTTAATCTATAAATTCAAAAACGGAAGGAAAACATAGGTTTAGGTACAAAGCTGTTTCTATACTAATATTATAAAGAGATAAAATTTATTCGTATTTATAATCTCTGAAACTACTGATCCCATTTGAAAAAAATATTTTGGCGTTAGATAATAGCCCGCTTATTGAGGAAGGTAAGATAATCGCAAGTGAATCCGCGAGAGGCAGCTAGTTTTTTAACAAAACATGATCCTTAAACATAAATGAGAAATGACAATATCTTGTTACAGAAAGCCGCGTTTTCCAAATTTCCTGATTTAAGACTTTTCGCACTAGCAAATGTTGCTAGCGTTGACACCAGGGATTCTCTTCACAAGCACTTTGGGAACCTCAGGTAAATAAAGATTGATATTATTTATTCATGAATAAAGAATTCAAGCAACATAATATCATCAATTGCCATGGCCAATCTGATGATATTATGTTGCTGTGTCTTATATGGTTAAGTTTCTATTACTTCATAGAATTTGATCCTTCTTAATGTCAATATGAGATAAAAAATAATAAAGACTGTATGTTTTTTATTATCAAAATCAATCGGATTCGATTCATATCACGGAAAATTAATTTAAAAAAAAAGACTAATGATGCAGTTTTAGTTTTCATTTGATGTAACGCCCTCTGTATAAATTCTTATTTAATTCCTCGTGTGACTAATTACAGTTCACGTGTTTCTTAAACTTAATAATTACTTGTTATTAATTGGTGAGTACTTAATAATTACTCGTTATGATTCCGAGTAATTATGAGTAAAACCCACTCAATCTATTGTAATGTTTTAGTGTTACACTCATGCCCGTATATGTGATGACATGGAAACAGAACAATAATAAGAAGAATAAAAACTTAAATATACGTTTAGTAAAAGATAAGTTATGACTAAACTGTAGTTTGATTTTTTTTAAATAAAATTAACTTCGAAAAAATCGTGTAACCATATTGTCTCAAATGACGTTTTAATATACTGTCATATTCGTGTATATATTTTCGAAATATTACGATAAATTAAAACGAGATTAAAAGTTATATCAGTGTGAAAATTATTCACATTGTATAGCAATAAATACTGAATGGATCCTCATACATACCCAGAGATTAGCGCGTATACTCACCAACTCTTCAGAATTATATTTTAACCGACTTCTATGTTTGACTGTATATATTTTTTGTGTTTGTTTAGCGATTTCTCCGCCAAATATGAATCGATTTTGATTTTTTTTACTGTTTTTTTTTATATTAGTGACAAAGCGCTCCGTGCAATTGCCACATACCTGAATCTCGTGCCGCCTGAAGGAAAAGAAAACGAAGCGCCATGGCATCGACTCGATAAAGAATTTCTAAAAGAACTATTGGTAAGACTCTTAATAATATAATTATATTTACCATATCATACTTTTTCTTAGACATTTAACTTATATTTATAGGTTCCGTAGCTAAAGTGTGCCAACTCTAAATCCTATATAATATTATTTATTAGGAATATCTGTACATTCGTAACATGTGCCTATTTGATTAAAATGTTTACAGAATATGTGGCATTATAGCGAATATCCCAACAAACAAAAACTGAGTCAGGCGTAAATGGTACAGAACCCTTGGTACGCGAATCTAACTTGCATTTTGCCAGTGTTATCAGTGTATTAGTTAATTGGCACAAACATTATTAATTTTTTACGTGTTTCCAAACTATCTGAAAGAGTAATACAAATAATACCTTTACTAGATATCGCGCCACGAACGTCGAATATCACAGCTGGAAGAACTAAATCTAATGCCCCTCTATCCTACCGAAGAAATCATTTGGGATGAAAATGTGGTGCCCACTGAGATATACAGCGGCGAGAACTGCCTCGCCCTACCAAAACTGAATCTCCAGTTCCTGACCCTCCACGATTACTTGCTGAGAAACTTCAACTTGTTTCGATTGGAAAGTACATGTAAGTAAATTTTTTGACATAATTTTTAAGCGGCTTAAAAAAAGGAGGTTCTTAATTCGTAGAGTTTTTTTATAATGTTTGGTACCTCATAACTCCGTCATTTCTCAACCAATTTTGATTTTTTAGTTTTTTTTTTGTTTAATAGAATATCTGTCATACTACAAAAGACGCCTTAAAACCATGTTGAACACGTGTCTAGCTAAACAGTGTTTAAAAATTAAACATTGCTTAAAATATTATCTAAATTGCTTAACAGCGAATAAACTCACATGAAAACTTATTGATAAAATGTTATACGTTACATTTGACAGCTGAAATAGGGTTTAAATATCTATTAAACTCACTTAAACGTATATTAATCTATATCTAAAGCATGTTTAACTCAAAACTGTCTTTAGACGCGGATTTATCATCTGGATTTTTTTAAACACGCGTTTAACGTCTGTTTAAATTTTTTGTACTAAGGCAGTATGCTTCTAGATTGGTTTCAACAAATTTCATCGAAATCTGTTTAGCAATAGTTTTAAAATTAAAATTATTGATATAAGTGTATACAAATAAACGAAAGTGCATATTTTGAAACATCTTATATTATTATTGATGTCTATCCAGCTTATTAATTTTTTACCAAAAAAGGAGGGAAACTTATGGTCCATAGCGAGCCAGATACAAGTACTACAGAATTTATGCAGGTTTTCTTACGATGTTACCTCCGATTACTTTCAAGACACTCGTTTATTAACATGTCATCTTTTTTGAGGACACAAAATAATTACGCACATAATCAGGCCTCTTCCAAATTGAAGACATCATTGGATGAAGGCTATATGTCGCAAAATTATAAATACGACAAAATTCAGTTCAAAATTTTGCTTAAAGATTCAAAACGTATTAAATCCAGACATAGTGTATTTCTTAAATAGCCTGAAATGTGCTTGTTTTTAGGTTGAAAATTGTTTTTCTACACATAACACTTCCATTTATCATCATTCATTATTTATCCATGCGTAGAACAACGAAAAATCCTAAATACGACTTTCTCCCTCTCATGTCTTCAATTACTTTTAATAATTTATTTTTTTGTTTCATTTTAAATTTTGTCATTAATAACCCTAATATAGTTATTAGTAAATGACTAAGTTGTTATGAGTAATTGCAATGTGTTTTCCATAGATTGATGGTCTCAGATTATATGCTAAGGATGTAGGTGCAGCTAAATGATACCATTTTGTGATTTCATGCTCGATGGTGTATCATACATCTTAGATCCGTACAATCATTCGTATTCTAGGTAACATTAAGTGATTATAAGGAATAGTATTTAAACTATAATGATCGTAAACGTTTAAACAAGTTACGTGTTAACCGAATATATAAATGGAAATATACACTCTAGTCTTGTCTATTATCTACAAATTTCCCCCCAAATAAAGTGTACGTACTGTAACAAAGACTACACAACGAACGCTGAAGAATTTTATTCTCTGTCGGCTGATTTCTATTGAAAGCAAGTTGGGCTTGATTTAGAAGGGAATCGAGTATCGCCGACTGGCTTAGCGGTTACTTTCTTCACGATTTTATCATCTACGGTATCTGCGATCTGGATGGAATAATATTGGCGGAATTTGTGGATCCATTCCCATGTACATATTGTAGTCTATATAATTATCATGATGCTAAAATTTGTTTCTAAGTTTGTATGTAATATCTGAAACTAGTGATCTAATTGGTAAAAAAAAAAATTGCCTTAGCGTTTATTGAGGTAGCTTATAGACTGTATTACGCTTTTACTCGTGAGTAAGGTAATCATGAGCGCAAGTGCAACTGTGAGGGCTAGTGTTTCAAATTCTTCAAATGAATGTGTTTTACTTAACACAAAAAAGCTATAGGTCAACATCGTAGACAAAGCCGAATTCTTAGATAATTAATCATTGATAAGCTTTGTTGATACAAAGTGACCACATGGAGACAGTCTTCCTTTTGTACAAAAGCCAGTGTTTACTTAATCTATTTGTTCGTGACGCATTTGCTTGTTGACAGATGGCATTTTGTTCACTGTTGCAAATATTTAGTCTTTTTGCTACATCAAATGCTCCAGGAGTTACTCATATCTTAACTTGAAAAGGTGTAAGGCGAGAGTTACACTAGTAAGTTTTGTTCTCAGACTTTCATAAAGATTTACCTAAGTTATTTCTCTTTGCTTTACACCTGAAAGAATTTCCAGTTAGTGCTTTATTTTTGACATTCACAGCATTCGTAACCACTTACGACGTATCTGTTACAAGGTAACGTAATTGTTTTATTTCGCTCTCGAGAGTAAAACTTATAAATGTATTCTCGCCTAATAAGGAAGCGTGACAAATATTTAAAAAAAAGTTTCAAATTAATTAATAATTACAATTATTTTCCGACTTAAAATAGGAGGATCTTCTCTGTTCTACTGAATGTTTTTTTTTTTATATTAATATCAGCCTACTTATTCGCTAGTTGTAAACCGGCTTTATTTTTTATCACATATCGTTTTTCGATAGCGTTCCCAAGTTGGTCCATTATAAACTTTATCAACATCGGTTCAGTAATTATTTAGAAAAAATAATTATGGTCAAGGAAATATTGGAAATATATTAAAATTTGTAGTTCGTGATTCTTCGCGTACTGTAGATGAATTTCAGGGGTTCTTTTTTATTTGTTAACTTTGGGTTATAACAGGCTTGGTTGATCCCTTTTCCCACGGAACCGGTAAGCGTTTATGGTCAATTTCGATAATTTATCTATCTACGGCTTTTCATAATAACCGTCGAATTTATTATAATTTTAAGGGACTGATTGTAAAGATTTTACTTTTTTCAATTAAAAAAAAAAGAAACAGATACAATAAATTGTTAGAGCGAGTATATACTAATTTGTAGATACGTTTTCGTTTTCCTTAAGAATAAATGATTCCGATGATGCTTTTCCATAATAGATTTACCATAGAAGATATATTTTATGATTGTCGGTTACCAAATTCTAGTTCTAAACATATTTTTTTTAAGTAGGCCTTTGAATTTTCAATTTATAACTAAGTATTTCAAATCTATTTGTATAGAGTTACAGCCGATATGGCCTTCGGAATGTTGTTTCTACAGAAAAGATCCGGCGAGATACTATTATACACTCATATACTTCCATAGGAAGCATGAGTTACTATAAATACGTTTGCTTGATGTTTTCCTTATTTTTTTTTGGTCTGAATATTTCTGAACAACATTTAATTAACACAAACACTTGGACCATTTAACGATCATCTTCAACGGATATAAACTGACTAATTGACCGTAACTAATGAAAATTGACTAACTGAAGTCATCGTGACTAAATACTAACTGTAACTGTATCTATTGATATTATTTAAGACGAGCGAAACGAATCTTTCATTATCGTCCAATTGATACATTTTGTGTTATTTGCTGTAAAACTATTAAATTACGCTTAAAATTGGACATCATAATTTGAATTGAGATCTGGTGGTGTTAACAATTTCATTTACAAAATTAATAAAAGTCAATAACTTTTTATTTTGGTACTCTACTGAGTACCAAAATAGCGGCTTACAGTTGGTCATATTGCTCGTTTTCAATTACTGCCTCTTTCGAGCCGTCCGTAATGTCAAAGCCTTCATCAATATATAGATTCTAAGGTCGGTGAATGTGCGACCAGTAACAGCGTTTCGTAACACGTTACAACGTTCGCGGCGAGCTTATCACGTAAGTCATTAGAGCAGTGAAAGCTTTATTTGCCCAATGATCCTTTGCCAGTACGTTATTTTTATATGGACGCTGATAAGCAATACTGTGTCAAGCTACACGGACTTCATTTTGAGAAAATGGCGTCTAAAGATGTCAGACCTATTCTTAACAAATATGTTTGAAGAAGTGTATATCCAGATTTTCTTTTATTTTTTTGATAAAAGGTATAATGAATTAAAATCAGACTGATATATTTAATATATTATATAATAAAAAGTTATTCAGATATTTGTGGTTATTGTATAAATTGCAAAATATGGAACGCACTTGAAATTCGAACCAATTAATTAAAAAACTTTTTTCCGTGCTTATTTAGTTTATATGATTTCAATTTTTTTAATAATGTAAAATGGTAATGCAGTATCAAAATACATCAATATCTCCAAATTTGACTCTTTGTGGGTTGACACATTATTGCTTATGAGCATCCATATTTGGTTATTAATTTTGCCGTGCTTACCGACCCCCTAAAATTCTAAATGGTTGTTCAAATATATATTCCTGTAATACATATTACTTAAACGGGCCCTAAGTTTGCTACCCTTAAAATTCGCCGCCCTATGCCTAGCCTACTCATCCTTCTAGTAAATTCGCCGTTGCATTAGCGATTTGGCTCGCTGTATTGTTCTTACGAAAGCTCCATAACATGTTAAATTATGCTGTTATGGGCCGATTGCTGCTCTAACTATTATTATCATAATGATGATATTATCATAATGATTCCCGAAACTAGCACATTTAAAACATACGATATATTTAGCTATAAAGTTTTATTATAAATCATAATTATAATATGGAACATCAGGCCAGCCTTAAACCGATAAGATGGCCTTGACAATATTTGCTTAACTTTAATATATTCAGGCGCTGTTTGTCTTGGTGTCACTCGCAGAGATAACAGTGGAAGTTAATTATACTGCAGATACTGTGCATAATAGCTAAATTTTATTGTGGTAGATATAAATTGTAGTCCTCTGACGAATTCATATATTGGTTGGCTTGATTGGGCAGTACCGTTAGCTGCGTTTCGAACGGTGAGTGAGATACCCGGTAGCCTCCATCTCCTCATCCATACCTACCCTTTCCATTATTTCTTATTCACCTTTGCCCCTTATTCTCTATTTCCCAGTTACGCATTTGTGACCCCTCTTTTACTGAAAATGTCCATGGGCGGTTAAGTTAACATCAGATGATAAATGCAGGCGAGACACCATAGTACATGTATTTTCAATTTTATTTGAAAATGTTATAAATTATTCCGAATTATCAATATTTGTTTTTTTTTTCTTTGTTATAAAGTAATATCTATATTTATTTATTATTGTTGCAGATGAAATTCGACAAGATATAGAAGATGCCGTGTATCGTCTCGCACCATGGTAATTATATAGGAGCTTTTAACCTTTTATTTGACTAATTTAAAATGAATAGTTAAATGATTTGACGTACTGTACAGGATTATCACCCACTAACATTTATTATCCAACAAAGTATGAAAATATCGATACCTCCCACGTAAGTTGTTGTAACCCCAAAATTACAATTTTACAGTAGAGCACTTTTAATCCGTTTTAGTTTGAAAGTTACAACAAAATACGCCTTTTTTCAGGCGTATTTTGTTGTAACTTTCCTTGAAAAAAAAAAGATTTTTGGTATTTTTTCACTTTGAATGCATTAAGCAATGCAAATTCGTGTAGTATTCAGTAAAAACGCTAATGGCAATTTTGTGGCTTACAATAACTTACGTGGGAGGTATCGATATATAAAGTGAATAAATAAATCAGCATTATATATATATATATATATTATATTTTATATATAATAATTAAATAACGTATTTAATCACGTAGCTTCTTGACATAAACAATATTATTAACATATTTTATCATGTAAACAAAGTCTTAAAGGCGATCCCTCATAGAGAATGTAACAATGTAATGTAACTATCTAAGATTTGATTTTAAGCACTATGTTTCAATACCGCCTGAATGATTGACGAGATTTCGGTTTTGAGTATTACAATATCGGACAAGGTGATTATACTGTTTGATAAATATTAATGTTCCCTGCCTCATATTCTCGTGCTGCCATCTATATGACCACTGATGTGTAGAAACGGTATTACATTGTAGACGAATGCTCTCGGTGAGGGAGCACCCTAACGAAAATATTTACTCTAAGAAACAAACAAAATACTTGTAAATCAATAACTCGTAAACCGCTTAAGATCTTTGCCGGTATATAATAATAATTTAATTAATATAACAAGTACATAATGTATATAATGAACACTTATTATTTATTAACATGGGTTCACAAAGGGTATTGGTTGAGATAGGAGTCGTCTTGAAAAGAGTCATTACTTATTGTATGTATTTTATTAGAAAACATAGATAACATAATGCATGCATTGCAACTTAATCCAGAATATTCATGGTTTTAGATTAGATAAGATTAAATATTCTTTTAAAGTTTTTATTAGTTTAATAAAATTTTGTACATATTTTACTACTAAATAATTATATTTTTTTCTACTTAAAAAATATTGCTAAGGACACCTTGGAACTTAACACTTAAGTTGGACCCCGCGACTTCGAAATTATAGGTACAACATGCAAAATTTCATGCCTTATTTAACTTTCTCGAAGTTTTATTATCGAAACATAAAGTAGCCTTTGTCAATCTTCAAGATCGAATCTACACCAGATTTTCGTCTTTCGACTGAAAGACAAACTAACTCTTACATTTACAATATTAATATAGACAAATTTTCATATTTCAAATAGGCTAGCAGAAGACGGCAGTACCTATTTCGGCGGATGGGCTCGTATGGCACATCCCATTCAGAGTTTCGCCGTGGTAGAAGTTGCGAAACCGAACATAGGAGAGAAAGCCCCATCGAGAGTGCGGGCTGATGTCACCGTGACATTGAGCGTGAGGAACGAAATTAAACAAGAATGGGAGAGCTTGAGGAAGCATGATGTCTGTTTCCTGGTGACTGTTCGACCAACCCAGGGAATAGGTGAGATGTACTACAAACTATTTTATTATTGGTTTTTTTTTTTATGTGCCTGTCTGTAGCTTACTGAATACAGCTAGTATATAGGCTGGCCCGAGGGTAGATGCTCTCGAGTGAAAGATGGGCGTAGTAGGTAGTATAGCTGCGATGTTTACGGTGACAAATTAGATATATAGAAATTTTAAAGAAGAGGTAGAAAATGAGTTAGGCAGAAAAATTAAAATACTGAGAAGTGATGATGGAAAAGAATATTGTAATAAAGAATTTTTAAATTTTCTAGCAGCTTCCGGTATCTAACATCAGACCAGTACTCCTTATACTCCCGAGCAGAATAGATTCACGGAGAGAATGAATAAAACGTTGGTGGAATGTGAAAAATGCATGTTATTTGAAGCTAAACTGCAGAAAATTTGGGCTGAGGCAGTAACTACTGCAGCTTATGTCGTTAATAGATAACCTTCACAAGTATTAGCTGGAGTAACACCTTATGAAAAATCTATACTAATAATAACATTCTAGCGGGTCGCTGTCTGTACATGGAAGATATATGAAAAAAAATCTTACTG
The DNA here is from genome assembly GCA_037950945.1 of Hypolimnas misippus. Lineage (NCBI taxonomy): Eukaryota > Metazoa > Arthropoda > Insecta > Lepidoptera > Nymphalidae > Hypolimnas > Hypolimnas misippus. The sequence goes on along the minus strand of JBBEEQ010000015.1, from coordinate 5,711,421 downwards.
GGGGCCTTTACCAACGCAATACGATTTTTTATTTCTATTTTTTAATACTTATTTTGCTATTTGCGATAACGGGTCATAAAAAAAAATACATAAAATATCTATAAAATTCTTTTAAAGTTATTATTACGAATCTTGTGTATAGAAATATAGAAAAGTGCTATTTTAAGACTTTTTCAGGATTTTTTTAAAAATTTTCGCCGTAAAAACCATCCTCGTACATTAAGTAATAATAAAATATTATAAAATAAAGAATTAACGAAATCGGTTCAGCTGCTCATGAAGTTTGCACTTAGCAACACATTTAGCGAATCATTTTTATATTATAGATGAAATAAAACTTAACCCACTTGTTTTAAGAACCGATAATGGTTGACTATGAAACTGGCAGTTACGACGAAAACGAACGAAACGAAATTAATATTCGCTTCAAGAAAAGGTGTTGTTTTGAATGATCGTTTGACTGTTCTACTTAATTGGTCTGTGTTATGCATAAATAATGTAACCTACATGAATTTTGACTGTGCTTTGGTTCATTTTTATGCATATCACGGTCCAATTTAGTGATTTCAATGCAATTCTTGTTTTCATAACGATTGGAATTCAGATGCAGATAATGTTAGTATTTATAAAAAAATGACTCTACGCTGATTAAGATTCTTCTAGTCGAGACTAATTCTAAATTTGAATTTAACGAGCGTTAAACATCGAGCTTTATTTAATAAAACTTCATCTACGCAATCTTTATCGGCGAGGCTGTAAAATGAAACTAGCAGCGATAAATGTGTTATTTACGATCAGCACATTTAGCCGATAACAGCTCAAAATTATTTTCCTCTTAAGTTATTTTCAACGTGAGTTACATCATCCTTTTAAATTTCAATAGCAGAATCTCTAAGTTCCCATGAAATTCATACGTCATATTATAAATTCAAGGTGTTATCTACGAGCATTTAATTATTTTGTTTCTATATTAAACGAGCACGCGATGTAAAGTGATCACCGCCGTCCATTGCCAGATCAAGAAGTATACCTCGTTTCGCGTAAGACCAAGGCGGTCTGAACACGAGGCGAGTCGGATCTCGCGCATACAGTCGAGTTAGACTTAAAACATTGAATGTATATGATATTACTGTATATTGTTATAATCTTAATGAATATTTTCAGTCGTTATAAGACATTTATAATCTATTTGCCTTTACTTGACTTATTTGGTAAATAAACACATCCCGGAACGAAAATCACGACTCTTCGACCAATTACACTGATTCAATATTAACGTTTAAAAATATTTGAGAAACACATTCGGTTTTAAACACATGAATTTGACATAGATCGTCTTTTAAAAAGTATTTAATAATTAAAATTAAAGAAATGTCGAAACGATTGTCCTGGTGCCTTATTTAGTGTTCTGCGCAGCGTCATGCGCATAGTTCAGACCAATACATTTACATGAAACAAGGTATAATAAGAGACTTTAAACTAAAGATACAAGATATGGTGCTGTCGACTCTCTCACTCACCACGCGATATGCAACTCTTTTAGCCGCTTCATGCCGAATTTTCTGTGTGTAGACTATATCTAGGCTATCACACTTCACTTAGCTGCCCAATAAGCGATGGTTTACATTCGACCATGACTTGTGCGTCCTACATATTACACCGGTTCACCGTATATTACGACAATAGGAGACATATAAGGCGAAGTATGCAAATCACACATAAAATTAAAATAAAACACGCTACAAAAGTCATAAATAAAATTTTAATTATTTTCTCTTTGTCTGTGCGCAATATGCGGCAAACGTCATTGTCTCAAATAGATATACGGATCAGCATATGGAATCATACCACTGTTATAAATTCAAAAGATTATGACAATGGATGGATGGATTTTGTTTGTTTCTCTTTTACGCAAAACCATTGAACAGATTTTGATGAATCGTTACAGAAATATATGTAACTTATTATATATACATCACAAAAACATATGCCTTTTTCAACTTTTTATTGACACGGGTGAAGTCGCGAGCAGAAACTTAAGCTTAAGTATTAAAGATTTAATAATTATTCCTAAACATAGTCATATTTCTTGCTACTAGTTGGATGCTGATAAGCAATAATGTGTCAACCCACAAAAAGTAAAATTTTAAGATATTGATGTATTTTGATACTACGTCACCTCTTTAACATTATCCAAACAAATTTCAAGTCATCTAAACTAAATAAGTATGGAAAAAAGTTTCTTAACTCAATGTTTCGTATTTCAGGTGCGTTCCATATTTTGCAATTGATAAAATAATCTCAAATATTTAAAAACTTATTATTATATAACATATTAAATAAATCTATCTGCTATTGATTCAATATACAAATTTATCAAAAAAGAAAACAAAGATGAATATACACGTCTTTAAACTAATTTATTAAGAATAGGTTTGACATCTTTAAACGCCATTTTCTCAAAACGAAGTCCGTGTGGCTTGACACAGTATTGCTTATCAGCGTCCAGTTATCCCTTGCGGTTTCACTCGCGTTTATGGTTACTGCTTCGCTCCTGAGTCGTAGCGTGATGTAATATAAACTATAACCTTTCTCAATTCATAAGCTATCCAACGCGAAATTAATTTGTCAAATCGCATGAATAATTTTCGAATATAACCCATACATACAAACTTACAAACAAATTTTACCTTTTTATAACATTAGTATAGATAAGTAATATTTTCTTTATTTTGTAGGTACAAAGTATGACTACAAGAGGAGTATGGTAGATCAAGCCGGGATAGTATACGTGAGAGGCTGCGAAGTGGAAGGTATGCTGGATGCTGCAGGCAGAGTTATTGAAGAAGGCCCCGAGCCTCGACCAGAACTAGAAGGCGATTCTAGAACATTCAGACTCCTCTTGGACCCGAATCAGTATAGATTGGACTTGGACCAAGCAAGCAAGGGGAAAGAGGTAAGGAACAAACTTAATTTTTTTTATATAGTCAACGGCCTCCATTAGAATCTTATGGTCCGGTGTCGACGGTCCGGAACACAAAACAAACACAAACACACAGACCACAACAAATGCCGTGAGCGGGGATCGAACCCGCGACCGTCAGTCAGTAGCAGGGACCACAGACCAACGTGCCTGTCAGTTTTTCCGAAATTGTTTTCCTGGTAAACTGTTGTTCCCAAACAGGGATATTCAAAATCCGAAAGTTTCTAAAACTTAGCGATATGTATGAGAAAATAACATTATACCATATACCATTGTGTAAATACAGCATATCTTCTATTATTATTAATAATCTGAAGGAAGATATTGTTTATTTGTTTAGAATCTAATCTCCGAATCTGCTACTCCCATAACGATTAAAGAAAAGAATACTGAGAATCTTTATTGAGGTTAAATAACTACGACTTATATTGCAATATTGATAAAAGTCAATTTGGCACGGTTTGCTAATAAAATAAATTATAATACATTAATTCGCCCGATTGTTACCTAATTTCCAGTTTCGAATTCAAGTAAACAAGCTAAATTTAGCCAGTATTATTTGTCAATGACGTAACTACCGCCATGGTGGTCAGACTTTATAGAAACAATGCTTAAATGAAGTATGTAATTCCATATTGAGCGAAATCACTGCGTAAATAGCGACCCGTAAATAACACGCCGACAGGCAGACAGCGTTGACGTAATGTAGGTTCATTGAATTACATTGTATATGTTATAGGTAAATGGGTAAATCAGTCACTCAATTGGACGGCTAGTGTTCAGTAAATGCTCGTTTTCAGTTAGACAAAAAGTATGAAGTCTGGGTAATAATATTTACTTTTTTTTTCAACTTGTTATTGAACACTCGATCTCAATTAGTGCATACTGTGTTAACCAACCTAAACAAATGACAATTTAATTTAGCTAATGGCTAAGTAAACTTGTAAATTAGTCTGTTCTGTAATCTGTGGGCTACAGCTAGGCTTAACCTGGGCTGGCTGGGCTGGCTCATGACTCCTTCCCCATTCCTTTTCCCACTTCCTATTCCCTTCCTATTCCTAATTCCTTTTTAGCTGGTACCGCATTTTTTGGCTTCTCTTTTGCAGCAAACGTTCAAGGACGTTAGTAATCACTTAACATTACTTACTTTTCTAAAAAAAAACGTTCAGCCTTGTCATTAAACATTGCTTTTATGAACTTAACTAAGTCGTTTTTAACCAATGCGTTGAATGACAACATTGTAATGATTAGCTTAGCGTTAGCCTTTTAATGAAGTGGCTGATTTGACCAGTTTGCCTATGACATATAGATATGTTATTAGTATACATGGCGCTAACTGTGATGTTTGATTAATGTCGGTGATAGTTCAAGACATGTTATGATTATATAAATACAAATTGTACGGCTTGTTATAGCAATTTTATCAGTTAGTACCTATATTAAGAAATGAATAGCTCCTGTTTTGATGGATTGTAATAGTGTTATAGTAATATGTAATGTTCGCGATTTCATTCGCGTTTGACCGACGGGTTGTTTTTTTTAAGGGGAAAATGGAAGTTTTAAATACTTTGACATTATCGCTAAAGATCAGTTACAGTCTTAGTGTCACAGTGCGAGTCCTTTTATATTTTTAAACGTACGTTTTAATTAGATATTAAAAACCAACGTTAACTTTGTTTGAAAATATCTGTTGAACAAAATACTAATACTGATCGACAAAACACTCACAATCCAAACCGTTGGATATAGAAGCATAAAAATTTGCACAAGATTTCCTTTTAAAAATTTGCTCAAGATTAAGCTTATACAAGAAGAACATTTTAACTGGATGTGGTAGGTCAAATTCGAAACTATAAGGAATAGCGAAAAGTATTTAAAGAACCCTCGAACCCGATTTTGATAAAAACTAAAACTAAATAATTCGTTTTTTAATTAATTTTCCTAGCCAGGAATCGAACCTGCTGATTTTGAAAAAAAAACACTGTATTTTCGCATCATCTTATAGCGTTACTTATCAGGATTAACTTATGGGAAATATTAGTATACGGGAAAGTAAATGAAAAGGCTGATTTTTTTTACAAAATGCTAGAAAATTCATACATAAACGTCATTACCTAAAAAGAATTTAAAAATTTTGTTCACTAGGCGGAAAAAATAGATAAAAGTATCTATGGTCAATACACCACGTGCTTGATGGGAAATCCCAATGATAGTTTATTAATAACACCGTAAACAATACGCATTCATAGAAATGACGCTTTAATCTTTTTGTTTTTCGCATCAATTTAACGAGTGTCCGTAAAAATAAGAAGTTTTAAAAATAACATACATACATAAGTGAACATTATGGGTTTAAAATTATTTAAAAACGTAAATTACGGTTTACTTTGTTTCGCACTAGATGGCGGTGATCGTCATTGCATCGCGCTAACGTTTGCACGTTCAAGCAATATGTATACGACTCGCACGAAACCCCCGAATAATTATAATGAAATATGTTTAGTTTTTCAATTTTTGAAGACGCATTTATTTAATGCGTCAAATAAGGGTTCATTATGGCATTGTAAAGGAATAGCATATCAAAAAATCAATCAAAAACATAAAATACTTTATTCAAGTAGGCTCTTACGAGCACTTTTGAATCGTCATACATGAAAATAACAAAAAAAAAAAAAAAACATAAATAATGAAGCTACCACCGGTTCGGAACGCAGATTCTACCGAGAAGAACCGGCAAGAAACTCGATAGTTACTCTTTTAAAATATTGTAAATACAACACAGTTTATAATTACATATTAATTATTTACCCTGTACGAAATTCAGCATATACTAAGCCCACGCATCTTTATCGTCAACGTAATCTTGTATAGAGTAATATGCTTTAGCTATTAGTGACTTTTTAAAATATGATTTAAATCTATTCATTGAAATTTCTGGGGGATTTTATAAAAAACGAATACCTTGCCCCAGAAAGGAAACATTTACTTTGTGAAATCGAAAACAAGGTGTTGTAAGTTTATCTTTCTTTCTCGTGTTGATATTATGTTTATCTCTATTTCTTTCAAAAGAATGAATATTTTTGTATGTATGTAAACTATATATAAATGTACTGTGACGCAACAGTAAGTATACCTACTTCACTAAAAATATCGCGTATTATTATTTATAATCTAGGTTATAAATACCACGAACAGCTCTTTTTTGTAAGATAAACACAGTATTAATATCTGTGGCACTACCCCATTGCATCAATCCACACGACATGATACTATGAAAATAACCAAAATACACCAATCGAGCTGTATCAACATCAGTTAGTTGACGAACTTTTCTAACCGCGTACGACGCGGAGCTGAGTCTCCCCGTAAGATATAACAAATTGGAGTTCCACTGAAGTTTCATATCCAAAGTTATTCCTAAAAATACCGTTGTATCTGTAACATCAAGGATCTCATTATTTAGTATTAAACTATAAGTTTGCTGTTTAACATTAGGCAAGGTAAATATTACACATTTCGTTTTATATTACGCATTTAGGACCAGATTATTTGATGTAAACCAATGTTGTATGAGTGATAATGCATTATTTACATTGTCATAATTAGTTTTATTTCTGTCAACTTTAAAAATAAGCGAAGTATCATCAGCAAACAATACAATGTCATAAATACTTTTAACATAAAACGGAAGATCATTGATGTAAAATAAAAATAGAAAAGGACCCAAAATTGAATCCTGTGGAACACCCATCTTTAGGACAGATCCAGACGACTTTATTCCATTTATAGTAACATGTTGAAGTCTCTGTGTCAAGTATGAAGCAATGAAATCAAGAGCTTTACCTTTCACACCGTAACATTTAAGTTTATATAAAAGCGTTTCGTGTTCTACGCAGTCAAACGCCTTAGACAAATCACAGAATACACCAATTGCATTCTGTGATTTCTCCCACGCTTCATATATGTGTTTAAGTAGTGCTATTCCTGCATCTGAAGTCGAGCAACCTTTAGAGATATACATTTTCCACTGCTGGGCAAAGGCCTCCTCCCCTATTAAGAAGAAGGCTTTTAGAGCTTAATCGATGGTAATGTACAAATATGTCAATACATTATAATAAAATAAAAAAAAAACATTATTTTATTACTTTATGATATAACGACAAAAAAATTTCTACTACGCATTAATTTTTATTAACCGACTTTATAAAAAGACAATTTTCTATGTTCGGTTATATGTATTTTTTTTGTAACGACGGGGCTACAAACTTAAGATTTTATTTATTTATTTATTTATTTATTTATTTTAATGCTTTATTGTACAATACAAAAGTATTAACAAAAGGCGGGCTTAATGCTACTGCATTCTCTACCAGCCAACCTTAGGATGTACAAGAAAGAAAGATGTAGGTGTACAAAAAAACATAAGATAGTGTTAAATAATGAAACGATAATATAATACAATATAATATAATATAATATAATATAATATAATATAATATAATATAATATAATATAATATAATATAATATAATATAATATAATATAATATAATATAATATAATATAATATAATACAATACAATATAATATGAGTACATATAATGAAGATTCCAAATCAACCATTATTGCTTTGATTTAGGTAGTATTTTTTAGAGCAATTTTAAAAGTGTTTCGCGAAGGAGATTTCCTAATTTTTTCCGGTAAGCTGTTCCATAAACGGATAGCAGTCACAGTGAACGACTTCGACATAAAGCCTGAATGGTGCGGTGGAAATGACAACAGCAGGTTTTCCGTGGAGCGAAGCGATCTGTCATGAGCGTCAGCCCTTAGCACGAATTTGGATACCAAATACTCGGGATAATTTGGGTCATTCAGAATTGAGTATAGCGTGCAAAGAATTCTGCATGACCTACGATCACGTATCGAGAGCCAATTTAATTGCGAGCGATAAGAAGAAACGTGATCATACTTCCGCAAATTAAATACAAATCGAATGGCAGTGTTAAGGAGTCGCTCGAGTTTATTTACTAGATCTTCATTTGCGTCCAGATAACATATGTCACCATAGTCAATTATTGGTAGTAATAATGTATTGACAAGTTGTATTTTCGTTTTAGTCGGTAACATATGTTTTAAACGCATCATATTATGCATTGTACAGTAAAACTTTCGCAACACCTCCCCCACCTGGTCAGACCAGCTTAAGTGTTTATCCAACGTTACTCCAAGATCTTTAACGGAATCGGAAAACGGAATTGGACAATTATTGTAAAATAGGTTATAATTCGAAGTGTCAATTTTTGCGTGCTGTTTGCGACTACCAATGATTATAGCCTGACACTTTGCCGGATTCACCGAGATACCATAGCGAGCAGACCACAGAGATATCTGTGATAGGTCCGTATTAAGCGCAGCAATAGCATCAGCCAAACAATCAGTAGTAGCGTGTCGATAAAGCTGCAAGTCATCAGCATAAAGATGGTAGCTTGACGAGATAAAGGAAGTAACGGAGTTTATAAACAAAGAAAAAAGCAGAGGAGAGAGTATACCGCCTTGAGGAACGCCTGCATTCAAGCAGCACCAGTCAGAATAATCCTGACCTATGCGGATTGCCTGCTGGCGCCCTCGAAGATAAGAAGAGAACCATTGCATAGCGGAGTCTGAAACATTTGCCTGAGCCAGAAAAGCAAGAAGCAAGTCATGGTCCACAGCATTAAAAGCATTACTAAAATCAATGAGGACAAGAACTGTGATGCGCTTATTTTCCATTGATTCTCTTATATCCTCACTTACTTTTAGCAACGCCGTAGTAGTACTGTGCCCTGCTCTAAAGCCCGATTGTAACGGATTCAATAAGTTGTTAGATGAGAGGAACTGTGATAATTGCTGGTAAACAATGGACTCCAGTACTTTGGACAGGAAAGGTAAGATTGAAATTGGACGATAGTGCTTAGGCAGAGAGGGATTTGATATTTTAGGAAGTGGGAGAACAAATGCCTTACGCCACAAGTCCGGAAAGGTGTTTGTTGATAGAGAAAAATTAATAATATGGGAAATTATATAAAGGAGAGAGTCTAATAGATGGAATATCATGGTACAACTTATGTCATCGCAACCTATGGCCTTAGAGGAGAACGACAGTATACATTTTTTAATTTCAGCTACGCTTACAGAAGAGAAATTAAAAGGATAAGGATTTTTTGGCAAACTATTTATTTCAGACAAAGTCGAAATTTTAGTTTGAACGTCAAGTACTTCTGATGAAGCAAAGTACATGTTTAAATTGTTCAAATTAATATTACAGCTGGTATCGGTATGAGAAGGTTTGCCGATTCCAATGGTTTTTAAAAAATTATAGGTACTGGATGAAGAAGGAGAAATAGCTAATTGATCAAAGATATATTGGCGTTTTAGATTCCTACACATCTTGTTGCATCGATTCCTTGCAGCCTTATAAATTGTCCAATTCGTCTCCGTTCGGTCTTTCTTGTATTTACGAAAAGCCCGATCTCGTTTTACCCTGGCTTTGCGAAGTTCGTCATTAAACCACGGACACCCTCTGTGATTAAGTTTAACATCACGTAACGGAGCATGTCGATCAAATAAATTTAAAATTTCACTACGCAAGCCCTCGACCTTTTCATCCACCGTCTCCATATTCAATAAATCGGTCCAGTCAATAATTGAGGCGTCATACCGAAGCTTATTCAAATCAATTCCAGAGTAGTTTCTGAGCTTTAAGGTCTTTTTCTTAAGCTTCGGTACTTTGATCCTGTAGGAAGCAAAAATTAAATCATGGAGAGAGAATGCTGGAGCAGAGTACTGTCCATATTTAGCAATAAGGTTTGCTTCAGATACAATGATTAAATCGAGTAAGGTATCAGAAGTATTAGTGCGATGAGTGGGTTGTAATGGCAAACAATTAATATTTAAAGAATTAAAAATAGTGCTTAATTTATGTGACCGATAATCACTTTTCAGCATACAAGTATTTAAATCACCCATGAATATGACATGAGTGTAGTTAGAAATAATATTCTCAAATATAAGCTCTAGTTGATTAAAGTAATCGATATTAGGCGGGCAGTAAATCACACCGACAGCTATTTTGATACCAAAGTTAAGTTCAATAAATAAGTATTCGGCGGATGAGCTGTACGTGGAGGGAGATTGATCAATTACCTTAAAAGGTATGCTACTTTTCAAGTAAATTGCCACTCCACCACCACGTTTGCCGATGCGGTCATTCCTTATAAGTATAAAACCAGGAATAGAAAAAGAAGACGACTGTAAGGAAGGCTTTAACCACGTCTCAGATATTAAGAGAGCGTGCAAATTTTTTAAATTAAAAGTGTCGTATATATCCGAAAAATGACTCGGTACACTTTGTGCATTAATATGACAGATGTTAAAATTATGAGAATAAGGCGATAAATCATTCATTAGATGTTCACCTAAAGTTAGACCATCATTATCTATGGAACAGAAAGAAATATCACTTATGGCCGAATGGAACGAATCATCACTGGAGCTCATAATTATATAAATATATCTAATAAAATAATATATAAATATATCTAATAGAATAATATATAAATTTTATATAAAATAAAATAAATATGTCAAAATATAAAAAAATTTGGCTGTAGGTGCCTTTTTGGGTGTAAGCACTAAGAAAGGGTTTTTCGATTTTCCCACCATAAGAGAGTTAAAAGGGATAAAAACATTTGTATGGAAACTTTTAGTCCGTGGTCATATTAACTTAAAATTTAATACACATACTTCTGGAGGATAGTAATGAAATGTGAACCATAGAACGCACGAATATCATCCCTATTGAACTGGAAGGGGGTGGTGAAATTTGTATGGACAAAATTTATTTTTTGGCCGATTATCCTTAAACTTAGCATAAATATTCCTAAAAGTGAATAAATATCTATATCACCGAATTCAAAAATTTTCCCTTACTGTTGTGCTAGGGGGTATTAAAAAATATGCGGGCAACGCCGCGAAGAACTGCTAGTAGTTGATAAAAAAATAAAATATAATAAAAATTAGGTATACGTCTGTTTCGATAAGGACGACCGCTCTGGTGTAGTGGTGCTGAATGTATAGTTGTTTATAGTTATATAAATATTTGTTCATAGGTCTGGGTGTTTGTACTTGTGGGTCTTCCCACCGTGCCTCAGAAATCACGTAAAGCTGACGGACCCGGTTGTTATCACAATCACCTGATAATGATCGTTACTCATAGTAGGGAAATTATTCTAGTCCAAATTGTTACTGGCTTGCCCTCAGGGGTTGCGGAGGTCAGATGGCAGTCGCTCTGTGTAAAAATCAGTAACTCGTGGACTATAATAGAAAGCAGACCCTAGTATAACCGGAAAAAATGTTAGGTAGATGATGATGTCGGTTTCGATAAGGTTTTACTTTCTTCGCTTCGGTATAAATTTTCATTATCTACTATCAATATTAATGTTTTACATCTGTCGGACGATCTGGCGTTTATTCTCTATAATAAATATCATGTAATCTTATGTGTAACGAGTTTGTTCAAGTTATCCGTCTAACTGAATTTTATTTAATTTGAGTTTCACGTTTTCATGCTTCTGTTCACTTACAAAATAGGGAGTGTCGTTTTGACTTCGTTAATGTGTTGTAATAATTAATTGAAAAAATTAAAAAACCGGACTGCGTATATCAGTTCTGCCTAAAAATCTATAAGTGAGAATCGTTACAAACCAAAATTAAATCGTCATAGATCCTAAACGTCAATTCTGATTGAAAAACGATAAAAGAAATCCAAAAATGATTTTTAAATACTTATTCTCCACCCACTTGACGTTCGATTTTCGTTTTTTTTTATTTTCATATTATGGTGTCCTAAATAGGTCATTTTGATTTTTTAAAACTTTTATGCTTTCTCCTACATTCGCCCCATCGTGATGAATCAAATAACGTGTCATTTATGAAAATCGGCCTTCGCCATAAAGGTACTAACCCATAATAATATCTCCACATAACCCGATCAACACAGGAATCGGGTATCTTTTCGAAGATTTACGAAAACAAAAAAAAAGTCTAATGAATACTTTACCCTCCTTTGCTTCACGCGGTCAAGCGCAAGTATTCGCTCGATTTAGCTTTTTTAAATACGTTCACTCATATTGTACGCATGAACTTGTATCTGGTTATTCTTATACGGCACTTTGACTATAATAATTCTCCTGTTTGCATATATCCAATATTAAATTTCAATATTTTATTATACAAGTCTGTTTACGATGCGTCATTACATAATTATCTTGCGTTTCGATCGCTGTTACATCTGGCTGGCACTCATCGGTTTTGATTTTTTATTTCGCTTCCACATTAGCCTAATAGGCGAGAACTACGTACACTTGTCACGAAGTCTGTAACCTGGTAATTTACGTATGTGACTGTTTACCTTACGTGAGCCGTCAGTTTCAATAAACTAACAATAAGTTCTTTCAGATGTAAAAACAGTATAACGAACAATACATGTAAATCTTAAGTAAGTAGGTGAGCAAAACTAACATCTAATTCTCGCCTTAAGCTTAGAATCTTTGAATAAATGTTTATATCATAGATTGATATTAATATGTTAATCAATGTTAATTATTTTTTATCGCTTCCTATACACTTCAATTGAATAATTCAATAGTATTCTTTACGAAATAAATAAGCCAAACGATAACGCTTGATATATTTATTTCGCATTGGCCAACAAAAGAAACGTCGTTTATGTTACTTATTTATTTGTCCTATAGAAACATTATCAAAATCGGTGTAATGATTAAATTTTAAAATCGAAACAACTGATATAAGTGCGTCAACCAAGTTAACGAAATTGTGTATTTTGAAGTCGGTTTCTTTTTAATTACTAACATAATTTTTTTGTCATTAAATTTATACCAAATTCCGTCTTATGTGTGTTAGCTCTTAAAGATAATTTAAGGAACCTCAAGCACTCATATCAGAACAATAGAATGTACGCATGCACGCACCCAGTGCCAAATCATTCGATTGGTATCAGATGTTTCAATCAACTTGAGACGTGTATTGCGTCTTAACAATTAAAATAACAATTAGCTTACGCTATAGATCTTCCCAACCTTTTATACCATGCGCCTCACGGCAGCCCGTGATTGCAATATGTGAATCCGTATTGTGACATGTCATTTATATTTTTTATTCGGATCGCTAACCGTGTCAGTGCCGCGCGGAAATAAGAGATTATTTACAAAAACAACCCCCCTCCCCTCTCCCCAACCCATAGATTAACTAACGCCCTCCCAAGTGGGACGCTCCTCACTGTTTGGGAAAGCATGGTGTAGGTAATTTTGAAGGTAAAGCACTAAATATGTAAAACTAGGATATCCTGTGTAACTATCCTTGGTGACACATACAGGACAAACACGATTACCCAAACCACGTCAAACAATTGTATGACGTTTATAAAATTAAATATTTGCCAATGGCGATCTCACAAGTTCGTTAGAGCAATAGTTGACCAGGTTGCGGATCTTCGCACCATCAAAACAGAATTTTTATCATGTACAAATGAAATATATTTTACGAAAAAATTGATATTCAAAAACAAAAACATAAGATTTTAAATATACACGGAAATATTTTTCCTTATTTCTAAGAAATATCGCAAAAAAAATTAGAACAAACATGTTTGCGTTAAAAAATCTAAAATTTTAATTTGGTTCCGCAGACGCGGACCAATAATAACTCTATGTATTTTCAGCTCCTCGCCTCCTCCCAGTATCCTCGCTCTTATTTTGTACTGTTCTATATCACCGATAATTAAACAAAAATCTACGTATGTAAAGCGAAATACCACTCATTCATTATTTACGAACACGACCAATCAAAATCTCAGAAACTATAACACCTAATCTAATCTCACAAAATTAAAATTTGGCAGGTAGGTTCGTTATAGGGTGTAAATATCTGATAAAATCGATTTTACCAAACTCCACCCTTAAGGCAGTAAAACGGGGGTTGAAAGTTTGTGTGAAAGTCCTATGTTTTTGAAGTAAGTGACTTGAAATTTAAAATGTATGCTCTATAGTTGTGGAGGTGTAGTAATCACGGATATTTAAAAATAACAACCCCTCTTTGGGATTAAAACAGGGGTGGCCGCTACTATAGTGTAAAATCGTCAACGTTAGTAGATAGAAGATCAAGAATTTTACACTTATGTATGTTATCCTTTTATCCTTCAAGTGAAATGTTTCTAAAACGATACTAACAAAAATTATATTTTAAAATAATTGCTTGACAGATAAACGTGAACAACTAGAATTAAGTTTCTATTTTACTTATGTAAAATAATTATATGTGTACCGTTAGCGTACATTTATTATGAATATGTGACACCTTGGAAATCGCACATATCGTTATAAAAAAATAATATTTTGTTTCGTGGTTTTCACTGCGGAACCTATCAGTTGGATGATATGCGTAGCCTAAATTATCAATACATTGGCTCAACATCTGGCATATTAGTAGGTGGAAATGTTTTTAAATTTAGAAGTTTAGAAGTATTTGGTTTTACGAATAGCTCCAATACTTAGTCACGGTCAAATCGTGGAATAAACATTATTTCGTGAACGTTGTCAGGCGCGTATCCAGACTCAGTGCAACAATATGATTATGGAACCCATTGGCCCTCTGAGACAAAAATTTGTCTTAGGACATACGCATTTAATTATTAGACATAACTAAATCGTTATTATTTTTACCTTTAAAAAAAAAACACGTACTAGTAGGCTATCCTATAGTCTAGTTAAAAACTTGAAAATACATAAAAAGCAACCATTGTTCGCTTATTACAAAATCGCATATAAATTATCAAACACAAAAACAAATGTATTCGCCTGCAATTGCTGACTATGGAAATTATAAAACGTGTTTCTTATTAGTTTAATATTTGATGAATTAAAATAACAAAATATTGTTTTACAAAATAAACAATTTGAATCTTATTACATTTAAAAAGTATACAATCATATATATTTTATCTGTTCCTAAATTTTATTTAAAACTCGTTTTTCAATATATGTATATCGAATCTAGAGTAACATAATGTAAATAATTTGCTCAAATGTTTTGATAACTTCGCAGGATGTATACGAAACATTCAATATAGTGATGCGTCGTAAGCCCAAAGAGAACAACTTCAAGGCGGTCCTGGAGACGATACGCGAGCTGATGAACACTGAGTGCGTGGTACCGGACTGGCTGCATGACATCGTTCTTGGGTATGGAGACCCTGGGCAGGCGCACTACACAAGGTAAGCACACATTAATTAGAAAATTTAATTTAGATTGTGTTTCCTACAACAGAATCGATATTTTGCTTTAAATTCGTTTGGTTTAATTTAGATAGTTGTGCAACTGAATCGATATTTTCGCCTCTTAAGCTTGATCTCATAAATGCAGTACGAAATTAATTTAGACGAGTCAATTATTAACTCATTAGGGCTTAATGCAATTTTTACGATAATTTGGACGTAGCATATGATAATTTTCAAAATTATTACTTTAAATTATTTGATATGAATCTTTTACTTTAATTATTGAAAGAGAGAATTGATACTTTTAAATTCCATAAAAATTACGTCAAAAATCAATCTGTTTCACACAGAATGCCCAACGAGATCCCGACTCTAGACTTCAACGATACGTTCCTGGACATGGAACATTTACGCAACAGTTTTCCCGGCTACGAAATAAAAGTTCAAACGGACGATCCGAGAAAACTAATACGCCCATTCAAGTAAGTCGTTATTTTTAATTTAGGTTTCAATAGCAAAATTCTTGAAAAGCATATTTTCTTCTGATTGGAGGAAATTATTAAAAACTACTATATCTCGCGCAATATTTGCTTATTATTTTATTGCCTATAGGAATCAAAATATAATAAATAAGACAGGAAGTCAGTGCAACTGACCGAAGCGTTTTCGGTCACGGGATCATTCCCCGCTTATGACAAACCTTATTTTTTCCTCCGACACAGGATCATGAAATCTTATTAGTGTCTAGTGTGTAAAGTTTTATTTAGGTATTATACGCATTTGGTACTGCTTCGCTCTTATGAGTCGTAGCGTGAGGTAGTATAGCCTATAACTTTCCTCAATAAATGTGCTATTCAATGCAAAAATATTTTTTCTAAGCGTATCAATGGTTTCAGATTTCACTCCTATCATACAAACTTACAAACAAATTTTACCTCTTTGTAATATTAATATAGATAACGTTTGACGACATTTCAATGCAAATACCTATCATATTCAACTTATTTCATTTGACAGGTTAACGTTCGAAAATGTGGTCCGTAAACAGCAGTTAGGAGACAACGCGATGGATGAAGACGAACAGCGGAAAGTGATCGTAGTGCAGCCGCACGTTCAGCCGAAGCGGGGACCGTATCTTTACAACGAACCGAAGAAGTAATATTTTAGTTATTCTTTCTTAATTCAAGTTTTAATAATAGACATAAGATTTTATTGATTTTTCAACAATGTTCTTGTATATTACTTGTAATACTTGTTGTAATACAGATTTCATTTATTAATTAAACGATCGTATCGGTGATCGGATCATATTGGTCTATAGTGTTGCTATCTATAAATGAATCCATATTGTAATGTTAGCAAATTAGACTCTTATTTTCACAATATTGACTTGAAATCGTTTGCTAATTGTCAAAATAAGTATCAATTTGGCAGATAGGTTGATGCAGTGGTCACTACAACTGACTGAAGCTAATGATCGCGGGTTCGATCCTTGCTCGTGGCAAAGGTCAATGCTTTTGCTGTGATTATTTTGGATCCCCAACACAGAATCACATGATCCTAATGGAGAGTTGAATGTGATGTGTTTTATTTATTTAAGTATTTTTATTTTACTTGGTTTTTTACATGACAGGCGAAAATGTTTTTGGAACGTACGTATTGTTCTGCAGCTTTAACTGTTTGACGAATTTCAACATTGTGAAGTGGTATTAAATTCATCTCAGCTGTGGAAGTGGCATAGGATGATAGGGTATATTATTTTCATTTCGACAAGTTGCTATTCGAATGCCTTATGTATGTATTTTTTGTGACAATACAATATGGATCTTTAGAGCTGATTCTATAATGAAATGGTGAAGCTTGGAAATGTTCATAATAACTCATTACCTACATTACGAAATCCCCTTGAGTATGATCCCATTGGATATGTCTATCTAAAGTAAAGTAGCATTCTGTATACGGTCCATTGTTGGAAAAAGGCATTCTCTCCCATTAAGGAGAAGGCTGCAGATTGCCGGATATGTTTCCTCACGATGTTTTGCTTCATCGCAGAGCACGAGATGAATTAAAACAAAAATTTTGCAATTCAAAACTCAGCATTCACATTAAGCCATCTCGAGACGTATATGTTTTTGACAAAGACATAGTTGGATTTCTACTCGTAAGTCTAGGCTCAAATGAAAAAAGGTCTCATAATAATTTTTAAAAGCTTTCTTGAAAATCTTCACTTAAATTTTATTTTTATAAACCTACTGTTTATAATCAAGTGTGTAATACTCAATCACATATTGTCGTCATACCTTATCTCGCCCGCAGTAAACTTTAGAGCCATCTGGCTTGCCATTAATAATTGCTTTAAATGTATCTACAATCTACACATGTTTGTAATGGATGCAATTACTTACTTAGTAAAAACAAATAAATAGGTACTTAAAAATTGTAGATTGTTTAAATATAAGAAGACGATGGAAAAAGAAATTCCTTACAAATGAATTTTTAAGCACAGATTATATATGATAAAACGTAAAACCAAATCGTTTTCGCAATTAGAAACATATGTTCGATTGTTTGATAGATTGATATTTATAAAAGCTGATTATTTTAGGATAAAAAAAGTTGGGTAAACGCTCGAGATAAAATGTGGTATTCCTAAAATCATTTTTGTTTTTAGAAACAACATATTGTTCACGCCGACGCAAGTTGAAGCCATCCGATCAGGGATGCAGCCGGGACTCACTCTGGTAGTCGGACCACCGGGAACAGGTATTATAAATAATAGCTCTTAATTATAAGCGTATCGTCGCTTAAGTTCTAAGACCACGTAAGTAAAAATCAACAACTTCACATAAAATCGAGAAAACTACATAATTATGTAATAACACTATTATGAATTAATAAAGACAAAATAGTTACATATATAAGACTGAAAGTTAAAAATATTTTATCGGTTTAAAAATAATTTCTTATTGATTCATAATTTAAAATTATGCAGACATTTTGCTGTTCCGTAAAGTTGCTTATCTCGAGTTACGTGGTCTTAGAACTTAGGCGACAATATGGTCATTTTAAAATAGTCGTTTTTCCGCTTATTAAGGAGCAACTAATTTTTATAAAATATAAAAATAACTCGATTATTTAATGTGTTAGTTATTTATACGCTTTATTTGTATCTAAAAATATTGTCTAGTATATTTCATAAGGGTTTCTGTTGTCATTAAAAAAACATTCAATTATAAAATCATTTTGAATAAATTAAAATTATTGACTCTCTTATTTTTGAATAACGAATACGTTAAATGGTCTTGGATAAAAATAGAAATTGCGATTAGAATTGGCTGTGCCTTTATGAGTCGATGACATCAATTGTCTGAAACGTGTTTTGATTACACATATTATTTAAATGTCTTAATTCTATTAGCTCACTAGAATATTTATAAAAAGTAAATAAAAAATAACCTTTAGATGCTCCACTCTATTGGAAAAGATATACAACTTAATGGACTAAGACACTATTCTATTGCGATTTAATATATAGATATTTAGAATGCTATATTTTCCTCATTATATTTCCAATCACATCCGAATACAAAATGAAATGTCAACATAAAAAATACTAAAAATATTAGCAGTGTAGTTTTCTAAATTCGAACCCGTCCTCTAGGCCGGAACATCAAAATTTGCATCGATTTAATGTAACAGGACTTCCTAAAACTGACAGTCATCAAATCCAATTGTGCATTACCGCGAAGTAGCAATTGACTTTATTAAAAGTGTTCGCGGCAATTCTTTAATGCTTAAACATATCTCATACGTTTTACCAATAACGATAATTAGCAAAAAAAACTTAATTCATAATAATCAAACACTTTATTGAAACGAAACAGAAGTAGCTGGCGTTACGTCATTTTCGCGTTAAAGCCGAACATTCAATTAACATATAACATTATCGTAATTTACAATGCTTGTAAGATACGTTCACAATGAAACCACGAATAGATTATTTTGAATAGAGTTGGGTGTAGGCGCGATTCTGTATCAATAGGAGCTGATCGCATTCCAGTACTGTTGTAGGAAATAATAGACATATTATAAATTTTTTATATAAATATTTTAGTAAATAGTATAACTTTAAATTTCGGCACTTTGATACAGACATTACATACCCGCCTTCCTCCTAGCTAACTATAGAAGTAAAGGTACTTATAGAAATGTCTCGTTCCTTTACAAAAATCTTTATCCACGCCATTTCAGATCATCTTACGTAAAGTTAACTTATTTCATAAATAAATAAATAAATAATGCATCATACTTAACGGCCCCCATTGAGATCTCATGGCCTTGTGTCGGGGGTCAGGAAACACTCACAACAATAACACAATCACCCAGACCACGACAAACATCTGTATGGCCAATATAAATAATAAATACACACGTTTGCCGTGAGCGGGGATCGAACCCGCGACCGTTAGCGCTTTAGTCTGTTGCAGTGACCATTGCGCCAACGCGTCTGTCAAATAATATACACTTAATTTATTTAATATTATGCACAAATACAAAGAGTAACAATCGTTTCAATATAATATAAATAAAGCTCGGAGCGGATACTTTAAATCTCTGAATTATAAATAAAATATGTAAAAAAAAAAACTAAATTACACCAAACGAAATATATGAAGCTTTGGGCTATAAACTATGCTATTGACAGTAACTCAAATATCGAAACGTAAAATCTGAAAGAATTTGGCAAGGAAAAGCAATTAGCTCATTATAATGCGGTTATTGTTTTGCCTAGAAATGTTTCTCAAACATTCAGGAATGTGATGAAACACACAAGGAAACGAACATTCGTAAACAAAGCCACGTGTTTCAGGCAAAACTGACGTAGCGGTGCAGATTATATCGAATCTCTACCACAATTTTCCTTGGGAACGCACGTTGGTTGTGACGCACAGTAACCAGGCACTCAATCAGCTCTTCGAGAAAGTTGCCGAGCTCGATGTCGATGAACGCCATCTGTTGCGTCTCGGACACGGAGAAGAGGCTCTACAGACGGATAAAGATTTTTCAAGGTCTGTATACCGTTAGTACTATTTAAAACCCTTCATCTGAAACTGTAATAATATGGTGTATTACTTTATTTTATTTATTTTTAATAAAAAAAGAATACATAAAATAGTCCACAATAAGCAATAAAGAGCTCAAAAAATCTAGTAGTATTGGAAACTGTAAATGACGCGATCTAAAGTGGTTTTATCCGCCATAAATTTCAGTACTCAATAGATTAATTGACGTTTATGTTATAGTTACTGCTCCTATGTGTCGAAATTTTATAGCCTTTAACTTTAACCAATAAACGGGCTGTGTAACGCAAAATAATTTATAAAATCGGATACATTTTATGGAGGTAGAGCTTAGCTGTAGGCTAATGCCTACAGCTTATATATGGGCTGACGACCGGGGCAGTACCTCACTCTGTCAGAAGATTGGCATGAAGTAGCTCATTTAGCTGCATTTCGTACCCTTATATACGTTAATACGCGGCACCATCTTTTGAATGGTTACGCTACCTAGATGACAATCGCATTTAGGCACGCGAGGATGTCACCCTCGCCAACTTAGCACGACATTCTAATCCGAGTTGCAATCTCACTAGGACACATTCTTAGAAAGGATATCCTAACGTGAAACTCTTAGGGCGCCCCTTTTCCGGGTTGCGACTTACTACTCGACATCACCAGTGACGCTATCAAGCCCAGTGCCAGCAATAGATATTTCAATAAAAATTGTGGACTAGCTAGTATACAGTAAATATCCCATGTCGCGATGATAAAAACATTTCAAACGATTTTTCCTAACAGATATGGTCGAGTGAACTACGTATTAGCTAAGCGGATGGAATTGCTAGAGCAAGTATCTCGTCTGCAGAACACACTGAGTGCGGGAGGGGATGCTGGAGCCACGTGCGAGTTAGCGCACCATTTCCACGTGTATCATGTCCGACCACGCTGGCAGGCCTTCCTTCACGCCTGCCAGAAAGATCAGGTAAAGCAACTTGCCCATCACTGCTAAAACGAGTTTAATAATTAATTATCTCTAATATTGTCTTATATCTACTTTATACTAGTTGATTCCAGCTTCGATGCATAAAATATTTATTTTTATAGCCTAATTTTTTTAAGAAATCATAAATACTCCATGCAAATTTATCTTCCACTGGCATCCGCCTGCAGTTTCGCAAGCTTGGCATGTTGATAAAAAATAACCTATATGCTATTCTGACGTAATTAGTACTTTTTGCGTTAATGAGAAACAAACATCCTTACACCCAAACTTTCGCGCTTATAATATCAGCAAGGATTTCAACCCCTTAAAGTTTTAATATCGCGACAAAAAGTAGCCAAGGCACAATTTATATACCAAATTCAGATAAAGTGGCTTTGGTCAGCGGCATGACAACGCAACAAACTTTTAAACAGACAGGCAGACAGAGTTACAGATTAATTAAATAGAAGATCTATCCGTACAAATAACTTCAATTACTAAGTTTCACAACGATGTGAATTAACAATCTGATAGCGCACTATCAACGTCATGTATATTTACATTTGTAAGTTGTTGTTATCGACTTTTAAGGAAAATGAGTGTCTTCAAATTGAAAATTAGCATATTTAATTATCATTCATTGATAAAATTCATAGAAATAAATAATTAGGAAAATACCTTAAAGATATTCTCATTTTTTTGGTACAGGTGAAGTCAATAGACACAATAAGCAAGGAGTTTCCGTTCCACGAATTTTTCGACGACGCCCCGAAGCCGCTATTTCCAGGAAAGTGCTACGAAGATGATATGGAAGTGGCACAGAGCTGTTACCGGTATTTATTTTTAATTTTTAACCCCCCACCCAAAAAGAGGCATGTATCTGTCTGTGGCACCGTAGTTCCCTAACGAATGGACTAATTTTAATGCAGTTTTTTTTTTCATTAAGGTGCCAGGTGATTCTTAGCTATTATTTATAAAATCTGTTCAGATGAAGATTATGTCTTAAGATCTTTTCTAGTTGTTCTCCTATCCAGATCCTTCTGAACAATAATAATTTCTACTAGTCAAATTCGCTCGAAATTTGACATGCAATGAATGATATTAAAATAACCTAGCTGTATTTATCATCTGGAATCAGCAGAATACACATCTCCTCACCAATAAGTTGGTGTAAAAATATCGTGTTGGGGCTGATTGAAATAGCTCAATAAATTTATATACCCGTTTATTTTTGAATTTTCAATTGTATATTTAAAAAATACACTATCGATAATTCATAAATCTCGTTTGAATAAAGGAAAAAAATTAAAACAATTATATTAATAGGTACATAGATCACATTTTTGAAGAACTAGAAGAATTCCGCGCATTCGAATTACTTCGCTCTGGTCTAGATCGTTCGAAATATTTGCTAGTGAAGGAAGCTAAGATCATCGCTATGACTTGTACCCACGCTGCTTTAAAACGATCTGAATTGGTACAAATGGGTAAGCTATGAAGATTATTACATACTAGGTTATTTCTCGCAGCGTTGATCGCCTTAATCTATATTTTGTTTTAAAATACGTATATATTCATACAATATAGCCTATAACCATCATAAATGTACTTTTAAAGATTCCATATCTTAAATTTCCAATTCTTGTAATTAATAATACATCGCAAAGCTCTAAATAAAATAATGATTGAATTATTTTGAATAAACCATATCAGTAAACAAAAAGGCGCCTTATACTTATTTGCATTATCTACCTAATTAATATGTTTTCCTCGAACGTGAGATAATCTCGCCTGATTATTTCAAACGATTCTAGGAGTCAAATAAATGTCACCTTATATATCGTTTGAATTTCATAGTGACAAGATGTTAATACTATTTCCTTTACTCAGGTTTCAAATACGACAACATTCTTATGGAAGAATCAGCCCAAATCCTGGAAATCGAAACTTTCATACCTCTTTTACTGCAAAACCCACAAGATGGTCGATCTCGTCTCAAGCGCTGGATCATGATCGGTGATCATCACCAGCTGCCACCAGTGGTGAAGAACATGGCTTTCCAGAAGTACTGTAATATGGAACAGAGTCTCTTCACCAGAATGGTTAGACTCGGAGTTCCTTATGTTGAATTGGATGCTCAAGGCCGTGCTAGATCAAGGTAAGTAATAGTAACTATTAACTTTTAACCATATTAAATTTTATTATTAAATATAAGGCTTACCTTTACCAATAATATAATGTATTTTTACAATATATTACTTTCTAGTCCATAACTTAAGAATGTTACTATTAATCCTGATTTTTTTATAAAAGATTTATTTAAATTTCTCAAATGTGTTTATCTAACTATTTTTATCACTTAATGCTTTACAAATCAAACCTAGTATCTTGATATCTGTTCATTTTCAAAATCTCTCTCGTATAAGAAAATTCTATCTATCACGTTTGAAGATATATAACAGAAAATTTCTTTAAATAGGTACACTGCACATTCTCGTATTTAACTCTTAACTAACTATAGGTACAGCGATAAAATAATCATATATATATTTCTTTATTTATTTACTTTATTGCAAAACTATCTTAAATACATTGAGCAAAAGGTGAGCTTGAGGCTATATAGCCATATCTCCCAGATTCTAAATAATCTCGCTAATGTGGGTTGAACTAGCTTATATAAAATGTAAAACAAGAAAATATTTATAGGTTTCATTTGTATTCTATATCTCTCGTCACAGGAAAAAATAGACAATGATCAAAGTAATGATCTTCATCTCAGGTTCGCATCTCAGCTACGTGACATCGAGCACTACAAGATTTTAGCTCTTGATAACATCTTGAATCATCAATAGTTTCTGTCTAGCAAATTATTGCACATAGTCTATTGTCTGCATTCCTATGCAATACTCATGCCAATTCTCTATAAATTTGATTAGAAACGAAACTTTTTGAGTTTTTTATTTATATATTTTCTAATAGCCAAAATAGCGTCTTTGTTGATAATGGCTACGAACAAATCTAAGTAGCTCCACTGAGTTTCCAAGGTTACCTACGTTTAAAATTAATCTCATATGCGGTGAGGAAGGAAAACATCGTAAGGAAACCTAAATGCGCTGGAAGAAATTTTGAATTAGACATGTGCAAATTTATCGACCAATTGACAACCTAGTGAAATAATTTAGCGGATTCAACCGTGTGATTTTCTTTCTTCTTCTTCTTCTTCTCGACCGGAAAACATCTTTTCCCAAACAATCTGATCTTTATCTTAGCCAAAATATTAATAAAACAAATCCTCAATCCTTATTGGTTACAAAATTATTTGTTGTCCAACAGTATTTGCAACCTGTACCGTTGGCGATATCGCAATCTCGGAGACTTGGCTCACGTGTGTCGCCTGCCTGAATACCGCGCAGCCAACGCTGGTCTACGATACGACTTCCAACTCATTAACGTTGATGACTTCAACGGCGCTGGAGAAACTGAGCCGAGCCCTTATTTCTATCAGGTACAGTACCTTTAACAAGTTTTAACATTTTCCTACCTCTTATTATTCATTATTCTTGATCAAATTTGACAGATTATTTGACCGAAAACGATTTCCATCTGAACACTAACGAAAAATCACTAATGTTTTAGAATTTTAGACTATTATAATGTAGAATTACGACATAATTACTATTACGACATAATTGGACGCTGATAAGCAATATATTTTGAGAAAATGGCGTCTAAAGTGGGTTGACCCACAGTTATTCTCCGAAACATGGTGGAAAGACTCATAGCGACAAATATTCAAAGCTACTTACTAATATTTGCTCAAATACAAAGCTGCTCAGTGCGATAATCGAAACGATACAGTCGGCACTAAACGTGCAATCGTTATCAATTATGGATTTTATGTAATGAATTGTGATTTTTTTTTTCAGAATTTGGCAGAAGCAGAGTATGTTGTTGCGGTGTTTATGTACATGCGCCTTATCGGATGGCCCGCTGAGAAGATCTCCATCCTCACCACTTACAACGGGCAGAAACATCTCATACGAGATGTTATAAATAAAAGATGTGCCGACAACCCGCTAATCGGACGACCACATAAGGTATTAATGAAAAATGTAACTTGTTAATTCAGAACAATAAGTTTAACCTTATTGGTATTTTTACATTTTCTGATTTATATTTCTTATTTTATGAATGTCTCCCAAATGTTAGTTAATTATCTTTTATGTAAGAACCACAGATTTACAACAAAACGTTATTAACGTAAAGTAAAGGCCTGCAAATTTTCCACTGCTTTTCTCCTATTAAACAGAACGTTTAGAGATTAATCCTCCAAACTGCTCCTCTGCGTACTGAATTCCTCCCGGCACATGCATGTTTCTTCACGATATTTTCCTTCACCGCCAAGTACGATATGAATTTAAACATATATTTAGCACTTGAAAACTCAGCGATGCTAGCCGGGGTTTGAATATTACCAGTAACCTATTTTGACTACCCTCAAACCCATTTTGACTAGTATAATTTCATATTCATTATTTTTCACAGGTAACCACAGTGGACAAGTACCAAGGCCAGCAGAACGACATCGCTCTCATATCGCTCGTGCGCACGAAGGCTGTGGGTCACGTGCGGGACTTGCGCCGGCTCATCGTGGCCGCTTCCAGAGCTCGTCTCGGACTGTACATCTTCGCGAGAGCGAATCTCTTCCGGAATTGCTTTGAACTTCAACCTACATTTAATCAGGTATAATTTATTTTATCTTTTTTTTAGTGATCCTTTTCTAAGATTATTTCAACCGTTTAGCTATGAAAATGTACCACACATAACAAACACACAGCCCCAGACGGGAGACGATGAAAATATGGATAATAATTCTAAAACTCGGTTAACTATCCAGGGTGGTGCAGTGTAATCATGAAAGGCGTTTCTTCCACAGCTAGTGGAGCGGTCGCTGGAGCTGGAGCTGGTGCCGGGCGAGCGCTGGCCGGCGCAGCGTGGAGCACTGGCGCCCGTGCCCGCCGCGCTGGTGCTGCGCGTGCGCGACATGCCGCACATGGCGCGCTACGTGTACGACGTGTACCTCGACCTCGTGCGCTCCGACGAGGTGAGTACACCGCCGCGCTGCTGCTGCGCGTGCGCGACATGCCGCACATGGCGCGCTACGTGTACGACGTGTACCTCGACCTCGTGCGCTCCGACGAGGTGAGTACACCGCCGCGCTGCTGCTGCGCGTGCGCGACATGCCGCACATGGCGCGCTACGTGTACGACGTGTACCTCGACCTCGTGCGCTCCGACGAGGTGAGTACACCGCCGCGCTGCTGCTGCGCGTGCGCGACATGCCGCACATGGCGCGCTACGTGTACGACGTGTACCTCGACCTCGTGCGCTCCGACGAGGTGAGTACACCGCCGCGCTGCTGCTGCGCGTGCGCGACATGCCGCACATGGCGCGCTACGTGTACGACGTGTACCTCGACCTCGTGCGCTCCGACGAGGTGAGTACACCGCCGCGCTGCTGCTGCGCGTGCGCGACATGCCGCACATGGCGCGCTACGTGTACGACGTGTACCTCGACCTCGTGCGCTCCGACGAGGTGAGTACACCGCCGCGCTGCTGCTGCGCGTGCGCGACATGCCGCACATGGCGCGCTACGTGTACGACGTGTACCTCGACCTCGTGCGCTCCGACGAGGTGAGTACACCGCCGCGCTGCTGCTGCGCGTGCGCGACATGCCGCACATGGCGCGCTACGTGTACGACGTGTACCTCGACCTCGTGCGCTCCGACGAGGTGAGTACACCGCCGCGCTGCTGCTGCGCGTGCGCGACATGCCGCACATGGCGCGCTACGTGTACGACGTGTACCTCGACCTCGTGCGCTCCGACGAGGTGAGTACACCGCCGCGCTGCTGCTGCGCGTGCGCGACATGCCGCACATGGCGCGCTACGTGTACGACGTGTACCTCGACCTCGTGCGCTCCGACGAGGTGAGTACACCGCCGCGCTGCTGCTGCGCGTGCGCGACATGCCGCACATGGCGCGCTACGTGTACGACGTGTACCTCGACCTCGTGCGCTCCGACGAGGTGAGTACACCGCCGCGCTGCTGCTGCGCGTGCGCGACATGCCGCACATGGCGCGCTACGTGTACGACGTGTACCTCGACCTCGTGCGCTCCGACGAGGTGAGTACACCGCCGCGCTGCTGCTGCGCGTGCGCGACATGCCGCACATGGCGCGCTACGTGTACGACGTGTACCTCGACCTCGTGCGCTCCGACGAGGTGAGTACACCGCCGCGCTGCTGCTGCGCGTGCGCGACATGCCGCACATGGCGCGCTACGTGTACGACGTGTACCTCGACCTCGTGCGCTCCGACGAGGTGAGTACACCGCCGCGCTGCTGCTGCGCGTGCGCGACATGCCGCACATGGCGCGGTATATTAAAGAAATACCATCATAGTACAGAACCCGCGTTAATCCGACGAACGTTTTATAAGGCACTTTTGAATTATCGAATGTGTCGAATTACCAAACTTCCTTTAGTCCAAAATTAGAAAGAAAACTTTGAAATTCAACAAATCAAAGGGGTAAATTCGCCAAAATATGTATGTAGTTTGCATTATGTGGATTGTTCCATGCACTTACATTTCAACGTAACAAAATGTCGCAGAGCAAGGCGTGGACCGCGCCGGGCGCCGTGGAGCAGAGCGAGCCGGAGGGCTTCGTGCCGGCGCACCCCGGCGCCGACGACGACGACGACGACGCCGCGCCCGCCTTCCAGCCCACCGACATCGTCAACGAGGTGGAGGAGCCCGCCGCGTGAGTCGCCAGCAGCATCAACAACTAACATTTTGGCCATTAATATGAGAATGTCTTTTGTAATTCGTAGAGTTAATGTACTTTAGATTAAGATATTAATAAAGAATTTTAAGTGAAAATAAATGTATTTATTTTTTGCTAGCTGTGCCCTGCGATTTCACTTATAGCGTTTATTCAAGGAAGAATTATAATTATATGAGGTTTACCTTCCCTTCTTAATTCGAATATTCAATATTTCATTGGTTTTAATTTGATTTTTGCGTTAGTCTCTTTTTAATGTATTAATTAAAATAAATAAAATAGCCAAGTTACGCCTTATAACATTAGCTATAAATATCTATTCAATACTCCAGTTGTTGACGACACTATTCTAACCTTTTTTTGGTTTATAAACAGATATTACAGTAATAAGAAATAGTTATTATTTTACAAGTCTGAAAAGTATTTTTACCATACCATAGCTGAAGTTCGTATTTTGATCTCTATTTTGCGGGAGAAAATTAGAGAGCAAAAAGTTGCCCCAAGACATAGCAGGGTGAAAAGCACTGCAGTGGGTAAAAAGGTAAGACGGGAGAGAATGTGTTATTATTACCCTTGTTGTAAAAACATAATATTTAAAATTACCTTCATTTTTTCAATATTTCAGAAACAATATTAAAAATAAAATTGAACTGTGCGTCAATTGTGTGATTATTATTTATGTGTATTAAATCAATAATGTGTAAAACTACGACTGTATTTGGTAATAAATAGTAAATCTTTCCTTGTATAAGTTTCAAAATAATTCCAACAGCAAGTGTATTTTGAATGCAGTCAAGATATTAGTGAGAATAATAAAATTAAATAAAAACACATAAATAATGATAATGATTATGTTAGAAGTTTTTTGTAACTCTGGTTACACTTTCGCTGTCCGAATCCGACCTATATAGGTATGACTATGTTTAGTTATTGTTTACGACGTTTAGATGTCTAGTGTGACAGGGTACATTTAGTTATTAAATTTAGTTCAAAGATGGCGTGAGTTGTGAGTTAAATCGCGCTACCGTTGTGTTATTTTAGATTTATATGTTTCTTGGATGCTTTCATATTGACTATCCTCAGAAGAATAAAGTGATTTAATTTAAAGAAAAAGAGCAGTTTTGTTATATAGTACGCAGTTCGATCAATAGTTCGGAGTACAGTGCGGTAGTAAACATTGGTCCTTCGAGCCGGATATGAACCAGCGACCTATGGATACATTGCCTGATACATCCATGGTTCGTGAGTATATTACAGCAGAATAAGCTACCTTAGATGCATCACAAAAGCCATGTAATTCCAGATTATCATTCGACGATGTACCGAGCCATCGAGGTATCCGAATTCGCGACAGCTGTGTTAATTCTGTAAGGTAAGCATTCCATTTTTCTTTTAATTTCTCAGTAAATTCTTCATCCCATCCTATACCAACAAGCCATAATTTTTGAATAAAGACTTTGCCTAAAACTACACACCTAACCTAACCAGCCTAGCGGGTCAAACAGTCGCGAAATCTCCGATATTACTACTGTTTTTGTTACATGTGCAATCGCCAGCGATGGAAGATTCACTGAATATCGGAAGATGTCTTCGATGCGATTCCAGGTAAGTCCTAAAATTTTTAGCGTATTATCCAATTTAACTTCGACCTTCTTTTCCTTTATTTTTTCTGTGTCCTTATTTTCTTTTATTACATTGTCCTTATCCATGTCTTTTGTCCTATTGTACTCCATCTCTGTAGTTATTTCAATCAATTTAATTTTCTTATTAAGTTCTTGATTATTACTAGTCCATTTTTGTAGTAAAAAATTACCTTTCCCTAATAAATCCGTAATTTCTTTGTATATAGATATGCTCTCAGATACACTATCACAACCAGTCATTAAGTCATCGACGTAAAAGCAATTTAAGACTCTGTCCGCCCGCTTACCCGCTCGCAGTACTTTTCGCCTTCATCATACGAAATTTTATACCCCGAAGACCGAATCACTCTGGCGAACGCTCCATTCGTAGAGCCCGATAGGAACAATTCACACACTCACACACACCGTCTCCGCCGGCGGAGACGGTGTCCTCGGTTTGCGACGGCTCGGGCGCGCTTAGGCGCGTCGTGAGACCGTCACCCTCGTCATCTGCGCTCCACACTCGTCACAGCACCATCTTCTACTCCGACGACGTTCTAAGCCGAGGTGCGATCTCACTAAGAGACACCCTTAGACACGGACGTCCATTCTGAGCCCCCAAAGATAACCGTCATGAGTTCATACTCTGACATTTGTTCGTCAGGGTGATTTCGCCAGAGTATTCGTTGATACTTCGCATCTTCATCAGCAACATATACTCCACGATACATTTTTACGATGTCAGCTGTGAGTGCAATTGGATGTATCCTCCACTGCGTTATAAGATTTCGCAAACCTGCTTGTATCGTCGGTCCAACCATTAAGGAAAGATTTCAGAACGCACAGAGGACAAACATACAAACGTTGATTTTTTATTACATAGATGGTTATTTAATCGCAAATGTAATCGTGGCGCCACATCAAGGCGTACAATAGTAGTAATTCTATTAAGGAAATTCAAAGCATGTATGTATCGTTCGATATAATTAATCGCGCGGTCGACTTCATAAGTGTTCTAATACGCGGTGCGTTTTATAATCAATCGTATGTACGCTGCGTTTATTTATTGTGATCGAATAGTTAAGACGTGTATTGTGTGTTAAGCCGAATATACACATTGCGTAATTAGCTGTATGCAAATTATTGATGACGTTAATTTCACCAACAATGTCACTTGTAACAAATTTTATAATACATACCAACATTAAATTAAGGACTTAAATAGTTTGATTTAACGCGCAATATTTTTTGAAACTTTAACTTATTTCAGCAAGTTATTTCACCGTGTAAACTATACTTTAACGAGCCGCAAATACAATCCACCATGATATATGCATGGCTTAATAAAGGAAAAAAAAACGATCACACGTCAAACTTATAAGACCCTTCTTTTTGGTCCGGAATTAAAAATGTAGGTTAAGTAACATTTAATTCGTTTTAATATCCTTTGTAGGAGCAACGACTTCATCAAAATAGGTTCAACGATGAGCGAGTTTATACTCAGACTCGCACTCGACCGGTTTTTGGATGTCTGTGCCCATAACCTGTTTTGAGGGCTCGATGCGTCCCCTAAGCAAATTAAAAAGGAATAAGGAATTAAGGAGGAAAAGGAATTTATGGAAGTGATAGGACACCCCTTTACTTTGTTCTGCTGAGGTTCTCTCACTCCCCGTACGAAACGCAGTTATATTAGTTATGCCGATTTTCTATGCGAGTTTAGTGATTATTCCCCGAATGGGCCAGGCCATATATGAGCGATAAGCATAGCCTTTGAGATACAATTATTTTTTATATAGATTTGTTTTTACAACACAAGGAAAAAATTAACGAAGACAAGACATGTTCCGAACAAAAAGAAATAAACAAAAACTAACAGTAATATTGAGAACTATGTGGCCTTCTTAATGGCACAAAATAAAAAAATAAGATTTTTATATTCCAAGGAAGATAAAAGAAGCATCGACTTGTTGAAAGACACACATATACAAGCACACACTACACGTACGCACGCATGCACCTGCACATATATATTCCTAGATGCTTCAGAGTAAATATATCTTTAAAATAAAACAATACTTAAAAACAACAATTCATTTATTAAAAAAAATTCACATTAAATTACAAGTTTAACAACATTTGACATATTAATTTGAAATATTAAGTATATTTGACCACGATAACAGGCTGCCGACAATACCCGTACCAACTGCTTCGGTTAAAATTCAATGCTTCACTTAAATTATTCAACTTAGAAGAGTCCTTGGATTTCCCCAGTTTTAGTATCCAAATCGATATCATATATACTAGGTCGCGTTGCGAGACCGGGCATTTTAGAAATATCACCCGCCATGGGGACTATGAAGCCTGCGCCCACTGAGACGAAGATGTTGTTGATGCGAAGTGTGAAGCCAGTTGGTGCGCCTTTGATTGTCGCATCAGCAGTGAGTGAGTTAGATGTCTTGGCCATGCAGACTGCTAGCTTGTCGTAACCCTGGTTGACAAAAATAGTACATTCAAATTTAACAACTGTGAAAAAGAAAATAAAAAAGAAGAAACTATTTTAATCCATCCTCTATTTATATAATTATATTCCCCAACATTAGCAAATAAAGATAAAAATGTTCTTTGAAATTTTAACACATTTTAATACGAAAATTACATTTATAACTTTTGTTCTCAAACTTTCATAAATATTTACATAAGTCGTTTGTACTTTATACCTATAACACTATTAGTCACTTTATTTTTGACAACTTTGAATTACAAATGTAATTCTCTTCTAACAACGAAACGATTATACGAAATATTTTCATCTAACGATTGTATACGCTTAACGCAAATCCACTTACTTTCTGTGTGTATTTCTTAATCTTCTCGAGCACCTCATCCGTGTACTCGACCTTGCCAGCGCCATACATCTCGCTAGCGATGGTGCGTATCTTGTCCTGCAGCGGCATATCGAGCGGGTAGAGGAAGCGGAAGTTGGAGCGCGAGTCGCAGGCGGCGATGACGGCGTCCGCCAGCTCGAGTGCGCCCGCGCCTCCATTCGCCCAGTGCGAGCACACCACCGCGCGGAAAGCTCCGTTCTTTATCGCGAACTCCTTTACCATATTCAGTTCCGCTTCTGTGTCGTTGCTGTTGAGAAACGTAATGGTCACAGTTATTAAATTAAAGCGCGCGTGCGAGTTCTTACGCGACTGATAACTTCATGGGTTTTAATTTTATACACGCTATTTTTTTTTTTATAAACAGCTATCTGCCAGTGAAATTGATCCGACCGTTTTGGAGATTAGCTGGAACGAACAGATAGAGACGGATTCTAAGTTGAAATCTCAAAAATTATAACCTTTAGTAAACGACTTATTTTAACATAACAAACGAACACTTTATGTATTAATTTGTATAGATAATATTATTTTTATTTTTAACAGGGAAAGTTCTAGAATAAAAAAAAAATTTATTACTTATATAAAAGTTAAATTCAGGCCGCTTACCCGTGTCTGTTGACGGCGACGACGATGGGTACTCCGAATTTGTTTCCGTTGCTTATGTGTTTTCCTAAATTGCATAAACCTTTGCTCAGCAACTCCAAGTTTTCCTGTAAATTATTAATGAAATCAAGATTAAAGTCGATCATAGTCTCTAAAAAGCAATTCGAATCTTAAGTCTAGTAGGTTTTCTATTTGTTTCGGGTACACTGGAAGTTTTAAGGTAGCAAGCAAAAAGCACACGAGTAAAATGATGATAAACGATCATCGCCGCCGCCCGTAAATATCTGCTGCACCAGGGATGAAGAGGAAGTAAGGTAAAGACATTAGTCTTTGAGCTCTTAGGCCCTTCTCTACTATAACATGTATTATATATATAAACGATCCGCTTGAATAACTTGGTTTATTGATAAAAACCGTATTTAAATTTGTTCAGTATTTTAAGAAATCTAAGTGTACAGGCGGCGGCAAGCGACTTTGTTTAATATTAGTACCTGGATATTGCTTGCTATTATTTTGTAAATAATGTTTTTGGAATTTTATTTACATTTATAGAAAATAACAGAAGATAATACCAGTTTTTCATTGTCTAAAAATACAGATAAGACGACGATTTCTAAAAATAAAACCTATCCAGGACGATTTATATAAAATCGTTGCAGCCGTTTGCGAGATCCAGATTATATAAAAGAATTGCTCGTGTAAAGGTATTGGATGTAAATGCAATAAGTCCAGTACCTGCACGTAGACGTCGTGCAGCGGCAAGCCGGGGCTGACGGTGGGGCCGCCGCCGTGCATCTTGAGCGCGCGCACGGTGCTCACGATCACGGCGCAGTGCGGCGTGTCGCCGCTCGCGCGACACTTGATGTTAAAGAACTTCTCCATGCCTGGAATGTAATAACTCTTAAAACAGTGCCTTAGATTTACGATAAATTGATTTATAATTATTTAAAATCTTATTGGTTTTGATTCAATCTAATTTAACAATAGGTACGTTTTTGAAAGGATAAAAAAAATTATGGCTCCACAAAACCCAATATAGATTTTAGCTCATAACCGAGCTATCATACCAATGTCAGATCCGAAGCCGGCTTCTGTAGCAACGTATCCTCCCTCGCGCGCCAGTTTCATGGCGATCTTGTCCGCCAGGATGGAGGAGCAGCCGTGCGCGATGTTGGCGAAGGGCCCGGTGTGCACCAGCACGGGTGTGCCCTCCAGCGTCTGCATCAGTGTCGGCTCGAACGCGTCCTTTAGCAGCACCATCAGAGCTCCCGTTACACCCTGTAAATTACGATTTGTTAGAAAAGAAAACATATAAACTAAAACATGTTTTCTCTTCTAGAAAAAATAGTTAAAATATATTATAAGTGAATAACATAATTATTTTTCAATTTTAAAATAAAAAAAATGATGTTATAATAAATTTCATTTTTTAGAATGATGAATTTCCAATACTCAAATAATTAAAAAAAAACTTTATATGGTAGTGGTTTGTATGTTGTTGTTGTTTTTTTCGTCATTATTATATATATTTCTCAAACATAATGGATGCTACTATATAAATGTAATATGTACCTATATGTTACGCATTGTAGTAGTTATGGAAGCGCACCTCCCAGTTTGTAAAACGCTGTTGTAAGGAAATACGTAAGGCAAAAAATAATGATTGCTCACCAAATCGTCAGCAGTAACTGGTCCTCCGTCTTTATCCAGCGCAACGACCATGTTAGCGAGGCGCTCCTTGATGTCGTCAACATCTTTGCCCAAAGCCAGGACAGCCATAATCTCTGAAGCGACGGAAATGTCGAAACTTGTCTCGCGAGTGAAGCCTTTCTCTGTCGGTGACTGACCGATTGTTATTTTACGAAGATATCTGTCATTGAGATCCACGACTAGAAAATATGGAAGAATTTGTCGTTATAGTAATTTTACATATGTTACATTTTAAGGAAATAATTTAGAAAGGAATGGGTGTATTACCTCTGTTCCACATTATATTATTGGTATCGATGTTTAACCTAGCGAAT
This sequence comes from Hypolimnas misippus, assembly GCA_037950945.1. NCBI lineage: Eukaryota > Metazoa > Arthropoda > Insecta > Lepidoptera > Nymphalidae > Hypolimnas > Hypolimnas misippus. Next base: position 5,676,090 of record JBBEEQ010000015.1, on the reverse strand, counting down.
TTCGTCCTTTCCTCTGGTGTTAAGGAGTCAGGGTCGGTCTTGTCGATACCCAATCTCTTCAGTCTTCTAAGCTGAATCGGAGAGAACTTTCTGACACCCTTGATCTTCGGAACCAAACGATCATACAACGGTCCATCCTTTTGTGTCAACTCGTGGAAGATTTTGGCATCCATTTGAGCTGCTAGGAGATTATTGGCGGCGGTGACAGCGTGGATGTCACCAGTAAGATGAAGGTTGAAATCTTCCATGGGAATAACCTATTTAAAATTTTGATTTTTTGTTTTACATAATCAGCTGTTATATTGAGAAATATATATATATATATTTTTTTTAAACATTTGTTAAATATATCAGTGTATTAAATGGCCAATTTAAAACCAATTTTATTAAATAAGTTAATTACTTAAGAAAATAAATAAAACATTTTTTAACAAATAAGTTTTTACTCCCAATCATAACTTGTATACCTGCGAGTATCCACCGCCAGCAGCACCACCCTTAACTCCAAAGGTAGGTCCCTGGCTTGGCTGGCGCATGCAGGCGAAAGCGTTGCGGCCGCGGTGCGCGCCCAGCGCCTGCACCAGCCCTAGCAGAGTCGTACTCTTACCCTCACCCAGCGGCGTTGGAGTGATACTATCGAAATAATGGTAGAAATATAGTTTCGCATTACATTAAAATAGTTACTTGGATTTGTAAATATTCTGCACGGGATAAGGTGCTATTACTAATATATCTTAAGTACTTGTATTTTAGATTTGATATATATTTTGGAAGAAGTTCAGTTATCATTTCAATGAAATATTGAATGACTCCTATAGCGATCACAGAGAGTTAGACGATAAAGGATAACACGTACCCCGCAACCACGATATATTTGCCACCTTTTTGATCTTTGAGACGATCCAGCACGGACAGCGAGATCTTCGCCTTAGTGCTGCCGTACATAGAGACCTCGTTCGGGAACAGACCGATCTCATCCGCTAATTGTATTATATGCTTCGGCTTCTGAGAACGCGCTATCACGATGTCACTAAAATAAATCATAGTAAAAAATCGTTAAACATTACTTATAAAAAAGGTATATGGTAGCAACTTTAACATTTCGAGACAACAAATCGTATGTTCAGCTAAGATCAGTAATTTCATTAGCATACCTAGGTACAGGTGTAAGAGTTTTGAGACGCAGCGGCTGTAGCGGCCAGGCGGGCGCGATGAGGCGATCGAGCTGGCGGCGCGCGGCCAGCACGGTGTTGCGCATGAGCATGGCCACCGTCATGGGTCCCACACCACCAGGGACCGGTGTCACGTATCCCGCAACCTGTACCGCCTCCGAGTACGCGACGTCGCCCACCAGCCGCTGTCCACTGCTCTTGGACGAGTCTACCGTATCAGAAGTTAACGATAGTATAACACAATATTTTAACGTTTTATTTTTTACACTTTCGTTCGAGGTTTTTTATTTTTATATTAAACTAACACTTTTATGTATCTTATATCACTTATATGTATATAAAATGTATCATTAATTCAGGATATTGAAACAAAAATTCAATGAATAAATTTGCATAAAAGATATATTAACATCTGATATTGTTCCAAGCCAACTGAGTGAATTTGCAAATATTGACAAAAGTATATTACTATTGTAAGTACTGTGGGCGATACCTTTATTTTGAAATGTATTCAGCAAAGAATTGAAAAATTGTTAGCAGTGGCATCACAAAAATTTTATCTTATCTTTTCTTTTTTTTTGTGAGGATGGAGAGATGGGCGTTTGTTTTTCTTTCACAGAAAAACTATTGCATAGATTTTGATAAAATTTTACACTACATTATAAATCTGAATAACAGGTACTTTTTATGCACCAAGCGGGCAAAGACGCAGGCGAAAGATATTTATAGTTTTAAAATTTATTGCAATACTTTTTACACTTTATAATTTGGTATTTCTTTCAGATATTGTGGTAGGGCTAAAACACATGTATGCATATGACGTACGTTCGCACGTTACTTCGCCATGAAATTCGTGAAACTATACGTATTGTTTCTTGTGCGATGTTAAAATCATATCCTCGTATCACGTTGTCGTGATTTTTTACGATGCTCATACAATTTCACGACGCAAATTCGTTTCGTGAGTTAACCCTTAAACCCTTAGACTTTAAGTAATTTAGGACAAAAAAAATGTATCACCTAGCAATAGAGCAAGGGTTCCAATCTAACCAACATAAGAATAACGCCGTATATCTAACGAAATTCTAAGCCATGCAATATATCCGGTAAATCGATAAACAGCGTAATGGATTAAGCTCCAAACACCTCTTTTTGAATGTTAAAATCATACTGCCTTACTACAAAAGATTTAAACAGACGATAAACGCGTGTTTATAAAAATTCGTACTACTAATCCGCGTCTAAGCGCAGTTTTGAGTTAAACGTGCTTTAGATATAAATTAACATACGTGTAAGTGAGTTTAATAGATGTCTAAAACCTATTTCAGCTGTCAAATGTAAGGTATAACATTTTATCAATAAGTTCAATTTTTAAACACTGTTTAGCTAAACACTTGTTCAAAATTGTTTTAATGCGTCTTTTGTAGTATGACAGATAATGTTTAATTGTCCAACAGTATACAAGTAACATTTTGATGGTTAAAACGATTCTTTATTATGAAACACAACAACCTGGCATTGTCATGAATGTTTGGAAAACAATTTGTCATTCTTTGTTTAGTTCTTCTTCACCCTCAACGCAGAGCAAGTCGAATAGATAAGAAACAGTAATGTCAATATCTGGTCACGGTTTGTCCATGTACTTTTTAATTTATCGTTTTGGATTGAGATTTGATTGTTAATTGATTATTTACTCGACTAATTGCAATCGATTTTATAAATTCGTCATTATAAATCGTTCTATGTTCACTCACCGGGGATGGGGTTAATTCCGCAGTCGATCACGACTGCTCCTTGTTTTATCCAGGAGCCGCGCACTAATTCAGGTTTGCCGATTGCGACGACTAAAATATCTGCAGTTTTAGTCTGTAAAATAAAAAAAAATAGAATTTGTTCTAAACAAGAGCCGTAAATACATGATAAATTGAGGTTTATACAGTTTAAAATCTTATGTCATAATAAGAATATTTAATTTTTATGTACAATTTAAACTTGTTCTTTGATGATTTTGTTTGTCATTGATATTAAAGTATCATTGTATCTCTAGTGTTACGAACTATTAACCTTTTACGAACCATTCAATCGGGAATTAGATATTATCATTAAAAAACAGGAAGTACGTCTAAATTTTCTTGAATGACATTTAATACTTATTCATTAATAAATATTTTGAAATTAAATTGAATCAATGAAACAAACGTTAACATATGTATAAAAAGAAAACTATTTCTATTTTAGAAATAATATGTGTGTTTACACCAATACCAAAAATTGATTTATATATTGATGCTGATAAGCAATAATGTGTCAACCCACAAAAAGTCAAATTAATGTATTTTGATACTAAGTCATCTATTATTCAAAAAAATTTCAAGTCATCTAAACTGAATAAGTATGGAAAAATGTTTCTTAACTCAATGTTTCGAATTTCAGGTGCGTTCTATATTTTGCAATTTATAAAATAAACTAATTATTAGATAACATATTAAACAAATATACATATCTGCTTTTGATCCAATAAACACTTTATAAAAATAGAAAAGAAAAGATGAATATATACCAAACAAATTTATTAAGAATAGCTTTGACATCTTCTGACGCCATTTTCTCAAAATGTAGTCTGTGTGGGTTGACACAGTATTGCTTATCACCGTATATAGAGGATTTTGTAAAGAAACCACGTAAACCCGACCATCCTAAATATAAACAAATAATTAAAAGTAAGTACTTACGATTTCGCTTAAATTCTTAGTCTTTGAGTGGCAGACGGTAACAGTAGCGTGTTCCCACTTGAGGAGTTCCGCCACCGGCGTGCCGACGATCCGGCTGCGGCCGAGCACCACGGCGTTCTTGCCGGCGATCGTCACGCCAGTCCTCTTGATCAGCTCCACACAGCCGGCGGGCGTGCAAGGAACGAAACCCGACATATCGCCGAGGGCTACACGCCCTTCGTTTTGTGTGTTTAACCTGAAAAAGGACACTTTCTTAAATTAGTTTTCGGCGTTATTACCTTGCTGGGGAAAAACAGAAGTGTTTGATATTCATAAATCATAAAGGAACTTTAAGTAGATATACATAGAGCTTTTTATTTTATTTCTATGAAGTTAATTACCCTAATTACTTATAAAATATACGTAGATAGGTAACGAGTGTATTACTCGTCACTTAATCACTCGTAAGGGTTTGCACTAGATTATGTTAGTATCTACGTCAACATGTTTTTAGAGAATTTTGATATAAGGCGTGAACATAAATTTAGTTTATTTCTTAAACTGTTAAAACAAATAGCGGAAAAACTCATTGTAATTTCAGTGGCTTCAGTGGTGACAATGCCTAAAATTTTTACCCATCGACATCCTTGTGCGGCGAGACCGCGTCAGTGACGAGGTGAGCGTCGATGGGTTCCGTAGTGTCAAGCGGCATCTGCACGATGATGCCGTGCACAAGCGGCGAGTCATTGAGATTGGCCAGTTTTGTAAGGAGCTGTAAAAACAAATAAATAATTAACGTCTCATACTTAACCTCTAGCATTAAAATAGCTTGTGTCTTGGTCCGAAAACACATACAACACTAACACAAATGTCCAGAGCACGACATCCAACCTCATATACATTTTATTTATGAGTAAGGAATCACTAAGCCAACCAACAACTAATTGCTAACTTTCAATTTCTTTTTTTTTTCTATTTTCAAACTGAATACCATCATACATTAATATGTATAAACATACATACGTATATTCATTGTACACCTCGCTTAATCCCATAACATAATTTTTCTCTTTCACACACATAAGAAACATTAATATTATTTGTAAATTTTAACTCCGAGTAATTTTAAATATATAGATATTTCATCTTTGAGTATTTTAAAGTTTATTAAATAAACATTCATGAGAATAAACAATTTCAGTATATTAAATAAGAGTGTTATGAGTACGTCATGGATGCTAAATAATAAACAATTATATTCAAACTCATAAAATTATATCATCATTTATGTTGAGGTCGCGGGTCGGGGGTATCGCGGCGGATAAAATATATGGAAAATGTTTATTTCGTTTTACCAACGTATTATAATATTTTATTATACATAAATACTTACATTTCTAATAAGACTGGCTATTTAAAAGAAATTAAAAAAAGAAAAAGAAGAAAAAATATTTAAATAAAACAAGAAATATAGTTATAACGTACAAAATTAAACGTTGCGGCTTAAAAATCTATCTAAATTAGAAAATAAGAAATTTAAAATATTTAATTATTATCAATTTTATATAAACTCCTTATTTGTATTATAAATACGAACTATCGTCAAAATGAAACAAACTCAAGGGAATCAACTCCTCAACCAATCAATAATTCAATACGATACATTGCGTACACGTAATTAGAGACAGTACAGGGTAAAAATAATTATATGTTATTGTTCCTGAGGGATAAAAGAACTAACTTTCGATCGAACGAAGCCGCTAACAAAATGTAGTATCCCAATAAATAAAAATAAAAAAACCCATATAATTACATTCGGGTACGTCTGTAACTTTAATAAGTATTAAAATTGAACATTTACAAAAGTTGCATGATATCACGTAATTATGATATAATTATATCATTCACAGTAGATATGGTAATGCTAGCCGGGGTTTGAACCCGCGATCATCAGTTGAGATCGACGTTTTTTAAGCTCTAGGCCATGTCCACTCTTCTTTTAGGTACCTATTTATTTACGTTTTTTTTTTTTTTAATTTTAAAAACACGAAGCTTCCATTTTTTAAATTCTATCAATCAATCATTTTTCAAAATATACTTTACAACAGATACTTTTTAAAAAAGAAATCGAAGACGAAACTAAATTTAATACAAGTAAACTAAAAATTACGTTTTCGTGATACTTTTTCAACTTACCTCGGACTGATTATAATCACGGGGAAGCTTGATGTGTTCAGCGATGATGCCAATATTTTGCGCCGCCTTCAGCTTCATCCGGATGTACACGTTAGAGTCCTCCCGGCCCCCGACCTGCACGATGGCCAGCCGCGGCTGGAAGCCGGGACTCTTGCGGCCCATCTCCGATACTTGCTCCCGAAGATCATTTTCGATCGCTCTATCATAGAACGAAATATATACGTATGAAAATAAAAAGTAATTAAATTACGCTTTAATGTTAAATGTGTCTCTTTTCTACTTAATTGTTTCAGTACGATTTACAGCAATTAATCCGTGAATAAATACGTTAAAATTGTCACTAGTTACGTGCGATACTTGTTAATTGACAATAAAATTATAAACGAACAAATTATGAATAGTTATTAAGAAGTTCACAAAAATCAAGTAAAAGAGGGTAGTCGTACCGAGCGACCTCAGTTCCCGAAATTACTTTTGCGGACATTGTGACAAGTGGATCGTTGCAAGGCACTAAAATCACTGAAATTGCTAAAACGGCGACTTCTTCTCATGTCCGCAACCTTAGATAACCTATGACAAGCAGTCAACATATCCATAACTACACCACCTTATCAGGTTATCAGCTGTTGTCTTTAGTTAAATTACAAGTTTTCCATGATGAGACACAAATTTTTGATACTCATTTGAACATTCAGCAATTTGTCGAGAGTCCAATAATAATTGGCTGGTAAGTCCAATAATAATAAATTGCTAAAAAAACAACGTCATTTTAGCCTAGAGAAGTTGTTTTCTTAATTGAAACAAAAATTATATATTTTTTTCCTTACTCGAAGTTAAAATATAAATGCTTAATGACGAAAAATTTAAACCGAAATCCACTTTTAAAAACCTTAAATTATTTAATTTTGTACCGGCGCGATGCGACCTTTGTATTTATATACATATGTACGTATGTATGTACCATCAATAATTCACAACGCAACAACGATTATTTATTTTATTCAACATAGAATCGAAAATTTTGCCTATAGAACTGTTCTATCTTTTGTTCAAAATTTTGTATATTTTGTGTAATTTAGTAATTTTTTAATAAGTAATAAGATAAGAAATAACTAAAAAATACATCGCAAGTTTGTAATAAGCTTGATCGATTCTAAAATGGTACCGAGTAACATAACTACGCTGTATAACTTACCGCCGACACTCGTTGCAAAACTTTTTCGAGGTATTTATATTAAGTAACCATCTAACACAACTGGACTTCATTATAAAATACAATATAGCAGTGAATTTATTTAGAGAAAATATTTTTACAAACGGTTACATAAACACGCCGTGATAATTCATATCGACAACTATATTTGTCTTACTATTAACAAGTTTAAAAGTTCACAATGATAAAGAAACTAAGCATTATCTTAACGAGATCCCTCTGTAATATTCTTATCTTTACTAATATTAATTAATAATAGAAACATCAATAATATGTTATTGATGTTTTACTACGATTTACCCCCCGCATTAGTGAGGGGTGTTATAAGTTCAACCTGTGTATCTGTCTATCTTTTTCATCGTAACTACTAAATGATTGGACCGATTTTGATATTTTTTCTATTTAAAAGCTGGGGTCATCGAGATTATTCTTAGGCATAATCAGGGCCGTCTTTAACCTATTGAGGGCCCTGGGCATATTAATATAATCGGGCCCCTATGACTTTGACAGAAGACAATTTTTTAAGGGCATTTCAGTTAGCCTAAACATCAATCCCTTATTATGCACATCAATAATAATTCAAAAGTATTATATATTTAAATTAAACGTATGACCGTTTCTTGAAGAATTGTGTTTTTGTAGTTAATATTTATTAATTCTTTACTATCGATACAAATATAGAGAAGATAAGAAAAGTACTATATTTCTTTAGTACTAATCTATCTTTAATGTCATATTAAAATAATAACCATCATCATCTACCTAGCATTTTCACCCGTTATACCAGGGTCTGCTTTCTATTCTAGTCCAGTTACTGATTTTTACACAGAGCGACTGCGATATTATGAAGTCGGTGCCTAGTAAAACATTCGAAGTCGGAAGTTTAAAGTAAGACCTTTTTCATGTTATTTATTGGCACCGACTTCAAAATGCTGTAAAAATATTTATTTTATGCCCTTTAGTTCATTTGTATACCTTAGGTTCGTTTTTAAAGTCGGTTTAATTTTTTTGAATACTTGTTATTAAGTAGTTCCGGTGGCCCTCTGTGGTCTTCATGATCAGTTCCACTTCACCAAAAGTGACTCTCTGAGGGTAAATACATAAGTTACTATAAAAAATACCTAAATCGGTATAGGTATGCCTATAATATTTGAAGAGTTCCCTCGATTTCTCCAGGATTTCATCCTCAGACCTAAAGACAATGGGACCATCTTGGAAGTATACCCTTTCAAACAAATAAAAATGTGAAAATCGGTCAACGGCGAAGTAATCGGCGAACAAACATAAAAAATATATATACGATCGAATTGAGAACACTCCTTTTTTTAAAGTCGGTTAAAATCACAAAAGTCATCCTTAATCAATCGATAATAATATTTCGACTTTTTTTAAATCACAATTATGCCAAAATTTCTACAACAAAATTTATATTTATTAAATAAAAAATTGAATTTTTCCTAGCTTTCTGAAATATGTAACTGTGACGATCAATCCTCACTAATTATTAAAAAAAATTCGCGCGCGTAACACGCACGGCAAACTCAAATTTGATTGATATTTTTTTCTAGGTTCATGAAACATTACATTAATGGAAACAAAAAAAAATCTCAGGAGATCAATCCTTACAAATTATTCAAAATAAATATACTAAACTCTGTATAACGTGCGTTGAACGTCACGGCTCGTATAGGAATTTTAAATTATTATAAAAATAAAGAAAGCAAATTCAGATTTTTAATCTAATTTTTTCCTGAATTCCTGAAACATCACAACTAGAATCTCAAAGAGAACAACAAATATCTCAAGGGACCAATCCGAAAATCTCAAAAAGTTTAAATAATACTAAACATCTGATATACCTATAACATTTTCCAATAACCTCCCAACCATAAGTTGAGCGGTTTCTAAAGATTTATCTAACTTGAAAAGTACTTTTCAAATCGAACCGGTGAATGAATACTGAGTTCAAACAACCAAACAAGCTATTCAAATTTATATATTACATACTATACGATGGTAAATAATAGGTTTTGAAAATAAATTTCAGATTTTGACTGTCTCATAAAGCACACACCAGTCGATATTTTATTTTATTATAATCGATACGAAATCGACCATTTCCTGCGCTACTATTTGAGTCCAGTTGCTTCTACTTGAAAAAGTGTTCGGTGTATGCAACTGCGAACAAAAACTGTCTTAGACTGTTCAGCGTCTAAAAACATTTTATTTGCCACAATTAAAAGTAAATTTAATATATATGTGTAACAAAATATATTTTTGTTACTAGGCGTGCACCTAGCGAAAATAAATAATTTCAATGGCAAGCGAACATGGACTGTTCAACAAAAACGGCTAATTTTATTCTTACAAACAAAAAACCTTGTAACCAGCGACGTTTTAAAGATTTATTTATCAGCTGCTAATTGGTCCTTGCGACTTCACCTACGTAGAAAATTTCACATTATTTTTAACACCGTCATATAAAAGTCTATTTTTAGGATAGGCTAATTTTATTAATTTTATTAACCTATCTCCTCCTCCAAGATCCAATCTATTTCTTATCAAAATTGTTAGTTTAGACGTCAAAACGTAAAATAACAAACAAACGTGAAGACACAATTACTTTCGCATTTATAACATTATAGATTTTAAAACTAGAATTATCCAATTAAAATAAAATATACTTACGTAAGAACATTATCAACATCAACTTGATTCAACATCCTTATTTATATAGGCACTTGTTTGTATTAAAACATCTCGAAATTATAGACGAGATGTGGTATTGACGACCAGCCGGCTCGGTCGCGCGAATGGTAATTAGGATAACTGTGGAAAGTTCACAGGAAACTGGTTTCGCCAGTTGTTTAAATATTTGGAGGGTTTTTTGCACGTTTACCCACAATTTAATCCTTTTTTACTACACTGTTTTGTACTACACTGCAATAAGTGTATGATTGTAATGGAGCTCAAATGTTTCTGTACCTACAATATATTAAAACACCGTGTGGAATTCCTTAGTATCTATTAGTAAGACTACTGGTCATATATTTGTCTATGTAAAGGCTATCTTCTGGCTAAAAAGTTTATTAAAAATAAACTATATACATTGTAGATATACAGAGTAAAATTTTCAACTGTATGTTATCTCATAACACTATTTATCGCTTTCACATTAGCCTTACCTCGGTAAAAGAAGTTTCATACTCTCTAAACTAATTTTACTACGTTATTTTATGTAGTCGTTTTCAATCTTCTGGAACTTATCCTTTGCTTTTGGTTTATTAGATAGACATGCTTTCGAAATTATGTTGTCCATACACTAAATACTGATTCTTAAGGCCAGGAAAAGTCAATACATCAACTATAAAAGCAAATGATGAGATCTAGAATATAGAGAAAAATTACATGAAATAACCAAGGAAAATAATTGGAGAAAGTGATGAAAGTCTATCTATTCAGTCTATTCATAATAAAAATCACGACGCGTTGTCGTTACGCGATATGGTGACATTATTTTTCATTCTTTTTATATATGTTAACCGATTACTCGAAAAGGGCTCAGCCGATCTGGTTAATTCTTTTTTTAAGGGTAACTCTTAGGATATTCTTCTAGATTACCAGAGTAATTTGGTTTTAAAATTAAAACAACCGTAACAAGTACGTTATTCAAGTAAACGAAATTGATTATTTTACGTTTGAAATCGGTTCTTCGGATATTAAAAAAGTCTTGTGTAAAATCAAACAAAGAGACACTGGAATGTGTTTGTGTTTTGCACCGAAGCTAAGGCTGAAAAGCGATATAGAAAAATTTTTCTCATGTTTATATAATGAATGTTTTAAGGCGAAGCTACTTTTGCACATACTGAACACCAAAGCCAGTTTGTCACTACCAGTATTAAGTCTGTCTGCGTAATACGTACTTGTATAATTTAATTATACCTATTCTGATACGATATCTATAAATTGACATGCGGAAAACAGGTTTTTTTTTTAAATTATATAATTAATCGTCTTGTGTGAAACATGAATACAAACAGCCTGGTTCATATAAATGAGCTGATATTACAATAGGTTGTATCATTTATATATAGACATGCAATGAATATTAAATTATATTTAGGATTATATTTTAATTTTTAGTGAACTAACTTCGCGTTAATATAAAATTTCTTATGCTTTGTTAACGTGTAGAATGTATTTTTCTGTCTAGCCAGTCTGACACGCGCGCCACAGTAGTACAGTAGGTTTATATATATGGGTAATATGACTATTGCAATAAAAATGTAAATATATTAATATAAACGCCTCAGTCAACGGCCCCAATAAGATCTTAACATAATAAGAACATACACAACACTAACACAAAAAAAAAACAGACCACGACAAACATCCGTATCGTCAGTACAGACGTTTGCCGTAAGCGGAGATCGAACCCACGACCGTTATCGCTTCAGTCAGTTGCAGTGACCACTGCGCCAATGTGTCTGTCAAATGTTGATAAAATAGACCCGGCAGCGCATAAGACGCGAAAACACAAACATTCATTTTTATATTTACATAGAGCTTTTTTTAAATGATTTTTAAAGCAAATACTTTATAACAGATAAAGGGCATAATAAGTACATACAATAAAAATACCAAATCGTCATAATAAATTTATTTTTCAACAAATCAGTTCAAACATTTCAAACTTAAAGAAATGTCAAAAAAGTAATCATAAAAGTCAATAGAAACATGAAACAATTTTCGAGATACATTTTTGTCCGTGAAAAATAGTAATCTAGAACTGTATTGCATAACACTCACGGGATCTAAAACTACTGCGTACAAATCTCCCGAAGAAGGATTTTACGTTATGAAGTTTCGAGAACTTAACTATCCCGCGTACAAAAATCTCTTAGCAGACTGTCAAGGTCGAAACATAATATCGATCAACGTATAAAAAAATAAATCAACAACGTATAATCCTCAACTTATTGATAATTAGATATGCCTTTGTAATGTAACATTCGTACATCCAACATTCGTAACTATAAATCAGATTGGATAACATTTTTCACACTTAAGTATCATAATAGTAGTAATTTGTACTACAAAAAAAAACTTAATTTGCTCCTAACATTTAAATTATAAAATAAAAGGTAATCATTTCAAAAATACGTAGTAAAGACAGTAGTTATTACTACTTTTAAAGATATTATTTATTTATAATACACCTGTATTCTCTTTGTAATTATAACTTTAACATGTTTTTATAATTTTCGATAACGTATTCTCTTATCTGTATTTTTATATACATTGACTATTTATTTATATAGTGAAATTATCGATAGGAACGCTTCTAGTCAATTTTGAAGAAAAGTATTTTTAACATAAATAACGAATATGTATACGGCGAAACATCTGCAACGAAATTAAATTAGATTAAGATTCTTAAAACCGTATTTTGACTGTAATTACTTTGACTTATTACTATCAAAACAAATAATGTAGAAAGCTTGTGGTTAAACATACTTTTGGACGGGTAAGAATTTTGACTGTAACATATACAAATCAAAGAAAGATCTACAAATTTTCTTATTGAAAACTATTGAAACTCTTACTAAAGGTGCCATCGTAAATGACAAGTCAAAAAATGTATGAATTAAATAAATTCAACGTATCTATATACGACATAGTATGTGACGACAACTATGCTATTGACACCGATATGATAACCTGTTTATTCAAAACATAACAACATTTTGTGCAAATCATTACGTATTATATGTACAATTTAAATCGAGGAATATTATTTTCTTATCAATATCGTCATATTTTCAACGTTAGGCAAGAATTACACGTAAAAAATTTACTCACCATATATTTTTTTATTACAGTTTTTACACCTGAAAGAATTTTCAGTTGCTAACTTATTTATTGATACTCACAGCATATGTAATATTACATAAGTAACTGTTACAAGGTCACGTGGTTGTTTTGTATCAGTTCTTGAGTAAAATTCACATGTTATATATTTATTATTCTTACGATATAACATTGTATTCACTTACAAATTTTAGACACGCTCCAAATAAGTGATTGTAATTGTAAAGTAACTTAAAACTAAAACACTGAAATACTTTCAAGTACTTGAGATTCAGTCATAAACTTTAACTTTATCTTTTACAACCAAGAATTAAAGTTCGATTTAATTTTAAAACGAATCATAAACAGTACATCTGTAATACTTTTTATAAAATATTTTTTATCTGTGTTTGATGTCAATGACACTATATAACTACAGATATGTTATCTCATGTTATGTATATGTTAGCTCATGGATTTTGGCACCACTGATTGCTTACCACTTTGGACGACGTTGCCTAGCAACCAGGTATCACCAGATGACAGTTGAGAATAACTTTAGGCCAAGGAGACAATTGCCGAGATTGTTAATTATAAATGAGTACAAACTATTAAAGTCAAATAAACTTAACATATGTATAGGTATAAAATATTATGGGTGATAATAAAAACAATTTATTGTCTATGACTGAACGACGCGAAAGTCCTCTTCTTTCTCGATATGCGCGTTGGAACAGAGATGTATTCGCATAGCGTGCGTGGGCATGGGCGGGGTTCCGCACAGCTTGCAGACTAGGTCCGAATTCGAAGAAAACAGTGACCTGGACACAAATATTATATAATCACTATCAAGTTATGACATGAATAGTTAGTTGGATAACACTTACGAGAATTTTAAAACCAGTGGAGAATCATTTTACTTTAATCAGTCACAGTTTTTTCTACATATATCATTTATTGTCCTGGCTGACTTCATCAACGCAGGGCCTTAACCGCTAAAGCTATAAACTTGAAATTTTATGTATTAACACATTCACTGCGACTACGTGTTCAATGTATTGTAAATGGACACGCCTGGCGTGTCGGCGGTAGTAAACGTGTTAAAAATATAGATAATATAAAATATAACATTAATTATATATATATTTATTTATAAACAGTTTTACATTTGCCACTTGACAAGTTTAAAGCCTATATTAAAAAAAAAACTCTTTAATAGATAAAGCATATTATACTATATAAGAATATTTTGACGATAAAGAGGCGTGGATTTGATACGCGTTGATTTTCTATCAGAATAACAAAATTAATATATAATAAAAATACATTATGTATAAATGAATTTAAAAGAGTTACTATCTATTTTCTTCGGTTCTTCTCGGTAGTCATCTAACTTGACGATTCGAAAGTGCTTTAAAAGCCCATTTGAATAAAGTATATTTTGAGTTCGAGTTTGAGTATATATGGTAAAATATAGGATGAACGATTGTGTGAAAGTCCATCATTTTCAAAGTAAGCAACACGAAATTTAATAATACCTCTTCTGATAAGAAATAAATGCACATATACATACATAGGCTTTTTTTAATTTTACCTTTAAGCGTGGTAATTATGGGTTGTAAGTCTATATGTACCCCGGACAATGTTGGTGCAGGCTGCTAATAAATATATATAAAGACGAACCTGCTAACGACCATCTTAAGCTCGTCGTTATCTCGTTTTAGTGCCAAAAGTTTTTCCCTGGAAACCGGATATAGCTCTAGCGGCGCATGCAGCGGGTACACCACCGCTTTCTCCATCATATCCGGGTTTGTTATCTCCAATATTTCATCTTCGGGATTCGACTTCCACTCCCATGCGTTGATTACTGTCTGTGGGTCGCGGTGCTTACGACGTTTTAACAGTAACCTGTGTTAATATATTTAAATACTAGTTCATGTTTATGCTCAAAGCTTCGCTCGCTTAAATGTAGTTTTATAATACATACATAGAAGAGCCGAGGTGGTCTAATTGATCGTGGGTTTAAAGCCCGACTAACACCGCAGAGTTTAACCGCTCAATTTGTGTTTCAATTCACCTCGTGCTCGGTGAAGAAAAACATCGTGAGGTATTATACATGTGCCCGAAGAAATTCTGACACATGTATATCCGCCAACCCACAGTGGAGCAGCGTGGTGGATTAAGGTCTTAACTTTCCACTTAATAGGAGAGGAAGCCCTTACCTAGCAATGGGACATTTACAGATTATTTTATTATTATTTGTTACTTAAACTAATACATAAAATAGAATATGACCATTTTGAATAATGTACATCTCAGATGGTACCATAACCTTTAACGGTTCAGTAATTCCAGAAAGTTCTCATACATTATCGCATTACTTCGCACGTACAAAATTTGTTTATTATATTAATTAAAGAATGAAAACGATATAGTGTTTATGTGAGTTCGTGAATGCTTGCGTGCAAGTATATATAATTTCCACTTACTGCAGCAGTTCTTCTCGTATGTGTTTAGGGACGTTCGGCTTGAAATCATCAGGAGTAGGAATGTCTTGTCCATCGTTGCAGAACATCATGTAGTCCATAAGGTAGCGAATATGATTTATCTATTGAGGGTTTTTGTTATCTTAATAAAACAATATTTACTTCTATGTATATGTATTCTATGTATATAATGTCAAATTAATCACTTTGCCCATAACATATATGGACAGAGATTAATTAAACATTAGTCATAATTTCCAAAATTATTTGGTCAATATGATAATAACTGTCGAAATAATCATATTGCCCAGACATTATGAATAATGTTTGTAATATTTATTGGACAATATGAAAAAAAATCATGTTTGCTAAATTATTTAAGTGTGTTACATTATTATAAACACAACATAATGTTTGTTACATAGAAATATGAAACAAAGGAATTTTTTAATTGTTAAAACCAATTCACGATAAAAAAGCATATTCCATATTTTGCGTATAGCTTTTGAAAAAAATCAAATTCAAATTTTGACAACCCTAAAATAAGATATTTCTAAAACTTTTTTATAATAACGACTACTAACGGAATGTCACCGGTGCTGTGGAATGAGTAGTAGTAGATTTACAACATTAGGTTAGGTCAGACAATTATCAGGAGTCTGAATTAACTGATGCGGTTCTAGTCTGATTATGAATCTAATTTATGATATTCAAGGTTTAAAAATAAGTTTCTTCAACCTAAAGATAACGAACGTAACTTTACGAAAAGAACTTATCAAATTGCTCAACTATCATGTATCATTCTTCATAATGTCCAATCACTTTGATAAATAATGCATTTTGAATGATAATGAATCATTTTACCAATAACATATACCTATAATACACGATTTTTCATCACATTAATTAGACGTACTTTAGCAGAAAAGACTCAATCCACACTTTGGTCAAAAATGAGTTATATATACCAAAGAGGTCCTAAAGGTTGGTTCTTTCACTCAGCAAAAAAGATACGTGATACTACTACCATAAGTATGATTTTTTAATGACGCGATCCAACCCACATAAGGACGGGTATTTTCCTTCAAACCACTAAAACACTAGCAGAAACGGCTCAAACCAACATTTTTCCCAATAACTCGGAAATAATTTAGTCTTTCTTACTGCAACTGTTGTATATTTTGTCATTACGTGATTATAATTCAAAATATTCCAAATTCTAAATCATTGGAGCAATACACACCTAAACTTAAAACCTCAATAACTCAGAAATAACATATTGTGGGTTGAGTCCTCACTGCTAAACTACGTCCAATTATGCTTATATTTGGCTACGAACGCTGCACTCGATCTTGTGTGAATTGTAATTGATATGAAACCCAACGCAGCGAGCGGCGCACTCACGAGGCCGATGTCGTCGACGGCGAGGTCCGCGTCGATGTTGACGAGCAGGTCGTGCTCGGGGAAGCGCGGCGAGCCGTCGGGCGCGCCGCCCAGCCCGCACAGCGCGCTCACGTAGCGGCAGCCGCCCGCGTCGCGCCGCAGCTCCGCCCTGCGGTCAATGAGCGGGCGAATATGAATCAATCGAGACGTCATTGTGTGTCTATATCTATTACAATATTCAACCTATATATTGGTTCTAATAAAATAAATTTAGAATACAGTAACATATAGGAAGAAAGAAAAATGTTGATTTTTGGAAATCAAATTTGGTTAAATTTTTCCAGTAATAATCCCATCTTAGCTTAAGATATAATTTGGCTACTATGAAATTAAAACAAATTATACAGTATATGTTATAAACAGTTATTTATATGTATATACTTACTCAGGACAAAACAGCAAAGCGATGATGGCGGGGAGGCCTCGAATGTTTGGCATCAGAGTGGTGTGTCGTAGCGTTAGTTTACTAGTCGTTTCGTTCTGACCCACTTCGGCTGCCACCAGTAATCTAAGAAGATTACGATAATGTTACAAAATAAACTTTTAAGAAAGTACACTGTATACTATTCGGTATGATTACTTATAATTAAGCGAAAATCACGTTTCTTACTTTTATGAATACATTTGTTTCTTTTGTAAATGTCAAAAATAAGGCACTGACAGTAAATTATTTCAAGTTTAAAGCAATTAGAAATAACTTATGTTAATTTTTACGATAATAAACAACACCACTATTTAAAATGTAAGTACGAAACAAAATTTACCATTACTATTCATTATTACGTAAATTATAATGACTACAAAACCAATTGGATGGTGATAAGCAATAATGTGTCAACCCACAAAAAGTCAAATTTAGAGATATTGATGTATTCTGATAATGCATGTCGTATTTACCATTATACAAAAAAAATTCATTTAGGTATAATTTCAATGTTATTACCTTTCGTACACCTCCTGTGGTTCCGTGTCAAGGAGGACGGAGTTGACCGAATTCCATTCCACGTGCACTTGTCTGTCGCGGCTCGCGTACATCAAGTTGTGTAGAGTTGATTCCAAAGGACTGGACAGATAATAAAAAATTATATAAATAAAAAATAAAAAAAAAAAACAACAAAAGTCTGACTATGATAGTTAAATGTGGATTCATGAGAGAAATCTATATAGATTGGCTTAATTCGAAATTAAATTGATTGATAACTTATTTTACTCATGTTTTCTCTAACAACCAGCCAGCCAGTTTTCATTAATAAAATTGATAATATAAATAAATCTTTGTTTCTTTATTAAGCATTACAATAAATAAATAAATTAACAATAGCAATGTTATTATTATATCTAGAAGATTTAGTAACCTATCAGGCCCCTTTAGACACACGTCTGTAATGCACTCCTTGTAACTGGGCACTTCTATTTCCCGCATTTGACTGAAGGCTAGTTCTGTCTGCTCCTTGTTATAAGCGCGCTTCTGAGCCAAATTCAACTCCGTCGCCGTCTGCCTGAGGTCGTGATTCAACTGGCAAAGAATATTTATCATAGAAATATAACGCTATGGTTACATGAAAATATACACTATGCAATTTTTTTAAATCGATCCAAGAATCGCTCACCTTAGAATCGTAGCTCTCTTCGCACGTGATCGCGAAACCCTTACTTAGTAATTCCTTGTTGATATTTATCTTGCCGCCTTCGGCCAGCAGCTCAATTGAAACCACACCGTGAGCCACTGAGTAAATCTGAAAATGATAAAAATATTTTACTCCTCCAAAAAGACGAAGATTTGTTTTTTTTTAGAAATCCCTAAACTTCGGATTTATCAGTCTAATTGAAAAAATAATTTACGTTATATAACTCGTTCATTAATATAGATTACAGGCCATGGGAGTATATAAGGATTCGGATTGTTATTAAAATTTCCTACTTTTTAAGATTTTTTAAAAATTTATTTTAAATTAATAGATTTGAGAAATTTGCATATAACTAGCTCCATATATTTTTTTCGTCCCTTCGGACTGTCCCCCAGTGCGCGTAAGCGTCCTTGGCCAGTGCGCGTGCGCGTGCAGCGCGGTGCGGACACGTACCTTGCCCAGCAGGCGGCCGCGCGCCGCCAGCTCGGCGAACAGGCGCTGCGCGGCGGGCGCCCAGTGCGCGTGCGCGTGCAGCGCGGTGCGGACACGTACCTTGCCCAGCAGGCGGCCGCGCGCCGCCAGCTCGGCGAACAGGCGCTGCGCGGCGGGCGCCCAGTGCGCGTGCGCGTGCAGCGCGGTGCGGACACGTACCTTGCCCAGCAGGCGGCCGCGCGCCGCCAGCTCGGCGAACAGGCGCTGCGCGGCGGGCGCCCAGTGCGCGTGCGCGTGCAGCGCGGTGCGGACACGTACCTTGCCCAGCAGGCGGCCGCGCGCCGCCAGCTCGGCGAACAGGCGCTGCGCGGCGGGCGCCCAGTGCGCGTGCGCGTGCAGCGCGGTGCGGACACGTACCTTGCCCAGCAGGCGGCCGCGCGCCGCCAGCTCGGCGAACAGGCGCTGCGCGGCGGGCGCCCAGTGCGCGTGCGCGTGCAGCGCGGTGCGGACACGTACCTTGCCCAGCAGGCGGCCGCGCGCCGCCAGCTCGGCGAACAGGCGCTGCGCGGCGGGCGCCCAGTGCGCGTGCGCGTGCAGCGCGGTGCGGACACGTACCTTGCCCAGCAGGCGGCCGCGCGCCGCCAGCTCGGCGAACAGGCGCTGCGCGGCGGGCGCCCAGTGCGCGTGCGCGTGCAGCGCGGTGCGGACACGTACCTTGCCCAGCAGGCGGCCGCGCGCCGCCAGCTCGGCGAACAGGCGCTGCGCGGCGGGCGCCCAGTGCGCGTGCGCGTGCAGCGCGGTGCGGACACGTACCTTGCCCAGCAGGCGGCCGCGCGCCGCCAGCTCGGCGAACAGGCGCTGCGCGGCGGGCGCCCAGTGCGCGTGCGCGTGCAGCGCGGTGCGGACACGTACCTTGCCCAGCAGGCGGCCGCGCGCCGCCAGCTCGGCGAACAGGCGCTGCGCGGCGGGCGCCCAGTGCGCGTGCGCGTGCAGCGCGGTGCGGACACGTACCTTGCCCAGCAGGCGGCCGCGCGCCGCCAGCTCGGCGAACAGGCGCTGCGCGGCGGGCGCCCAGTGCGCGTGCGCGTGCAGCGCGGTGCGGACACGTACCTTGCCCAGCAGGCGGCCGCGCGCCGCCAGCTCGGCGAACAGGCGCTGCGCGGCGGGCGCCCAGTGCGCGTGCGCGTGCAGCGCGGTGCGGACACGTACCTTGCCCAGCAGGCGGCCGCGCGCCGCCAGCTCGGCGAACAGGCGCTGCGCGGCGGGCGCCCAGTGCGCGTGCGCGTGCAGCGCGGTGCGGACACGTACCTTGCCCAGCAGGCGGCCGCGCGCCGCCAGCTCGGCGAACAGGCGCTGCGCGGCGGGCGCCCAGTGCGCGTGCGCGTGCAGCGCGGTGCGGACACGTACCTTGCCCAGCAGGCGGCCGCGCGCCGCCAGCTCGGCGAACAGGCGCTGCGCGGCGGGCGCCCAGTGCGCGTGCGCGTGCAGCGCGGTGCGGACACGTACCTTGCCCAGCAGGCGGCCGCGCGCCGCCAGCTCGGCGAACAGGCGCTGCGCGGCGGGCGCCCAGTGCGCGTGCGCGTGCAGCAGCGGCGCGGGCGCCACGCCGCTCAGCGCGCAGCGCATGGCGAGCGGCGGCGCCTCGCTGCACGGCCCCTCCGGCAGCTCGCGCAGGCTGCACGCGCCCACGCGACCCACGCTGCCGTAGTCTATGTAGAACACCTGACGTCGAATATAAATTATGAGGGGCGCGATTCTATTACATCACGGGACGGGATAGGTAAGGATATGAAAGATTATAACTTTATAGGCACAAAGAAACAAAAGGTACAAAAAAAATTACCAAGTATGTATACAAGCGATGAACACGTCAAGTAGGCGTTTTATAAATAATGAAATATAAAAGCATATGCAAAACACAATTTACATTTGTAGGGGTTAATAGTTATCTAGCATTAGCCAGCAGCTTCGTTCGTATTAATGTGAACGTTATTTAATTTGAAATTTAAAAAGTATTGAGTCAATAATCAATCGATATATAATCCTATTTTTTAAGTTTCCCCAATCACTGACAGTGGGCAAAATTTCACAGGGTTCGATCAAGTAGAATCGGAGTTTATTGAGCACAAACATCGTCACACGAGGTTTACAAAGTACAAGAGGACCTCCAGCATGTCGCGCGGCAGCAGCTTGGCGACGCGCGCGCGGAACAGCTGCGTGCCGCTGGCGTCGGCGTAGGGCGCCGCCACCAGCGCGTCCGCGCGCGCGGCGCGCACTCCCGGGAGCGCGGCCTTGCGGTTCAGCGCCGACTGGATCTGGCGCAGCTCGCACGCCGTCGACTCGTCGTCGTACTGCACCCAGAACTTGCCCACGTCGATCAGCTGCGGAAGTGTGTGTTTGTGCAACAATATTTATAAACAATATTGGTTACTTTACTTTGTTGATGGATGGATGGTAAAGATAATAAACAATTTTCGTAAATTACCTTCTTTTTATTTTTCAGATTTTTATAAGCAAAACCATTATATTATGGCATATATAGTATAATTGTTTTTTTTTTTTACAATTGTAAATAAAAATTTAAAACCTTATCGCATACTTTTGTGGCAAATTAATGAAGCATTTGAAAAATGTGTGATTAGTGTCTTAAAATAAATTTTAAATGAGACTCCAAACGATATCGTACTAATTAGCCCAAATAGTTAAGTTAGTAATGTTCCTTGAAAATTTGAAACCTTAATATGATATCTGTACTAGGATATAAACATAAAAGTATGCCTAAGAAAAACAAAACTTCGATGCTTTAGACATATTGAAAAAAATACAATTCAAACCTGGGAAATTTTTAATGGGAAATATGTATCATCTATTTCGGGTAGACGAGGGACCACCTTATTCATATCCACATTCCGTTTTTCCTCTTCCATAGCTGCCGCGAGAGCATTTGCTTTGTCAATTCTGAAAAAAAAAATGACAGACTGACGTAGTGGTCATTGCAAATATTTGTACAGAGTTATAGTGGTAATTGTCGGTGTCTGAGTGTTTGTGTTTTGAGACCCCCGACACAGGATTAAGAGTTATTAATAAGGACTGCTGTTGTTTACTTTATAACGCTTGTTAGGATTGATTTATACATTGTTATTATTATTCCATATGTATTATATCTTTACATATTACTCAAATGTGTAATTAATTTAGTTGTGCAACTGGTCGTAATTTTTTTTTCTTTAAAATTTAAAATGTAAATTAATGTATTGATTTTTGTGTTGTAAAAATGAGTTATGAATATAAACTTTTTCTGTTTATTTAATGTTTAATTAAAAATACTTAATCTCTAATGAGCTATTGAACAGAACTGATAATTTAGAAACAACTTACGGTAATAATGGTATCCTAATATCCATTTTCAATTGTCTCGCCTTTATCGCTTTGTATACAGACAACACAACTTGTCCGGGAATTGTAGGATCCTGTGAAATATGATATACAACGATTTTATGACCTAAATTTAACGTACAATTATACAAAATATATATAACTAAAAAATATATTAATATAATTGGATGCTGATAAGCAATAATATGTCAACCCACAAAAAGTCAAATTCGGAGATATTGATATATTTTGATAGTGCATCACCTATTTAACATTATTCAATAAAAAAATAAAGTCATATTAACTAAATAAGGACGGAAAAAAGATTTTTAATTCATTGTTTCGAATTTCAAGGTAGTTCCATATTTTGTAATTTTTACAATAATCTCATATATTTAAAAAACTTTTTATGACATAATATATTAAATATATCATTTGCTTTTAATACATTACACCTTTTATCAAAAAAGAAAAGAAAATATGAATAAATACTTATTCAAACAAATGTATTAAGAATAGGTTCGATATCTTTAGACGCCATTTTCTCAAATGAAGTTCATGTGGCTTGACACAGTATTGCTTATCAGCGTCCAATTATCATATTATACTTACACCGCCTTTACTATTATCGTTCTTTGCATTTGAATTATTGTCTTGGAATGTTAAATAAATTTTTCTGAAAAGTAAAATAATACAATATTTAATTAATGCAAAAATAGAGTTTTTTTTTCGTTTCATATGAAAATATGACAGTTATCATGTTTTAGGATTTTTATTCAAAAAAGTCAGACCGAATAAGCAAGGTATTAATAATATAAATAAATCTTTTTTTTTCACACTATGTTAAAATGTTGTAGACAATAGGATAAAATTGACAGATTTCCAGGTCGAATTTATTTAATAAATAATTTACTTATAAAGGTTATATATATACTACAAACCCATGTACATATGACCATCACCTGCTGTTTCTGTCGAAGGTGACCCTGGGCTCGTCGCCGATGTGCAGCTTGACGGCGCGCTTGATGGCAGCGGCGTACACGTCGCCCGGCTGGCCGTCGGGGAAGCCCCGCAGGTACACCGTGTTGCGCGGGTCCAGCCCGCCCAGCGCGCGCACGGCGTCGCGCTCGCGAGCCTCGTCCGTGCTCGCTTGCACGAAGTATTGCGGGTAGAACGCGCCCGCTAGGATCACCTGGGTCAGCAAACGATGTTGTCCATATGTCTCCAGGGCGGGGTTTACCCTAAGTGCCGCCCGAGGCACTTAGAGTATTTTAAAATAAAGAAAAAAATTTAGTTAAGTATAATAAATTTTTAGTAAAATTCTTAAAAAATATCTCTTACACCCCAAATTTTTTCGCCCTAGCCACTGACCCCTAGTGCCCCACATATAGTGCCCTATAGCAAATATTAAGGCCGCCAACTAATATTGCAGATGTCAATGGATGACAATAACCATTTAATATTAGGTTCAAACTGTCCAATCGTTTGTGCCCTTATTTATAAAAAAAATGTGTATACTACACTTACATAGTTACTATCACTTAATCACTAAAAATTGTTATAAAGATTGCTGAACGCTAGGGAAAAAAATAAACGAGAGAGCTAAGCTCTTAATAGATGAGATGGATCTTTAACAATGTTAAAAGCTCAGAGCTCGTATTGTTTAAAGAAAACACAATATCAAGTCGATTTTTACGTACTTATTCTTTAAAAATATGATCAAAATTTTAATTGCTACTTAATTTTAACTTTCCATTCAATCACACGCTATCCGTATTCATCAAATTTTAAAAAGTAACAGTACAAAACATAAAAGTTATTCAAAATAAAATAAAGATTAAAAATAAGGCAGACAGATTTTAATATCTACCACAGTATACCTTCAGCACCAAGGGCAGTTCATGTTTGTCCCACGGGGAGTTCCCCTTCGAGGCCTCGATGCCCTCCCTGGAGAGGCGCATGCGCAGTTCGCGAACCATTTCGTCTAACTCGCGCAGCGCCCGCACCTGCACGTAGAAGCGACGAGCCCACTGCACCTCGTTGGTGCCTTGCTGTTTGAAGTACTTTTGCTGACGGAGGTGGTTCCAGACCTGTAGTGGATTAATATATAGTTTACGTGCTAGAAAAATAATTATTTTTTCAATTAAAAAGCAATAAATTCCTTGTGTATTGGTAACTTTATATTTACATACAATTGGTGCTGTAAAATAATATTTTATTTACATAACAAAAATATGAAGGAATGTGATAAAATTGGAACCATAAACGTAAAATGAATGTAAATTTCTTCATTCTGTAACAACATTAGGTTTGACTAAAATACCGAATCCTCCTTTACTAAAATATTTTTTTGCAATACTTTCTTTTTATAATACATTAACAGATTAAGTTGTGAATTTACCTTGTAAACATTAAGTAGGGCAATGCAGTCGCTCGTAGAACCATCGGCCCAGGTCAATTTCGAGTTGTAAGCATTAAGACGCTCACGGAAAGGACTGCTGAATACATTTTTCACTGACATAGCAGCAGCTAAAATTTTAAGTAATAATTTATTTTATTCTAACATACTTAATTATATATAGTCTCTGTGATTTATAATTAGATATCGTCGCTCTATATGGACGCTGATAAGCAATACTGTGTCAAGCCACACGGACTTCGTTTAGAGATAATGGCTTCTAAAGATGTCAAACCTATTTTTAATAAATTAGTTTGAAGACGTATATATTCATCTTTTCTTTTCTATTTTGATAAAATGTATATTGAATCAATAGCAGATAGATTTATTTAATATGTTATCTAATAATAAGTTTTTAAATATTTCAGATTATTTTATAAATTGTAAAATATGGAACGCACCTGAATTTCGAAACATTGAGTTAAGAAACTTTTTTGCATACTTATTTAGTTTAGATGACTTGAATTTTTTTTGAATAATGTTAAATAGGAGACGTAGTATCAAAATACATCAATATCTCAAAATTTGACTTTTTGTGTGTTGACACATTATTGCTTATCAGCATCCATATGTGATACCTCGTAACTAAAAATTTTGGTAACAATGATTTTTTTTTTAAGTTAAAACGGTATTTATATAATTTACTTTTATAAAAATAATATTTCTTATAATATTTTAAATCCAAATCAATAAAAAAAGTAAATATATTTATTACAGTTAGCTTTAAATGAAGTTTTCTCTCTATTCTCTAAAGTTCGGCAGTTTGCATGTACGAGATATCACATCTAGACCATATGCTGTATTATGGGTACGGCCAAGTGAGATCATTGCTAGTTGACTACGCACTGATGTATAGGACATATGCTACACTATATAGTATGAACTACACATACATACATAACACTTATACTGTCATTCTATAATAGAGCATGAGAAAAAGAGATAGCACGAGATTTAAGGACTATCGTTGTCTTAGATTTTCGCGATTATTACTCATTGAAATAAAACTATTTTAAAGGGATTTAAATCGCGTAACGAACAAACGCTGCAAAGTGCTCCAAACGTCGGGATGATAAAAATGGTTAATATACGCGATTTAAATCCATTTAAAATATTTTTATTTCAATTTACGGACTACTTAAAATTAAATAATATTTGAGTATTTCGCACACAAAGTTAATTATATACATATAAAATTTCTCATAAAATAGAGAAGCGCTTCTTACCCATAATAATGCTTTCCTCCAAACAACCGAAGATGTATCCGAGAACAATCAGCTTGGAGCTTCTGACGTCAATCGGTAATTTGGCCATGATCCGTCCCAAGTACGTCAGATCCCCATCCGATTCACACCACTCGTCCCCCAACGTCTTTTTCAACGCACCCACCTAATAAAATTGATTAGAACTCGAGTGGAGGCTAGAGAATAATATATTCGCAACTTTATGGCAAAAAATTGTAATCATCAATTATTTGATTTTTTTTAAATTGTTATAGATTGATTTTTAGTTTTTTGATTTATTTGTTTTTATTGTTATAATTTACTGTTTAAGAAGTGATTATAAATTTAGAAACACAAAAAGTTTTATCTATAAGTTTGTGTGATGGTTAAAGACAAAGCCACAGATAACTTAAATAGCCTCTATGGATTACTTTGAATAATGTTTAGTTTCAATAAATCTACTTGCGGTTTAAGATATTAGCAGTAGAATTTTGACATAACTCGCATAGAGTTTTTGTAAAAGTTTATTGCCAATACGAAAAATCTAGGAACTGGCAGTTTAATTACCTCTTTCAGCACAAGTATAGTCCTGTATATATTAGACATGTCAGGCGGGTCCATGGCCAAAGCTAGTATATTACTCGGTGTTCCCATATCCAACATTTTCGCCAGTAAGACGAGACGCTCTAGCGGACACCTGATGAGTTCTGGTTTGCATTCCTGCGGCAAGTTCTCCTGAATATGAAAATAAAATTATATGTAGTTTCTATATAATGTTTTTGGTAATTACAAATGCTCCGCTTGGTTCTATACATTGTTAATTAAATGGACCAAGTAGGAGAAAATATAATATTCCTTCCTTTTTTATGACTTATTCTGGAAATTTGTTGAATCATATCATCATGTCATGTACAGAAAAATTGTATACCGCTTTAGTATTAAACATGCCAATTTTTTTAAATAATTGGTTTCTTTTTAGTTCCAAGCTTTCCATTAATAATTATACCAAATTAATCATTCATTCTTCATTATCCTTAGATATTTTATAGAAACCAATCTTACAACAAAACTCACAAAACTTTTTTCGACTCCTAAAATTAAATTTAAAATAAGTAACTCCAAGCCAAATACATATCATAAAATATATATTATTATTGTCTGTGTGTGAGTTAGATACTAACACAAGATATGCAATAGAGATATGTGTTGCCAGAATAAAAATGAAAGAAGTGAAAGAAGGTAAGGCTTCTACCTATATTTTTCTATATAATTAAAGGGAACTCACGTAAGACTTATCAGTAATGAGTCTATAAACTCGTCCGTCCCGCACTCGCCCCGCGCGTCCCGCCCGCTGCTCGCAGTTCGTCTTAGAAGCCCACGACAGTTGCAGAGACGTAAAGTTCGTGTTCTGATCCGCTACCAGCACCTTCATGAGGCAGAAGTCTATAACTGCAAAGAAAATTATGGCATAGTATGTTTTTAGGTTGATCACTGTGTATAGTAGACATCAAAATTAGGCCGGGTATATATGCACGCTGATAAACAATACTATGTCAAGCCACACGGACTTCATTTTGAGAAAATGACGTCTAAAGATGTCAAACCTATTCAAATTCAATTAATTAAAAGCAGATTGGTATAATAAAAAGTTTTATCTAATAATTATTGCATATTGTAAAATATTGAGAACACTTCAATATTCGAAACATTAAATTAAGAAACTTTTTTCCGTACTTATTTAGTTTAGATGACTTACATGTTTTTGAATATTGTTAAATACATGACGCATTATCAGAATACATCAATATCTCCAAATGCGACTTTTTGTGGGTTGACACATTATTGCTTATCAGCGTCCATGTGTCTTCGAAAATATTAACGTTCTGTACAGATCATGTTTTTTGACAACTCGCAGTCCATATCTCTATGTCTATGATGTGTACACTCGCCAAATACAGAAAAAATACAAAATGCTGATTTTTCAATATGCGAGTTGAATGTATTACAAATTATTCGTCCAAGTATTAACGCCTACATAAAATATATAGCAAATACTTATTCACATGTTATATACACGCTCGTAAATAAAAATTTGCTATTTTGCTATAACTATGACGTTTTATTCATTCAAAAGAAAGGGTGATTGAAAAAATCTTATGTTTTTTAGTTTTTACATCGTTACTTTTTTAAATACTTGATTTTTCCGTACAGTGGAATATAAATATGTCATTAAATGTTTGCTATTATTTTTGGACAAATTTTAACAATAATCATTTATATTGTACGGAATTCTGGAACTACATGAAATTAATATTCCACGAAATTATTGCAGTTATGTTTCTTTTATGTATTTATCTACAATTAGAGGGAATAGTCAATAGAAAAAATCATGAAAAAAGATATAAAGAAAATACATCAATATATTTCGTTTGATAATGCATTTTGTTTTAAACAGCAAATAATTTCACACATTTTGATTCTGGGGAGAAACAGACTTCGCCACGTCAGATATTATATAATTATCAAAAATAAAAAAAAAAACTTATATATATATATATATATATATATATATATATATACGAATAATAAAAAAAATTGTTAAGTATGCAAGTTAAGTTTTCAGATTAACATGTTTAAATTCAGTTCATCTAGTACATCTTCGGTAGTATAGTGGTAAGTATCCCCGCCTGTCACGCGGGAGACCGGGGTTCGATTCCCCGCCGGAGAGAACTTTTTGTTTTTTTTTTTTTTTGACTACACATTACTTACTACATCTTTATTATATTATAAAATATTATATAAATAATTATTACATTTTTAAAACAAAATATATTAAAAAAAATTATATAAATAAGGTCATTATCTACAATGAACAGTTATGTATAAATAATAAAGTACTATTTTTTTAAGTTATTAATTTAGCTAAATTAATTATTAGGAAAATTAAATAGAAAGATAAAATTTGTTGCAAAAATAAAATTTAAACAACAACAACTTAAACATGGGCTGAAAGTTTGTATGCAGAACCCATCATTTCTCTATAAAATAACTTATTATTATACGCAGACGAAATTGTGACTTTTATAATTCGTTACTCACCATATTTAATATCAGGCACGGTGATGGAGCTCTCGGCAATATTCGTGGCAAGAATAATTTTTCGGTAACCGAGAGGAGCCCGTTGGAACACCCTCACTTGTTCGTCAGCTGTTATGGTGGAATGGAGTGGTAGTACCCACCAGTTGTATGTAGCACATTCCGCGTCAGCTACCTTTTTCCTGAAAAAATATTCATTTATTTAACCAATATCCGAAAATAAGCTAATAAGATATGTGCGACAAATATTATTATACAAATTGGCCAATTTACTTAAAAAAAGAAGAAGCTAAAAATTTTTTGTTACTTTTTCAAAAACCAAATGCAACAAGGATTGTTAACTAGGTTTTTTTATTATTATTTCAAAAAAAGTAAGCTGAAAAATGAAATATTTTCTACAATATATTAGTAGATACTATAATATATTATTAAATATGTCTTATATTATGTTTTTAATTATTATTAACTTATCAAATAGAATTAACAATTACCTTAACTGGATGTCCGTCAGACAGGCATAAAGCTCCTCAATTTCATATATACCTGGAAGAAATATAAGAACAGAGGGCAGGTCAGCCCCTTCTCTATCAGTGTATTCTTCTTTCTTATCTATAAGTTCAAAAGCATTCACCAGTTTGATGACGAGATGGTACATCTCTGGCAAAATCACAGGTTCATTATTTTTAGGTGTCGCTTGTTGAAGGATCTGTAATAAGAATTTGTTTAAATTGTGATTTCAGAATATACATCTTCATTATAAGTATGCTGTGTTCACTTACACTATACTTTTGATACGCAAATGAAAGTTATTAATAAATAATATATTGAGCATTAATTTCTTAAGTTGAATACTACGTGTATTTTGTAATGTGAAAGCTCTAATTGATTTCGTATTATGTAATCCTTTTTTTGAGAAAGATTATGACTCTTAACAATTTGCTTTAGAGGAAAGACACATGAGTGAACTGTAAGTTTTATATAAAATAAAGAGATAAATAAATAAAAAACATACCGAACCAAACTTGTTCAGATGATTCAAATAAAATGTCTTCACAGTGAATGTCGGTTTACTATTAAAGACTTTTAAACATGATGACATCTGAAATCCTCTTGGTGTTGGTATCAGGAAGTAATCAGCAAATGCTTTGCAATTAAATGTAGCGGACATAAGAACAACTTTGACACCTGGAGACACTGTGTATAGTAGTTTTTTAACTATTAATAATAAAAAGTCCATTTCTTGTCCACGCTCATGGACCTCGTCAAGTATTATGTGTGTGTATTCATTCATATTCTTTGCATTAACTGAAACAGAAATAAAGTAATATCATAAATATGAAAGATTGTGGGTGTCTAGTATCAATTATTTCTTAATACTATAACTATTTGATAGAGTGAAATATTAATAAATTATTGTTTTCAAATAAAATATAGGATACATTTCATACTTCAGTGGAAACCATGGGCTGCAGCTGGTACTATAGTAATATTAATATAGCCTTTTATTAAGCAATCATATTTGAAATAAAATATATATTATTAAAATGCAGATTTTTTTATTACAGCAAGGCATTTTCTTACCTAACTTTTGTAACAACACTCCAGTAGTAACATAGCTAATACGGGTATCATTGGATGTTCTGTTTTCAAGCCCAACCTATTTAAAAAAATGTTTTGTTATCTGTCATATTCAATTCAAGCTACAACACCATTATTAAAAATGTAAAAAAATAGTACAAGATACCATATAAAACTCAAAACACAAAAGCTAATTGATAACTTCTGAAATTCAATTTTTAAACCAAAATTTAATATTAATAAATATCAATTAATAATAGATTGTAAATTATTTTTAATATGGATAAGTACCTGATAACCAACAACACTGCCAACATCCCAACCTCTTTCTTGAGCCACCCGTTTAGCAATAGATATTGCTGCTATTTTCCTAGGCTGTGTGACAACAATCTTACATGGCTTTCTGTTGTTATAGGCGTCGTCAAGAATCCATTGTGGTACTTGGGTGGTCTTGCCGCAGCCTGTTGGCCCTTCTATTATTACGAC
The DNA here is from genome assembly GCA_037950945.1 of Hypolimnas misippus. Lineage (NCBI taxonomy): Eukaryota > Metazoa > Arthropoda > Insecta > Lepidoptera > Nymphalidae > Hypolimnas > Hypolimnas misippus. Next base: position 5,644,743 of record JBBEEQ010000015.1, on the reverse strand, counting down.
TGGGAATGCTTTTATTCTGTCCATTATCTACAAGATACAAAATAATTGTTGATACATCACATTTATGTGTGCTGTATTTGGTAAATAACATAACTTGGATTGGCACAAAATAATTTTTTTGTAAAAAATATCCATGTTTTAAATCAAATCTATTTCAATATATATCAATATATTACGTACATCCACGATGTATGTGAAGAAGATTAAAATTATTGTTTCATTACAAATGATTTTTTTAATAGACTTAAAAACTAAAATGTTATTGTATTTTACCCTAAATGTCAAAATAACATAAACAACATTTCTTATTTAACGAGATTTATTATATAAGCCTTTTTCTAACATATTTTTTTATTTTAAAGATTTTATTTAAAAAATAAGTTATCAGTGTTATAAAGTAGTCCAGAATAGACTCACATTGTCATGATAAGCATGAATAGCAAGGTTTTTTGTGTCCTCTCTCATCTGAAAGGAGTACTTGCTGTACACTTCTGTCATAGCTTCTTCTGTTAATTTTTCAACATTCTGAACAGAAGCTCCCCACGACGAAAGCTGCTCGAGAGAGTCTAGGCCTCCTGGCACACTTTCACAAATTTCTCGTTCCCTTTCATTCTGGAATTTTCATATTTATCACCAATTAATTAACAAATAGCACAAATTTTGACAATTTATTAATAATTGTTTAAATTATCTAGTGAGTTATAGTTTTTATTGGCAGAAAATTGTTGTATAATTTTTGTGCGGGGCAAGAGAGAGACCCTTCCCCAAAATATCTAAAAATCTCATGTTCCTAAAACTGTGCAATAGGATTTAAGATAGAAATTTTGATTTGAATAAAACTATAATACCTTTAGATACATTTCTGTTTCTCTTTCTTTAACTTCTCGAGCATAGTCTGTGCCAGTGAGAAGAACCGATTGGCGATGTTCTTCTCGTCTATTCAGGTCATTTAGATTATCATTTTTAGTAAGACACAAGCCACCGGTAAGTGGAGCTCGAAGTTTTATTACTTTAGTACTAGATGGACAGGGATTATTAAAAAATGCACGTAATTCATCCATCGTTAGACTTCACTTCTGGGGAAACAGTCAAATTAATCGTACCGAAACTTAAGTTTGTGACTCTTTACAATAAAAATGAAACAATAACTGCTTGTTTTACATTTGATAGTGACATTAAAGGATGGTATTTGAAAATATTTACAAAATAATGTTGCCATCCATGCCATGTAGATTGCACTTTATGGTTCATAATCAATGTTTAAAATTTGCATTATAATTTTGTCATTATGAGCTCATGGCACTTCAAATGCCGGCGACTTTGGGTGATATTGCCTAGCTACCATCTAATCACGGAGTACGCAGTAAAGAATAACAGGCGAGAGTGCTTAGGTCAAAAAAATTAATTAATGAGCTTATCGAAATTGGAAATGGTTACAGACTTTTATCAATGTCAAATAACTAATCAATCTCCATCGTGATTTTTTTAATTCTACGTGACATTGGCGATATAATTAATTGACGTAACTAATTTGTACAACCAAAACGTCCATAATCACTGTTAGGCACAGCTAGAAGCTATTAATCTAAGAATTTATTTGAACATCTCTGTATATATCAGTTATAAAATTTTATTATAAACGATATCTGGATTTTTATAATTTTAACTTTCATTTTCAATTTATTATTATTAAAAATAAAATCTTTATACTCTAGATGCCATGATTTGGTGCTGCATTTAAACAAGAAATAAAAGCTATATATTATGTATACACCTATTAAACGTTCAGGGTAGAGACGAGATGGCTCAGTGGATAAAATACACATAGATATCAATCGATGGTCGTGAGTTAATGTCTGAATATTTAAATTATTACATTTGAAAACACGACAAGGGAACCTGAACATGCAAAGAGAATCTGCAATAGAGCAATAGTGATCATATACTCTTTCTGGATTAGCATGTTGAATTAAACCTATATCCCTCTCCTTAATAGTAGAAGAGTTTGGCTAAGAAGTAAGACAGGCAGTTACTGTAATGTTTTTATAAATAATTACAAGTGCCTAGTGATAAAATAATAAAATGGATTTCAATAAAATAAAAATAAAACAAATTTTTACTTCTTTAATTTATATATTTCGTACCGTAATTGGTATAACAAAAATATTCAGATCATTTATTTAAAAAGAACTGATATTTTTATGATTAGGTATATTTATTACTTTGGGCCTTTATGTCGACCACATCCAATTATTATGCTGTGTAATGCTAAGACCAATATACTATTTCTAATGTTTTTATTTGTAACTAAATTTTTACTACCAACAAACCGCACTTAAACTAAAATTAGTTTTAGTTTACACATAATCAAAACGATGATTTCTTTTTTATATTTTAAAATAAGTACATACAAAGCTTAGGTTCAAAAATATCTACATAATAACCTCAAACCATTTTTATCATTGCTAGGGAGATACAGATATTAAAGAGGACCACTATTAAATCAACATACACAACCTAAAAACTTTATATTCGCAAGATAAATAGAAGATACACAAAAAAGTATAAACTAAGGACGTATTCTGAGTTTGATCTTTGGTAAAGAATCAATGGGGGCTAACAGGCAGATCATAAAGAATACAGATAATTATAAATTAAAATAGTAACAAATACTGATTTAAAAAATACAATCGATTCAGTGATATAACAATCTGTTTTGTTCCAGGAGTGTAGAATCCTTTGTTTTATTACAAAAAAAAAAAATGACAACACAAAAATAAAGTAAGAAAAAATAGATATATTTCGACATTTCCATTTGTTGGCTGTGGCCAAGGCCTTAGTTTGTGTTATTAATTTTGTATTGTATGTTAGCCTCCATTGTCAAACTTGACTAGGGGGTTTGCTTTCTTTATAAAAAAAAATGTTAGACACTGGTATATCTAAAGATATGTAAGAGTGATCATGATAATTTATATACAACTAATCATTCGATACAATCCTAATTTAAATTCATACTGAAGAATACACCTTTTATCTGATTTAAATTACGGTAATATCATGACATTACTTTTTACGGAATAAACTAAGTTCATTTATATTTGCTTAACCAAGATAATGTTGAAAGAATTTAAGACGAAACTCAAGCTTATCAGAATTTTTTTTAAGATCTTTAAATACTTTTTCAAGATTAAAGTTATAATTAAATAAAACATTCGGATCATTCGACCGATTAATTTATCGTAGTATATTCTACGATAGTGGCATGACATTTTAAATACACAAATATGTATTTTATAATTTCATACATTTTAATACAATAAACATTTTTAAAATCCAGATAATTATGATTAATTTAAAATATACTCAATGATATTAAATAACTATAGATATGTTAAAAGCTCATGGACTTTGGCATCTAGATTTTCGTACACTTTGGACAACGTTGCTTTGCTGAAAGAAAGGGCACAGAATGAAATGTCAAATAGTATGAGCATAACATATCTATAGATATAAGATATCCTTAATTACACTCTACAATACAAAAAAGGTGAAATACATGGAGATAAATTAGCAACACTTTAAAATGCAAAATGGAATTTAAGAAAAGTTACTATTTTAGTAATAAAATTCAATCGAAACACTGCAAGAAATTAAAGACAACTAGAACTTACTTTATCTTACCTTAATTAGATTTTGAACAATATATTTTTTTTATTTATTAAAACCAATACTACATTTTATTATTGAAAATATTTTTTTTTTTCATCGTTTTAGAGGCGAAAATTTTGGCGCATTTGTAACTTTTATAAAATCGCTAATAAATCATCAATAAAATCTCCTTAGAGAATTTATTACATCTTTTAAAAAATAATGACCACAAAAGTTTTGTAATATATAAATTATATTATATAACTATAGATATATTATATTAATTTATTTTTGGCACCCAGAACGCCGACCTCTTTGTACGAGGTTGTCTAGCAACCAGCTAACGAATGAGTGTGAATCTTTGGAAACGTAAGTCAATTGACGAGCTTGTCAACGTTGGAATAGGGAACAGATAGTTAATGAGAAATAATATAAATATATCTATAGTTATACAATAAACAAATTATGTATGTCATATGAGTTATTAAGTCTTATATATAAATAAACTACTAAAAAAGCCAACAATAATATTTCTAATTTCGTAAATAACAATTGATAATAATTTGTGCGAAATAAATAATTTATACAGAAGAAATAAGCATCTTTTTGTCCATGCATTTTATATTTTAGACTACATTTTTCCGTGTTTGACCTTATTTATAAAGACAAATACAATTTATGAATAACTTTATTTTTATCACAAATGATCGATAACAAGGTTTATTCTCACTGATTATTTTCTTATTATTCTAATTTTTCATTACTTACACAAAGCATAAAACCAATTAATTTATTTTAATTTTTTTAACAAGGGCTCTTACGTAAACAATAAAGGGTTACTTCGTAGATAATACTATATATAGAGCTGTTCAAATTATTTTTAAGACCAGATTTTTAAAATAATTACATTTAAATACGTTTAAAATAACCGAAGAAATACTGGATCTCACATTTGCATATTTTTATCACACAATTATTAATTTTAATATTATACTCCTTTTATAGTAAATATATTAATTATATGTTTTAATGTGTGTTTGAGATTTCTGATATGTGTTTAACCATTCTAGTAAATAGTATTTAGTACAGTCATTTGGTAGTTTTGTGTGGATAGTTTTTTGTTAATTTTGAAAATCGGTGATTCTGTAGATTTTCATGTGCTCTATCCAAATTTCTACTTTTGCTCCTCGTATCTTTACTGAATGAAAATAGCGCCTGAAATAGTATATCAATAATTCTTTCCTACTCATTTTACCACTAACATAGTTATGTAATGAATTAAACTGTTTATTTTTGTAATATGAAGGTTTAGTGTACGAGTGCTGAAAAGTCGACTAAACACGCATTTTTATCCAAATGACTGTACTAATTGTATTTTTAATTTTTTTAGTGGTATAGATACAAGCACTTTTACTTTAAATATTTAAATTAAGTTACATTACAATAAGCTACAAACATTGAAATTTATTACAGGCGAATTTTTATTTATTTATTTTTTATTTTCATTTAGATAATGAATTATAATTTAAAACACAACAAAAATTTTTTCGTTAATTTTTTGAAACATTTTTATTGCAGAATGTAAATTCAACATTGAAATAAACTTTATATATTTTAGCTTATGTTTTAAATCGTTTTGACCGGTTTTTGTTTGAAATGATTTTCACACGATTTGGTTTATAATAAATTAGTAATAAAACATGAATTATGCAATTTAAAGAACTGGCGAAAAGATTTCAAAATTCATACTAAGACATCACTAGTTAAAGGATCTTTTAGTGCTCATACGCACTAGCCGTGAATCACGAGGGCGACGACTTGCCTTTTGATATTTGAGTATGTAACTATTATGAAATTTAATGCCTACAATATGAGCTGAAATAATTAAAATGGAGTGCTGGGATATCGGGCTATGTATCGACGATGTCAACCCCTATTATTACAAAACATTTAAGACCGTCTCTCAAAATAGCTTACTCCTAACCACATAACATATAATAAAACCTGGACCTGATCGCAAAATTACTGATATTCATAGATAATTAAAAAACGTTATTTAACATGAAGCAGTAAAAGCTTTATTTACTACAAAAAGGAAATACGTAACTTCGGTAATATAATTTTCCACTCTTTATGGACTATTGCTTCTCGGAAAATGGTTCCACGTCTGTGAAGATCCTCACAGCAAAGCTATCGCAGATACATACGTTTAGGAAGGTATTAGGTATCATAGCAGCTAGTCAGGCGATTGGTCGTCTGCGTGGATAGTGCGTATAAACACTTAAGATTACATAACAATATCAATATGATGAGGTAGAGATTCAGTTGTCCTTGGAGGGTTGAATGGACCAGCCCAGGATGCGACGGTCGAAACCGCAACTGAAGAAGTTGATATTCGAAGATATGTCCTCCGCCCATGCTACGGAAGTCACCATACGGCGATGTCCCTAAAATTATTAAAAAAAGTGTATACTAAAAATTAAAGTAAGGGTTGGGTACCCACACGCACGTCGGTACGCCGAAATTCCCTTTTTTCATTATGTAATACATATGTATATATACAGGATAAAAATGTGTGTAGATTGGAGGTACGCTGTAGTAGGGCACTGGCCCTGCAGGTCGAAGAGGCGGAGCTGGCGGTTGTCGTGCGAGATGCACTTGTTGCACTACAGTGCAGGTGTGCGACTGACCTGTCTGTTGGAGCGCGGCAGGCGCGCGAGGCGCTGGCCCTGCAGGTCGAACAGGCGGACCTGGCGGTTGTCGTGCGAGATGCACTTGTTGCACTACAGTGCAGGTGTGCGACTGACCTGTCTGCTGGAGCGCGGCAGGCGCGCGAGGCGCTGGCCCTGCAGGTCGAACAGGCGGACCTGGCGGTTGTCGTGCGAGATGCACTTGTTGCACTACAGTGCAGGTGTGCGACTGACCTGTCTGCTGGAGCGCGGCAGGCGCGCGAGGCGCTGGCCCTGCAGGTCGAACAGGCGGACCTGGCGGTTGTCGTGCGAGATGCACTTGTTGCACTACAGTGCAGGTGTGCGACTGACCTGTCTGCTGGAGCGCGGCGGGCGCGCGAGGCGCTGGCCCTGCAGGTCGAACAGGCGGACCTGGCGGTTGTCGTGCGAGATGCACTTGTTGCACTACAGTGCAGGTGTGCGACTGACCTGTCTGCTGGAGCGCGGCAGGCGCGCGAGGCGCTGGCCCTGCAGGTCGAACAGGCGGACCTGGCGGTTGTCGTGCGAGATGCACTTGTTGCACTACAGTGCAGATGTGCGACTGACCTGTCTGCTGGAGCGCGGCAGGCGCGCGAGGCGCTGGCCCTGCAGGTCGAACAGGCGGACCTGGCGGTTGTCGTGCGGGATGGCGATGAGACCTGCGCCGCTGACGCTCACGCGGTTGACGGACGAGTCAGAGCGGATGGTGGCCAGCGCTGAGCGCATGTTACGGACATCCCAAACCTGCAACAAAAATATTGTCTTTATTATTCAATTCTTATATTACAACATTTATGTATAGTTTATTTATTTTACATCGAATACATTAGATATTTGTACCAGAGACATTGGTAATCTATACTAATAATAAAATTCTAGCGGGTCGCTGTCTGTACATGGAAGATATATGAAAAAAAATATTATAGGGGGCCTATACCAACGCAATAGAACCCAAAACAATGATTTTTAGAATTCTTATCTGTTTGTCTGTTTGTCTGTTTATCTGTGCGTTTGTGCACGCTAATCTCAGAAACGGCTTATCCGATTTAGATGCGGTTTTCACTAATATATCGTAGTAAGCTTCACTTAACATTTAGGGTTTGTTTCATGTCAATCGGTCCATAAATAAAAAAGTTATGTCAATTTAAGGAATCACGTTGAACATTTTTTTTGTGTTTATAACTAAATACATGAAAGTATATACAGTATTTACATTAAAAAATACATTTTAAAAAATTTTGTCTGTCAGTCTGTCTGTCTATCTGTTTGTTCCGACTAATCTCTGAAACGACTTAACCGGTTCTGATGGTACTTTTTAGGGTTCCGTAGTAAAAAACGGAACCCTTATAGTTTCGCCATGTCCGTCTGTCTGTCTGTCTGTCTGTCTGTCCGCGGCTTTGCTCCGAAACCCTTAATACCAGAAAGCTGTAATTCAGTATGAGTATACATATGAAATACGCCGAGAAAGTCGTACAAAAAAATCTTAAAAATATTTCTTTTTCAGGGTGTCTTCCCTATGTGTTAAGAGAGACCAAAAATTTTTTTTCTCATTTATCCCATGTTGTGGGGTATCGTTAGATAGGTCTTTTAAAAATGTTGTAGGTGTGGGTTAACCATTTTCCGAACGACGAACTGTTTCCGAAATATTAAGCTTTGAAGTGTCAATTTTTCTTAGAGTCAAGTGTCCCCCCCCCCCTCTATCCACTAAACTGCTGCGTCTAAAAATATGAAAAAAATCACGATAGTGGTACATATAATGAATTTAAAAGGAAAATTATCACGGCTATGTGGGTTTTTATGGTTATCGAGTTATAGATGATCTAAGTAAAAATAAATATTTCACTTTTTAAAGCATCACATTATGTAAATATTAATAATTTTAAATTAATATATGAATTTAAATGAGTAAATAGATAAATATTTAATAAGTTTAAATTAAAATAAAATATAAAATAAGGTATAAAACAATGTCTCAATAAAACATGTTGCGAGTGATTCTGAATCGCGCTTATGAAGTTTTCAACCAAATCTCCATAGATTTCATAGGCGCTAATCAGGAAGAAAAAATATCGGCGCTAAGTATATTTTACAAGTGTTAGAGAAGTCAATTAGAAGCCTTCTCACGGGTTATAATCATTTCATCTATCTAAGGAATAAAATGTTTATTAGCTCAGTATTTACCTACGGCGTTATAGCGAAAGAGCGAGTTAACAATCAAACAAACGAATTCACTTTGGCATTTATGGTATAATATAAAAGATACGGATTACGTACCTATCTCTTATTCTCTTCTTAAAGAGAAATTAAAAATAATTTTATAATAATAAAAGGTTTAAAATTGTAAGTACGTATATTGTATAAACTGACTTAAAAAAGGAAATTCCCAGTTCGTCGTAAACTTTTTTACGAAAATAGGTACTCGAAGATTGCTTGACTGATCTTGACAATTCTGACAACTACGGAACCCTATATTGTGCGTAGCCCGACACGCACTTGGCTGATTTATTGCAGTTAGCAAATGTTATAAGGAGTGACTTGGGGTTACTTCTATTTTATATATATATGAAAAAAATTCTAACGGGTCGCTATCTGTACATGTAAGATATATGAAAAAAAATATTGGAGGCCTTTACCTACGCAATAGAACCCAAAACAAAATTTGTTAGAATTTTTGTCTGTTTATCCGTTTATCTGTTTATCTATTTTTATTATTTTTCCGCTAAAAAAGATATGTCAACTCTATGGGGTCACGTCGAACATTATTTTGTGATTTTCACTAAATGCATGAAAGTACAGTTACATCAAGTACTGTCAGTCTGTTTCTTACGACTAATCTCTGAAACAGCTGCATCAAATTTGATGGGACTTTCACTCGCAGTTAGAGGATGTCCATTAATCACGTGAGGCCCAGAGAAGGGAGTGGGAATGGAAGAAAACAATCACAAAATATCACAAAGTCTAAAAAGTTCTTACAAACATTAAAGCAGCCCATATAGTTAATATTATAAGGATTAAATTAGGCTACTTATATTAAACCAATAAAATAGTGAAGAATTTCCGATTTAAAAAGGAAAGGTATAAAAATAAATAAAATTGATGTGTCCGTTTGTAATTTTAAATAAATGCATATTAAAGTATACACGGTACTTACAACAAAATTACCAATCTTAAAATTTTTGTCTGTCTTTCTGTTACTCAATTTTTTTCGGCTAATATCTGAAACAGCTGGACCGATTTTGACGAAACTTTCACTGGCAGAAAGCCAATTTTATAAGGAACAAAATTGAAACCAATGAAATAGTGAACAATATTTGATTGAAATAGGAAAGATATATATTATATAAATATAATAATTTTAAATAATAATATATTTACTGGGTAATTTTTTACTGGATATGATAGACCACAACCGAAACTATAAGCGAAAAATAATTAAAGGAGTCACAGAGCTGATTTGGATTAAAACTAAACCTGTATAATTAGTTTTTTGAAAAAAAAAAAGGTTTTCCTAGCCAGAAACGAACACGTTGATTTTGCAGAAAATTAACATTCTGTATTATTGCACCATCTGATACTGTCACATATTATAAGGGTCATCAACTTCAGGAGTATACAGTTAACTCCAACAAAAAGAAAAGGCTTATTTTTCAAAATTCTATCAAATTCACACATTAATTAAATCTTTAGTAATTCTTCAAAAAATGATTATACCTAAAAGTGAAATTTTAAAATTAAAACGGCATGTTAAAACAAGTGTGAGTACAATGCCGAGTCCAGTGAAATGTAATTTTTTTAATAAATTGATCCATCCTTTTAAGAATTATCTAAATCTACCTAGGTAACGGAGTAGGTGAAGGGGACCAAAACAAACTTCACATTCTTTGAGTTTGAGTTATTCACTTTGTATATTTTCGATTGTATTGTTCACACTCTTCCTTACTTTAGTAGGTGACTAGCATTTTGATGCAATCTATAAACAAATCGTTCGAAGTAATGCAGACTTTTTTTTCTAAACTTACCGGGTCTAATCGATTACTTAACTTCTAATTCATATATAGATTTAATGTTATTTTGTAAAAAAATAAATCTTTTCCTTTAATTTGTCGCTTTCTATTACTTTCCAAAAGTTGATTCTTACGGGTGACACTATTAGGAGGTGCAATAATACAGAATGTATTTTGTTTTCAAAATTAGTGGGTTCTATTTCTGGCCTGGAGAATCATGAAATCAAAAACAACTTATGATGCAGTTTAGATTTCTCAAAATCGGACACGAGACTCTATTAAGTATTTGTCTCCTTATAGTTCCGGATTTGGCTTATCAACCTCAGTTAAAAAAGTCACCCAATATATAATATAAGGAAAACCTCGGCGGGAACATACTGTTTTACAGTCGAAATTTTAAAGACTAGCACAAAACACTTTTCTTCAACATTCATTGTGAAAACCGTGGAGGAATACCATATCTAAGTTAGTGTCTGCTTATAAATACAACCAGGAAGTTCCCAAATCCAAAGTAAAAAAGCTCCTTTCTTAAGCAGCACCGCAAACTATTATAAGCTTGCTTTGCAGGAGACATGCCAAGCATTCTGTAATCCACGCGAACGAAGTCGCGGGCACAGCTAGTGTGTAATATATAAGTCAAAAAATGTTTTACTTGATAAAGAATCGGAAAAAATACTCACATGTTTTCAATTTTTTACACATGGAGAGGAAAGGAAAGATAGGATTATTTTTTATGGCTTTTAATAATAGTATCAATATTAATATACCTTGACAGACCGATCATCGGATCCAGAAACGACTTTATCTTCGCGCGTAAATACTGCAGAAGTGACGCTTCTAAAAAAAGGAAAATTGTTTGTTCATATCAAACCATAAAGACATACAATGAAATACTCAAGATTTTATAATTCACATTTTGTACTTACTCTGTATGCCCTTGGAAAACTGAAACCGAATGTATTGGTTCACGGAAGTCCCACAAACGGAAGGTGGTATCTCTTGAGGCTGTCACTACCAACCTTGAATTGTGATGCGCTGATGCATGGGTCAGCTCATGGTCATGACCTGTAGATCCCAAAACTTATTTGTATTTTATTGTAATAAACTTAATATTCATATTCCCATGTAAAAATTGAAGCATAAAAAATATCACAGTAAGATACCTTACAATCTGTCCTCTAAGCGACGTGTTTATTATAAGTAGATTATTTCTATGCACTTATAAATCTTCTATATACAGATTTATGGTCTAAAAATATTTTTATAACTATTTTTAATACACTTAATTAAACATTTAAAAATCAATAAAGTATAATAAATTATTGACAAACCTGTTAAGATTTGTAAGCAATCTCCTGTTTCTACGTCATATAAGTTAGCAGTCCTATCCCATGAAGCAGTGATGACGTGATCGCCGCCAGTCAGCCAATCAGCAGCTACAACTACACCCAAGTGACCAGTAAGTTCAATAAGGGGCGTGCGTAATACTTCCGGTCTGTCACCTTCACCGAGGCTTTCCTCACCACCACCTTCTAGTTCCTCTTCAGATGACTGACCTCGCTTTAAATAATAACAAAAATCTGATGTAGACACAACGTGACTTTCTTATGTGTCTTCTGAACAAGAAAGTACAGTGTTAAGGCGAAAATTACATTTGTAAGTTTTACTTTTGTGATTGATATAAAACAACTCTATAAACAAGTATTTTTTTTTACGTAGGTAGCATAATTAAATCTGTGTTCGTCATATATAAAGGCACTAAGATTAAATTCTTTGAGAGGTTAATGATGAAAATCACACTATTTTAGGGTGTTTCCGAAATTTAATTAAGGTTGGATTTTCGACCCTACTGATAAAACTCCATCGTGTTTTCTCCATTACATGTGACATTGGCAAAATAGCATGTGTCTAACTGGCACAACTAAAAGCCATTAACTATTTCGGGTGTAAAGTAATGAGAAGTAATTTATGTAAATCTTTGTCAATCTGATAACAAAACTTATATGTGGCATTCTCGGCAAAGAATAATGCAGACCTAAATATAAACTTACAACATTATGAGGCTACATACATATGTATAGACGTCACGCCAAAATGTTGATTGAAAACTAAAAGGACCATTTCACTTGATATCCAAAGAAGGAAATTACAACACGTCCTTTACTTTGTCCAAGGATATAATTATTGAAACTTCATTATAAAACAAAATTCTTGTTTTGTTACACATGTATAATTAACCTATTGTAACAAACTACCTACATTGTTCATTGTGAAAATACACTTTTTATGCAAGTTTTGCAATGCATTGAATGACTTGAAATAAATATAGTTATATTCAGACCTTCTTTAGATTAAAGTCAAAATGATTTTGAGTTACATTCGAGGAAACAATAATTAAAATTGTTATAACAACAAGTGAACAAGGTTATTCACTTACAATTCTATGCAGTCCCGAGGGTTTCCCAGCACGCAAATACAGCCTTTTATTTAATAGCTATTATTCTTACACAAAAATATACAACAATATCAAAAAATTAAAAATGAAAAAGAAGCCCATTTCAAACAAAAAATTCGCATCAAAATTGGTCTATTATTGAGGGAGCTATTATGCAAATAACACACAGATACACATGTTGAACATTAAAAATACAACAATTACCGGTAAATCCCAATTAACAGCTGCTTGCCAGACGTGAGCAGTGTTGTCACCACTGCTTGTCAGTGCAATATCCCTGCTTGGGTGAAACCGGATAGAATTCACTGATCCAGAGTGACCTGTGTATTGAAGCAAGCACTTGGCCCATTCCACACTCCATACACAAGCAGTGTGATCTAAAAAATAATAATAAAATTGTAAAGATGTTTGGCTATTATTAATTATATGTATAATTAGAAGTACATCTTTTACTTGCAGTGTCCTAGTCCAACTTGTACTTGACTGGTCTTATATAGAAGCATTTTAATGTTTATAAAAAGTACAACTATTTGGTATAATCAAATGCTTGTGATTTTTAAACAAAAATCACAACTGTTAAAATATTATTATCTTAATGCTGTTGTTTTTTTACTGTTTATTGTGTCCTAGAATGACAAGCAAAAACTCTTCTTATCAGGCTTGATAGCATATTAAAATATTCAAAAACCTAAATGAATTCTGAAATGCTTGATTTCATCCATACACATTGAAAAATATCATATAGCTCTACCTAATTGCATTTGTTTTCAATTTATCTAGAATAATTCAGAAAACTTAAGTTCTTATCCATTAAAATATCTTAATATTTAAATAGGAAATTAATGAATCATTCATTAATTCCCAATTAGATAATTACATATTAACTTGTGTTATAATTATTTTATAGTGCTGTGAATGGCCTTGATTCAAATTTATTAGGATTTACAAACATATCTTAGAATTAAACTGGTCAACCTTGAAATAACATGTATTTAAAAACCAAATAACAAAACAACACTTGTATAAAATTTTAGCAATACATTTATTGCTTTAAAGATCTATTTGTTAGCATGTTTAAACTCTCCTTAAATCATTACACCATGTAGTTTTTATCTATTACCTAATTAGAAAAATGTACATAAAAATAGCGTAACTATCTTAATAAATATAGTAAATGTGTCTAGTAGACAGTCGAGAAACAAATATACTTTCTGATGTTGTGCTGACACACTTACCAGCAGAAGCGGTTCCAATCAGCGCCTGTCCAGGGCGAGCGGTTGACACATCCCAGATGCCATCTTTATGCCCAGTAAATTCTCTGATAAGTTGGCAATTGAATGTTGGAGCCTTGAAGCTAGATACAATCTTGCTTGTCTGTACCTTCAATTTATGACTGGCTTTTACTTTCTGTGAATTGCTCTGGGTCACTGCTTAAGGAAAAAATGTATATAAAAAACATTTACATATTCACTTTAAGGTCATGGAAGATAAAAGTACACATGTAATGTATTTTAATAAACTTACATTTTACTTTAGAGTTTTTTCCAGATGTTTCAAACTCTATGTAATCAATATTTTGTTTATCTCCCACATAGCTTTCTCGTTCTAATTTCTCACTTAGAATATCTATCTTTTCTTGCACTGTAACAATGATATTATTTTCTGTTAATTTTTTATTTGATCACATGTCAAAATCATAAGCAATTTTGCACTTAATTTTACTTACAGTTTAAGTTTTCTGAATAGAGAAGGTCAAATTCTTTTTCTATTTGAGAAAATAGTTCATGTAGTCTTGATCTGAAGACAGGAGGAATGGATGTTTCAGAATCTTCCATTTTAAGATAGTTCGGTAATCCATCAGAACCTTCAGTAAGTGCTTGAAGTCTTCGCTTACTTGATTTCATGATCAAAAACGGATACTACTACATAAGACAGGAAGATTTCAACGATCAACGATCACATTACATAGCACACTATACAGTTCACTGCGTTGTCATAAATATTATCAAAACGAAATATTATATATTAATGAAATAGTATTTTAACAATATGACAATTGATCTTTAAAGAAGGGTATTCAGCGTACAGCTACACCACCGTAACGAAAATTCGCAACAAAAATATTAGTTTCGCTTTTGACATTACACTGTACTTATTGTGGACATATGATTTGACGTCTTCGTACAATATTAAATGAAAAAATATGATTTTATTTTGATATTGTTTTGAACAAATGGGAAATTAACTAATTGAAAAAATAACTTCTTTGATTTTTTATTTAATGGGTGCCTACAATAGTGTGATGTATTTTTAAATAAAAAGCCAAAATAAACCGGTAAAATACAAGTTTTACTCGAGATTCAAGTGACTGGAAGTTTCATAGAGTAAACGTAACTAAATAATTAAAGATCACTGAAATGGAAGTAGAAGAAATTATAATATCTTTTATTGTTTAAACAGATTTGACATTTTCCGGTTTCTATCCTTATTTACGGTTAATAAAAAAAATATTTTATCTATATATTATTTATCTGTTAAAAAATATGGCTGGCGAATAGTTTCAAGAAAACTGCCAAGTTTGCCAACGCATGATTGTTGTATGGTGTATTTTTAAAAGATGTCGTTTTCCGATTTATATGCTAAATATAATTGTACATATTGTCAAGAAGAAATAAATGGAGTACGTGTAAGATGTGCCGAATGTAAAGATTTTGATATTTGTTTGCAGGTAGAGTAGCATCATTGACATTTTTGTTTACAGTTTTGGCGCAAATTTTAAATGTTGAGATCTTAACTCTGTTTTTTTTTTCAGTGCTTTTCCTTAGGTGCTGAAATTGGATCACATAAAAATGATCATTCCTATCAATTTATGGTAAATATCGTCTAATTCTTTATCGGTATATTGAATTATAATTAGTGTTAACAACTTTTAAAATATATTTAGGATTCTGGGGCGATTGGGATATTCTTGGGTCGTAATAGCTGGTCAGCCAATGAAGAAGTTCGACTTTTAGATGCAATAGAGCAGTTTGGATTTGGGAACTGGGAAGACATAGCAAAGCACATAGAAACAAGGACACCTGAAGGTAATGTTTCCCCTTATTTTCTTTACATTGATCTTTTTTAATATATTATGTTAATATTAAAATATATATTTTTAGAAGCCAAAGATGAGTATATCACAAGATATTTAGAGGGAAGCATAGGGCGAGCCACATGGGGTAATGTTGAAAGCACAAGTCGTCCAACTCTAAACTGTGCAGACAGAGACGAGGGACCTCTTAGTCCAAACGCTGTTTCAAGACTTCCGCCTTTAGCTATATCAGCTGATGAGGCCACTCAACTTGGCTACATGAGCAATAGAGATGATTTTGAAAGGGTAAAATTACAAAATTTTTATCTTTATATTTAAGATGCACTAAATAAGATAATTGTGGGAATGCTCTATAAATTATATTTTAATACTAGTTGCTCCCCAAAATTTAATCTGCATAGAATACAGCCTATTTCTGGTTTAGCTGTTTAGATATGGTTTAGATGAGAACAAACAAGCAGACCTAGTATAGCATAACTATAATAATATACATACTAAAATTAAAATTTGTCTTACACATCGGCCAAATTTTTACATTTGTATGCATTTTTTTTGTTGATACGTCATACTGACCTAGAAAAGAGCTGATTATACATGAAGAATATTTGACGAGTATAACTACGTACGATTAATTGATTTTGATATTTAAAAAACAACTTTCAGCATTACACGTACACGTCATTACTGTATAAAGTTGTATGTTTTCAGTTGTAATAAAAAAAGTTATGTCTGTTCTAATATAGTAAAAAGGTAAAGTTTGTTTGTATGTTTGTAAGTTTGTATGTTGGGGGGTCATTTCTAAAAGTACGTACCTTATTTGAAAAATTCTTTTTGTGTTAGATAGTATGTTTATTGAGGAAGGTTAAAGACGATATGACATCGCATTTTTGACTCACAGGAGCAAAGCAGTAACTATAAGTGCGAGTGAAACCCGCGAAGGGTAACCAGTTTGATTTATTAAAAAAAGTAAAATATTTAAATAAAAATGGATAGTTTTATAGGAGTTACAACTAAAAATGGAAAAAACATGCTATTTACGACACTATATTTTTAGGTTTTTCTTTTTTGGGTCTATATGGAATGGAAATGTAAAATTTTTGGTCTAGAATGAGTAAGTATAATGTGAGATCAAGAGAAAGAATGTTTCTCAAATGCTTGAAATTTGCATGATAGCAGAAGATAAAATATAATAAATAGCTGCCTTACTACAAAAGATTTAAACAGACGTTAAACGCGCGTCTAAGACAGTTTTGAGTTAAACATGCTTTAGACATAGATTAATATATGTTTAAGTGAGTTTAATAGATGTTTAAAACATATTTTTGTAAATGTAACATATAACATTTTATCAATAAGTTTTTTTATGAGTTTACTCGCTGTTAAGCAATTTAGATAATATTTTAAGCGATGTTAAAATCTTAAACACTGTTTAGCTAGACACGTGTTCAACATGGTTTTAATGCGTCTTTTGTAGTATGACAGTAGGTGTTTATAAAAAAAAATTAAATACAACATCAAATTTTTTTATTTCAGGAGCATGACCATGAAGCAGAACAGCTAATATCCACATTATCTCTTAACCCCGAGGATGATGAATTAGATGTTGGTAAGTTTAAAAGTTAGAAACATGTTTATTTTTTAAAATGATAAGTGAAATAAAGTGATCACAATACACGATATTGTTAAAATATGAAAAAAAAAACTTTTACATATTTTTATTTTACTACTAATAGTAGTTCATTTATTATATTTGAGTAAATAAAACACAGTTCAATATTTAATTTCTTCTTTTCAGCTCTGAAGTTGTCTCAAGTAGATATATACACCCGAAGATTAAGAGAAAGAACTAGAAGAAAAAGACTGGTCAGAGATTATCAACTAGTTTCAGTATTTTTCAATAACCAGAGGAACAAACAGAAAACATTAGGGAAACTCGCCAAAGAAAAGAAGTAATTGGAAAAATATATGACCACTAAGAATATGTTTGCTATTCTATAGTGCCTCTCACATAGTATTTGTTGTAGCTCACTTATACAACTACATCTAGCTGTTTGCTATTATAAGTTATCATTGTAAAATGTACTTAAACAATACAACTTTTAGCTTGCCTAGAAGGTTCATTCATATTGTGTAAGCGAGTCGTATAGGTGAGCTACGACATTAAGACGTGTGCACGTCCTCAGGGAGTTCCTAGAGCGTCTCCGCTGGACGGCCCAGTTCTACGGGCGCGCGGAGCAGGCGGGCGTGGCGGCGGGGCTGTGGCGCGAGCGCGAGCTGCGCGTGCGCCTGGCGGAGCTGCACCGCTACCGGCTCGCCGGCGTCACGCGCCTCGAGGAGTGCGCGCACTACGAGCAGCACGCGCAGCACCGCAAGCACCCGCACCACGACGTGAGACGCGCGCTGGTACTTGCTTCTTGCGCTCCCCACCACCACGACGACCACTACTACTACAACTACTACCACAACCATGACCACTACTCCACTAGTACATTACCATACACTACTACTACTACTATCAACAATATTATACTATCAAACTACTACCACCATCGCTATACTACCAAAACCATTACACTACCACTACCACCACCACTACATTACCTCCATTACACTATCATCACCACCATCGCCACACCACCACACAATTATTACCACCACGACTACCACTCGTGCGCAGCATTACTGTATAATCGAGAACTTTAATAAGCACTTTCACGAGTCGGTACTAGATCGATAAGGACGCTAGTGCAGAGTAATTGCGATCCGCCTTGTGCCGTTCGCTCTATGTCTATCATTAT
Source organism: Hypolimnas misippus (assembly GCA_037950945.1). Classification (NCBI taxonomy): domain Eukaryota; kingdom Metazoa; phylum Arthropoda; class Insecta; order Lepidoptera; family Nymphalidae; genus Hypolimnas; species Hypolimnas misippus. The sequence continues at coordinate 5,626,036 of JBBEEQ010000015.1, read as the reverse complement.
CGTATAGCCGTTTCACGTCATGACACGTTTTTATCATTAAAAAAACTAATTTAATTAAGCGAACTTTGATATCAAAAATTTATATCGATGAAATGTTGTGCACTGGCACACAATGGCGTCGCGGTATGCTCGCTCGTGAAGTTTGTGGTTTAATTTGACGTTCAAATGATTGCGTATGAACTGGAAGTGTCTGAATTATAAACATTACCATATACATATATAACATTGTGTCGTTTTATGTTATTTAATTTTTTTTGTTATTTTTTTTTTCATTTTTTTTTATTGTTTTTGTCTTAAATCCAGCCATTCATCTATCAATGCATGGCTCATTTTTTATTCATGTTTCATACATTGTGTTCACATGCTTAACGCTTATGCGGATTTGTATAATGATTGTTATATGTATGTAGTTCATTGAATTTGCATGGACAATTAAAAGTAAAGCATGACAGTTTTTCTATTCAATATTTTAAATAGTAGTTT